>CM022544.1:12690164-13890164 GCA_012273795.1 Dendrolimus punctatus
ATTGTAACAATAAAAAATATTTTTGGCCGAACTAGCAGAATTAGGTAAAATACAGTATAAACCGTTTGTTCCGCTTGCAGGCTATTGCAGTGCTATACAGTGCACTGGACAGTGCTGTCTCGTTTTGGATCGTTAACTTCAATATATAACTATAGGTATATGAGACAGATAGATGTGTTTAGCTTGTTACTCAGTCATGCTCGCTAGCCCGGTTCTAGGCTTTTGCATAATAGGATAATGCTTGGCTGGAAGGCGCACTGGATTATACGACGAAATAGTGTATCTATTAAAATTTATGTGCATATTTCATACAGAACTTATTCATAGCTTTTTAATGTTTTTACCTTGGCTATATATTGTTAGTATTATCTATAATACTAACAACATAGAGCCATTGTAGCCAGGATAGAAATATGGTGAAGAGTATAGCATATATATACACACACACATATATATATACATACAAGCTACACATTAAAAAATCTGTATCCAATCCCTTTGGAGGGCAAATCCTTTTGGAGGGCTTGCGTGGGAATGCAATGGAAAAGCCAACACGTAGTTTGGCAAATTTAATCTAAATATGGCGTGACACTGACCGGCAATTGTCCCTGTCTACACCATTATTATTATTAAGAAAACCATAGTGGCGTAAAATCAAAATAATTGTAAGTTTACATAAGTTCTTCTAGTGCTGTAAGTTTGAGAACATAAATAATGTATTTGAAGTTCACAAATGGATAATGTATGTTTTGGATTGGCTTAAAGGCCTAATGGCAAGCAATAAGCTACAAAAACAAGTGTTTTGGTTCATTAATATTCTTTGGTATGAACGAAGTCCCACGGGAAATAAAGTAAATAAGAGTGGCAGCTCCACTATTTATTTTTGTTCGTATAGTAAGTAGCCAGTAAATAAATTTACAGCTTTAATTATGGAGTATTTTGTATTTATTATTCTATTACCTACAATGATTTACGGATTAGCAAATAATTAGTCTGGCAGGATTAAGACCGGCCATTGCAGTGCCGCGTCTGTGGAACTTCTTTTGTGGCGCGGACTCTAATTATTAAACTAATTGCTTTTGTTGATACATTATAAATAAACAATTTTACTTTCTTTATATATTATCAAAAACAAAGCTTTTAAGTTTCTATCTATTTATTACTCTTTGTTTTTAACGAAGTCTGTGAGGAGACTAGATAGCGGTGTCCGCAATGAGCGTTATTTTTCAGAGTACTGGAACTGAAGTGTTCTCAACTCGGCCGTCGAAACGTTGGCTTTACAGTGATCAAAAGACCGCCACTGCTGTTGTACAGAGAGCATTTTAAATGTAAAAGTGGTTCTGATATTTTCATTGGCGAGTTTGCTGATTTATGCTTCAAGATTTAAATATATATTTAATATAAATATGATTTAATAATCAAACTTCAGTCAGCTTAAAACGTAAGTATAATAAATAATAAAATACCAGCCCATAAACGTCCCAATGCTGGAGTCGGGCGTCCCAATTTAAAAAAAGAACTGATAGTATTGAGGAGGTGGCTGATTGATGATGATGGTGTGATGATGGTGATGGTTGATTGGTTGCGGCCGTTGAGCGGTGTACGGGTCAATGAAAGATATTGTTTGCGACGTACACTTTTAATCACACACACACTCTCTCAATGTTACAATATTATAGTTCAGAAGGATTTTGGTATGAAGGCAAGCAGCGAGCGCGAAAACTGACGTTTTGTACACGGGCACGTATAACGTGCGGTCGCGTTGAAGACGTGAGTCGGACTGTGTCGAATTGTCCCGAAATAGCTTCGGTTCTCGACTGTTTCGCGGCAAATGGATTGCCGCGAAAAATTGTGGGCGCGCTGTCATACAACGGCGCGATGTTTTGCTTGCCACAGATAAATATTGGTTCCGCGCTTGCGTGCTTGTTTGTGATGTTGGCACTAATGTCGCCACACCACCCACCCACGGAGAAAAGTACCCCCAACAAAAAACAAAATAAGACTTACAATATAAAAAAAACTTATGTCTAAAATATTTACATATACTACACATCCACGGGCGTCTTGAAACGAACGTGACGTCCCGAGCGAGTCACATACTTGGGATGCGCAGAAGTTGTGCTGGGGGGTAGTGATGGGTTGGCCTGAGCCGGAGTTGTGGGTGGGGATGGAGTAGGCGGTGTAAATGGAGCGTGTAGCGGAAGCGGTGGAAGGGGAGGTGAAGAAATATGGGCCCCCTCGATGAACGCTGGCTTCACACGGTCGAAACTGACTCTTATGTCCCTGTTCCCCACAGTAATGCAGATGGTTTTGTCATCCCTTACTGGATGGGGTCCTGTATAGGGTGGTTTCATTGTTAGTTTCCCAGAGTCGTCCCGCAGAAATACATGAGTACAGTCGTGTAATTCCTTAAATATGAATGGCCGACGTTGGGAATGATGTGATCCAGTGACTGGTTTGAGTTCAGCCATGTGGTTTCGTAGTTGCGATGTGAAGTTGTACACATCTTCCAATGTGCTGTTCCCAATTGAGGGACTCAAAAATTCGCCGGGTAGCCTCAGTGGGTCCCCGTACACGAGTTCAGCGGCCGATGTTCGCAAGTCCTCTTTTAGAGCGGCTCGCAGGCCCAGGAGCACCAGTGGTAGGGCAGCACACCATGTACCTCCATGGCACATGAGGGCTGCTTTGAGCTGGCGGTGCAGTCTCTCCACCATACCGTTTGCGCATGGATGGTAGCTGGTGGTGCGTGAGCGAAGCACTGAGCATTGCTTTAGAAGAGCCTGGAATAATGCAGACTCGAATTGTCGGCCTTGGTCCGTGGTAACAATGGAAGGAACCCCAAAACGAGCAATCCATCCCGTTGTGAATGTTTCGGCCACCTCTTCTGCGGTGATGCCGACCATGGGCCAAACTTCTGGCCAACGGGTGAATCTGTCCACAGCTGTTAGACAATATTGGTAGCCTTTACTGGAAGGCAACGGTCCAATAATGTCTATGTGGACGTGGCGAAAGCGGTTGGTCGGGGCAGTAAAACCACCTAAGGGTGTTACAGTGTGCCTCGACACTTTGCTGCGTTGACATGGCAAGCATTCACGTGCCCATCTGTGACAATCCTTGTTCATTGCCGGCCAAACGAAGCGGTCAGCCACCAAGCGCGCAGAAGTCTTCGCACCAGGGTGACTGAGGTTGTGCAGTTGGTTGAAGTACCTACGGCGGAAGGAAGGTGTAACATATGGTCGTGGCTTTCCTGTTGATGTGTCGCAGTAGATGGAAATATCGGAGCCAGGAATGCAGATCTTCTCCAATTTAAGGGAGGAATTGTTAATGGCATCCTGCAGTTCAGCATCTGTGGATTGTTCATTCGCTAACTCAGTGAAACTCTGTTCTATAGAGATGGCTTCTATTCTAGACATTGTGTCAGCAACCACATTGTCCTCTCCCTTTATATGTACAATGTCTGTTGTGAACTGGGAAATGAAGGACAGCTGGTTGAGCTGAACAGGAGGAAGCTTTTCTCGGCGTTGAGTGAAAGAATAGATGAGCGGTTTGTGGTCCGTGTAGATTGTCACGTGTTGAACCTCGAGCAGGTAGCGAAAGTGTTGTACGCTTTCGTATACCCCGAGGAGTTCACGATAGTACGCGGGCCATTGTGATTGTTTGTCAGTAAGTTTCTTACTGAAAAAGGCCAAAGCCTGCCATTGGTTGCCTATCTTCTGTTGGAGGCAAGATCCCACGTGAACTGAAGAGGCGTCAGTGAAGAGTCCCAGTTTAGCATCGCTGACTGGGTGAGCAAGGAGAGTAGCACTCACGAGGCTATCCTTGCACTTCTGAAACGCGAGTTCAAGTTCGGGCGTCCATGGAACTGGCTTTGGTCCTTTGAGTTTGGATGCAGCTAAGGCATCTATGAGCGGAGCTTGCAATTCTGCTGCCTTTGGGAGGAATCGGCGATAAAAGTTTATCATGCCTAAGAATCTGCGAAGGCCTTGCACGGTTTTCGGCAAGGGATAATTTTGCAGAGCTTCGATTCTCTCTGTAGGCGGGCGTGTACCGTCTTTGTTAATACGGTAGCCGAGGAAAGTAACCTCGTCGACGCCGAAAATGCTTTTTGATGCATTTACTACGCAGCCGTAGTTGACCAAGCGCTGGAAAACTGTACGCAGGTGTTCCAGGTGGTCTTCTGGTGTCTTTGAAAAGACCAGTAGGTCATCAACATAGGCGTAGCAGAAATCGAGTCCCCTCATGACTTCGTCAATGAAACGCTGGAACGTTTGTCCTGCGTTTCGAAGACCGAAGGTCATGAAGGGAAACTCGTACAGACCGAATGGTGTGGTTATTGCGGTCTTGCAGATGTCAGGTTCATGAACTGGTAATTGTTGGTAAGCCTTTACCAAGTCAATTTTGCTGAAGATAGTGGAACCTGCGATGTTGTGTGCGAAGTCAGCGATATGTCTGACGGGATACCGGTCTGGCACAGTTCTTGCATTGAGAGCTCGGTAGTCGCCACACGGTCGCCACTCTTGGTCTGCTTTCTTCGCCATGTGTAGAGGAGAAGACCAAGGACTGTCCGAAGGTCTAGCTGTTCCGCAATTGACCATGTCCTCAAATTCCTTTTTAGCTGCTACCAGCTTCTGAGGTGCGAGGCGACGTGGACGGCAAGAGACAGGAGGGCCATCGGTAGTCACGATGTGATGAACCGTGGTATGCTTCACCTGCCGTGGGAGGCCTGGAGGTCTGGTCAAGTCCGGGAACTCGAGGAGCAGCTTGGAGTAAGCTGAGGATTCCGTGACTGACACGGCTTTTACACTGACTTGGTTGACTTGTGCAATTGTAGCAGCAGTTTTCAAGCTTGTGTTTCCGTCAATTAGGCGTTTGTGGCGGAGGTCTGGCAACAAATTGTAGAAGCTAAGAAAATCCGAGCCTATTATTGGGATTTCTACATCGGCGATGGTGAAATTCCATTGAAAGTTCCGATGCAAGCCCAGATTGAGGCAAAGGGATATGCTGCCGTAGGTGTTTATGGTGCTGCCATTGGCTGCGGCCAATTGGTAATCCGTTGCTGACTTGACACGACCTTTGGCTAACCGTTGAGGATAGCAGCAGAGGTCGCTACCTGTGTCAATTAGGAACTTGAGCCCTGTCGTCTTATCTGTGACGAATAACCGGCGGCAGAACGTGTTGCAGTCAGTCGCCGCGTCTACTGACTGCATTTTGGGTTTCCCTGATCTTGATTTACCCAGGAGCAGGGCTGACGCACTTCTTGGCCTTTTTGTGGTATGTCCTGTGATACCAGCATATGGAGGTGGAGGGGGAGGAGCGGGTTGAAGATCTGGAACTAGCTCTGGGTCTGACTAGGTCACGTCCTTGACGTGGACGCGCCCGAGATTCTGCCGTTAATGCTTCCACCGTCTTCATTAGCTGAAATCTGATCCTGCCAAGGACTGGAGGCGTCGCAAGAATTGTGATGGCTTGCGGTCACCAATGTCTTCCTCTCCGAGGAGTCGCCTGATCCTGTCCTTCTTGGAGGCAGAGAGGCGCTTGATGAGCTCCGTTTTTAAGTACTGGTAGCGATTGGTGTCCGGAGGCTGCTCTATAATATCCGCAACCTCGTCGGCAATTCTTGAATCCAGAATAGAAATGATGTGATTGTATTTTGTCCTGTCCTGTGTGATCCCAACACGTTCAAATTGAGCTTCCACCTGGCCAAACCAGACGGAAGGCTTGTCAGCCCAAAAAGCTGGGAATTTGACAGTTACTGCCATTGTTCGACTGTCTTGGCTGTCCTGTAGCAGTTGAAGTTGAGCTTGAAGCAGCTCTAATTGCTCTACAGGTGACGTCATTGTGGTGGAAGAAGGGAGTCCAAACATAAATCGTTACTGGGAAAGAAAGTAAACTGGAATGACAAGCTAGTGGAAGTATCAGGAGTTGGTGTTGGAAATGACCCAAGTAACACCGCGTGACAATACTAGCGATTTCTATGTATCAATAGAATAATAATCCTAATACTATTTTATAACACAAAAGAAACAATTTACAAAATACACACATATACACCTAATACACAGAAAATAAAAAAAAATACAAGTCTAGAACAAATACAAAACAATTTTAGATATAACACGAAAATACAATTAATATAAAATTTATATGTACACAAAAGACATGAAGAATTTAAGGATTAATATGGTAATGAATATGTACAATAATTATTATATTACAACAATAATTTATCAAAATGTTTGTTCACTAAATTTGTTTATTTTGAAAAATAAAATGTACTTAATAAGTCCTACAAAGTTAGGTTGTTAAATATACAGTCAGACAGTAATTTAATATTTACTTGTTAATTCGGTACGTAAACAATAGTATAAAACTGAAAAACGTAGTCCGAATATATTGTACCGGGTTATAATCACTTCACTATTTTGGTATACTTAGTATTGCACTTTTGTTTATTATTTAAAAAAAAAAATTCGCTCACCGATAACTGCAGAACACTTAATACCTCGATGTAATATTGGCGCGAACCCGATGTGATGTTGGCGGCAACTCGATGTGATGTTGGCGCGCAACAGCTGACGGTTCGTTGTTACCGGGCGCCAATCGTTCGTTGTTGCTAAGCAACCAGCCGATGGCTGCGTCGTCGCCGGCCGCAACTGTTGTTGCTGTGCACCGATTTTGGACGCGTAAGTTAGAGTTGGCGGCAAAAATTATAACTCGGAGTTTTGTGGCGGCGAAAATTATCCGAGTCGGCGACGGTTGTTGATGAAATATTAGGTTGGCTGCAGGTTAGCTGTTAGCTGTCGATGAACCATGTAGCGAAGTAGCACCCGTCCGTGGTGTGTTGGCCGTCTATACCCGAGGGTGCAGGGGATGAGTGGCACCCGGGAACAGAGTCGTGTATGCAGGTAGCGATAGACGTGACACCGCCGACAGGAACCAGCGTATGTCTGCTCTGCACTTGTAGAAGTTACCTTGGACGTGGGTGTGGTTGACGAGTCCTTGTTTTTCGTTTCGTGCGCGTTGTGCTTGTGCCTTCTTGCGTGTAGGAGGTGGTCACCATTTGAGGAGGTGGCTGATTGATGATGATGGTGTGATGATGGTGATGGTTGATTGGTTGCGGCCGTTGAGCGGTGTACGGGTCAATGAAAGATATTGTTTGCGACGTACACTTTTAATCACACACACACTCTCTCAATGTTACAATATTATAGTTCAGAAGGATTTTGGTATGAAGGCAAGCAGCGAGCGCGAAAACTGACGTTTTGTACACGGGCACGTATAACGTGCGGTCGCGTTGAAGACGTGAGTCGGACTGTGTCGAATTGTCCCGAAATAGCTTCGGTTCTCGACTGTTTCGCGGCAAATGGATTGCCGCGAAAAATTGTGGGCGCGCTGTCATACAACGGCGCGATGTTTTGCTTGCCACAGATAAATATTGGTTCCGCGCTTGCGTGCTTGTTTGTGATGTTGGCACTAATGTCGCCACAGTATACACTCCACGCTTGTTGAAGGCGGATTGGCGGGTTTGATGCATCAGTTACCTCAATGTGCAGGCTTCATCACGATATTTTTATTCACCAAGTGCTAATTATAACAATATAAATTATAATTCATTATAGTGGGGTTGCCTTTTTTGTTACATGTAACATAAAGTTATATGAACTTAATAACAGTGAGAAACATAGGATAATATATATTTATATAAAAATGAGTCAGTTTTCACGAGGTGCGGATGTGAAGCTTACGGAAGCAACATCGCATGGAAAGCTATGGTTTGTTATAAATCCATGCTACAACGACCTCTTAGATAGTGCGGCCAAATTTTTAGAATGCCCGTCACCAGGATATATGAACGCGTCTTGTAGTAGCAGTTTATCGTGGACAAATAGAAATAAGGTGAAAAGCGTCTACGACGCAAATTGTGCCTAGGAGGATTAACTCAAAGAGCACATGACAAATCCATACATTGATCAGAGATTCAGCTTTGTGTCGGATATAATTCCGGCACAGCAATATGCTGAGTGCAAACCTTGTTTGCTGAAAATGCAGTGTACACATTTTCAAAATATGCTCTGTGTATAAACATGTATAAGGAATGTAATTACGTCGCTATTTTTGCAAATATAGTTTTTCTTTCTTTCTTTCGATCCACAGAGATGTAAATCATCAACCACTAAAATGGGTTGGACTGGAGGCACTTCATAAAACAAAATATCCACAGCTTTGAAGAGAAACGAATAAAGGAGCTTTATGCTAGATGCGACGAAATAAGGGCCGCTTTATTATTATGACAACTATTGTGGTGGCGCTTTGACGTGTCCACGCTGTGATCCCACAATCCTGACTAGAATATAAGGCATATACGAGCGCACCACTAGCTAGAAAATTACCGTTTTATTGTCCACAATACATGCGGACACAATAACCTAAATCGGTTTATATATTATTATGTAATTAATATTTAAATAGCCTGTAAAATGAAAATAAATATTTATTATATCTTCACGCTTTATAAATATTGTTTGTTCCAAGTAGTGTAACCTATTATTGTAACATTTTAATAAAATACTTGCGGGTTAGTTGTGATTAATTGGATATAAAAACTAGAGGGCGTAGTTACGAAAGATAATTCCCACTTCGAATTTGGTCGGATACACAATTGTACTAACTAATCTATTATGAAATTCTAAACATGCTGTGTCTGTATATTGAAGATATTATAAAAAACAACAACTGGAATATACTGTATAAACGATGGAGACATGATGATTTTTTTAAAATTTCTTGTCTGTTTGTTCAGGATTCACGTAAAAACTACTGGACCGATTTCGATGCGGTTTTCGCTGATTGACAGCAAATTGTTAGCCTTAAAATCTGCGTTACTCCTTATTCCAGGATACTCGCGGGAATTTTTTTTCCAGGAGCGGTTTGTAGTTGTTCGGGTGCATCGAGTGCAAAACCAGCTTATTCCGGCACACTTTTCACTTAAACGACGGCTTAAATTCTTTTTTAAATGCCGCAGTACTTTTGATCCCGGGAATTTAAAGTCAAATATGGACGAAGTCGCGGGCATATCCCAATCTTATACTTCTTATTACTAATATATAAAGCTAAAAAGCTTGGTTGTTTGAACGCGCTAATCTCAGGAAGTATTGGGCGGATTTGAAAATTTTTTTCAGTGTTAGATATCCCATTTATCGAGAAAGGCTATAATATATTATCACGCTAAGACCAATAGGAGTAGCGCACCAATAAAGAATGTTTCAAAATCGTTTTCTTTTAACTATACCACATGGATGAAGTCGCGGGCAGTAGCTAGTTAACTATAATTGTGCGCGAATTATAACTTATAACTAATTGTATTTCACATCGGCATTCTTCCTTCAGAAGTCAAACAAACAGTTCTCAGTCTTTAAAGTTCTACGTGTTCCGTTATACAAATCCCGCACTAACAAGACATAACTCAATAACACCTACGCTATAATCTCCACATCTGCAGAAGGAAATTAAAGTACAATATCCAATATTTAAAGTGGTCCTCCAAAGTCCGCCGGTCTCGATTACGTGTAATATTCGTCATAAAACTCTTGTGACAGTGCTAAGGGGCTAAGGGGCTAAGGGGAGAAGAATTTAGAGAACACTGACACAATATTCGAGAGACATCAAGGGGTCTTGATTCGAGTGATGGAGGGTCTTCAGTATCGACTAGCAAGACTCTCCCGAGCTCGTACTTACCTGATGCTTGTGCATTTTTGCACAAGCTAATTTCTAAGCATTCTTTGAAAGTTCAAATAAAGTATGTTTTTTTAAATTTGTTTAAATTTACTTTTCTTTAAATGTAATATGGAAGAAGTGTGACGCATGGGGTTTTTTATTCTTTGCTATCATTTATCTATTGGTGCGTCCGATGAGGTAAAACACATTGTACTTTGTTGTTGTTTTCATCTATGATGTCACAATATTTTTTAATTCCTCTTTCATTAGGATCTTTGGTCATACTATGCACATGTCAATCGCATTGGGCTATACTACTATTTACTAATAGTTGGTTCCTATATCAGTCATTCACGTTCCTTATCATCGGTTTAGTTTTCACATTACTTTTATAAAGCTTGTGTTAAATTTTAACCGATAGTAAGGCAAGTGAATGGTCGGTACCTAAGATGTAGGAATCTCTCATAAATCTGTCTAGGTTATATTTCAATTTTAAGAATGTGTGTGAGCAGTGATAATAACCCAGTAAAACATAGAAAGCGATGTGCCCGCTAAGCGGTAAAGCTCGTTCTAAACAGAAAGGAAAAATATGTGAAAATTGCTTGCTGTATAATACATTTCTAGACGCCACCATGATTCATTCCTCCCTCGCGTTTTGATATTTAAAAAATCTAATCACTAGACTATAATAATATATACCAGCATTTATTAATTAATACAATTTATTTTAATAATTTTTAGTCAATATCAATAAAAAATTAAAGAGCAGTTTATCGAAACTTTCAATAGTTATCTGATGAAACGACTGTGCAGTATAAACAAGAGACATGCGGTGAAAGCTTTTCACAGTTACTTTGTACTAGACGATTTTTAATCTTAGTTATTCCATGTTTTTAGAGTTCCTTATTTATCCTAAAATTTCGAGAGTTTTTACAACATATGGAGTCTATGTAGGTCTAGCCGGGTAATGCCCCAGTTTATTATAAAAGGACAATATAAGCCTAATTGTCCAAACGTTTTGGTCAACAAGCCTCATTTGTCACATGTTTCAAATCGTGATCTCTTATTTAGAGATAACTCGTTAAAATGAAATAAATAGCTATTGGTTAGGAAATATGTCAAGGAACGGAATATAAATAAACAATTATATGCTAAAAAAGTGTGTGACAACGTAAATAAATTAATTCGCATGATCTGTTAAAAGCTTTGATCAAAAATATTTAATAAATTAAATTCATTTTAAACAAAATAAAATAAATTAAATTAGTAGATTATAGAACGTTTTAGAAAACAGAGTTTTAGTTTACTTAATAAACACAAGTAAAGAGTGGTAATGATCTGATGCGCAATACCCGTTACTCCGATTTGAACAAGTGTATTCAATTACTCTAAAATCAAGAAACTCGAGCTAAGCACGAAAGGTTCATAGATAGATATTGCCTCAAAATCAGTAACATAATTAGTTTCAAAAAGGAATGTTAAGGTGGTTTGGGGATATAGAGAGAATGTATGTAAGTAGAATCACTAAACAAGAGTATGGCAAAATTGTGAAATGGTAGAAATGGTGCCAGTAGACCGCACGTACACAAAATGATTAGATAGCAGAAGTGTTCAAGAGAGGCCAGGTAACAAGAATCTCAAATAAACGTGGGTATATGAAGAGGAGGAGTCAGAATCGTGGCAAGTGGAGATCAGTCTGTGCCTACCATGATAGGAAACAGGCGTTATAATATGTATGTATAATAATGTATAATTAGGTATAAAAATAGACCAATTATTATTGTATTCATGATAAAAACAATCTTTAAGTAAATGGGTTTTCTAATGTTCTCTTTCGAATTTCCGTTACACTGGTAATTGAATCCGGCATGTATTGTAATCCCGAGCAGCGAGGAAAAATTCTGTTTGTGGAGGGAACTTTGCGAGCAATGCATCCGACACGTCATTACGTGCAGTGGTGAATCTTGTAGGTATACTGACAGCTGGACTGGTCTGTAACCTTATCGAAGTAGACTTTGAAGCGAGTCATGTTGGTGGTATCTGTTATAGATAAATACGCGACGAGGATATTTGTAAGAGAACCATTTTCAATGTCAGTTCGCAGAATTATTTCGTTAAATTGGTAGTGGTCACATCTAACGTGTTAAGAAGACAAGTCCTGGAGTGGAGATTGCATCTTGATAAATTAGTGTTTGACGATTTGGGCAATATCGCTAGCAGAACCTGGGTGAGAAAAGATAAGAAAAGGACCTGAACGACATCTATCTTCACAGAACTTGCTAAATGCAAGTGCGGAGAAAGTGTACGAATTCATGCGTCTGGGTGGTCTATCGTAAAAGGCCACAAAACAACCAAGGTGTAAAGCATTATTCCGTTTAGATTGGTACCACCCCTGATCCTGAGTATGTCACCATTATAACCTTGGGTTGTGTTTCTGCATTAGTGGAAACAAGCCAGTTCTCTTTCGAGGCTGACAGCATATTAGTACCATCTTTGGTGTTGCGAATGTCCATACATAGGCGACAGTAACCACTTTCCATCAAGTGCGGCGCCAGCCCACCAGCAATAAATAAATACATTGCATGGCTATCCCATCTCCAGAAACAAAACCGTTTGTGACTTATGTATACAATATAGACATTTACACAGGTGATTTAAAAACTATCCGGTGGAATATTTTCAATGCCGCTCGTAAAATGCGCTAGGAATGCATTAATATCCGAATCGGGATTCGGAACGTGTCCCCAATGAAAAATAACTTATTCCGCTCCAATGGAGGCAGTTGCCGATTTATTGTTTGTTACATAACGTAGGAAAAAGCCTATTATTCAGTGAGGTCGAAAATAAAAATCTAGCTATAAAATTTGACGTTACAAATCACGTCACTTTTAATAAAAATGGATGTCATTATAAGGTACGGCAATGGTTTTAATTAAGAACTGAGAAAAACATACTACTGTTTGTCTCAGCTCATAATTAAAAAGCCTTATATATTGTGTATATAATATGTTACATATAATGGAAATTTGTAAAAGTTACCAACATAATTGTCACCTAAGCTTATTTTTTTCCACCTCTCTCCTCTATGGTCTTATATTCATTGGCAAAGTCAATATTAGTATCAGAGCCACACGTTAAATCAAAAACAGTTACGGGAAAGTAGGAAAATAAGAAGTCAGAATTATAATGATAAATCAAACAATGAACCAAGCGCGTTGCCCGATGAAGCGTAGGGTATTTTAATATATTTATACGAGACTGGCGATTACCCTTAAATCCTCGACAGTTGCTTATCTTTATTTACAAGAAAACTTAAATTAGTTTTTTATGTATATAAACCGTCTGTGAAAATTTATATAATTGATGGTGAAAATCACTTAAGGCGACGATAAGAGTCAAAGCATTTGTTTGAAACATGGACAATTTTGCAGATGTTATGCTAAGTTTTGAGTTACATGTTTCGCCTTGACAGGCATCCAAACTTTTTGTAGTGTCGGTTACAAGCCGTTTGTTGTCCTTACTACACAGATTTTATGATTATTATAAAATTTAAACAAATATTTAGTATTAGTACAATTATGTCTCTTTTAGTTAGTATAAGTGTTATTTATAGAAACAATTAATTTAATCATTTAATTTCATTCATTTTCAATTAAAAGAGAGTTTAAATGATTTCAAAAACTGAACATCACGTCTAAACGGTTAGTGTTAAAGATTTGAAAAAAAAGTAAAATCAGAGCATCTACTTAATAATTAAGTATGTAAATTATTTAGATTATTTTTATATGTGAAAATGTAATTAATTTGTAAAGTTATGTCGAACGCCGATAAAAAACTGAGAACCACGCATAAACTGTAAGCGCATTTTAATGGAATTTTCCCCATCTAAAAGAAAATTTAATGATACACATCTTTTATTTTTTTCAAAGCGAAAAATAACATCCGCTTGGGGTTTTTCGAATAATCTTTATGCCCAAATTAGGCTGGGGTCCTTGTGATGACGGGCCAGTGCATCGCTGACCACTGTCATTGGTAAACGTTGATGCTCGAAGAAATCACAAAACTATTAAACTCTATTACAAGTTTCGCGCTGATTTGGTAAATACATATTAATTATAAAGTCACTGTCCGTTCCCCCTATAATGGGAGGTCTGAGCCCAGCAATGGGACATTTATGGGTGATATGATAATTATTAATTTAAAAAGTCATATCCTAGTCTCTATATATATTTTTATTATTCGTGTGTATCTTACTAAGCCCTTCAGTCAAAATGCAAAGTTACTTTGTATCTGAATAGTATTACAATGACAAATGAAATCATTTTACATTTCCGCTTCCTTGTTGAGTCATGCTAACTGAAATATAAGAGGATTATGCGGACCGCTGAAGTGGGATTGTCGTAGTATTCTACAAAGCGATTTGGGAAGTTACACTGCTTTAATCTCTTTAATATTGTACTACGTATAAATACCGAAAATATACCAGCATTGACCATTCCAGTATCTAAGGTATTAAATAGATAGATAGTTATTTTTGTATTCTTCCTAAAGGCTTAGGCATAAGTTGGTTATGTCGCCTTAATAAATAAGAATTTGTTGCACGACATTAAATATATTAACACCGTTTCTAAAGCTCTTAGTTTGGGCACATTCCACTAATACACGAAATACATCATCTATCTTACATAATATATGACATGAAGAATAAATAGGTGTAGGACCGCAAAGTATATGGTTAAATCGTTTAATACTAAATTCCTTTTTTCTGAGATCTCCATATATAAATATATATGTCGGAGAAGGCCTCGTTCTCACGACATCTTCTCTAGTTATTGCAGGTTTAGTGGGCGTCATCAGGGTAAAATGCGAGCATAAAACACAATAGCCACGGTTTATACACTTTTAATTTAGATTTGATCAACATTATGACATAGTTTAGACCGAGCAGCGGGTTCAGGGCACCGCTCATACTTCCAACTTAACACTTTCTTTAAAATTCTCCATAGTCCAACTCGACCTATTGCCATCAACCAAATGTGTCATAAAAACTCCTCCGTCTATCGAATTAGATACTACTCAAGTATAGAGGGCGTCTGACCCCGCTCCGCCATATGCTCTGCTCTGATTGGTCGTTTATTAAATTACAATATTCATAACTTTTATTAGGTTAGAACGATCTTTAAGTTATAGAAACATTTAACAAATCAAATTAAATTAAGAATTTTAGAAGTAATTAAAAATTAGTAATTAAAGTTATACATCCAGTCAACAATACATCCAATATTATAGCTTCCCTCCGACATATATATATATATATAAATATAGGTTAGTTATATTGTTTTATTGCTTTTTAGGAACGGAGGGGGCATTTTATACAAGGATACCTCAATTCATGCTTACTCTAAACGGCCTTACTCTAGTCATTACCATTTTTATAATAGTAACTGTAGTTACTATATAGATATATAGTAACAGTAGTTACTATATATATAGAATATATAGAATCAGACAGAGTAAATAATAATTCCAGTAAATAAATCGCACATACATATAATAATAATTGGCAGACATGCACTAATTGTATATCCCCAAGCTAAGCACTTTACGCTTGTGATACGGGTAATGTACAACGGACAAATATGGATATAAATGTAAACAGAAACAAAACTAAACAAAAACTAAATATCGGAGAGGTTACAGATAATAACATTGTTTTTGTTTTCAATTCTTTTCTTGTCGTGCCGTTGAGATAAACCTCAATCACATTATTTCTTTCAAATTTTCATCGCACGTCGTATCATATTTAGCAAGCCATTGTTTTTTTCTGATGACAGAAAATATTCATACCATCTAGGTTGTTATATGGAATCTTAATGTGTGTGTAAGGTGTGAATTAATCTTGTATAACTAATTTCGCGATAAACGACATTATCAATTAAGTATTATTATGAATATTTTTTATTTTTGAACTTAGCATTTAAAATATACTACATAACACATTATAATATAAGTTAAATTCCACGCACTTTGTATGCATGTTCAACTATTCGTATTGGCTGTAAAACACGAGTCCTTGATTTTATTCCATGTACAAGTGTTTGTAAAACAAAGACATTTAAAATATGACGACACTTAATCGATAATGCCATAACTTCTGGTACCATCTAGTGCACGTCATAAGGTATTCGCATCTGTGATTTGAATTCGAAATGTATACAAATACATACATCAAAATAGTTTCGAATCACTAAGACTTGTCGTGTTGCGAATATAACTGAATACAAATTATATGATTCGCGTCACAAGTTTATCCGTGCAGGAACGTAGGAATACAATTTCCTGTAACCGGGCGGCCTGTCGTAAGTGAGGTATTGGGGGCTGCTCGTAGACTGCGGTGGTTGCAGTATTAAAACTAATTTGTCCCAATGTGCATGGTATCTTGTGCCCTTACAATGGACAATACAAACGCTTACATACTACATGAGAGGCGACAAAACAACCCACAGCCAGGTGGTAGGATATTTGCCCGTCCGGATAGCTACCACCCCTGGTCTAAAATATGCCACCATAACAAGCTTGAGAGAGCGGCAGCACATTTTATACTAACAATTGTCTATCGGCGATGAATACCGCTGTCGCAAAACGTACGAGCAGAACATTTAAAAAAATAGTCGTTAGAATTTAATGGAATAATTAATACTTTCTTAAGTTTCCGTTACTTGTATACATAATAAATCTATGTTTTAACGGTTTTGAGCGCGGTAGTTTATATAATTTTGGTTTTCCGACGTTTCGGAATGCGGAACGAAAATATGATATGAACCAGTAAGGTCTGGAAATCGCTAATAAAATTCGACGGTGTGAGTGCCTAAAAACAAAACATGCTAAACGCGCATGTTTTGTTTTTAGGCACTCACACCGTAACAATCGTTAAATTTCTTAATAAGGTGTCTCGCTAATAATATTATACCGGTATGTGTAATAAAGAATAATCATAAATAAAATTTAAATTAAATAATTAAAATGAACCAGTTGGCGGTAGGCTAAATAAAACTTTAAACTCGTTGACACTTGACATTTTTGCCTGCCATGATCACGGCCACTGAGTGGCCGAAACGTCGAAATAATCAAAATGAAATAAATTACCGCACTTAAAACCGTTAAAACGTAGTTCTATATTGGAATAATGATTAACAATAACATCCATTGGAACAATGATTAACAAAAGCCATCAGCATTTAAAAGGATGAACAGACTATACGCTTCTGTATCTCTAAGGCGTATTGCAAGATTTTACACGTCGACTTTCTGTATGTGCAGATTTGAATATAATAAATACAAATTGGTAACAATGTTTGTATTAGGTCAGAAAAGTCAAGCGGCGTGCTTGACAATGCTTGCTTGACAATATTCCAGGAGGATTCAAACCCATATTATCCCTATAACAACCATGTACAGTTACTCACTAAACTATTAACTATATCGCAATTAAAAGATAGCTGCGTTTTCCGCCCATGTATATTACTGTCGGTAATGCAATTTTAAATGCCTTTTAAACACAACAAACAATGTATAATTCGCAGTTTTTCGTATACAAACCGTTTTATTGTGTAATTAAATTATTTCCAGCTTTCATGTCCCGAGTTTTGTAAAGTTAATTAACATTTAGAAAATTCTTTGAAATTTTTGCGATAGTAAAAATGTGTTTTGGTATTTTATTTTGTTTGCGTTTGTTTGCCTACGTGATTCTTTTCATGGATGCTCGTGACATTGACTTTCCTTGAAATATTCTTTGTTTGCATTTCAGTCATTCAAATGTTTGCTTTTCATGGTCCTAGTGCTAGTGAATCGTTACACTTTAAACATTTGAATGGAATTTCTATAAATTTACATACGGTTCGGCCGTGATATTTCTCAGTTTTTTAATGATAGACATGAACATGAATGTTATTTGCTAGTACATTCGCGCAGGAACGGAGAAACAATATCTATAATATAGATAGACAGACAGCTATACCTATAAATATTATTCCTGTGGCTGCCTGACATGTAAGAGGCGATGAAATAAACCATACAGCCAGATGGTATGGTATTTGCCCGTTTAGATATTAAGCATCCCTTTTCTAAACATATTACCATAACTATCTTCAGTTGTGTTACGGCATTAGTGATCAAGTTCCAGTCTCCAGTTCGAAGGTGGCAGCACATTAGAAATACCTTTGCTGTAGCAAATGTCTAGGTGCCGGTAACCACTTTCCATCAGTTCAAGGGGAGGGAGTCTGAATGTTTGCCTGTTTAAGGTAGTAAAACAGATAAAAGTTCAGCTCAGTTTGTTATTATGTACTTGGTAGAGATATGCCGCTATCCAGGCCGGCTTAATTGGTAAGATACTACGCTCTCGCAGAATATCGGCGCGAAACGGTTAGCTTTGAGCTAACCGTATTTCGTGGGTTGACTGCGTTTTCATGACCTACTTCCTCTCCTTCTTCCTATCCAATCTTCCCTATCCTATTCCTCCTGTTTGATTCCTCTAGTTAATGATGACTCAGGGGAATGTCTTTTCTTGGGACGCCATCCTCGGGCCTGTCACACACATGTGTGAGATTTCTGATCACCGTATGCCCGACATAATCTCACTAGTTTTCACGGGGCGCCAAAGAAACTATACCAGAAGGTACTGAATTTTTGACGCCCAACGCTATATGACGGGCACAGGGTGTCATGTGGGGAGGACATCCACTTCAAAAACTCTACCCCATCCAGGTTGGTAACAAGTTGGCTTCGCCATTGATGTTACAAACGTCTATAAGCGACTGTAACTATTCTTCATAAGTGGAGCCATGTGTCTGTCTACTGTCTTCGCAATAAAAAAATACTACCTATCTTCGTAATTTTAATTTCCTGTTCTGAGACTTTAGGCAACGTATGAACAGGTTAGAGGGATAAAAGTGAGGAACCACAATAAACCTAGTAAAGAATGTATTTCCAAATGTTTTCAAAATCCCTATTAATATTATAAATGCAAAAGTAGCTCTGTCTGTCTGTCTTTCTGTCTGTCTGTCTGTCTGTCTGTTCCGTTTTCACGTAAAAACTACTGGATCGATTTGGCTGAAACTCAGTATATATATATATTTTCGATACCGAGGATGAACATAGGATACTTTTTATCCCGAAAAATGGGATAGTTTCCGGGATAAAATGATATTTGTCTGTTTGTTTGTTATGCTTTTACGGAAAAACTACTGGACCGATTTGGCTGAAATTCGGCACATATGTAAATTAAATACTGAGGATGGACAAGGGATAATTTTCATTTTGGCCTTTTTGGTCATTTTGGCCTTTTTGGTCATTTTGGCCTATTTGGTCATTTTAGCCTATTTGGTCATTTTGGCCTATTTGGTCATTTTGGCCTATTTGGTCATTTTGGCCTATTTGGTCATTTTGGCCTATTTGGTCATTTTGGCCTTATTGATCATTTTGACCTTTTTGGTCATTTTAGCCTATTTGGTCATTTTGGCCTATTTGGTCATTTTGGCCTATTTGGTCATTTTGGCCTTTTTGGTCATTTTGGTCTATTTGGTCATTTTGGTCTTTTTGATCATTTTGGCCTGTTTGGTCATTTTGGCCTATTTGGTCATTTTGGCCTATTTGGTCATTTTGGCCTATTTGGTCATTTTTTCCTATTTGGTCATTTTGGCCTATTTGGTCATTTTAGCCTATTTGGTAATTTTGGTCTTTTTGGTCTTATGGCCTTTTTGGTCATTTTGGCCTCTTTGGTCATTTTGACCATTTTGATTATTTTGGCCTTTTTGGTCGTTTTTGCCTATTCCGTCATTTTAGCCATGTCGGTCACTGTGGTCTTTTGGTCATTTAGACCATTTTGGCCTTTTTGGTCAAGTTTTATAATTTATTTTGTTCACAGATAGACGGGGGATAGTATATATAATTAGCGATATAAAATGAAGTGAATCTTCCGTGGGCAAATACATAAAAATATTGTAATATAATATAACCTGTAGCACTTGCTCTTTAAACAAGAGACAGGCACTAGAGGTCAACGCGCGGCGCAGTCGCGGGGTAAACTCTAGTCTTATATAATTAAAACTTAGTTTTAGCTATATATGGTTTTAATTTACAAATACAAAACTTATGTTTGTAGTTAATATTCCAAACCTGAGAATAGTTTTTATTTTGAATACAGCCAACTTTTTCAAGCCGTAAAAGCGCTTACGTAAGCAGATTGAGATTTCAATATTTATAAGCTTGGCTCAGCGCGATTTCGGCTCAAGGAGCCGGGGCGCTTCAAACCCTTTGCACAGCTAGGGCTGTTTAGTTTTCTAATTGACCTTCAATTACAACACTTCCTGAAGATCGCTGTGTACATGTATAGATTAGGACTTAATCGGGTCAGTAACAGCCTCTAGGGCTGAGTTATCAAGGGCTATGCTTAGCTTAATGAAACGCAGAGGGCTCAGGTTCGATTCTTGACATGGTAAAGTTCTTAATATCCAGTAGTATTCCAGTATTTATTATAGACTGGGTGTTTGAAATCGGCCCCGGAGCTGTTCATTGTATATCACCCATTAGACAAGCGTAACGTGCTTACCTTCACGATATGTAATATGTGTTTTTTACACAATAGGACCCACCGATTACCGATTCACAATGTTTCGTTTTTCTACTTTCTGGAAGATACCATTCATTTCTTTCAACTAGAGTTACCTGACCCTCGCAGTTTAACTATTATAAACTGATGATAAAACAATGATGATCACTGTCCTAATGTATCCGTCGACGACAACCTATTTTATGATTTTCTGGAATGGGCACTAGAATGTCTTGCAAAACAACTAATTTTTAAATATCACCCGTATAAGGGCAGTATTCATGTTATATGTATATGTGAAAGAGAGTTTGAGACGCGCTCCGCGGAACGGGATTCTGGCAGAAAAGTCTTCAGGTCTTTCTAGTATTAGGTACTTAACACCATTGTTGACTGCAGTTTGTCATTCCGGTTTCTGAAGTGCTAAGGAAGCAAGTAACTTGCACTAATCATTCATATTGTTATAGAAATACACAGTAAAAGAAAAAAAAATGCCAGTTTATTAAACGCTTTGTTTTAAAGCAGATTCGACTTTAAGCTATTTTTAACTTTATTGTGAAATTATTTATCCATACAATTTGCAAAAATATAATTTTCTTATATATCGTACTATCCACAGAGTACATTAATATAATGGGAGAAATAAGATATAGAAACGCGGTATTAGACAACCTTGTAAAAGAGGATCCATTGTTTAATTTAAGATGAAATCGAGGAAACTCTACAGATGACAACCCTGTTCTCACCTCATGATTCATTCAGAATATTATCTCGAGGGATCTGATATTATGTTCTATTTCAGACATCCACAGTGGGCCCAGCTCGTATTACCGTTATTTTAGTTAGTAAAGCGGATGGCGCAGATTTGTGGCCACTCAAATTTATATAGTAACCAGATATAGTACCTTAAATGTGCCGGCGCATGACTCAAGACTAATGTCTACCGTAAAGTACACTCCTTTGTTATTCCCCAAAATTGTGTGAATTTAATTTTAAATGTTAAAGTATTTAACATCAAATTAAAGACATAAGACCCACACTGCACTGCAAATGCACTTCCTCACAACACCAGCATGTAACAGATACACTCTACACTAGTATAAGTTTAGTATTAAAATTAGGATAAATTAATATAATAAGTTACTCGTAAGATATATACACTTCAACACAAATTAATTAATGTCACACACAAGAACTAAAATAATAAGCGTGAAAAATTTTAAAAATTAAATCTAGAAATAAAGCTTTAAAAAAAGGGTACGGAACTAGAGTCCGTAGAGTAGTTAAAAAAATATCAAATTGATTTGATAATTTACTATTTATTATAAATTTATAAGAAGAATTTAATTGCCATTAAATATTCTTAAGTTAATTCTGTACACCTCTGTTATATGTACGTCGTCTTTTCACCATTATTTTTTCAATTTCATTGCGTTATGTTGCGTCGGTATACAAGCATACACCTTCATATAATTTTACAATAGACTGACGGAGAAATTGATGGACAGTGGTAATTAATGGTTGTCTATGGACATTTGCAATACTAGAGGTGCTACAGGCCTCGAAGTGAAGTAGAACTTGGTCATTCATGACACATACACTTAGTTTAGACTAGCTGCAGTAGTCATCCAGGGAGGCCTATATGTGCGTTGTTTTGTGGCCTCTTACGAAAAGCCTCCCCACTCTAATCCATTTTGTTTTTAATAAATAGTTTTGTGATCATAGAAAAGCCATAAATCAAACTATCTATAACATAAGTTCGTATAAATCACAAAATCAATGTGTTCACGAATTTCTTTTCACTAGATATCTGATATATTTTTCATATAGAGATAAGAATAAGTTAGTACTATCGCTTAGTTTCGTTTACTTAGGCAGCGTTCCAGTTCCACTCCATAAGACAAAGTGGAGGGTAAACTAAGATATCTATCGAGGGAGAGGACATATTTAATTAAAAGTTTCGCAGCATTCCGATTAAGTCCAGACCGGGGACTCGGCACAATGTAAGCGATGATGATAATACAATTTTACGACTTTGTACGTTAATGCTTTTCTTTTATCCGATACATGGTATTGTACTCTGTTGAATGGGGTTATTAAACTTAGGAATCTTTTAGTGAACGCAGTATTTTTTTGTAAATTCGTCGTCTGAAGGTGACTGTGATTTTTTCTTGCAGTTTAAACAAATATAATTAACCTTATGATTACAAGCAATATCTAGCAGAATTGAGATAATGTATTCTATCATACACTAGGTTTATTAATGTTCAAACAATTCTATTAATAGATTGAATTGATAGAAGAATGGTCAATTTGCTTTCCTCTTTCTATGGTCAAATAGCTAAAAATTATTTACATTGTTCATTGCAAGTCTATTGACTGTCGCAGTCACTAAATGTTTGCTCATCAAATCGCTTAGGCATTTTGAATTTATAATTCCATTTTACTTTAATTTTTCATACGACTTCACTTGCGTAATCTTATGAAAATAATATAAATCTTATCTTGCAGAAACTATCCTAATTTCTAAAATAAAGATAAATTTTTGGATGGTCGTCTTCGATATCCAAATGTGCTTATACAACCAATAATAACAAAATCAACAATCGTCTCATTTTGAAAATCGATAAGAAGGAAGAAACAAACACAATCACAAAAATAAATAGGTTCCAACAACCTAGTTCTAAAACTTGGTGAATAATATAAGTATTTTTATTCATCCATTAATTGTAAATATTAAAGTATTTTGTATTAGGAACAAGTTCTGCAGTTCTATAGATGTTATTTCAGCAATTTAATCAGATTTCTTACAAAGAAAACCAGCATCTCACGGAACCAATCAAAATTTAGGGCTGTTATATTTATTAAACAACAATGTAACATAAAATCTGGATACAGGCGGGCCAAGTTTATAGGGGTATAGATAGTTCATGCAATATTGAATACGTTTCGCGTAACAGCTGCCTACCTGCTCCTGAATTGTGCATATGAAAGGTTATTACAAAATCTTTATATATATACATAAAAACTGAGCATGAAGCTTGAACTAAAAGTTCTATCATGAATAGTAATTGTTTATAGAAAAAGCTTTTTTCTCATATTTGGAAATTCGTGAAAGTCATTTAAGACTATGCAGAAGAAAATACTACGGAACAAAATAATATGATAACATTTAATTGTCAAACCAGCTAACACAAATTGAGTGCAGTTTTTACGAGACACCTAAAACGTAGTATGTGTATCTTGTATATGCCAGGTGGTAGGGCATTTGCTCGACTGGTTATCCACCACCCCTGCTCTAGAGTATGCCGCCATAACGACTTTGAGTTGTGTTCCGGCATCAGTCAGCGGCCAGATTCCAGTTTTTGCTTCAAGGCCGGCAGCACATTGGCAGCGCCTCTGGTATTGCTAATGTACATAGGCGATGGTAACCATTTTCCATCACAGGTGGATCGTAAGCCTGTTTGCTTTGCTGTTATACTTCAGCAATAAAAAAAAACAATCTAAAATACCGTATGATAGATAGCTCTTAAATTATACATGATTTTAATGGCACTTAAGGCCTGTTTTTTTATTGCAGGAGTTCAGCGAACAGGCAGACGGCCCACTTGATGGAAAGCGGTTACCATTGCCTATGGATATTTACAACACCAAAGGTGCTACAAATGCGCTGCTGCTCTCTTAAGGGAGACTGGAACTTGGCCACTAATGCCGGAACACACCTCAAGGTTGTTATGGCGACATACTTTAGACCAGGGGTGGTAGCTATCCAGTCGGACAAACGCCCTATCAACTAGCTGTGGGTTGTTTTGTCACCTCTTACGACAGGCCGCCCGGCCGGCCGCAGGAAATTGTATTCTTTCACCGTTCCTGCACGGCTTTTTTCACGGCTTTTAACGTTTTATTATTCAAAACATATTTTTAGACCAAATTAACATACTTTGAAAAGACATCTTAAATTCTTAATCGACAATTTATTACGTAACTGCTAAATTTCCGTCCGAACGACAATAAAGACTTAAATTGCTAGTTTCTCGAGTATTTAATAATGCAAATATAAATGAAACTTTTAAGAAACAATAACGAGCAGCAAACAAAAAGTGACACAGAAATTGTATTAGTGATTTAGTTAAAACTAAAGAAATGAATTCAGTTTAGGCTAGTTTTAATCATTGACCAATTAAGCTCCGAGGTTGTATTTGGGCCTATAAAAGTGGAACGATGATTTAATTGTAGGCAACATACCTAATAAGAAAAGCCACGTGAACATTTCGAGGTCGTCTTTCATTTGATTCAATTACAAGCCGTAGGGCTGCTTATAGACTAATTTCGAGAAAGCACGAATATGTTTGTTAATGTTCAGAATACAGTAGGCAGGCTGACGGTATACTTGAAGGATTATTTTACTATCGCCTGTGGACATATGTAACACTAGAGGCGTTACCAAGGTATACTACCAACATCAGAATGACTTTTTTAAAATTAATTAATATTATAATAAAATAGATAGTGATAAATCTTTGTTAAAGTAGTAGTCAGATGAACAAGAGCTCTATACTCTTTGACATAGAGGAGGAAAATTACATTTAAAAAAATCGAAAAATCTTATTCCGTAATACTGTGGGAAAAATTCAGCTGGAAGGTCATTCCCAATTGTCACAGTGTGCACGAGTCATTTAAGGAGAATTATACATCTTTCTCTTTCAAGATCGAGAAGATATTTTGTAATGCATAAATGTAGACAGCTTTGTAGCTATCTATAAGCACTGTACGTTATTGCCCATAGTCAATGCAAAATAATATGTATGTATACTGTACAAGACTTGTAACTAGGCCGGTCATTCCCAGTAGACTAGTGGTCGCTATATACCTATATAAAACGAATATTAATATCCGGTGTTCTCTGTAACGTCCCAAGTAAATACTAAATCTACTTCAATATGTCTAGTTCAAATAGATTTTAAAAATTAGATCATTCAACGTGCATCGGTTGTGTGATCTTTGGAACTTTTTTACCTTTAAGATTCTTTTTGGGGATAGAACTATCCTAAACTCATTTCCGTTGTCAAAAGTAGATAAATACCATCAAAATATTGTATTTAATGCAGAGTGCAGTACAGGTTTTATGACTCGATCAAGTAAATATACAAAAGGATTGTTAGAAATCTCCAATATTTTATCTCCAAACCTTCTGTTATCGATTTAGTTAGAACTAATTTTGAAAGTATTATTTAAGTATTACTTCTTTGAAACTATCCACTTCAAAGTTTATAAGTTAGAGGGGAAATTATACTTATTACCATTTTGGAAGCGAATATCTCGCCTCATTTCTGTCCTGAATAAAAATACACTAAGAAAAATCGGCATTCGATATGATTTCTAAGGTCAGTAAACAATAACCACATGCCTATGTACAATAAAAAAATTGGACGTAATATTGATTATAATTGATCAAAAAGTATTGACCCCTTGATCTGTTTTCTAAGTTCACGGTGACCAAGAGTTAGTTCTCTGTGCTATTGTAGTTCTTTCGTGGGGTGTGGTTAAACATTGTATTGTATTGTATTTAGAGAGTGTCGGGGTGAAGGTAAAAAAAGGGATGCTCCGGTGGTTCGGGCATGTGGAAAGAATGTATGATGAAAGAATGACTAAACAGTTATACAATGTAAAAGTGGATGGATGCAGAAGTCGCGGAAGGCCACGACACACCTTCCATGATCAAATTGATCATGTATTAGCAAAAGGTAATGTCAGGAGCCTTAAGAACAGACGAGCGTGCATGACAAGAGCTATGAATGTCAAAGAAGTAAGTGAGGTGTGTAAGAATAAGCCTGTTTGGCGCTCTGTTGTTCGTGCCTACCCCGCAAGGGACCTGGCGTGAAGTTATGTATGTATGTATGTATGGATTGTATTTAAGAAATCGCTGTAATATAAAAGCACTCACGAATACTTACCCTCCTTATTCGTAGTCCTTATAATAGTTACACGAGGTTTACATGATGGTTAAGACACGTCTTATTCATAATCGTGTTATTCTTTGTCTTCGTCTTCATCTTCTGTCATTAACCTCTCTGAATACATGTACGTTTACTTGAAGTGTTTTTACCTGATCTTTAACATTTCTAGTAAATATTTGAACATGATCAGTACGTCGCAGTTTATCTGCACCAACTACTATCATTTACAATGTTGCCATACGCTTGTTTTGTGATTCTATTTTCATCCATTCCCTCTACGATTTTTAACGAGCCTATAAGCCTCTTGTAAGTATCCTGAATAAGTAGACATCGAAATACTAACGTAACAAATAAAATGTATTGGTCTGTTATTTTCATGTACTCTACAGACAAAACATAGCAGTGCTATTGTTAAGCCACTTAACATTATACTTGACTCCTTGTTTCGAGTAATGTCGGCTACCCAATGGGCATGTTTATAAACATGCCTCGAGCGATCGTCGTGTAGTCGTCTCAAACATTATCGATAAGCTTACTAATCGGTCCCATTTCTAAGTTAATTATAGCAGTGATATCATCACCCTGATATTGTTCATCTGGCATGTATTCAGCTTCTGATTTGGAATCCGATGTCATATTTTCTCCTTCACGCAGAAATCTTTGTCAATTTTTTATAGCTACAACTGAATAGATAAGAGATGGCGTTATACGAACGTGTTAATGAATGGTGACAATTAATTTGTACTGCGCTATACACTTCACCTACTTGAAATCTAAGAGGATATGTCTTACAATATGACCTACTATTGATAGTATGGAGGGATGTGGATTATACTAGTAACTCTACATTCAGAGACAGAAGAACAGCCGTACTTACCTATAAGCCATTGAATCCATAATAACATCAATTCTGGTGCTACACATGACCGGTTCCTATATCTTAATATTCATTCTCTTGCCATACAATCGGTAGAAACTTGACATTTCCTACATGTATGAAGTTTAAATTAAATTTTTATCAGTAGAAAAGGTAATAAACGGTTAGTAAAATATAGGGACTGGACATAAGCCACTATCAGTACTGTTTAAATATAGTCGCGCACTTTTGTACGAAAATCGGCGTTGACGCTTAATTTAAACAAAAATAATAAATGAATACAATGAAAATCCCATCATCGGATTGTTGTATCCAAAACAGATGTTGAATATCAACTTGGGCCAATCGTCCGTGATTTCTGAATCGTTTAACAATGAAAATGTGTATGTTATGTTTCAAATAATTGGCGTAAAAATATTATTTTTCGGGTTCCCGCGGTCATTTTGGTAAATAAGGAGTCGTTATACAATCAAAATGTATGTTCGTCTATTTATGTATGTTGCAGTGTTTTTTTCGAAAACTACTCATGTATGTAAATGAAATTTGACTTTTTCTTCTTCAACCAATCTCTGTTCACTGCTAGACGTAGGCCTGCCCAAGTACGCGCCACATATTCAGGTCTTCCGTCTTCCTCATCCAGCCAGCGAGTGTCCTACACTACGTTTGCCGAGACGTGGTCTCCACTCCAGTAGTCGTTTGTTCCATCGATCGTCGGTCTTGCGACAGACATGACCGGCCCGCTGCCACTTCAACTTGCTAATTTGCGATCGTTTACCTTCGTTCCCTTATGGATGTCCTCATTTCTGAATTTATCAATAAGAGAAACATCTAACATAGTTCGCCCCATAGCCCGTTGAGCAAATTTGAATTTGTGGACCAGTTACACTGTCAGTGTCCAATAAATTTGATTAGAAGGTGACATCTATATGCCGCTACACATTGCCATACTGAAATCCAATTAGGGGTGGTTTTCATTAAGAGCATGTACCGTTATCACCTTTGGCATAACTCAGTTATACCAACTCGAGACACTAGAGTCAATCAAGCTGAAAGCTAGAGGTTAGGCTATTTAAGCGCAAAATTTAAATAATTCTCAAACATTGACGCAGCGTTGCCAGCCTATATAGGTTTTCTATCTAAATCTATTTTTTTGTATAAAAACTCGGAGAGAAACGAGCTCTAAAATACTGTCTGTATTGTACCATACTTTAAAATATCAAGTTAAGAATTTATTATGTATCTTAGTGACATGTTTAAGTTAACACGTAATAATTATATTATATAATAATTTGTTTTATTATAAAATGTAGGGGTTTCGGCGTTTGGTACGATGATTATGTTTCAGTTAGGTATTTGATATGTATTACAATAAATTCTAAAACAATATATTATAAACTACTGGCTCCACCAGACGTTGTCCTGACCTGATAAATAAAATCTAGCTCCCGATTCGAGTGCCACCTACTGGGTACCAATAATACTCCTGGAATCCAATTCCAACTAAATTGGAACGAATACACCAAATAAAAAAGAACATCAAAATCGGTTCATTAGTTTCGGAGTTCATCGCGGTCAAACATTGTTGTGATATGTAATTTTTAGATGTATAAAATAATGAATAATAATAAAGCGCGCCTCTAAATACCTTATAATCATACTTTCATAATTTCGCCAAAGAGATAATTTTAATTACTGTTAAACAGTAATTTAAGCGATTAAACTCGTTAGAACTATGACGTCACGACGCACTACATCCATACAAAAACAAAGAGGCCATAAAGTTTTTATTGACAATTAAAAGTATTTCTGTTGTTTTGGCTGTCAAGTACCCAATTATCTTGACTATCCACTACCTTATTATATGACTGACACATCCACATGGATTGGCACATTTCGGGATCAAGCCAGTGAACACCAGGTGAGACCTAGAAATCAATTGATATATCCAGACCCTTGACATTGCTGAGATTAGTCCACAGTTTGAACCAGTTGTATCTACATTCAATACAATCGTTTCCTGGCCGTGCACAAACTGTATTGTTGGCACATAGTGGACTGGAATGACTTGCGCGTATTGTTCGGTTATGCCATGCCATGTCGGCCAGCATTGTTCAGCCAATAAGCCGCAATAGCTTTTGATGAACATTGTTACTTTGTTGATTTTGTTAATGGAGGCGTACGTTTCTGGTTATTTTACTACGTTCGTTGATAGAGATTATTACTGACATTTTGTAAGTCGGTATTGAATAATAAAATGTTGTTAATAGAACAGCAAAATTATAGTTACGATAGCCTACTCCACCTCCCTTGTCATCCGTATCCTAACGGTTGTATTCCCACCGTGGCCTCCGAGTGGAGAATGGGGGATGTCAGCCGTTAAACTACCCACTAAATCTAACCTGTGCCCTTCTTCTATGCCCTTACACGTGGCGCCAACTACTTCCCCTTTCTTCTACCCCGTTCGCTTTATCCTTAACCATGTATTTCATCCCATCTTAAAGGCTTACAACGCGTTGACTTCACTACTGGTAACAAACGTCTACAGGCGACGGTAAGCCATTATTCATAAGGTGGGGCATTTGTCTGTTTGTATAAAAAACATTGTAAAATCAAACAATGACTTCGCAATCAGAACCAATTTGGTTGGAAGGCACAGAACTGAAAGGACATGACGATAATCAATCAACTAAACCTATGTTTATATAAAACACTTTGGTTGAATTACCCCAATAGAAATATAGAAATAATTCTTCTAATACCCGCTTAAGCATTCATCCGCTTCGTTCACCGGAATCTATACGTCTCATGGCAGGATCTTATATCTTACTATTCATACACTTGCTTTACCATCGGTTGAAGTTTAATATAGTATCAGATGTGCTATCAGCAATGCGTTGCTGAGTTTAACTACTCTATATAGAAATCAATTGCCGTTCGTTAGTCTCGCTAAAATTCGAGAACGACTGGACTGATTTGGCTAATTTTGGTTTTGAATTATTTGTGGAAGTCCAGGGAAGGCTTAAAAGGTGAATAAATTTGAAAAAAACGCTTAAAATATAGCAAATACAACAATTACGGTTTCCCTTAGAAACCATTCCTACCTGTCAAACATTCGATGTTCGTCCCGTATTTTAGAAATCAATGAAATTTAATAGTGAAGTTGTTTTATCATTTTTTTGGTTTAAAGAGTCAAACGTTTGATGTTCGTCCTGTCGTGCAGAAATCAACGTGTTTTTATTTATTGATTCTGAGGCGATATGAAGTTTGCCGGGTCAGCTGGTAAACAATATAAATATAAAATATATAAAGTGGTTGGTTGATGTTCTATTGTGTCACTGATAAATTCGTTATCAAGTTTCGAATCGCCATTGTATCGAATGCCTTTATGTTGACGGGTCGTATCTCGACCAGCCGGAAGTTGACAGCTTTGACACTATACGATAAAGCTTAGGCTAGTACACATGGTCTAAATGATATTAATTTATCAAGTTTAGTAATTTAGTCATTATAATTTGGAATTCTATTGACGAAATCTAGAGCCAGACTACTGTTAGTTAGGAACGACTAACTATCTATCCTATTACCTCGTTGAATGAATGTTGTATTAAATTACAAATTGTAACAATACAAATTGTAATTTGGATTTGGAATTAAGTGTATTGAGGTAGTCATATTGCCAACTAAAAACTCTGGACAAAGATAGTATTTTTCTACATTATATAGGAATTAGAATTTTTTTAGATTTACGTTTTTATTGGGCGATTTTTACTCTTGTTTTTTTTCTTATTTTATCTGAGGGACTAATTGTTGTAGTTTTAATAACAAAAGGTAATAAGGATAAGCTATCGATAAGCCTAAACACAGTCTCCCGATTATCTAATATATAAAATTCTCGTGTCACAGTTTTCGTTGCCATACTCCTCCGAAACGGCTTGACCGATTTTGATGAAATTTTTTGTGCTTATCCGGTATCTATGAGAATCGGCCAACATCTATTTTTCATCCCCCTAAATGTTAGGGGTAGTCCACCCCTAAATTTTTTTATTTATTTTTTAGACAAAATTTTTAATTTCTATTTTTTTATGATACAACATACAAAAATACATACAACCCTAAATTATTAACCCTCTGCGACAAACCCCTATTTTTACCGGGCAGGACGACGTCTGCCGGGACAGCTAGTAATTTATAAAATTATACAGATACAGGACAAATGTGTCAGTGAATGAATGATAATACCTTGTCAGATAAAATGTCAATAGTAGGGCGAAACAGGCATATTTATTAGGTTGTTATCCACAGGCCCTCAGTAAAGACTGGAAAGTCGACCGGATGAAATTTTTCTTGTTCTAAAACCTCCGCCATCTTCCATAATAATATTTACTGTATGCACCTGAGATTCTTTCTCAGCACTGTGAAATTGGCAAAATCGACGCTAAAGGTATAAGAACCATAACCATAAAGAAGGTAGTTATTAGGTAATTAGAGCCAGTAACAACATAAATAAAACTGTCACTTATGGCGCGTTCCTATATTCGTTCATTTGCCCTACTATCGGTTAAAATCTGACATAAGGTCCATAGAAGTATATGTGTAATGTACCTATAAGTGAATGAACAGTAAGATATAGGAATCAGACATAAGTAGGTAATCTTTAAGCAGGAAACCTTGTAAAGCTGAAAAAATAGTAAAAAATGTACGAATTTAAATTGAAACAAAGTGATTATCTAAAATATTCAAAGCGAGTATAAGAATTTTTATCATTGTTGTTCGTTCCATAATATTAGATAATGCATATGAATTAAACCTTAAAATGGATTTGTAACCATCGAAGCGCAATTTACTCTATTGTAAATAATTGTATGAAATGATTATGTTCCATTGACAGCGGTCACAGCTGACATTGAGATAAAACCGTAATCTGTTTGTAAACATAATAAAGATTATTCCCAAATAGGTTTTCTATTGACAGCTGCTTGATGAATAGCGGTACAATCATGATCTCATATGAGTAATTGAATATATTGTTAAAATACTTAAATTTTCCTCAATAACATATTAATTATAATTGTTTTTATTCGAAATAATGGACTAATAATAATCATTTAAGGTGTAATCAATGACGTAGTGTTAAATAAATAACTGTCGGCATACCAGACGTACACTTCTATACAACAATCGTGGCGTCAATAAATATGAAGCATAAAATTGTAACATAAAATCGTAAATACAGAAATTTTACTTCAAAAGATGCGTTTTCAAAATAATATATTATTTATATATAAAATTCTCCAGTGCGAGTGTGTGACTGAAGTCCTCCTAATCGGGTGGACCGAATTCGAGATTTTTTTGTGTGTCTACAGGTGGATTTTTAGAATGGTTTAGATTCAATTACATCCGCGAGGTGGCGCTGCAGTCGGGTTCTAAATTTAATTTCTTCAGGGCAGTACAACGTCCGCCGGGACCGATGCTTATATTTTGTGACTTATGGCAATGTACAATATTTCGTGAAAATTGTGTTTTGTGTATTAGAAAAATATTTTTGAATAATTATGGATCACATTTTTTAGGTTTTTAAATATTAAGTAATTATTTAATATCTAGAATTTTTATATATATAGTATATTTTTTAATACATTTGAAGTATTATTATAATTATTTTGATAAATTTGAATTTCTATTTATTTCTACTTACACTAAGGTTTTATAACACGGATATATCTCTGTTTTATATTTTATATTCGCTGTAACCATATAGCGAAAGCTTTAGTATACTATGTACAAGGAGTAAAAACAGAATTATGATTTTTAAATGTTAAAGGAAATGAAGTAATATAAATATAATTTTAAAGAATATTAATATAACTTAATATTAAAAGCTTTGAACACCTTATGCCTAAATTAATTATTTATTCTACCGCGTCAACTACGGTTTAATAAATAATTACAACGAGACATACATACATACTTTTAACAAGATTCTCGCATTAAGGAACATTGTGCTAAAAGGTAATTAATAATTCAATGTTCTTTCTTCTTCTGCAAAATGTGGCCTAAATATGAAGATAATTTGGCTAAATTTTAGATGCATTTAAGTTAATAACTAATAATTACAAAACAACATACTCGTAAAATACATAAAGCATAAATGTCTAGAGTTCCAAACAGGAAAACTATAATTCTATTTTATAAGAACAATAACATATAAGAGCAAGACAATTTAATGTGCGGCTGTGAAGTATAAATAATTGTTTTATAGAAAAGAATTTACCTCTAGTTACAGAGAGGATGGATAATGACTGAACTATTGACGATCGAGCTCCCACTGAAAGAGTTTTTTTAAATAATGAATCTAAAATGGCAAGGAAAGCAACGAAAAGAAGGGGACATCTATTAATTTAATAAAAAATGAGTTGCTTATTTAAATTTAGATTGGGAATATAAACATAGCTCCCAAAATTTAAGGTTAAAGAAAAATTGTTAGTGTGTGCACATAAAAGTAGTATTTTTAAAAACACTCTTTTCTTCTTCGAAATACTCTACTTTTGCCCTACTTAAAAAATGATAAACATTATTTTTCTGAAAAACAGTAGGCAACCCTAGTCTTATGCCTATGCTTGCCAGAGTTTAATAATCTGCTCATCTTTGTATTAAACTGACGTTTAATGACATTACAGTTTGGACGTAAAATTTATATAATTTCCAAAACTTAAGTATACGAAACGTTTCATAGATAATAATGACGATGACACAAATGTGGACCTAGGTTTGTTCTGAATATTTTCAAAAAATTCTGAACATATTTCCAAAACAAATCCTTTGGAAAGTGTACTCTCTCTCATATCCCTACTCTCTATTGAAACATTATTCAAATAATATTTACATCTTGTATACAACTAGGCAGTAAAAGCCCATATCTTGTCGTAAATAGAAAATGCTTAGTAAACAATATAAATAAAGATAGATAATAACAGATATATATATATATATATATATATATCTGTTATATATATTTACAATTACATATCTATATATTATGTGTTCTCTTAGAATTTTATTCTACTAAGACACTTTTTGAGGACCGCTACGTAGAAGCTTTACAATATGTCAAATTGACTTGACGTTCCTCATGGAAATATGACGTCTTAAGACACTTATCGTCACGTACATAATATTATAATATGTATAATTATAATTTCAGTTACGTTGAAATATCTAGCATTTGTTGAGATAAAGTCTGTCTTTGCTACGTGCTTATACTTTAGATACTCGTATATTAAAAAAGGTACGTCATTAATAGAATTTAATAATATGTGAATTTTCTGCAATATTAGTACGTGACTGGTGTTACGTATGTTCTCGTCACAAAAAAGAAGCGCTGTTAGTTTTATATGAAACATGTCATAGGGAGACAACTGGTTTGACAAGATTCGAGTAGTAGGGTGACATCGCACAAGATTTGATAAAATAAGGGCCCCAATTCGTCAATTCGTCGCAATTATCTTAACCTCGTTCTGTGCGATGAAATCAATTTTGTTCAAAGTGCTAAAAACTGCGCCGTAACTACAACATATTGTACTTACTAAATTTGTCAAAAATTTCATTTGTATACTGATATGGTTCAACAAAATGTATTCAATAAAAAACCGAGAAAATACTGTTATTTGGCGCCCTCTGTTCACAGTAGGAATGTAAGCTTTACAGGCATTTCTAAAGTAAAATTTTTCATTGGTTGATTGTATTTCTTCATTCTGTTATTTTCATAGGGAGGTTTTTTTTTAAATTAACTAATCTACGGACTCTAGTTCCGTACCCTTTTTACAACTTAATTATTGTTAGTTTTTTGAATTTATACACGCTTATTGTTTATGTGTTATTATGTGTGACATTAATTTTATATTTTTTGTGTTGTGTTGTGTGTGTACCTTAAGAATAACTTATATAATTATTATTTTTTCTAATTTTAATACATAACTTATACTAATGTAGAGTGTATCTGTGAAATCAGTTCATAGGGAGGTGTTGCGTTTAAACTTTACTAAAGCTGTTGATTTGCCAATTCAACTGTAATAATAGGCGTCACAATACGCCCTATATTAATAAGTTCGGTAATTAGTAGAGTGAATTAGCAATACAATGCCTGTGTAAATTTCTAGAGCGCAACGTGACGTCTGGTTTGAGACCATTACGTTTTAGCTAAATGACGCGTGCCGCCCAAATGCCAACGCGTGAATCAATCTATCATGTTGTACATGCGTGTACTAAACCTCAGTTACTTACGTTTGTGTGAACTTGAAATTTTATGCTGAAATTTATTTTCATGATTGTTAAAAAATTTCAAATAATTATATACTGATAGCTAAGACAAGAATTTAAATTGATTCTAATGACATGAGTTCTAAGCCTTTTTGTACCAGGGTAAATTCGCTTGATCTAAACCATCGCGAGGGAATCGCGGTAAGACGTGTGGGATTCGCCTTGTCGGGGTGGTACTAGCACCCTGCAGGAATCTTGTCCCGGCTAAGGGATCGCTTGCGTATCTACTTTCAGCCCGGACGGAATGAGTTCGAAGCCTGAGTAGTATTATAACCGCAATGAATAAATTTTCAATATGGTAACTGTATTTTTCCTTTTTAAAGGTAAAATACAATTTAAGCGCAGTGTACTGTTCCGGGACTTAAAAGGGAGTATTATTCGGTTACCCAGCTAGGTTAGTATATCCACGAACATATCCCAGTGTTCCTTTTGCCATGGGCTAGAGTCGTGGAATTTAAAGTATTACCAACGCGACCCCAGCTATCGAAGCACTATCAAAGGGCGCGACTATTCATGAGTCGAAGGGAGTTAAAGCTGTACAACATCCAAGGTTACATACAGGTGAGAGAGGTACGCGCGGATTCCTTATTTAATTCAAGATTAACCGCTTTAGGCTTTGATTATATAATACTAGCTGTCCCGGCAGACGTCGTCCTGCCCGGTAAAAAATAGGGGTTGATCGTAGAGGGTTGAAAATCTAGGGTTGTATGTATTTTTGTATGTTGTATCATAAAAAAATAGAAATTAAAAATTTTGTCTAAAAAAAAATAAAAAAATTAGGGGTGGACTACCCCTAACATTTAGGGGGATGAAAAATAGATGTTGGCCGATTCTCATAGATACCGGATAAGCACAAAAAATTTCATCAAAATCGGTCAAGCCGTTTCGGAGGAGTATGGCAACGAAAACTGTGACACGAGAATTTTATATATTAGATAATATTTTGGGTCATAACATTGCTCTAGGTATTAATTCTAGGTTTAGCCCTCAATTCCAGTTTGACTTTACGACGTACTGTTTATTGAGTAACGCTACAGCCTGAGTAATTGGAAGTAGATATATTATATGAGTTTAACTAGTGCCAAACCACATCAAAACTAGGTTAACTATAGGGAGTTTATGTACACTACATGACCCGACCTATATCGCGGTATTTCGGATAATGTTTAATGTGTTTCTCAGTTAATGTCTTGGTTAGTTGCAAATTGGCAGGTGTATGTTGCCAAATGACTGGTTGAATTAATAGTTATATATATAACTATATACATAAGTTACCGTTGACCTTTCCAAAACATTCATACATAACATTAAATTTAAATACAATAATGTACTTAATATTTGCACTATATTTAATCAATACAAAAGGTTTCTTTCTCTATATAATAGATACTTCATAGTTCATGAGCCGCCGTGCACTTGCCTTGTTTTTGCTATAATTATTATTCTTAATTACGATCCAGTAATATATGAATATCTGAGACTTAGGAGAGTTACAATACATAATTATGACTAATTGACCCGTATTCATAATAGTTATACGAGGTTAATAAGCTGTTAAAAAAAATGTAATTTGTAATCTCATTCTGAATGCGGTAAGGAATTTTTATTCACTTTTTTAATGAGGTTATAACTGCGAATAACTATTGTTATAAATAAAGGGGTAACTTGCAAACATGATGTATGCATACTCTGATATGTAAATACTCATCTTAGACATAAATAAACTTTGAGTTTGCTTATTTATTGACGCTGCCTACTGCCTAGCATTGTAACCTAACCAGTTAGTTTGTTTTATAGGTACATGTATTTAGATAGATACGCTTTTGCACACTAAATTAACAAAACGGTTATCGAAATTGACGTCTGGCACGAAGGCCAGCGCGTGCTGACCGGCGCTACGGGGGACGGACAGTATAACCCGCCATGCTTGTCCAAAGCAACTTGTCAGGTTTGACACATCGGTTTTCTCGATGTTCAGGATGCATCACGATGTTTTCCTTCACCGTAGATAGCACGTGGTAATTGTAACAATATGCACATTAGGTCAGAAAAATGCCTAAGTGGTGAACCCTCGTCCTTTGAGTTTGGGACGCGTGCGCTAACCATTACGCTACCACGACTTATATAACGCTATATGTTTATTACAAGATAAAAAGCGACATTTAGTTAAAATGCAACATGTTCATAGACAATTTCATTTTACAGAGTGCGAATGTTCAACACACCATTGTCAGTTAATTATAGCATACCATAGATACCAGATCTCACGCTCTGCTGGACAAACTGGAAATAATGTTACAGTAATTTGTACCAGTATTATCGATTTAATATAGACGTCAATATTGTTGTCAGCCTTCATAAGTTTGCTCCACATATCTCGGCTTTTGATCCTGTCTTCTCAAACGTGACGGCCTCTGTGGTTAACCGGGCTAAGTCTTTGCTGACTGACCTCCTCCCTACGATTCAGAGGCTTTGGGCTCATTTCCTGGTATGCTAAGTATCCTAAACGAACAATCCGTTGTTTACTTTGGTCTGAGTGTCTGGGATTGGCCGCAGAGTGGTCCGTTGTATATTACTCATAACACAAGCATAACTTGTTTAGCTGGGATATATATAATTTGTGTTTGTCTGCCGATTATTTAAAAAATATATATTTTGAACGAGCTTCTAGATTGAAGCAGGCTATAGGGAGCCGATCAAGTATTAAGTAATAAATAAATAATAAATAGTAGTAAACAATCTAAAAAGTATGGAAAAGGTGGAATAGTTTCCAGAGACCACATAACTATTACCCACACAGACGTAAACCACGTGTTACAAGTCGACGCATACACGTTTATAAAAATGCTTCACTTCTTTTGACGCTTTTGTTCAAGTAGGCACCATTTATATTTTCATTCGTCTGAACCTGTCCTATTTTGTTTGTTGCCTTTATTGTAAGAAGTTAGAGTTAGAATAGAGAATAGAAAACAATGTATTGTTCACCAAATAAACAATTACAGAATAATTACAATAATTTAACGGCAAAACCAAAGGCGGCCTTGTCGTTTCAAGCGCTCTCTTCCAGGCAACCTGACTAAGAGGATACTTTTAACAACTTATGTCCAAGTATAATTAAATGAATAAGAAGTAAAATGAAAAAGGAAGAACAATCAATCTGGGCAATAAACATCGAGTTATGTAAAACTCATACATAAAAATGACAGTAACACCATATTGTTGACCTGTACTCTGATTTTTAATTACCAGGACTAAATGCATTACAGCTACAATCGACCTTTTTTACGTTTAAAGCTTAGAGCCACTCACCACTGTGAGTTGAATTCCATAGAATTTCTATATAAATTCTATAGGATTCAACTCCTAGTGGTGAGTGGTTAATTAATTTCAACTCACTTATAAATCAAAAAAGCAGCTGTCATTTCAGTCCTGGTAATCAGAGTATAGTATAGTATAGTAGGTTCGGGTTCTCAGTGCTCTTTTATATTGTTTGGTTTGTTTATCAAGTCAGTAAAAATCGCATACTAACTTTCATAATATAATAATAAAATATTTTAGAATTCATCCGTTCACTAACTTCCTCGGGAAGTAATAAATCATGAATGGGAGATAAATATCACGCGAGCAAGGTTTTATTGAGTAAAATTTAAATATAAATAATTATATGTATTATGTCGAGTACATTTAAATATATGCACGACAATTATTGACTTCTGAACAGGTAATTTACATATGGATTAATGGAAACCGGTTCTTTGTATAAGCAAATATAATTATTCTTATTCGATAACTATACGATTAGTGGTTATTTACCCAATTAATTGAGCACTTTTATTTTCATTATTTTGTTACTAACACACCGCATTTGGACTTCTTTTGTTTAGTTTGTGGTTAAAACTTGTAACTAAGAAAAACATTCTATTTTTATTGTATTTGTTTATGGCCGCAATTATGCAGATTACGGTTTTTCGGAAACTTCAGTCCACGCGGTCAATTGTTGTATTGTACAGTTTAATATAAAATGATGCCCCAACGGGGAGGGTGAGGCGGTCAAGCGAGGATTACGATACGAGCAAGATGTGTACATTCGATAAGCTATATAGTGACGGACTTTGCGCGTGTTATTGAATCGTGCAGTTTGTACTGGTTGTGTCCAGTTATATTTGTACCTGTGTTATACGTGTTTGTATAGTTCTAATAAATTCTATAGTAATTCCAACGACATTTTAATTCAAGTCCTGTAGCTCGTAACAATATGTATGTTTTATAAGACATACTATTCTATTAGGTATTATTACAAGATTTTCAGTGTTTCTATATACATTTGTTGGATAATTTTTAGTTTTTGTCTAAATATGTATTTAGACACATTGTTTCCAAATTAAAATCAAATAAACGAAAATAATTCTATATTACACGAAATGAATAAGCCTGTATTTATGAAAAATATCTCATTTGCATTTATTATTTATTTAAGAGCTATGTTCTTGTCAGTGGAGCCTCTTGCAATCTTTTCTATTATGGGCCAGTTGTTTTACTTCTATGTAAGATACGACACCCACTTTTTCTTTTATTTGATCCATGAATGCTCGCTTTGGTTTTCCCTTTACTCTCCTTGCGTCCACATTGCCTTCGATCAACGTGCTAAGGTGTCGTGTCGTAGCGAATGGCCAAACATCTCCCCCTTCTTTCGTCTAGAGTTTTTAAAATTCCATGTTAATTTAATTATACGAATGAACAATATTTTTATGATATCGGAATATGTAGATTCGATACGATATATATATATATATATATATATATATATATATATATATATATATATTTATGTTCATATAAGTTCGCGTTTGACCGCTGTCTCACCTGATGTTGAGTGATGACGCGGTCTAGGATGGAGCACGCTTACCTACACATTTGATTCTTAGAAAGCAGTTTTTAAATAATTAATTCCACCAAAATAAACAAATATGCTTTAAGAGGAAAACTAAATTTTTTCAAATCTGTTGAAAGTTTCATAAATAAAAGAAATCGACGACATTCAACGATAATGAATGACTCACTTTTATGTTTACATGTTTTTTTTTGCATAAGTTCAGCAGACAGGCAGACGGCCCACCTGATGGAAAGCGGTTACCATCGCCTACGGGCATTAGTAACACTAAAGAGGCTAACAATGTACTGCCGCTCTCTAAAGAGAGACTGGATCCTACCCCTAATGCCGAAATACAACTCAGGGTTGTTACGGTGGCATACTGGAGACCAGGGGTGGTAGCCATCCAGATAGGTAGATACACTACCACCTATCAAACACTTTCGTTTGGACGCTCGATCGAAATTGACAAACAGATGAACCAGTTAATATTATTAGCTCAAACTTTACATTTCATAATGAAAAAAATCTTGTAAAAATATATTCTTATTATATTTCAATGTATGTATTTCAAGACCACGGGCCATGAAAATGGCCCGGACTTTTGGAGGGCTTGTGCGGGGCCATGGAAAGGCCAACACGTAGAGGCCTTTTGACGAATTTAATGTAAATGTGGTGTGACACTAACCGGCGATTATCCCTGTCTACACCATATAATAATGCACCCAGGGACAAGCCCCGGCCAGTGTAGGACTATTGTGGAAAATGAGGACAAAAAGTACCGGGCTATTGGGGTGAACTGCTAGTGGTACTGGGGTTCTGGGAATATTTTTATTTTATTTATTTTAATAGGGATCTCCAACAGTTTTTTACATTTAATCAGTTACTAGACTTATGACTAAGGTTTACAATGCAATGTAAAAACTAATTATAGGTGAACACAACTTAAATACACAACTTATAATTTCTTCACTATTCTTAATATGGGGACTATGGCGTCTGCCCGTCGCAATGTTCGGGGAACACGGAAAAATGGACAGACGGTGACTCGCCACTCCCTGCATGGGCCCCAAAAAATGCCATAAAAGGCAGGAGCAACATGGGTATGAGTAGCTAAGCGGTATAGAGAGGTGGGCTGCAGGTTCACCGAAGCTACTTCTGACGTGATGCCATTTATCACTTCCACCCCTGGAGCTTGAGTCTTAGCTCTAGCGATCCCCACTCCGTGCCGGCTGGTTAAGGCAAGCACGGAGGCGGAGGCCTTGTCTTGGCCTCCGGAGTCAGGTACGAGGTGTCGCTACTCACCTAAGGCTTCGCCATTATTATATTTATTATTATTATTCTTTTTAACAACTACAACAATTAACTGTGTATGTTTGGACAAATATGAGTACACAATATTCTATATCTTATTGTTGGCGCACGATTTGCCTGCATAGATACACTAAAGTTAAAATCACTACCTCGCGCCGGTGTGTACACGCAATATTAATATTAATCTATGAGAAGCACTTGTAGTCTACGGCCAGCCGCCAAGATTCGAAATCTACTGCTGCACAAAGACGAATTATTACGCGCAACCAAGTTTTTATTATAAAAAATGTAAAATATTAAAATATACGCAACATTTCGAGAAAAGTTCCTTTATTGAAGACTTCCTACGGTTCACTTACAAATATTTATTTCAAATTTATTAACGTTCCCTTAATCTGTAGATAGGGTTTATATTAAAGATATCACAAACCATTTGAATTGTAAATATTTGATTTGAGTATTCAATTTGAATAAATTCATCCCTCAATTTCAATAATGTAATAATTTTATTCAGATATTCGTCGGGTGTTCAAGAACAGAGTTGTTTACATAACCAATCCATGGTTATTAACCCAGATGTTTCGCTTACTCAGTGCGTGGAAGCTCTGGAAACAATGGTTAAAATAAAATTTTACGAATATTTGGGCTTTTAAGCAGAGTGGTAGGGTTGGTAAATCCAATGTGTATACAGCGTCCGTAGCCTTCTTTTGTTGTTTTGCAAACAGAGAAAAATTTATAATATAAGAAAAAATCACAATTAAAGCTTATATATGCGATACTTTATTTATTATTTCTTACTGTCTGGAGATGAAAAGATTTGTCTAGGTTTCACTAGTCATTTTACTCAAAACAGAATTCTTATAAAATTATCATGTCCCTCTGTCAGTTTGTTCGTTTGTGAATAAAACACTTGTTTTTAATGGTTTACATTTTCTTTTTGATTTGTTAGATTTATGTTATTTTTTTTTATTACCTTTCTTTCTTTTTATCTATGTTTTAAACTCTTTTTAAGCAGCCCTACCTTGATGCAGTATAATGTGGTTTTTAAGAGGAAGGTGCTGAATGTAGCCGCAAAAAAAGATTTCTTTTTTACTTTCGGTTTCAGTCACAAATATATTTTTATGTGCTAAACATAAAATATTTGTAATGTTACCTAGCTGCATTTTTTTTACTAATAAATACAGTTTATAATTATTAAAAAAATATATGTTACAAACATTTTTATAAAAACTTATTGTGTTTATATTGAAACTAGCTGTGCCTGTCACGTTGTCCGCGTGGATTTGTTCTCAAAGCCGCCCGATTTTAAAACATTCTTCATTGGTGCTCCGCTCCTATTGGTTTTAGCGTGATGATATAAAGCCTATAGATTTCTTCGATAAATGGGCTATCTAACACTGAACGAATTTTTCAAATCAGACCAGTAGTTCCTGAAATTAGCTCGTTAAATCAAACAAACAAACAAACTCTCTAGCTTTATATATTAGTATAAAATATAGCAGGAATGTGAATTCCAAAATTATAAATATACTTTAATTTACTCTACTAAGGGCCAATTTTTCAATTATCGGATAAAAGTTATTAATATATTAATTTATTTGACTGATAAGTCGAATAAATTATAACCTGAGTGAATATAAAAGTAAAGTTCAACTGTTTTACTCATGCAACTGATATTTTTAATTTATTAATGTTTTACTTAAATCTATGAATATCTCTCATTCATAGAATACGTGATTGATAAATCGGCCCTAGTTCGATTTTCGACATTCTCAACACATAATTTTACATCATACAAAATATGAAATGGTATTACAAAGCTAAAAATAAAACCAAGGTTTTGTAATTAACCACGGTTTACACTCATGAATGTTCAATAAAGTTAAAAATAACCAAAGCGGCGTTTAACTTATACTTGGTGGATGTAAACGAACGTTTTAATTAAACTGAAATTATTTCTGGCTCGTTAGTTCAGAAGATTTTTTTTTTTTTTTATTGCAGGAGTTCAGCAGACAGGCAGACGGCCCACTTGATGGATAGCGGTTACCATCGCCTATGGACATTTGTAACACCAAAGGTACTACTAATGCGCTGCTGCTCTCTTGAAGGAGACTGGAGCCTGGTCACTAATGCCGGAACACAACTAAGGGTTGTTATGGCGACATACTTTAGACCAGGGGTGGTAGCCATCCAGTCGGGTAGACATCCAGATAAGTACGGTCTTGTATCTATCATATAAATAGGAAGAAAGTAAGAAGAAAAAGAAAGAAATTATTTGTTACAAAATCAACAGTACAATTAAAAGAAGTAAAACAGTACAGACATTGCTATTAGCTTGGTTGTATACTGCAATCCAATAAATGACTTTTGTCTCTTAAAAGCATTAATGGGGAATAGTATATTGTGACACGAGAGGCAAAAGTGACCTATTTATGCATGAGATAATAGGTCGAGTGCATAAATAGGCCTTTCAGCCTGCTTAACACTTTAACACTCTGCTTTTCGCTTCGAACATGAAATCAGATAAATCCATATCTAAGTCTGATGAACAGAACAGAACAACTAATTCGCCTTGAACAATATAAAGGTATGTAAACAACAAATAGATATATGCTAAAATAGTATATAAGATAATTATATATTACGTGACATAGACAGAATAAGGGACATAAGAAGAACTTAAAAGAAGAATAGTAAAGAGAAAATAAGAACGCTGAATATGAACCCTGACTATGTTAAGAGTGACGCTAAACAAGATGAGCCAATTTAAAAAAAAGTTGTTTTATGTGTGGTTGTCTTTTTTTGCATTAAAATAAACTAATGGCTGCTACACCTTTCTAACCGCTTCTTACGTTTACAATAGTTCTAAACCTTCAAAAGTCTGGAGATAATGTTGGAATACTTTATCGCAGTGGTTTTCAATCTTTTTGAATACGCGACCCCTTTACAGGTTGAAAAATTTTAGCGACCCCCTTGGGTCATAGACAGATAAAAAATTAGTAATTTAGACTACGTTTATGTTTTTCTCTAATTTGTCACCATTACCATTGTTCATTATTAGGACCTATACTTTACAAAAAGCTGCTGAGCGTAGAAAGTACCAAGTACGAGGTATAAGTTTAAATAGCCTTTTCCCTTTTGCCGGCGACCCCACGAGCATGGCTCTGCGACACCTCTAGGGGTCGCGACACACAGGTTGAAAACACTGCCTTATCGTAATATGTTCAATTGTTCTATCTAGCTTCAAGGATTTGCTACATCTAAAAGCTAGATTCAGACCACGGTACTCGAGGACTTAGCACCCACTGGTAGTTTACGTACTGTAAGATACTTTAGGTACTATAACTCCAGTCGACCGTAGTTTTATATTTTTATAATGCACACATTTATTCTGTAAAGATTTCTCAAGAACATGTTTTGTGTATTCCTATTGTTTTCTATATAAACTGTATAAAGACATTTAATACTTATGTTGGAGAACTTTTAAAATTTATGTAAAAAAAGATGATTAAATATGCAGTTATTTTATCAATATCACATTATCAGAATTGTGATGTGAACATTGTATTGTATATTGTATTTTTTATAAATTCTCTGTGGATGTTAGATGTATAATATTATATATAACTGTGTTCTTTGCTGCTCGCGTTGGATGGGAACTTATTCAATGAAGACATAGTCACCGGCATATGCTGGTTATAACTTTCAACCACATCTTAAATAGGTTAGCAGACATAGAGTTTATTTTCCACATCCCACAAATATCTTGAGAATGTTCACAATGTCATAAAAGACGTGCTTAAAATTGAAATAGCGTGTGCTAAAACAATCCAGCTGCTCGCAGAAATAAATTTAAGTTATGAAAGGAGAAATCTTTTCAGCTGGTAAATTATGTGTATTTTATGAATGAAAACGTTGTGTAAGATACTGCTCATATTTTTTCTGTATTATCGTATATTATTTGCTTTGCTCATTATTTTTGTGGGTTCGACTTCTGCTAGAAATACAATATTTGTATGATCCACAAATACTTTGTATTAATTTGAGAAAAAAAGCTACATAATAGAACGTCTAAAATAACTAAGATAGACTTCATCATTTCCTATGTATAAATGTAAACAAATCCCGTAGCTGCCACTATTTCGATGTCTGGCATTGCTTACAGTCAAACATGAAATGAGTATGGCTATACTAGCAGCAAATAAAGACTACCTACGATATTGGCACAGAAAAAAATTGAGAATACTCGTAGGGTAGATTCAAATCAACTGAGACACTTTTTATCAACATTCGTTGCAGTGTTCTAAATTATATATGACCGTACAAAACGATGACATAATAAGTATAACGAGGCAAATACACAGTAATCAAATTATCTTCATAATTTTTTAAAAGTAAGATGATCGTTAGTGAACTATTTTAAGTACCTACATAATTTTACAATATTGTTTCATCGTAACTAGTATCTTCTACTGTACCATATTCGGCAGCGTCAGCAACCACTTCGCCCATGTATGCAACGGCTCTCAAAAACATTTATCTTTCGCACCGTGGGAACTTGAAATGAGTTCTCAGACGAGGTTTTCCCCAATGCTGTGATATGGTTTTTTTCAAGTTTCATAAAATTCTTTTGAGGTCGGCAGTGTTTTGGTAACACTTGTGGTGTTGCAAATGTGCATAGATAAACATAGGTTTACATTTTTGGGCTTTAAAATTTTGGCGATCTTGCGTCCGTGAAAAACTTGCTCCTCCGCTAAAATAAGGCTGCTCTGGGCCCAGGCCTCACAGGTATCTAGATACGTAAATCAAACAATCCGTACGCTATTCTTGGTCGATAAAAAAGGTTTTGGTGTTAAACGCGGAATATATAGTAAAAGGGACTCACCTAAAACTACTGCACGGATGAATGACCCAATGGCCGGCCGCTTTCTGCCGGATGCGCTCCTTCATGAGTGCCTTCTTTGAGCCGAAGAGTTTCATCGCGAGCTTGTTGTCGGTGGGCTGGAATAGGGCTTGGAGTTGGTTTCGCAGGAAGCCTTGCTTGGCGTCCGGGGCCGGTGGCGCGGGCTCCACTGGCGTGCCGTACAGTGACACATCGTCCAAACCACCGAAGTGGACCTTGCCGGTGCCGCTGCCCTGCTTCAGCGACATATCGGCGTCGCCTGTAAATTTAAATATAGGTAATTAGCAGATGATTACTTTAAAATACATGTTTACTTACGAAACTAATTTTTATCTCTGTACAGGTACGGAGAAAGAATACAATTGACTGCGGCCGGGCAGCCTGTCGTAAGAGGCGACAAAACAACCCACAGCCAGGAGGTCTGGCATTTGCCCTTCTAGAGGGTTACTACCCCTTGTCTAGAGTATGTTGCCGTAACAACCACGAGTTGTGTTCCGGCATTAGTGGTCAGGTTTCACTCTCCCTTTAGAGAGAAGCAGCATATTGATAACACATTTGGTGTCACAAATGTACTTAGGCGATGGTAACCGTAGTCTATCAGGGGGCCTTCGGCTTGACTGCTGAATTGACGCAATAAAAATACTGAATATGAAACTCTATAATAATTTACTTTATTCCGTAGTTATCTACATTAAGAAGCAGTACCCCTAAAATCTAGATTATCCTAATATTAGCTTCTGCCCGCGACTTCGTCCGCGTGGAATTTAAAAGAAAATTGGTCTTAGCGTGATGATATACAGCCCATAGCCTTTCTCGGTAAATGGGCTATCCAACACTGAAATAATTTTTCAAACCAGACCAGTACTCCGTGAGATTAGCGCGTTCGAACAAACAAACTCTTCAGGTTTATATATTAGTATAAGATTTAAATATATTATATATATATTTGGTTAACAAAGTATAATAACGTTCCCAAAACAATGAACGCTATATACTATGATCATTAAAGCCTTGATTTTTGAAGTGGTCGTTTACTTCCACAATATGGAATATTATATTTTAGTAAGAATATGAAATTTCGAAAAGTTCAATACAGTCAAAGGTAACGATAGTAGAGCGGGCGTTTTTTATCTGTTGTAGATTATTCTACAAAGCTCTGGAGATTTTGCCTGGTTCCTACTTATATTCAACCCTGCCCGCTGTGTTTGATTATCTAATAAAGTAACAATAAGTAATAATAAACTCACGTTGGAATGCTGAAGACTGTACTGATGGACAAGAAGTAGGAAAGCGGACACTGGGCTCCGAAACTAACGTTTCGAACGTTTACGTAACAAATGATGCTTCAAACTTCATTAAAAGTCAAGTAATATTATTCTACAATTCTGAAGCATCAGCTAAATAAAAGGCATTTCATACACGAGAATTAAATAGATCACATTGTTAATTTTAGTCACCAATTATTTTAATCTAAAATTGTCATCAAAATTAATTGGACATTGAGGAGACCAACGTCTTAATTGATGCATTTGCATGAAATGTGATCCTCACTTGATATTATATTTACTTTTAGGGTTACGTAGACATTTTGGAAAAATGTTTTATGTTTTGGTCATGTTCGTCCCTCTGTCTTTATATATCATATTTGTTAGGAACTACTGGGTATGTATTTTGATGAATTTTATCAAAAAGGTGTAGGTATCTACATAGCGTTACACAATTGACAATCATGAATAACCATTATACATCTCACTCAGTATCAGGTGTTCCCACTTGACTTCTTTGCGCGCCAAGTGGTCCGGATTGTTGACGATCCCGAAATTACATGCGGATTAGATTCTCTTAGCCTTACAAGGGACGCTGGCGCCCTAATCCTGTTCTACTGCCTATACTAAGGGAAGTCTTCTGATGAGCCATTTGATTTGGTGTCTACGTCACCATTCTATCATCGCACCACTCGCCGGCGATTAGGAATTCATCCACACATCCTACACTTGGAAATCATCTACTGCACGTGGCGTACGCTCATTCATACCATATGTGTGCATGTTATATGAGCACTACAATATGGGGCTCTTCAAAGAGGGCGTAAATAGATAGTTTGTTTCAACAAGGTATGCAACGCATCGGCTCCCTTAGTGTTGTAGACGTCCATGGGCGACTGTAACCGCCTACGACCAAGGGGTCCTTTTGCCAAAAAAAATTAAACCTTTTTTAAAAAAATCAACGAAAAATGGTTAGGACAATGCCCGTTGAGTACTTAATAAGGTATCGAGTATTTTCAATTAAATACTTTTCGAAATTATTCTGTAGTGAAATGACGTCAACAGTGGACCTTAGTCAACGCTACGGAACTCCATAGTTCGTCAACTGTCACTTACTTACCCGATTTAATTATAAATAGCTGTTGAATCTAGTTTGAATAGAAAGTGCTGAGAAATATAACCTGACTTTAGAAGGTTTAACGACTCCAAGTCATTGTTTATTAAATAAATTACATATTAAAACCGACTCGTATGTAGTACTATCACTTCATCGTTTTTAAATTTGGCTTCGCATCGTTATTTTTGAATTAGATTGTGTCATGTATTCCAGTTTGAAAACAATGTTCAAATACTTAGATACTAGCTGAAAGACGAACACAATACATCACCTACCACCCGAGTCATAGGGTGTTATTAGAGAAACCAACGAAATTTAATCAATTTGGATGAAACGCAAAGAACACGATTGTATTCAATGACAGAGTGATTCAAGTTTATGTTTACACTGATGACTTTGGTTGATTCATCCAAAACTGGAACACAGAAATGAATCGTCTTACAGGCTTTGGCCAAATTATAGATCATCAACTAATTCAACAAAGTCTACGTGACAAGTACTAAACTAAACTGTAAATATGATTTTCTAGACAAGCACAAAATTATTGTACAAAATATTCTGGCAAGCACTATGCAAGTGGAAGGATTCCGCAGAGGTGATAAGCATATGAAGTATCTCAAAAACTAAAAGCAACCAACGTCTATTCTAACTCATTATCAGTTATGTAATTGATGTAGATTTAAAATCTTTGACTGAATTTTAAATTAATAGAACGAAAGGAAAGATTTATTAACATGATGCACATAATAAGTATAAAATACATAATAACGAATAATTTATTTTTTATCAATGATTAAATAATGCATAAGTTGTATATAATATAATACAAGAAAGTTGCATAAAAATTATGGAACTATGCAAAATTCTATTATATAAAAGCTTGGATCCTTGAATAGGACATTTCATAGTTCCAATTTCCAACAATACAGACTCATAAGTGCTTTAGGTTTAGAATCGTTTCTAAAATCAATAGAACTGTAGAGGTTACAATGCTCAATGCGACCGGCAGCTCAATCAAGGTAAAGCTATTGTTCCATTATTGAATCCCCTTGTGCGAACAGTTGAAATAAAACCTTCCCCGAGTTTACAAACTCAATCGTAGTCGATTTGGCCTTATGTGTACAGTTTCCTAGAGTATAAGGGATCGAAGGCCCCTTTTCAATCACAGTACTAACAATATTTCTTAAGCAACCACGTTCAAGCACGCAATAGTTCTTTAGAACATTTAATCCACGCACAATAATAATCTAGAGGGAACATTGTGCTATGCTAATACATGCAGTTATTTAAGAGGGGTGTCATAAGAATAACATTTTTCAAAGCCGACAAAGTGTTGTTAAAGTCCCTGGTGTTTTAAACGTTCATACGCGACGGTAACTACTTTCCACGCTGCGGACCATCTGCTTATTTGCCTGCTTCAAAAAAAAGCCCAAATTGTCGCACCGGATACTTTCTTGCTGTCTCTGCCTTCCTAGTCCAATCTACTTTTTACAATTTTTAATATTCTCAATTGTAATTCGATTGTTTCGTATGTCATGTTCAAGTTGTCCGTCCGGTTATCGTCTTCTTAATATTACCAATTCTAATATAATAATGTCTCTTTTACAGCTATGCATACAGTAATATGCCTTATTACTGGTTAATATAGTAGGAATCAATTCAAAGTTATACCAATGGTAATGCTGATATTGGACGGATCAACCAAATAGAATTAATTTGATTGAAAGGTACCGAACAGAAAGGAAACGACAACATTCAATGAAATTGAATGATACAAGTTTATGTTTATCTGGATAATTTCGATTGATTGATCCAAATTAAAAGACATAGCTGAACCGTCTAACATCGGCTTACGATAAAACAATGTATAGTAAGAAGATAAAGAAAACCGGCATAAAATGGTCGCTGCAGATACGATAAAATACAACAAGAGTATCAAAATCAATTTACATCGATGTAAGAGTGCATTGATTGAGTGCCGTCACATATACGCACACTACGATCATGTTCATTACAGTTGATAAAACGGACGATTAAACAATGAACCAATGGCACTTCATTGATTCAAGTGGCGTCAACACTGTAACGGGAGACCGCCAATCAACAGCCTGTTTGTATTGAAGAGAAATTCTAAACCACCTGATTGTGTATAAAATATCAGATGTCTAGCAAAAAGAATACTAGTAATGTCAATCACCCATTAAATTACTTAGAACAGAAGGCTTAAAGGGGCAACTTTCGCAAATTCGTATGGCGAAAATGACAAGCATCAAAGTAATGTCTAGCTTTATGCTCTCTTGCAACTATCAGTATATTTACACAAGTGTCAATTTAAGTGGTTATTCAAAAGCGGCCGTGTTAGGCTCTCATCATGGTGCACAGGTCAATTTTCTCTCGTATTTAGACGGTTTTTTAATTAATATATTTATTGAATCTAACCAGTTAAAAATTAAGTCTGAATTGAAGTTATTTTCCAGTTTATGATATTGTATTGGTCTAAAAATTGTTTTTAAATTGTAAAACGTCGAATAGCTAGATGAAGTTGACCTGTGGCATCATCATACGGAAGATTTAGTAGCTTTCAGACTTCCTGTTTTCAATAAGTGATTGTTTCTTACTTACTAAGGTACTCTCTATTGAGTTCTTCATACAACATTGGGGTACATCATGAGAGAAAATAAAGAAGGTATGGTAATCGCTTAGTAAAAATGGCACTAGAAAAATTTAGAGAGAAATTGTAATTGATTAATGGCTAAGGACAACTACAACACTACAACTACAAACAGACGTGTATGAATACCATGGGAAAGAGGCAATATTATTTAATTAGATAGTTTGATTGAAATAAGTAAAGCAGAACCAAAGTGGGCGTAAACAGAAATAGATCTGACTGCGTTTTATTTTGCACCTTGTATTCGGCAATGACGGAGCTTGTGAGAATTCTAGAATACTTTTCATTCAATAAACAGTGCAAAAATATATACAACGTTTGGGTTAGATTCGACGCGACCTTCTTTTGTGTTTTAATGTCTGTCTGAATATCCGGAAACTAATTGAACGCCAAGCTTCTCACAAAACGTTATTGTTTATAGACCGGGGTCGCTTGGGTTCAAAGATTAATTAATTTTCAAGAATTAATAATATCAGTTCGTACACATCCCACTGCTGCGCTCGGGCTTTAATATTGTTGAAAATACGGACAGGTATACATACCGTTTACCCCAGATCAGTTATTTCGATGTGCAGATTTTAACACGATGTTTTTTCCTTCACCCTCCGCAGGTAGTAATTGTAACATTATACACATTAAGTCGGAAAAGCTACTTAAGCTATTGAATTAGAACCCATGTCATTGGAATGAGCTGCGGGTGCTGCTTTTACCGGAAATTGACGGAAACAAGAATTGTTGCTCACGTAGCTTAAACATTTCCATAAAATGTGGTTGTAACAACATAAGAAAATCTTACAATTTATCCGGTATGTCATAAAATTTACAGTTTTGTATTATTGTGTATATTAGAAGCAATTTGTATACCTATACATGTATTGATCTGATTAAATTGTTTAGTAAGACTAACTTATCTGATCAATTTCTTAGTAGGTAAAAGTTCTCAAAATTCTAGATATAGTTTCTTGCCAGTTGTTGAACAAAAATATCGGATTCTGATCAATGAAAGCTTTTGTACACTACCAGCGACAGGAAATTGCTTTCAGATTCAACAGTACATTCACCCTTTTCTATCATTTCGTTTATGTTTGGGTACTATTTTGCTTTCTATTATATCGCGACGTTCAATATCTTACCCTTCCTAATAGTGATATCAGTGCAACAAACTAGGATATGAGGTAGAGGTAGCGCCTGTATCTAACTTTTCTCTTTATAATTGTATTTTTTGTTAGGTATACATTATACATATTTACTTTTTGCAATGAAGTTACAATGATGCGCTTTTTTGTTTGGCTTTTGCCGATAACAGTGTAATGGTTATTTCATTTAACTCTGAATATTTTGACTCTAATGATTTAATTTGACATATTATATTTAAAAATGATACTGCTGCTAAACGATCAAGGTCTAGGGAGAAAAAACTAATCGCCAAGATTTCTTGTAGAATTTTAACTTCAAGCATAATTCGTTACGAATTCCATCCGCGGCAGCTTTATTGGTCGTAGCAGCAGACAAACTACAAGAGAGTTGCCTACACTGGAACGAACTTGTTTTACGGAAACTGGATAGTTATAAAGGGAATAAATGTCTATCTATACCACTTCCGCCAGGTGCCGGTGGAAGAGTTAAGCTGAAGAAATGTTGGTTGGACATCATGAAAGATAACATGCGTGCCATATGGCTTCTCGATATATGATGCCGAAAACCGCACAAAGTGGAGACGTAGTATAACAAACCCTGAGCTCCGAACCAACTAAACTTTAACATTAGGATTCGTCGTCAGCCATTTGCAGTCCACTGCTGGACGTAGGCCTCCCCAAGATGGCGCCACTCATCCCTGTCCTCCAATTGCCTCATCCAGCACCTCCCGGCGACTCTGCTTAGGTCGTCGGTCCATCGGGCTGGAGGGCCCGTCCGACACTACGTTTACAGAGATGCAGTCTCCACTCCAGGACTCGTTTGCTCCATCGGCCATCGGTCCTGCGGCAGACGTGACTGGCCCACTGCCACTTCAACTTGCTAATTTTGCGAGCTATGTCAGTTACCTTGGTTCTCCTACGGATATCCTCATTTCTAATTTTATCCATAAGAGAAACACCCAAAATAGCTCCTCAGCCCGTTGTGCGACTTGGAACTTGTGGACCAATCCTGCCATCAGTATCCATGTCTCGGCCCCGTAGTTCAGGACTGATGGAACATTAGGATGATGATGAATTGGTTAAACATACTTGAACCATATTACCTAATAAGGTTCATTATATTATACTCGTACTGCGTGATAGATATCGTTCACTGCGCAAATGGTTAATTATTTTTTTTATAGAGGCTTCATTTGATTTGCGGCATTTGTAGATTATTGTGTCAACCTTGGAATCGACTGTTGACGATTTTATTTACGGTGATGTCACGAGATGTCGACACGTGAGCCCTATCTAGTTCATATCAAGTAAAACAAGTCATAGTATTGATAAATATAATACAACTCTTCTATTAATATATTATGTGAATCTAACCAAAGTCAAATTACTATGTACTACGTATTTATAGTGCGGAATTATTTAAGGAAACACGTACATGGAACTTTGAGAACAATTTATTTGAATTCAGAACGAGTTAATGCCAATTGTATGTTCAATCTATAATTAATTTGTAAATAGTTTGAATTTGTATAATGCGTTTAAAATGTGAAAAAAATCATGGGGCCAATTCGGACCAGCAGATTCCAAAAATACAATTTTACGTATTTTTGTCTGTTTGTCTGTTAGTGGATCAAGTGAAAACTACTGAACGGATTAAAATGAAATTCGAAACGGAGCTAGCTTAAATCTTGGGTTGTAAACTGAGTTGGGTTGAAATGACATCGTTTTCGAAGGATAGACGAAAATAGCGAAAAAGAGGTCGCTGCAATCACATCTTTTTGGAAAATACTAAACTATATGGATGAAAGTCGACACAGTGCTGGCTTGTAACCTGAGTTAACACTTAGAAAGATTTTCACCCGATAAATGACATCGTTTCCTTAGAATGGACGGATTAGCAAAATAGATGGCGTGGCAACCGCGTTTTTAAATTTACTTACGAATACCTACGTTGTCATAAACAACATTTCATTCATTGTATTACTTCAAATCAGGTTGGCTTCGACTCACTTTATGTTTTGCTGGGCAGTTATTTATATTGTATGGATTTCGTTTCTTTGTTACTATTATATGTAGAGACAGTTTTTTTTATGTATGTAAAATGAGGCTACTGTACGGGGTTTGACACGCGGCGCAGCCGCGGTGCACATTCTAGTTAATTATAAATTATGATTCTCGCACAATAAGTAGCCACACTATAAAGCTACTATGACATGTGTATCCGACCAAAGTCGAAATGACAATGATCTTTCGTCACTACGCCGTCACAACTACCCGCGAATATCACAACAAAAGGTGGCACTTCTTGACACAGATGTTATTCACACTACTTTTGTAGTCGATGAATCTTTTAAACAAATATCAGTGCACATGGCAAATGATCCGTCAAAACAATACTAACAATAAATTTTAGCAAAAAAATCAGAAAAGCTTAAAAAAATTACAATTACGATGAACTATATAAAAGTAATATAACAAGAAGGTTCAGTGTTTAATATGTCGCTATACAATAGTGTATTAAAATCACAAAAAAATGGAGGAGGCCGCAGGCATGTATCGTAAGTGAAAAATCATAATGATGTTTCCTAATGATTTTTATTTTATTTAAGTCTTTTAAGATATAGGGTATTTTCAATTAAATGTTTGTTAAAACCCTTCAATGTGGGTGGTCTTGTACATACTTCGTCGGTATTATTATTCATTATTTGTCATACTGTATTCATCTTATCTCATTACGTAAATTAATTTCAAACACATTATAATGACAAAAGAAACTGAAGTTTCGTAAGAGCACAAAGTTTTGCCATAAGGAAAAGGCATGATACTCGTAATTATGTTCCACTGCAATAAGCGATTGCTAACATTTTAATAATTCAAGCGACCTGCATATCTGCGTGATTATATAGTTCCAAGAATAATTTAATCATCAATGAGCTTTATGTGGTCAGACAACTAAGTTTCTTTCAAATAAAAATGCGTCAAAGATTACGTCTAACTAGCGACTGTCTGACTTTTTTTACAAGCTTGTATTCAACTTGCAATGTTTGTATGTATGTTCAAGTCAAATCTTGCGACTGAATTCTGAAGCAGTTGTCCTCGACCGATTGAGGTGAAGTTTTGTATCCACGTTTAGTTTGAAAAACAATTCATGTTTGGTTAAGCGACGTCATTCTAAATCCAATATGTCGGACGGCCCAAGATGGCGAACTAATTATTTTTGTGGACTACCATGATACTGGTATCAAATTAAAGGGTTTTAATACTTTCAAGAGAATGACGATGAAGTCATAAATTCAACTGTATATATATTTTCCATGTATGTTTGACACTGGGTTCGGTATAGGTTGCAAGGTGGTCCAATTATAATTTAATCCAATTATAATTATTATTAGATTAGATCTTGATCTTCAAATTAAACGATCATGAATATGTCTTCAATAATAAAAATTAGATTCTTTTTTAAACTATGAAATTCCGATAACTTAAAGAAAATATAATTACATATTAAAAATGAACTAACTTATAAATAAATTAAAATAATGAAAATTACAAACAATATATGAGTCCCAAATCGCCGTCAGTTGAGAATATTCCCAAAACGCTGGCCGCATTTCGCCGCTGCATAGCAAAGCTGCCCCAAAAACAGGCCAGCCCTTTAGTCACGTGAGACTTTCATGAGTATTATGTTATAATAACTGTAGTTAATATAATATTCATCTTACCAAAAAAGGTATTTATTTATAAGTTTCTAATATTCCTGGTTCTATATCGTTCGTGCTTATTTATTTTCGATTTCCTCTAATTAATTCCTCTAACTATCAAGATTGATAGTCTTTAAGAAAAATAGGTAAAGATTTAAAATCTTTACCCATTTTTCTTTTCTTTATTATTTTCTTACCTCCTTCGGGAGCGTTTGTTTTGTTTTTACTTCGCTTATTTCTATTTACGTAATTTATTTTTACATGTTACACACTTTTTACATGTTATTTTTTAGGCATTGCCGTCTTTTATTTGTAAAATATTACTATGTTTTACATATCCCGAAGAAAAAAATTATGATAGCCAAATATTATCATCCTTGACAAGGCAAGTTCATAAATACTAAATATTATGATTCTCAGGGACCGGCCTTTCGTGGAGCCTATTAGCTTGAAATTTAATTAAACACTTGAATGTTCCATGAATCCACCCACATATAGTGCGGTTTGATAAAATTACTCAAAAAAGTCGAGTGTTGTATTTGGGTATGTAGATTGCATACGTTATAGTTCTTGAAATTCACAAGACCGAGAGGGTTTCACGGGGACGGGTACCTATTTTAAAAGGTAACTGAAAAAATTGTAGGTATACATAATAAAGCAACGTTGTAACGGTTTCAAGCGCGATAATTTATTTGATTTTTTATTATTTCGGGTTTCGCCCACTTTTCAGTAGCCGTCATTACGGAACACAAAGAAGTCAAGTGTCAATGAGCATTGTCCGAAAAGTGGCCGAAACGTCGGAATAATAAAAAATCAAATAAATTACCGCGGTTAAAACTATTAAAACTTGATCTCTAAATAGCCACGGCTAAGTAGTCTCCCACTTTCCCGACTGGTTAATGGTTGTCGAATGAAAAGGAAATCCTACAAGTTTAGTACTAAATTGAATGGCAATAATGAAACATCTAATATCAACTTAGACTTGTAATCATGAAGATCTGACCATTTATAGATAGGTATATTTTCATGAATATACGATTTTGACAAGTTTTATTTAAACTAGATTCTAAGTAATTTTAAGTAGTATAAGTAGCACATTCAGATGTCACACACACACACACACATATACATACATATATTGATCGGGAGATAGAAAAATCCGGCTTAGGTGGCTTCACAGAACATTCTCCTCTCACTTTTTAACGTTACATAATTAAAAATGCATTTTTAAACAAATAACAACAAATATGGAAAGGCGATAGCCTTTTCGCGCTTTTTATTATTTAAATATGGGGTTTTATTGTTTAAAGTTTGCATTTTTAAACCAGTCCAAAATTCTTAATTTTTCAAAAATCAATCTAGTCTTATATCCGAGAAGCTTTCTAAAATTCATTTTCGCCGGGTGATTGTAGTACCCAGTCTTCAATGATTAACCACCTCAAAAAAAGGAGATTCACAATTCGTCGTGTAAATATATATTTTTACATATGTTCCACCATAGCTTTAATATACCCAACCCGAATTTGACGATTCTTTTTACGTTGGATTCAGTAAAGCTTCGGCATAGGTTCATATAATGTATGTTCATGTTAATGTATTTCGATAGTAAACAAGTAACATATAAGTGTACATATAAATTTTCTAACAAAAGAGCAACCGACCTCAAGACTAACTAAAAAACAAAAATAAATATGTTCTACAAGATCTTGAAGTTGGTGCCAAGTAAAACATGAAAACCAACAACAAGTTTGTAAAATTATAATTTTTATGTTTGGTTATTTTCTTATTTCCACGTAGTCAGTTTCTTTTTTGCTAGAACAATTTTTTTGGATTAGTTTTAGCTTATAACAATAAACGACTTACCTTTAGGCATTTTAGTTATTAAATTTATTCCCAGTTAAGTCGACTTTTGCGGTTAGTGGTTAGTTATTTGACTTCACATGTCTCGCCATGCAGTTCCAGGACACATCACACAGCACAATTAATTAATACAACACAATGGCACTAAATTCACGATTAATATTAACTAAGCGATATTTTACTGCTTAGCATAGACTATTCGTAATTGACTATATCGTTTTGGCATTCGATTTGGCTGAAAGCAAACGTATGCAATCTCGATGTGGTATAAAATGCATTGGTATTATTAACACAGTTAAAGTGTAATCAGCAAGTAAAGTCATTTAAAAAACTGGTTATACTCTAATTATGCTCCATCTGGGATAATTTTATAGTTAGTGACTGTGGCCCAGTGACACTTTTTTATAGCATTAAAAAATATGTCGTTAATAATTAGCTACATTAGTTTAAATACAATATATACGTTGTATCTCATAAAAAAATAATAACAATCAAATCATATAAAAAAATATTGTCAAAAAATTACACAGAAATAATGCTAGTGCGGAACCTATGTAAGGTTATATATATGTGTGTGTATATATATATATATATATATATATATATATATATATATATGTATATATAAGGTTAATTTATTTATGATATTATATAATAAGTTTCATATATCGCATCAAAATAATGCATTAAACAAATCCTGGATAGAACAGTTAAGTAACATAAAATAATAACAATTATTCATAATATGGTTATTGACCATATCATATCATAAAACTATCCCAGGTACCGGGATAATAGTATAATATAAGCAAAAAAGGACCATTATTTCTTCCGTTAAATCGGAAGAGATAGAGTTATTATTGACTTTGTAATATTAATAGGGATAATTTTGCTGACTTTTCTACGTCAGTATAATTTTGAGGTCGCACTCAGATCGTAACGAATGACAGGCGTAATAGTTGTTTAAATGTCAAATGCGTAATACAACAGTAATGCCTATAGTTTTTGCCTATCGTTCTAAACTATTTTGTAATTATAATGTTTGTCAATAGATTATGCATAACGATACACGAGTAAGCTGACGTGCTTTGCACAAGTCTTGGTAATCCATCGAACGTGTCAACTAACAGTTGTTCTTATCTACTATACTATTTTACTCTGCACAATCGTTATCGCCTAGTACTTTGCTATTGCTCTAGAAATCGAATTAAACTGATCAGATGTAGTAATATATGTGTATCGTATAGCGATTGGAATAAGTCATAAATCAATTTGATGATCATTGTTGCTCGGCAATAATTGACGGGAGTACATGAATCAATGAATCAGATACATTTGCGTATAACTCATAACTACTCATAGACTAATATGAACCTTTGAAACAATTGCTTGTGAATTTGTGATACAATTTTTTCATCGGTTTTGTTATTAAATTCTGTCCGAAACCTTGTCCATGTAAAATGAATTCTAGAGGTGTAAGTCTTAATTAAACATAGCGGCGTATTTGTGACGAACACTTCCAAACGAGCGTGTACGAGTATGTGTGTATATTTTTTATTATAATTTGGTTTGTAATAAATAAATTTAATTCGTAAGGAAAGTTTAAAGTGTTTATATTATTAGTCAGTATGTTATAATATGTTAAGTGTGTATACGACAAAACAGTTGTTCGAATGATATTTAAATTGTTCTGTGACTGTGAGTCTGTGATCTGGGGAAGTTAGTGATTGATGTTTTTTTTTTATTAAAATCACTTTCGGAAGGAATGAAATGGGGGTTGAAAAATTGCATGAACTATCGATAATGAAATGAAAATTCATGTTTAGACTTTATTAAGAAAGAAGCGTATCAGCGTTTTTGTACAGTTCTTTCAAGTTATAAAGAAATATAGATAAAGTAGAGGACCATATTCTAAGGAGTTCCTTAGATTCACTTACATAAGATTTGAAATCATTAGTCGTTTTTTCAGGCTCTTCAAATTGCATTTATAGTATCTACCTCAACCTGGGCGAGGCTTCGGTGGGTATATATACTGTGGTTATAGTAATATTTTTTCTTATAACTAATGACTAGCATTGATTTGGTCCTCTTAATCAAGGACCAAATCAATGGCCAGTCAAATTTATCAGTTATTTATTCCCTTCAGGAAGCTATTGCTGCTACCACGCAATCTGCTTAGTAACGAAACTGATTTTTTTACGCCATAAACCCCATAAAGCAATGAAGCTACTTATCTTACCCACTAAAAGTCAAGAATGACCATAAGCGTTTACCTGGCTAAAATAAATTACTTTGATTTTAGTCAAGTTCAGAACTACCCTATCTCGTGCACTTTACCAGCGGGCCTAACGTATTCGCAGACTTGTATGATAAACATGTCAAATTCCAACATAAAGTGGAATGTCTTAGAACTACCACTATGTCTAGACATGTGTCAATTTCAATAAGCGTGTCTCCAAAAGCGACCGCTTTAAGTCCTTAGACTAATTAAGAATTGCCTATAGCTTAAGTTTTTCTGAAGAAATCACTTTAAGCGATAAGACCGTCTGTTGCGTCAGCATGAAGTATTAATTTTATTATGCATTTTTGTAATTACTTATTTTCGTGCGACCTAATCACGTGGAAGAAGTCGCGGGTGGCAAGCTTTTACACTATAAACATTTTTACAAAAGTCACACATCCATTGTAACGGAATGGAAACGATGCTGGTCAGTTGGGCAGTTAATGCTGCCCGAGTAAAGCACAAAGGTGCAATTCGACATGAGGCGTTAGTGCAAATTGCGTCTGAGAATAGAACCGAAGACGTCCCCGACAATTACCGACCAATTGAGACAAAAGGATAATGTTTGGCCGCGTGTCAAGGTCAGCTCGATTTATTCGTTCAATTGAAAATAAAAATTGACACGCTAGATTTATTGTATCAAATTACACATATATAAAAGAACAATGTAACTTCGTGTTCGGTTTAAACAATTTTTGACAGACAAAACAAAGTAATGTAATCGAACGCCCCTGTGTTTTGAGTCTTAGATTACTGGAACGAATTTTCACATCCAGGGGCTGTTTTTATATTGGAACGAAATTCCTTATCGCGCGTTGCGAAAGGGGGCTAGACGGAAACAATTATGACCAAAAGTTGTAACGACACTTTTTGCTATAGTTGTAAGCCGTGCGCGTGTTTCTCTGTCTGTCTGTCTCTCTCTCTCTCATAGAAAGCAAGCCAGTTATTTTCGTATATATTATATATATAAATATGTGTGTGTGTGTGTGTGTATGTATGTTTTTTTGCTTTTTTATTTCAATAGCGAATCAACTAAACCAGCAACTACTGAGGTACAAACTATAACATCAAAGAAAAAGACAAATGCACAAAGACTTCGTTCCATCCGGATGTCCCTTGACACCTCTCAAGTTTTTATTATTTCTGGCACGGTAAATTTCCTAAAAAAACTTTACGATGTTTACTATGAATTTAATCATAATATGAATATGATATTTGGGAATGGCTCCAGAGTCGTCCGTTTTACCTATAACACACAGTTTGCTCACTTTGAGGATATAGAATGTGTGTTTTAAGAAACAGTTATTATTCTGATTTTGAAACATATTAAGGTCTTACAGTAAGCACGTATGTAATGGAGGTCAACCCTTTTTTTATTCAGTTTTAGTTTTTATATAGGTTTTGGTTTATTTTTGAGTTTATATATTGTAGTTGTAAAAAAGTTATTAAAAATAAAGTTGCATGATTAATGTTGCGCCACTCTGTACCTTCCGTCCTTAAAAAAGGGTTACATGTATATTGTGTTTTGATTTTCTAGGAATGACAATCGCCAAAAAAAAGAGATATTTTTAAAGTAACATTTTTAATGGATGATTGTTGTTTCTAGTATTGTGCTCCTATGTAACTAGTATTAAGTATGTATACATAACTAAATTGTTTTGATAAAATATTCAGAGCAAGTTTTCAGTAACCCACATCTCACTAGTTATTTTAAATAAATTTTTTTGGGCGAATTATATACTTAGTTCTATTAGGTTACTCGCAGTAGGGAACTCTCGACCGCCCGCCCCTCCGGTTACAAAACTACGAATCGGTGCGGTGCGATTTCGTGCGGTAAGGGGATTTGCCTTCTACTGTTGGGGTGAACATTCCTTTGATGATCGTCAACTGTACGGGAGAACGATGGATTCTAAAATGAGTTGCGCACTGATGTTATTGATAAGATATAGGAAAAAACAAACAACATTTTGCAATGCGTCGTCGCATCGTGGTTTCATGTTTTGGTCCTTAATGATTATAATACTTTGTAAACAGTCAAGAAAACTAATTAAGAATTTTTTTCTAACAGCTATAAATAGCAACTGAAAAAAATATTGGCATCGGTATTAGTACAATAACAAGACAACTAAGGATTATAGATCCTTCATCCTCGATCTTTAACAAGTTATTATGGCTATGGCATGCCACCATAAACACGACTTGTTCTATGAAGTAACATTTAAAAAAATGTATTTAAAGTTGTTTCTAGCATATAAGTAAAGTCAATTCCAAATAGGACCGATTTCCTGACACATCTATAAAACGTAGAAGCGTTATCGTAAATTTGCCAACGAAATAAATATTAATTTTAATTATACAAAAATATATTTAACTCTGGTACTATTTAATAATAATCTTATACTAAGGGCCGCTTGCATTCTTATTGCTTAAATTTATTTAAGAAACATAAAACGTACATAACAAACTTAAATACAATTATGTTTTGCACAACGCAAAATTTGCCGCTAAACATGTTTAAAAAACTGTCAATACGTTTTGTATAAAACGTATTTAGGCAGTTTAATATGATTAACTAATTTTATTTAAAGGCGATCGTTATCCAAGCGGCCGTAAGAATACGATGTATATTTTTCTATTTACGTAATTTCTCATATACTGTCCTATTTGAATAGACTTTAACCTAACGAATGTTAATGTATAAGCGGCTATAATTTACAATCTTCTGCCTTGAAAGAGTTAACAGAAAGTTTTGAGATATAAGAATTGAATAGGATGTTTTTATATGCGAAAATAAGTAAATGCGCCCCTGAATCAAAGTTCAAACTGATGAAATATAGAAAAGTCTATTGTTTTTATATTTTGTGTACCATAACGAATGGCATACTCGAACCATTGTGCACTTATTTAAAACTACGTGAGCAATGCATGTGAAGGTTATTATTTATTTTTGTTCAACACATTGCTTATAATAATACGACAATGTTGACAACACTGGTTTCTGGCGAATTATTACAAATTGATTCGCATTGTTATTATTAGTCAGTAACACAAATTGCCGTTGGTTTTCCTCATGTTTACTTTCCGTAAACTCAGTAACTCCATGCACATCGACATATTTTAATACAAATATATGTATTATAAGTTATATAGTAGGTACACTTGAGTATATAAAGATTTGATTTGTTTGCTGCAACTCCATGAATTCTTTTTTGAAAAAGAATTCTATAATATCATTTATTTGTTTGTATATTTAAAACATTACAGATTGAAACAATGAAAATAAGTGTTTTAGCTAGACGAAAAATATGTCAATGTGTTGCTGGGGACTTTCTTTTCCCTTCTTCTCCTTAAACAGCAATACCACGGTACAAAGCGGTGTATATAGAGTAAGTTAAATGTTCTGCAGTGGTACTCATTTTGAATTAAAAAATCAGAATTCAAAAGATTGCTTTGTTTTGATATGTAAAAGCAATGCAGTCCCTCAAGTCTTGGCAAACTTGCGATCTTTGTAAGGGACATGACACGAGACGCTGGAAGCAGGACCGGGATATATGGCATAAACTTGGACTATAAGCAGAAGCTATTATCATATCTAGAAGCTTTAATCTTTCAAAAATCCTTTAGATCCTAAATAATTTAATCATAGAAAATTATTTCTTTTAAATAAATAAATCCAATGATAAATTGTATATTTCCAATGTTATGTTACGTTTGTGTCATAGTTAATGTGCAATTAAATAACTTTAGGGCTGACTCAACACACCCAGACAATATAGTAAACAATGGAAAGTTTGATAATGATATTTGCCCCGCGGAAATTGACCATAAGACCTGTGTCTCAGTGAACTAGGCGGGGCAGCGTTTAGATTAGACCAGTGTTTTTCAACCTTTTTCATGACGCGACCCCTTTAGTATGAAGAAATATTTCGCGACCTCCCTACCCGTTGCTTTTTAATACGCTTTTATTAGCTTCATACGTATGTTAGTATGTAACGAAATCTTTCAAGTTAAATTTGATAGACTTCCCGGTTTCCGATTGAGCTGAAATTTTGCACGTATGTGTATATCGCATGACAATGCAATAATCATTTCAATCAATCAATCATTTTTTCTTACACTATTATTAATTCAAATTTATTTAAATTCATTTTCTATTTTTTAGTTGGATTTTAAATAAAAGCGTTTTTTTTTAAATAATATTTATTTTTCATGTATTTTATTTTGTGACAAATATTTAATACAACATATTTATTCATTTTCATAATTAGAGTTCGACTAAATACATAATTAAGTACGTAAAACACATTTTTTTACATGGAATGCGTCGCCAATAGAAACGAAATTTACGCGCATATGTGGACGACTACGTCCGATGCCAGCCGCCCCGCATAAATGAGAAAGTGTTGCTATCGAGTAGCTCTTCGTGTATCTAAAGCAGAGAAACCTAATACTATTGCCGAAAGTTTGATTTTACCAGCGGCTTTAGATATGGCGGAGATTGTTTGGCAAACAAGAGGTCGAAAAACTCAAAAGTATACCTCTGTCTGACAGTACCATTCAACGCAGGATAAGCGATATGGTGACTGATGTTCGTGAATAAGTCATAGAAAAAATAAAAGAACGTACTTTTGTGTCCTTGTAATTTGATGAATATACGGATATTGCAGACTTTACTACAGTAGCTTTCCCAACCTTTTGCAACTCCGCTATAGAAGCTTCGCGACCCCCTGGAGGAGGCTTCGCGACCCCCTAGGGGGTCGTGACCTACGCGTTGAAAAACACTGGATTAGACTATAAGACCACAGAGATCGCAATTTAAAGACAGCAATTAGATTAGTTATACAAACTATTTTAATTGCAGTACATATATAAAACCTTTATAATAATATCCCTTGAGTATGTTCTTTATACCTACAAGCGTGTAATGGTGCTTATTGATTTAAGAGAATGAATCAACGACACAGCTGTGTGTATTTAATTACCTATGTATAAACATGAGACGACCTTAAAGAAATACATAAATGTCCCCAATAGCATTTTTAGATCATCGCAGCAATTTAGACAAAAATGGAACCTTTAATCAATCGTCTGTCTATCTATGACGTCACAGTTTTTTTTCTAAGAAACTGCCATTTATATGTATACATATAAATTAACAGAAAGTTTTATTTTACCGCTATACAAGGATGTAGGGAAATTGAGAATAACGTAATATTTAAGAAAGGTCGCCATACATGTAACTAAGGGATATGAATATATTTTCAGTGTACAGGATCGTATTGTGTACGTAATATATTGACAATATTTGATGTATTGACAATATTGAAATACTTTCAAATATTGTCAATACTTTCATTATTGAAATCAAAGTAGTAAAGTGTATATGTCTATATGAACTTTTACATTTTTAAACTAGTAAGGGAAAAACTGTGGTACATAATAACAAGTTCAAAAAAACTAACGAATATTAGTCTCAAAGAGATCTGCATAGATAATACACTATATCTTATACTAATATACAAAGCTGAAGAGTTTGTTTGTTTGCTTGAACGCGCAAATCTCAGGTTACCACTGGTCTGATTTGAATAGTTTTTCAATGTTAGATAGCCCATTTAACGAGGAAGGCTATAGGCTATATAATCATCACGCTAAAACCAATAGGAGCGGAGCACCAATGAAGAATGTTTAAAAATCGGGGAGTTTTTTTAACTTACGTTTTATTTAAACTATTCCACGCGGACGAAGTCGCGGGATAGTATAATAATAATCGGCATCGTAAATAATGAAGAAAATTCGTTTCTGAAATTTACCATGCCAGGAATCGAACCTGGAGCTTCTGCGTTGCAGTGAGGTAAGCCGTCAAGCCTTGGTTAGCTCAACCATAGAAGCCGTCAAGAGATATTTCTTTTACAGATTTGGATTAATTTTAGTTAAAAGCTTTCTTATGACTTGATAGTTAAATGACCGAAATCAAGCAGTTGACGGTCATCACCTCTACGGAACCCTTCATTGTGCATAGACTGACAAGCACTTGGCCGATTCTACATTTTTGCAGCTAAAATGACATTAACATAACATTACATTGCTTAATATTCTAGTTTTTCTTTCAAACGAGCAACTGCCCATGAGAAAACGAAAAAGCTTTTCTAAAAAACATTTATGCCGCAATCAACGCATTTCGCTTTTTATCAGACTCGCACATATCAACAGTAGCCTCGGTTTATTTAACCATTTAACATTTGGATATATTGTGTTTAGAGAAACATAAATTCTAAGAAAACATTCTAGAAAGTTTCTTGGACGACGTGTGGTGACTTTACTAAAGAGAGTTGTGTGTTCTGCAACAAGTACCACAAGTACACGTCAACTGGTTTATATACGCCCGCAAACCTTGGTTCGTACATAACTAAACTAGACCCATTAAAATACCATTAAACATTGTATTTAGCAAATGTTTACTTTGATAATATTGTATCAGCAGTTGTGATGTCTGTTATCGTCTAATTATAGAAGCTGGATCACCAATGGTACGGGGCGTGTGGTAACTACTTACTTTCGCGACTGGCTAGTCCACATGTGTATTTCACAACACTACGGAAGAGGTAGTTGGTGTACCTCGCACAACACATGGTGAATGTTTACGTCAACTTCAAACTAACATTAGTGTGTTAAGAATGTCATTTTTGCAATTAGTGAGAGGCGCGGGCGATGCGATTGCGGCGCTGGGATCACGAACGCGACTGTTCGACGCACATAGCACTTTAGAATGACCGGCCAGAGGTGGTAGGGCTCGTTTTCGATAAACCACACCACGACCGAACGCCCCCCAAAACACGCGTGTGGAGCTTACATCAAAGTGCGTATGCGCCGATTGTCGGCCAAACGGCTGACTGACTCCGCACTCCACCATGCACTGAATGGCACTGATATTTTTTCCATTACAGAGACCAATTAATGTCAATGACTGACGAAACCCGGAGCAGATCACTGGTGTTTCTCTGTCAATAATCGTTTGTTTATGTACTGATAGCTTTACGACTTGCACTACGGTTCGGTTCGTTACTTATATCGCACTAAATTTACATTTATTGACTCATCTCTCACCGTTTAACTCCTAGATTGGTTGTTTGTTTAAATGTTTTTGGTTATTCACGGTGAAGTTCACTTTCCATCTCTATTTGTACTAAATACTAGCTGATGCCCGCGACTTCGTCCGCGTGGTGCGGTTTTTTAACTATCCCCCGTGAACTCTTTAATTTTTCGGGATCAAAAGTATCCTATACTGTTAGAGCCTCGAGCTTGTAGAAACCTATTTTGCGTCTTAGAACAGCGTTTTTAAATTTTTTATGTCAAAGTTTTGTTTTGTCGTGTGAAAAATACATACATACATAACTTCACGCCAGGTCCCTTGCGGGGTAGGCACGAACAACAGAGTGCCATACAGGCTTATTCTTACACACCTCACTTGCTTCTTTGACATTCATAGCTCTTGTCATGCACGCTCGTCTATTCTTAAGGCTTCTGACTTCACCTTCTGCTAATACGTGTGAAAAATATTGACGAAAATACATGAATTAATATTTTAATTGTGTTTATTCGATTTAAATGATAGTAAATTAACACAATACCAGAATATTTATTTATTAAAACCACCGGATTTATCCTCACCGACCACAACATATACGGTGAGGGATATAAGCTACCACCATACAAAATTTCATTTAAATCCAGGTCCAGTCCTTTTGGAGATTAGCCGGTACAAACAGACAGAGAAACAAAAAAATTGAAAAAAATCTAAATGAGTTCTATTTCACTTTTTGCATCCCCCTGACTCGGTTATTAGCATTTTTTTCATTGTACAGAAATTCAACCTCTACAATTTTATAATGTGTATAGGATAATCGGCCAAGATTGTGATACTTAACAAAATAAAAGGTTTTGTAGCAGTGTGTTAACTATTACTTTTTTGTATTTGTTTATAGAATACAAAATATCTCATATCTAAAAAAACTATTCAAGAGTCTAAACTAAATTTTGTTAAAACTACTTATTAAGCTCTACCACTTTGAATTAATTATCCACGTTCCAGTTTAAAAGTTTAGTTGTTAGTTAGTTGTGTTCCGGCATTAGTGACCAGGCTCCAATCTCCTTCAAGAGAGCAGCAGCGCATTAGTAGTACCTTTGGTATTACAAATGTCCATAGGCGATGGTAACCGCTATCCATCAAGTGGACCGTCTGCCTGTCTGCTGAACTCCTGCAATAAAAAAAATAAAAAAAAAGTTCGATTACGGGTGGCACTTCTTATATCTTTAAAATGGATTATATTCCGAGCTGCAGACTTAAATAAAATGTCTTAAGAACTTCATTATTAATTATAAAGATATGTCTAACGATACCCCATAAAACAATATTCATGAAACAGGTTTTTTCTCTTTAGTTACTTGTGTGGTCACTACATCTAATTTTAATTTTATCTAACATGCCCTTTGCTATTTTTAAATTATGTAGTTTGGCGTTTTTATTTCGAACGTTTTCTTTATTTAACAAGGAACACTCTGTACCAATTTTTATTTATTTAATTAACTTATTTCCATTGATATTTAGATGTAATATATTATTAAACGGAGCTTAATTCATAATAAATAATATACTATCAATATCAATCAATGTATCAATACTTGTATGACAATTTCATTTCAACTTTAGATGTTTGATTTAACAACTTTCCATACCAGTTGATCAATGGTTATCTAATTTCAAACATCTAGACCAAATATTGCCAACCTTTTCAAGTCATCGCCCCTTTGCAAGAGAACAAAAATGTCAACGCTCTCTGGACATAATTTTCAACTTTACTCGAGACTAGCGTTTTCCCCGCGCCCATCTGACTTACATATATACAGAATTAGTTTTTTTATGTGTACTTATTCATATGTATAAAATAGTTACATATGTATAATAATTTTTGTTTCTTGTTAAATTCACTAAAACAACAGTTTATAGTCTACACAACTGTCCAGAAAGACAGGTGAGTCGAAGCCAACTTGATTTGAAGTAATACAATGAACGATTTTTTGTTTATGACAACGTAGGTATTGTCAGTGTCTGTCAGTGAATTGAAAAAAAGCGACTGCAACGCCTTATTAAGCGGTCTATTTTGAGGAAATGACGTCATTTATCGGGACCAAATATATTCTAAGTGTTAACTCCGGTTTTAAGCCAGTACTATTTCAAATTTCATTCATATACGTTCAGTACTTTCCAAAAAAGATGCGATCGCAGGGCCATCTTTTAGCTGTTCGCCTATATCCATGGACGTCCATTCTCATTTCTTTGAGCCGCTTCGTACATGTACCTATGCAGCGTTTCTTTAGAACGTTTCTCTTGCTATTGCGTATTGTAAGGTTTTGAAATGAGCTGAGTTTTTCCTACAGTGTTAAGATATGGGGAATTTTTAAAAAGGTATGAGATAATATCGAGGCATACAGATTGTTAGTTAGTCTTTGGTGTTGTAAACGTCCACAGAGGTCGGTAACCATTTCCCATACTCTAGCAATAAAAACTATTAAAAATAGTCTGTGTTATACTTAATACCTTGTTACATGAAAAAAAGTACAATAAACAACTATATTGTTGCGGTTAAAAAATATTGACTATGTCTGACTATGTCAAAATTATTTATATGGCTACGATGCGTTACTACCCCTATGTAAAGCTCCAGTGCCCCATTGGTGGCGATAGCAGCCGCTTGGGAATCTATGATCTAGACGAGTGATATTCAATAGGTAGTCTAACCAATTAGTCAGTATGAAAGGTTGGATAGACTAGCTTGTTTAGAAAGTTGTCAAGACTTTAAAAGATCAATGACCCCCAGTCTTTAATCGTACCAAGCTAATAATTTACGGCATGACTTGTACATATTTCTTTTCTCATTAAGCTTTGAATAATTCCAGCGAAGGTATTTGAAGTTAATTAAAAATTGACTAATGTCATATGTACTGTGACCTTAAAAAGTAAAATGAAATAAAACTATTTACATAAATAATGAGGCAATCCAAATACTAAGCAAATGGCCTCGTTAGCCTAAACAAAGTAATTAAAACAAAATCTTTATTTTTGATTTTTACGTCTTACACGAATTTAGGTTGATTTATCGCCGGTTCTTATATCTAATGCTGATAGGAGATGGATGACAAATCGGAAAGCGGTTTAAGAATAGGAATCTCAGTACTTTAATGAATAGTTCCACGGTGTTTGCTAAATGTCTCTAGTATCGGTTTATCCTAACTACGCAAGTAACATTTGTGCGACCTTGTTTAGTTCTCATACGCTATTTAAGTGTGAAAAAAATAACGTTTTTTTTCTTAAATTCATATAAATAATGCGATTTTTTTTATCGCAAAGTAACATTTTTAATCAAGAATATTTATGATCCAAAGAAAAATCTCGACTAATGTTTCTTTGGAGCTATGTCGACAGATGCCACAATTTATTGCTTGACGCTTATGATTTCTTTATTTCGCCTGCCACTTACTGTGAAAACTGTCTATAATATGTAAAAGGTGGCAGAGAAGTCGCATATCTTCCTATGCTACCTTTGGTTTACAAATTCTTCGCTTATATTCCTAATTCTCTGATTTTTACACTAAAAGGTTTCATTTTCCATTAGACAGATCTTCAAAAATCATAATGTTTTTTCTTAATTATTCTTTGAAGTCAATAAATATGTGGTAACTTATTAGCTTTACAATTGGTAGAAAGAGTCTTTGATTCTAATTTTTAAATGACATGGTTGAAAACGCCTTGAAATAGTTATTACGATTAAATTAATAAATTATAAGACTTAATGGTAACAGAAGCTCCGAATCTTCTCTGTATTTGTTACAAACTTGTGATTCTGATACAGTAAATGTTGCATCCGTATATCGCGTCACTTTGGTATACGGTAACGTAATATGTATCCCACACAATGCTTGTATCGCGTGTGCAATACATACATGTATTGTACTTACTATGTGAGCTATACAATACACGTAGAGGCATTATGTTTCATAATCACATTCGTCCGTTCACAGTACAATCTCAATTACACCGAGTTTATAATCCAATTGAGCGTTAAATAGAACATAGAAGGTAGGTCGTTATCATCCCTCAACTACAGTAGACATACAGTACACTTTACACTGTCAACATGACAAACAACCAGCATTGTTGCATGTGCGAACAGTGAGAACTCTGTTATTATTTATAAACTGTGAACGATTTATGAGAAGTGTTCATTTAAGTGTAGCAGTTTTTCGTATTTATAAAAAAATGTTAATATTGTTCTTATATTTATTCGTTCTATTATAATAATTTTAAGATTAAACTAAATATGGTGAAATTTGGTATCTTACTCTTATTTACTTTACTTACATTACTTAGTGAAGAATACGTTTTATTTAAAACGTTAAAAATAACGCCGTTATCGAATAGCCAAATTTGTGTAAACGTTATATGTCGATATTTAACGTCTTTAACAATTAAAAACAAATCGCAAATAACATATTACACACATCGCCAAATCTGCGTAAAAGTGCCTATATCTGTAACATTATCCCATATAAGGCCTCACTATAAGAAATTTTGATATCTTGGAAAGTTTATGGATAGTTATAATCCCGCAAAATAGAAATTGGTTCTGCAGGATAAGAATGCGAAGTTTATGATAGCGAAGAAGCAAGGAGGAATGGAGACTTTAGAGTAGTGTTTCTCAAACTTTATTGGTGTATCCCACACTAGGAAAATCCAACCCAACGCCCGTCAGAAATTCTTCATCTTCATCTTAATGTAGAGAAATACAATAGCGGCTTCGATTGAGTTATTTTGTTTCTTCAAAAAATTAACAGCAGATACACAGTAAAAAAGAAAAACTTCATTTGAAGGAACAGCGACGCACTTGGATGGTGATAGTTAACGTAACATATTATTTATTTAATAAAAAATAGTCTTTTCACGATGGATTTAATGTGAGCTTGATGTGTCTGTACCAATTTGTTAACCTTCGGTCCATTTTTGTTACCCATTCCGTTATATTTTTCACTGCCCACCGATTTTTATTTAGCGCCCCCAATATTATTTGACGTTTCAATCGCCCCCTCAACTAGTCTCAGTGCTCACTGGGAGGCAGTACCGCCTACTTTGAGAACCTATGCTTTAAACTTAATATTTTGAATCAAATACATTTTATCAATTTATAGAGAAAGATTAATTGATTTTCATTCATAATTTTTTTATGATTATAACTTCGCATCATCATTTTGGAATGATTTTCAAATAAACAGGCAGTATGTGAAAATCAGCATTATGTAATCTACATTAGTCTCAACTAAATAGGTTTTCAACTGACATTTAGTCCTTGTGACTACTCCAAAAGCCACATTTCACTGAACAATTGAGATTGTCTGCATAAATACACAATTATTGACTAAAACTATGAGTATCCTACAAATATTGTGAAATAAAAATTATGGGTATTTCGAAAGTAAAACTAACTACACAGCAATACATCATTACTCAAATACCCGCCCGTAACTCATTTTATGTTATGTTCCCAAGTAATTCTTTACTTTGCTCTTAACATACGAAAATATATACTTCAATATATAAGCAAAATAAAAAAAATCCTTTCCTAGTTTTAGTCTTGTAGATTACACAACACTTCCAGTAAAATACGAGTATACAAAATCTTAAGTATTTGGTTGAAAAAACAATTAAACGTAATTTTAAGAGTTTAAAAAATAATTACTATAATGTTGTTCCATCGTAATAATAATGGCTAGTGGCTAGACTTATTATAATTTGAGTAACATTTGCTTAAATATACTTCAATTAAATAAATGACAAACTTAGAAATATTACAAAACTGGATACTTATAGAAAAACTTCAAAACAACATTCTTGTAAAGACAAGTAACACCAGGATGTATTTAATTGTTTAATATTAAGTTTTAAAAATATATAATTAGCTTTTAGAAACTGTAATTAACCGTCGTAAGCTTTTTGCTAACCTCGAGAAATTTAGTAATATCATTCTAAATAAAATAAAAATAATGAATATTGTTTAACTTTACTGATGTTATCAGTAAAGTTAAACATCACACATTATAATCTTATGCCTGTTTCCCTCAGACAGTGAATAAGGATCTTTGCACGTGCTTCGATTCTGAGATATACCTAGTAAAAGGATCATCCTTTAGAGTAATTTAATTTTACTGGCATGGATTTTTGATCATGAACCTTTCATGTACTGGGGTAAAAAGTATCTTATATTCATCCCCATTATCAATAAACATTTACTTCATTGGTCATTGGTCTTGAGAAAGACGTGTCCGGATTATTATAACTTTAACTTACTAATTTTGTGAGCTATGTCCGTTACCCTAATTCTCTTACGTATACATAGATATTTCTGATTCTACCCATATGCATTAATTGTTTTTTTTTTTGATAACGCAGAGGGAATGTCGTGGGATACCATCCTTGGGCCTGGGGGAAGGCTTTACACCGAGGGATGTGTAGGACTCTTGATCACTAAACCTAACCTGCGTCCCTCTCCTATGCGCTTTTATGGAGTGCCACAGGAACTAGACCATAGGTACATCTGTGACACCCCGAGGGCTGGCTTTCTCACTTATGGTACCTTCATCAACAGAAGGGGGGAGGGGAGTCCGCGGGATCCCCTACTGGTCCACGCGGCCCCCTGCGAATCCATTGATTTCTAACCTAACATAGCCTGTTGGGTGAGTACTAATTGTCGATGACATGTCTCGCCACCAAAGAACGCATTGTTCGAAGAAGAAAAGTTAACAAGAAGTCATGACGAATCATACCAAAAACTGCTCAACCTAACATGATCCTCTTATTATCTCCCCATTAAAGTTGTGCTTGCCCATATTCAGTACTATATGTCTATTAATAAATACTACGAGTGTAATTATAGTAGCCAATGACAACGATAACCTTTTTTCATTAATCACAATTAGCCGTGAAATCCATCGATAAGCAGTGATCAATTAAACGTCAATAACGATGGTCAAGGTGAAACAAAGTTAATTCTCTAAATAGCAATTATTGCCGCCATGAATTCGGAATTATGAAAAAAACCCTATTTACATAAATAGTTGGTGAATCATTTGGATAATGTGTTAGATATTTATTACACATTCGTTAGGTGATTTAAGAGTGACTGAGTTGAAGAATATACTGAACTCCAGATTCAATCAGCCTTGGTCTTCGTATTAGGAAAGGATATTATAGGCTTAATTGACCATCCACTAAATAATAGATTTTTTTTCTTTGCCACCTGTAGTAGCAATATCTTCTAAAACAATACACATGCCCAAATTGATGACTGATATGATAATAGGCGAATTGAAATGTATTATTTGGGATCTGATTTGACAGAAAATACAATAAGCAAAAGTTTATCCCTTTTGCGTACTAAAACGGGACTTGAGAAGAACCAAAATGAAACAAAAGATGAATCTGGAGCTTTGTTATTGAGTACCTATGCTTCCATTTCCTTCAATAATGAAAATTTAAATTTTAGAATTATTTTCAAATTCAAAAACGGCAAGAGAAATATTTAGTTCTTTGATTGAAGCCAAAAACGGCTATCCTTTAAGAGTTAATTCAAACCTCTAAGAATATGCTTTTAATAGCATGAGTTGATTTTGAAGCAAATAACTACTATTTCAATATTTAAAGAACAAATTATCTAATAACCTTAGCTTATGTTAATATTTAGTTCTGTAGAAAGCGTTTCACGGAATCATTAAAAACCGTGCTATGAGACCAAATGCACAATGTTGCCAATTCGTTTACACTTTTACAGTTTCAGCTGCTTAGACTACACTTTAACATCGTACGGTTAAAACAAGTAGAGGAGTGGTAACGTAACAAATTAGTAAACGAAGAAGCCTATTTAAAAATATGAGATTGTGTGTAAATGGAAATTAGGCACGCACGTCACTTTGGAATAAATGAAAAGGCAGACAGAACGTCTGACACGCTTCTGAAAAATTCAAAAAGCGGAATTCAACAATGTGATTGTGATTTCAAACGTATACTATTGTCATTATAATCGCGTGGAGATAAAGACTAAAATGCCTTGCCTTTTTGACTGTACAGAATCTAAAATATACTTGGACTGCTCATTTTACCTGTTATTTGTATTTAAGCAGATGTAAATGTGATTGAACAAATGTAACTATTTTTAATTAATTAAAAAATTTTGGAGTTCTGCATAAAAATTCAAGTTATTCGAGTGTATTGTGTAGTCTTGGTATACGAAACTTTAGAAACTATAGGGAATAAAATGAGCAGCAAGCGATAAGCTGACATTTATATATTTATATCACCAATAGCCCTACCTCGACGCCATAACCATACGCTAGTTGATAGAGAAATGTATTGAGAAACTAGGACTACTACATACATACATACATACATAAAATCACGCCTGTTTCCCATGGGGGTAGGCAGAGACTATGGATCTCCACTTGCGACGATCCTGACAAACAACTTTCGCTTCACCTGCTTTCATTAACCTCTTCATACATGCGCGTTTATTTGAAATGCTTTTGACCTGACCTTTTTTAACAATTCTGATAATTGTTCATGGTATGTTCTATTAGGACTACTAAATGTCTTGTAACTCGTAGATATTTTACTTTAAGGACTAATTTTTCATCTACCAGATATGAGTTATTCAAAGGATAAAATAAAACATAAAATATCTGATCTAGGTAAGATCCACTCTTAGATTTGACCATTAAGTCAAATCCAAGAATGCACCTTATTCAGATCTAATTTAAAGGATAAAATTTTATAAAGGTATTTCGTAAATTGTATATGAACAATAATGTTGTATGTATAAACATAGATGCGTCTATGGTTGTATATGTAATATGTATGTTGGACTCTGCCATTTGTTCTTGAACAGACATTAAACGTGGGCATCCGCGTGTTTTATTTCACATAAACTCTTGTAACTATGTCTTACAAATGTTGTACTCTTCTAAGTATGACGTAAAATTTTTAAACCGTCATAAACCGGTCATCAAAGGAGCAAGTTGAAATGCTGTTACAAACGTGAGACGTCCAAATTTTCTTTACACTAATAAAATATGTGGTTTCTATTTTTATTTTTACGAGTATGGAGATGTTCTCACAAGCAGACAAAGGTCAAAGAGTCCGTACTGATCTAATATAGATTTCCAATGGAATTCATCTTGCTTATACTTCTTGGATTGGAAGAAGAGTCACTGTAGTCTTTTATATTAAATTTTATTAAACACTTAAAATGACTAAAACAGTAATAGAAGATACTTCTTGAAATTATTGTACTGTTAAATTTTCAAAGTACAAATTAAATAGAAATATCTCCTTAATAATAAAGTTAAGTTTTAAATGCTCTTACAAGTCATAAACAAATTTATAAAAAACGATGAAGGTTCAGTACTGTTTTTATGAAAATTAGTGTATTTTATCATAAAAAAAGGGATAGTGTCCGTAGAATACGAATTTATTTTTCTAATTTGTGTGTACTCACATAATTATATAGGTATGTATTATAGTTCTAAAGTGTTTAAAACAGTCCGTCTCTAATTAGGAAGGGCAGACATGCATCATAAGAAAATAAACAAAAGCTTGCAATGCTTGTGTTATTGTTTATTCTCTTTTTTTTCATTTTAGGTATTGTGTGATAGTTATATATCCTATTTATATGTGTATTAAAGTAGCACACCACCGTCATACACTTGAAATTCCATTTCATAAAATCCAGAGCCCGGGTTGTCTGGAAGAGATCGCTCTAAAGCGATAAGGCCGCCCATTGCTCCTACTTTTACTCTTTAATGTAAATACTGTAAATTGTTTATTTTATGTGTATGTGGTGATCAATAAAATGTTTTCTATTCTATTCTATTCTATTCTTGCAAGACTTGAATGATATTTATCCAACGTTCTTCATTGCAATACTTATACCACATTGAAATCACTTCCAAACCATCGAGTAAAATATTGCCAGATAAACTAAAATGTCTGATAAAATATTCCACTTAGATAATTATTTATATGCAAGCGCAAACAAACTGTAACAGAATTAAGAGATCGATTTGTCAGTTGTTCTAAATGTGTTTAGCGAGCTAATAAGTCTTTAGTTGTTTTGAGTTTAATCTACAAATGTTTTAACACGATAACAAAAGTGGATTTAGGACTTCGGTATGAATAACTAATATCTACAAAGTCGTAAAAAATTGTTTACAGATTTCTTTGAAATCTCGTAAAGATGCGGTTATGAAGAATGTTTCTTTTGAATAGTTATGCAAAAGAGGTTTTTAGTTCTACACTGTACGTACCTATAATACTGGAAAATTAATAGATACCGTCTTGACGTGATTAATTATCATGATCTGGATTACTGCTATATCTGCGATATTATATTAAATAAAATTATATATATTTGGTTGGCGAAAAAAAAACCTTTTTTTTTGAGTCTCGAGTGAAAAATATTAGTTTTTGATGTTTTAAGAACTCCCGCCAAAGGACAGCTCAAAAAATGTTTCTAGGAGGACGCTTCAAATTTTTCAAAATTTCAAAATCGCCAGAAGCGATTCTTTTTTATTCGAATATATTTCTCGCTACGGTATAATTTTATAGACCAAAAATAATAAGTTTCTGAAAAATGCAGCTCAAAATTTGAATTTCAAAAGGTCGAACATAATTTTTTTAAATTTACATTACCTTAGATTTTTTCGAGATCTTTTATTTCTCGTAAAACAATTTTTATAATTTACTTTAATTATGAGAATCATTAACAAGTAAAAAAATATATATATACAAAATATATATCGAGAAAGAAAACACAAAAATACTAACATTTCTAACTTCTACTTCTGTTTCTATAAGTATAGGTTTGCACAATTTCTGTGGAGGCTATTAGCATTACTATATCATTATATTAATATAATGTAGCATTATTACTACTGTTAGTATAGCCAGTGTAACATCTTGTATCTATTAATATTCAAGTATTGTCACTAAATAAATTTTAAATAAAAGTCTCGGCAATTTTTGATTAGGTTTTAGAACGCGGGTATTCTTGTAGCAGCTTGAAGGATATTCCATTGATGACTGACTTGAGATTTATAACACAAACCCAACATTTCTTATAAAAACAATCAATAACCTACAACTTTTAAGGCTTATAATATTTAAAAAAAATACAAGCTCCTGCCAAAAGCCTCAAACAGAAATTTTAATTTCCTTTCCTACGTTTCCGCTATTTTGCCATCTGAACTGAACTGTTTATATACCCCAGCTCATCTGCATTAAAAAACAATGCATTACTACTTAGTGCATCTACTCGAATTATCTGCCAATATTTAACGTCATTAACAATCTGCATCTGAGATAACGCATTCAACTCCTGCGACAGAATTGCGTGCTACAGTCGTTAATCCAAGTGTAGTAGAGGAATTAAATTTATTGTAACATCATTAGCAATAAATGAAAGGCACTTCATCTATCAATACATCACAAACACTTAAGTCACGATATGCATAAGATAATTTCGATAAAGTGCGATTGTTGAACAGGAAGGAAGGAAACGGCACTCAAGTGCCCTTGGCCTTTAGTGTACACTGTAAGCTCGTGGGAATGACCGCCCTCCACACAACCGGCTTAAGGTGCGTTCATATAATAAAATAGCGATTTATATTGCTTAGATAGTATTATACTACATAATTTAATATATGCCTAATTGTAGACTTTAAAAAAACACAATATAATATGTACTCAGCAAGAGTATGTTAGTTTAGTTTATATAGCGCAAATTAAATGACATTAATTTATTGTTTCAACAGTGATTACAATTAACTCTATCATGGTATTTTAAATGAAATTAATAACAATTTACTGTAACACAACATGATGTTACAAACTAAGAAAGTACAATCATTTTCATAATTACCATATCCAATAAGTCTAAGCAAAGTGCTTTGTGGTAAGATGCCTCTAAGATCAAAATGATTAACAAATAGATATACATAACTTATACGTGCTATTTGAACTGATCTTTACATTTTTTATCGTCAAGCAGAGCGTGTATCAATTAACTATAAATAACTTTATAATATATGACTTGGTCATTCTGATTTATTACTTTAAATTATGGTTAATCATATGCATTCTGAATCGGAATAATTATTATTTTTTTTTTTTTTTTATTGCAGAAGATCAGCAGACAGGCAGACGGCCCACTTGATGGGCAGCGGTTACCATCGCCTATGGACATTTGCAACACCAAAGGTGCTACGAATGCGCTGCTGCTCTCTTTAGGGAGCCTGGAACCTGGTCACTAATGTCGGAACACAACACAAGGTTGTTATGGCGACATACTCTAGACCAGGGGTGGTCGCCATCCAGTCGGGCAAATGCCCTACCACCTGGCTGTGGGTTGTTTTGTCGCCTCTTACGACAGGCCGCCGGGCCGCAGGAAATTGTATTCTTTCTCCGTTCCTGCACGGATGGATTATATGGGTAATAAGCATTTTTTTATATAAAAATTATGTAAGGGTCATTGTTTTTATCTTCAAATTTATATGACTATTATATTAGATGTAGTATTCTTGATTAGCTAAACTATATAATGCTAGATGTAACACGGAGGTATTATCCAGTAGCACCAATCTCCACTAACGCTGATAAATGTTCACGTTAAATAAAGACAATAGTATATTAAAACTACGTTTTAACTGTTTTAAGCGCAGCAATTTATTAGTTTTTGGTTTCTCCGACGTTTCGGTCGCTTTTCAGTGGCCGTGGTCACGGACGACAAAGGTGACATTTGTCCAACGAGTATTGTTAAAGTTTTATTTAGCCTACCGCCAACTTATTCATTTTAATTATTTAGTTTAAATTTTGTTTATGGTTATTATTTACTCTATGGGAGCCTAATCTAATTGCCAATCAATTAACTTACAAAATCTGTTGTGTGTGTGTGTGTGTGTGTGTAAAATTTTTTCCTCTGCTTTTGTCTAAGGTATTTATGATTTTTCTTTTCTCGTTTAATATGGTCACCACATCTTCACTAGTCTTCTCCTTCCAGCTTATTATTTCCATACGTCTCCAATACTTCCAATGTCTGTAGCTTCTTTTAATGCTTTTTCGTTATTTGTATGTAACATTCATTTTGTAAAATAAATTAAAATCTATCCACTATGACACTTTAACTTAAGGTCATGTTAATTCTGTGTAGTGGCAGTATCCTACTCAAATCTACCGAATTAAGTGTTTCATGTTAAACAAATGAGATTAGCATATCGTGCATTATTTTCAAAAGTACTCGGTCTATAGTACTGAAACTTGGCAGAAGAAAGTGTGCTCTAAACGCCAGTATACAGTGTAGAGAAATCGCAAAATTAATAATAACTAAGAGATGGTGGAACTGAGAGCTGATTTTTTCTTTATGATAATAGGTATGTAGGTTGTGTAGATTAAGGTTAGACTGGTCTTAAAGAATAATAGTAATTATTTTTCTAAATTATGATATTCCTTTAGAACTTCAAATAAATAGTAACAAGTCATAATATTTTATAAAAGGCATAATAAGAATAATATACTAATCAATAAGAATAAAATACTATAAATCAATTGCTGTTCGTTAGTCTCGCTAAAACTCGAGAACAGCTGGACTGATTTGGCTAACTTTGGTTTTGAATTATTTTTATAAGTGCAGGGAAGGTTTAAAAGGTGAGTAAATATGAAATAAAAGCTTGGAATATAGTAAAAACAACAATTTTGCTTTCCATTAGAAACTATTCCTACTTGTCAAATGTTCGTCCCGTCGTTTAGAAATCAATTTAAATTTAAAAGTGAAGTAATTTTTTTCATTATTTTGGTTTTGAATGTCAAATGTTTGATATTCTTCCCCTCGTTAAGAAATCAACATTTTTTATTGATTGATTATGAGGCGGTACGAAGTTTGCCCGGTAAGCTAGTAAGAAATAAAGATTTAACAATGAAAAGGTTACTGGCTTGTTTGACTTCCGCAACACATCAGACAGGCATAACATATTAAACGCTACTAATGGTAGGGGCCGGAACTACTGCAGAATAGCGATCGAATGCCCTCGTAAACTTCGGCTCTTCGACCTTGCTACAGAATAAACCCTTGAGGCACCTGCTGACCTGATTTTGAACGACCATCGGCTTTGTTACCAAAGATCGCTGTGTAGTTTGAGTTGATAAGACTTGTGTTGCAACTGCATGCAGGCTCTTATGTGCATCAAGTTGAAGTTGCATATATAGGCATTATATTACCAGTATTTTAATGTACTGATTTGTGGGTAGATTCCAGTTTGTTTGCTGTGGAAAATCATTGTTAATTTTTGACTAATTCAATCTAACATTATTTAAATAATAAAACAAATAAAACGTTAACAAATTAAAAAACAAGATAAGAATGGTTAACAGTAGAAATATAGGATTTAGCGACTTTCTAATTTTATTTCACACTTTTGAACATTTCAATAGCCGTTATTATTTCTGTTTTGTGCTAAGGTTTTCAATAATCATCGGTTCCTATATCTGGATATTCATTTACTTGTCTAACCATCGGTTCAATTTTGAAATTACTTGTACGTAGCTTATGTCAAATTTTAATCGATAGTAAGGCAAATAAATCCTTGATTATATAAGGGAACGATTTATAAATGATTAAGATGTCATTATGACTAGTTAACTTGTATTATAAAGGAATTAAGTTATAATAACAGTGCGACATCGTTTTAATCCGTTCATTACTATGAGGCTCACGAAGGAAAGCTAAAAGCTTAGGGCAATGTTCACATTGTATAGTAACACCATTTGTTAAAACAGATGGGCTTTCGAATCAGTAAATGAGAGGGTGGATATTTTTCTGAGACGTGTTTATTTTAAGCTCAATGGACACTGCTTAGAATGTTGTTTCAAGAATAGCTCATAAACGTTACGAACGAAAACTTAGAAAATATCTGTGTAAGTAATTTTTTAAGGAAAAAATATTTATTTTTAGACGGCGCCAATATCCAACCCTCAGTGAGTTAGATATTTGTGCCGTTTGTTGTCGAGACGCTTGGACCGTGGGATCTTGAGGCCTTGAGCCTCTATCAAAATTCATCGAAACGACTCGTTGACTCTTCAGGTGATCAGAAGACTGGTGCTTACCTCTGCCAATAAATCAGTATGGTGATCCGGCAAGAAAACGTAGCCAGCCTTCTGGGCCATAGAAGACGGTGATCTAGGCTCAGTATTCTACTTAAGGGACTATGAGTAGAATACAATACAAATAAGTTAAGTTCTCTTGAATTGTATTCGATTATATATATTTTTATAATTATTCTCACAATTAAGTAATATTTTTATGTTTACAATTCTCTCTCACGATTCATTCTCTTTTACAATCATGCAAAATTAAATTTAAAATATACCTTTACTAATAATATCTTTACACAGCTTAATTTTTAAAAAATACAGATAGTAAATGGTTGGGCCCATTCAACAAATATAGAAAATTATTTCACAAACATGCAGTTACTGCTTGTTCACATTGACTCGCGGGAGCACCGGCGGGCGCGGTCACTAAATAATAAAATATAACATAATTATTATCAAAGTGTTCATGTAAGAGGTTTCGGTGCGGTATACGAAGTGTGCAAATTCGAGCTAGCTGCGTGGCTCTCTACATTTTACAAGTATCAATGGCTGCAAAATTAGGTACAACAGTACCCATGCGAAAACAAAACAATAACAACTCAGATATTTGAAGAAAGCTATGGACTTTTAAAACAAATAGGAGTGGCGTTATATTACATCGATTGAATTGCGTTTACACACGTGAATTGTGGATGTCTCATATTACAGTAGGTATATAAATACTTAATATTTGGCATAAAAGAATAAGCGTATTATTTTAGTAGAAAATGTTAAATATTTATTGTAAAGTATGGCTGTTAATTTAAAACATAAATAATTCATAAAAAGCTTTTGGACTTTTTATTTCTTTTTTACCTCTTATCTATATCTACCCACTTTAGATTTGCGAATAAACATAAAATGAAAATTTTGGACATGCATCACACAACGCTTTAATGATCGATCAGGGCGTTTACTTCTAAAGTTGAATTACAAAATTATTTATCTTCGCTCTACACTTGTACAAGTATACTCATTTTTGGCAATGTTAATTTAAAAATACAAAATCAAAATTAATATAAATTTCCTGACATTTTGCTTTGTGAAGAACAAGCTTTAAACAAACAACAATAATGCAGGGAACTGAAACATAACAGTCCAACTAACCTAAAGAATACTCGATCAATCCTCTTTCAGACTAAAGCGGTGTAAATCTCCCACCATCCAGATAAGATTATTTGTCTCTGACGTCGGTTTAAGGGTGCCGTGGGGTCATTGGTGTACATTTATCATGCAAATGGCTTAGATACAGACCTTTGTTCCATTAGATCACACCTACTACTGTTATGACGACAATTTTGTAAACCTAAATGCCTATTTATCTGTACAAAGCAATGTTTGAACCTATACTACTTTTTGTTCTCACCGAAAGATCATTGAAATTATGTCTTTATGCCGTTTTCTATATATTACTATTCGATCACTTGCCCTACCGTCGATTGACTTTGATATTACTTGTTGACTATCAAAATAAATTTTCAAATACTTATTTGCCTTCTAAACAAAAAAATATCACATAAAAACGTTGTTTTGATGATCTTACAAACTCAGAATCATATTCATTGTAATTATATACCTAAATTAACTGCGCCATGCGTTACGGAAAGGTTAAAAAAGAATGAGATTTTACACGTTTCTGAAGTTCTATCTCACAATGCTTGTGTGAATTGGGTATACAATAATTTTGGTTGTTCCAAGAGGTTGGCTCAGAAATTGTCAAAATCCGCTCATGAATGCATTTTATGGTTTACCAATTGTAGAATATTGCTCACTGTAGAATAACATATAACCGCCCACGCGAAAAGCAGTCAGTGTTCAAATCTGATCTGCATTATTTAAAAAATTTCGGTAATATTGTAAAATGTAAGTAACGGTAGCTATCAAAGAAGAGACTGTTGGGTATGGTTCATGACATGATTTATTCTTGATTTTACGTACAATAGATGGCGATACATATTCGAAAGCAATTAATAATAATATATAAATATATCTCAAAGTGAAGCCGACTAAAGGATGCCGATTTGGAATATGATGCTGAATGTGCTGCAGTGCGTCATGAGAACTCAGATTTCAATAATAGAATTAGAACGGATAAGGGTGGAATAGTTTTCAGTGGATATAATCTTATTGACCACACAAACGCAAACCACGTGTATATTACAAAAATGTACAGACATAAGTTTAAAAATATGCTTCGTTTTCATTTCACGCTTTTGTTCAAGTAGGTTCCCCCTATACTATTATTTCGTCTGAGCTAATTGCACATTTATTATATGTATATATATATATATATATATATATATATATATATATATATATATATATATATATATATTAGGGTGGTCGTTAAAAATTAAATTTCTTGCGACGTCCCCTAAAAAGCTTCCTTTTAATGAAAAAACACTGGGATTTTTTTAATAATTTTTTCAAGTCAAGACAACACGTGCCTCAAGACGATTCAAGTAAATTTTTGGGTAATATCATGTTTTTTCAGGAAACTTCTTCATACTTAGAAGTAATAATTATTTTAAGATTGGAAAAGTTTTAACAATGAAATACCTTCCGTATTATCATTCTCAGTGATGAATTTCAAATTATAGTTTCAGAAAAAGTTTAAAATTCTTCGTGATTCAAGCTTATCTTTCAATTTTTCTTATATTTTTAGTTTTAACTTGAATCGTCTTGAGGCACGTGATGTCTTGACTTGAAAAAATTATAAAAAAAATCCCAGTGTTTTTTCATTAAAAGGAAGCTTTTTAGGGGGCGTCGCAAGAAATTTAATTTTTAACGACCACCCTAATATATATACAGAGTGCGTATACATTATTTAAATAAACTCTTGACGTGTACTTGCCAACTAAACAATTACTGCTAAATTATTGATTATGATATTACTTGCCATACAAAACGCTTTCAAGTTGCAAATAAGGAAAATGGTTACGACAACATACTTGTAGGTAAATAATTGAATTAGTTTTGAAATATTACGCTTTGTAAATGCTGAAGTCATTACTAATAATACAAACATCACAGTGATTAGTGTTTGTTGCACATTGTTGTGCATAGTATTGTTATTACCCATTACAATAGAGATATTGAAAAACTGAAATGAATTGATGTCACTTGAGCTTCGCAATTGTATATTGCAGAAATTTAAATATATTTAATAACGGAAAATGTTGTGTAGTGTTCTATAAAGGTTATTAAGAATTGAATACTACAGCTGTCTAAGCAGTTTTCGGGTACAGTGACCGCCGTGTTCTATGACTGTTAGAGCTGTGATTGCCGAGCAAATTTTATACTCTCAAATACCTTAAATATAGTCGACTTTGGCACTTAAGAAATATGTATACTTTGAACAGGTCAAATTTCTACCATATTAATAATAAGTATAGAATTACCTCTTCAAACCCTTCAGCCACTCACACCCATGTTGCCCTTCGTCGAAATTGTACGGCATTTTTTTGGGGCCCATGCAGGGAGTGGCGAGTCACCGTCTACTACTTTATCCATATTCCCCGAATATTGCGACGGGTAGATCCCTAGTTCCATTAGCAGTCCATCCTAACAGGATACTGCCTTTTATTCTCATTTCCTACAATAGTCCTACATTGTTTAGGGCTTGTTTTTGGGTGAATTTTATACGGTGTAGACACGGATAATAGCCGGTCAGTGTCACGCCACGCCATGTGGTAAGTCCGACTGGTTGTAAGTATAGGTATAACACGGATATTGGTGCATTTTAATTTACAACAAGTTAATCTTAACACAACTTTGAATACCGAAAATATACACGAAGCAAGTAATGTTAAAGTGGAACTTCTATATAGACGTGGTCTTAGGATTTTTTTATGTCACGAAAAAGCGTTACGACCGCGTGGAAGTGCGGCATAAATTTAAACTAGACGTGATGAGAGGCGTAATTTTAGAGTAGACTATGGATGCGTTTTTTGGTTCCGGTTTGAATTCAGTTTCTTTGTTGTTATTAAAATAAAATATGTTTAAATAAAAAAAAACATTCATTAAAATTAATGTACCTAATCTAACCAAATCATAATTTGCAGTAAACCTGCGAAAATCGAAATGTGTACTGGGACACGTAGTAGAAGTGAAACTTCAACGGACAAGTGGAAAAACGAATGGCAACAATATTTTAACTTGAAATTTTACGGACAGATTGTTAATGTACTTGTCCAGTTTGAAAACCTGCCTGTAACTTCAGATAACATTTTGTTGCCATTTGTTTTTCCACTTGTCCGTTGAAGTTTCACTTCTACTATGTGTCCCAGCACACATTTCGGTTTTTTAATGTAGCGTAGAGATGCGTGAACAATATAAGCGACTGGTAAACTGGCGTCAACACTGTCAGATGGAACGAAAGCTATCAGCCGAATTATTCACGTCTGTCAAACGATTTGCAAAATAATAAAGACATTTCGCGCCGATAGCACTTCAAAGACGTTTTGCCCAATCTGTGAACGCAGGAACCATATATTTGTTACAATATTTTTAGCGTTCTATCAAACATGGATTTATTTGATAGATAAAACGTTTTTTTATGTTGTATACTATTTGCAAAAGCTTAAGAGAATACCGTGCTGTACTGTGAGTGAAAATCTATACTGCTTAGTCGATGTTTTGACCACTCAGGAGTAGAATTGAATGTTTTAATTTCCAAAAAAACGCACAAACAAATATTTACTGTTATACACTAGCTGTGCCCGCGACGTTGTCTGCAGGGATTTTTTTTTCGCGGAACCATCAAAAAGTAGGCTAAGTTACTCCTTATAACATCAGTTATCTACCAGTGAATGTCTCGTCAAAATTGGTCCAGCCGTTTCAGAGATTAGCCGCAACATCCACACAGACAGCCAATTAAAAAAAAATACCTTCCTTGCTCATTTCCGTAATCTCCTCCGAATTGTCCCCTTGATTCTTTTCACATTTTTATTTTGAAATTACAAACAGACTCTTCTTTTTTATTTATCTGTAAAGGTAAGTAGTACTTACTACATATAAATAACTGTCAAAATAGATTTTAATACGAAGAAAGGTACTTTTTATTTTTGTAAGTTTGAAATAGGAACAGTGCCCAGGACGCACTATTGCATCAGCTAGCGTTACGTGGGTCTAGCCCTATCGTGACCTGGCAGGGGCAGCATGGCTAGATATTTATTCCTCACAAAGTAACAGGCCAGCTTCCATAAATTTACCCATACCAGCGTAGGCCACAGATTTAGAGTTTTCTGCTAGATTACGGAGATGATGAAGCTGTTGTGGATGCAGGTGCCTAGCATTGTGTTTCCACGTGATTCCACACATCCACCGATTCATATTCATTGTTGTGACACGAAGCTTCTGCTTGTATAGCTCGAGCGCAAACCACCTTCACTGCCTTAGAAATAGTCAAGTCTAATGATGAATTTTCAGATCTGTTCTGCTTAGAGACGGGACTTTCAAGCCCTTTCAGTATAGGTCTCAAATACTCCTCTAAAGATGACATTTTCTAAACTACTACTACAAAGATTTAAAAAGTTACGTTCATAAATTACTCCCAATATTGTTATGCCTACAAAAATAAGATAATAAGAAGAAAGGACGTAAAATGATAACCCTCATTTGAAATATGCCAGCTGAAATGTTCTTTGTGTTATTTTAGGACTAAAATAATTTAAGTTCTGAAACTTTTGTGTACATTGAATTAATATATTTCAACTTTGTTTTCTTTTATCATATAAAAATGTTTTGATGTGACAGTGAGTTTGAGTTAGCCCTGTTTGTGTTTTGTGTTTAGCCCTGCGTTTTTTGACTGGTGTCATTGAGAAAGATGTCAAAATGAAAGCTGTATTACCTCGTTGAAGTCAGACCAACAGAAGCTAATTCTTTGAATGACGTAAGCTCCAGATTTACTTTATTGTCGCATACCCGATTCGAAGTATAACTGTATTATAAACTAATCTAATATTCTACACGGTTTCACTTATTTAAACTTCAAATCTGTATGTCGTCGAATCTATCCCATTAACCGGGATATAAAGCATCCTATATTTATACCCGTTATGTAAACTATACCAATTTTAATTAGAAACGATTAATTTTTCAGGCGATGAAGAACAAATAAACAAACGAAGCCAATTTCATTTACATAATATACTATAATATATATATATATATATATATATATATATATATATATATACATATATATATATATATATATATATATATATATATATATATATATATATATATATATATATATATTAAATATGGGTTGTATAAAGTAAATGTAATGGAAATTGATTGATAAATAAACAATTTAATTATGAGTTCTTTATCCAACGAAAACTATTTCAATAGCATTTTTCCGCTTGATATCACGGAAATCGGATTTGATTCTGCTTGAATTAGTTTTAATTGTAAATATAAATGTGAACAAATATTGTCAATCTTATTATTTATTCCAAACTACCTAAAAGAATTTATATCATTATTAGTTTTCTTGTGTAAAAGAGATCTCCCGACAAGCTTTCTATCGATGTATAATATTGTAAAATTCCAAACATGCCGTGTCTGTATTTATGAATTATATTGAAGGTATTAAAAAAACAATTAGAATAGATAATATAAACGACGAAATTATATAAACAATGGCGAACGATGACGATGATAACGATGGGAACAATTTAAAATGGTTAGATTTAAAAAGTCATTTAACTTTTTATACCTGGCCTTTGAATTTTTTCACTGATCAATAGCATGTATGAAATAAAATGTCTAATACTTTTATCCTGGGAAAATTTTCCTAGAAATGGTTTGTAGTTGTTAGCATGCATAATATTAGCTTATTCCGACACAGTTTTCATTAAAGCGATAGATTAAAATAGTTTTTTAAATGCTGCGGTAGTCCGTGTCCCGGTAATCCCGCGGGAATTTCAAGTTGAGCGTGGAAGAAGTCGCCAGCATATCCTAGTTATAATTAAAATTGTCTTATGTAATGGAATTACAGGTTTTGTGTATATATTTTATTTTTTTGTTTCCAGAGATTTTTTTTTTAATGCTTTAATTTTTTTTTAAATTACTTATACTAGGTTTCTGGTGGCAAGCAGTTAGATTGCCTCAATTTTCAAGGGTTATTTTGTTGTTTCACGGGGATTCTAAATATTTCGAAATTACCTCTGGGTTATTGAAGCACTCAAGCAGTCATTTTTTTACATAATACATTAAACTCTTTTATGAAAAGCGAGAAAGTATCTGTAAAGATACGCTTGGATGTCCATCAAGGGGTGTTGGTGCCAACACTAATTTATGGCAGTGAAATTAAGTATGGCAGAAGAAGCATGAAACTAGAATAAACGCAGACGATATGAGAGCTTTGAGAAGTATATGAGGTAAGCATGAATAATATGATATGGAATAATCTAATAAGGGAACTTTGTGGACTGACACAAGATGTAATAACAAGGAGTTGAAGAAGGAATGTTAAGGTGATTTGGACACTTACAGAAGATGGATGAAAATAGAATCACAAAACAAATGTCTGACAGTATTGTGAATGGTAGATAGAGTTGACGTACTACATCATGATCAAATAGGAGAAGTGTTAAACGACGTCAGGTAAAAAGCATCTCATATAAACATGCATGTATGAAGAGGTTAATGAAAATGGGTGAAGCGAAAGATGTTTGTCAGGATCTTCGCAAGTCGAAATCTATAGTCTCTGCTTATCTCCATGGTAAACAGACGTGATAATATGATTGTATGTAAAATGAAGTTGCATTTCGCATCTGTGAGTATATTCGCTCGTAAACCATGGAAAGGATTTTTAAACAGTTAATACACCAAACAGTTAATATATATATATATATATATATATATATATATATATATATATATATATATATATATAATATGTGTACATGTGTGTATAATTAATTAGTAGTAGTACAAGGGTTTGACCAGTAGCTACTAAGCCGCGAAAAAAACCCTGATGGTTAAATGTTATAATAATATTTCAAAGAAAAGTCACTCGGAGTAACAGATGTTTGTCCATAACGACATAAACTTGAACAGCGATTGTAATTAAACAAAACCGTGACCAAGGGCCAGCAAATTGAACTCACAGATTGAAAGCAACGATAATGCGTCACCAATAACTAGTTTTAACATTTTCTGTACGTGTGGTATTATACATCCAGGTTTTTCCCTCTTTCAAAAAATATTTTATCTTAATTCCTGTAACGATAAGAATAAAACTAAATTATTGTACAAAAGTTTATAGCTGTATTTCTTGAATGCCAATAATATCTTATAAAATTCATTGAGGTGTAATAAATGTACGATTTCATAAGGCATAAAAAGGCAATAACTGTATTTATTTACAACTCTGATCGATGGTACATATTATTATATATTTTTATTGGCAAAACGTTTGACAGAAAAAAATCTTTATTCTAAATATTAGATTAACAACAACAACATAAATACGACATACACAAGCTGTGTAAACAATCTAAGCAGTAAACATGTGACAATTGTTAACATAGAATAAGTGGAAATGATTATTAACAATCCAAGACCCAATGTAAAAGTCTTTAAGCATTCTTAAATAGCGTGTAAGTAATAAGTAGTAGTATTTTAGTTCTTCATTATTTGCAGAACAGGCAAATATTCTAGACCCTAGATATATATCATCATTTATATTTACTTCTCCAGTAAATGATCTTGTTGGTAATTGATAGCTAATTTCACAAGGCAAAGCTTAATCATACGTTTTACTCATAATAGTCAATTTAATATTTTATATGTAGTAAAACAATAATTTTGTAATCTTAATAATGGACCTAAGGACCGTAGTTTAGAAAAATACAATAGTTTTGTACCAACACGATTATAATCCACTCAAAATAAAAAAACGCATACGCACTGGGCACTGCAAGGGATCAATGATAAATTTCAACATAAATACTAAAATAGTTTACTATCATATTACTTCTACAATATCATTACAAAAGTAATTTAAATATTTGTCGAATATAATACGCTAATGGTTTCGTTCAAGTTAGGAAACTTAAACGAGATCATCATAACTTGCTAACATTGTATAAAATATGGGAGGTTACAACGTTTTGTAACATAATAATATCAAAAGTTGATTTGATTATCAACTATCTAGTGGCGTAGCTTGCTTTAGACGTACCGTATATTGAAATGTGTTGGGGGCCTCAAAGAAAGAGTGAAGTTTATAGAAACAAAAATGCTCGAATTGAATTCAAATAATTATATATTGATTATAAGTTATTATTTATACTTCATGCTCCTGGGAGCTAAGTTAGACAAACAATTCAAATTCAAGATATATTTTTTCTTATCTTTTTTCGGCAACTTTATTTATATTATTTACCCATAGCTTAAAATAATTTCAGATTTTCTAGATTCTCTGCCTCTATAGACAAAATAATAACTAGTCTGGTAGCCGCTCCTGTTGGTCCATGGTTATTCTCAAAAATGTTATTATCCTATAAAAGATTGTGGATAACATTTTAGGAATTTTTGCTTACACATTTTCGGGGCTCCTATAGCCTGGGGGCCCTATATCATTGATAGGGCTTATACGACGGTAGCTACGTCCTTAGATCTATCCAAATTAAATACCAAACATGTTATAGAGCCGCCTATTTTGCAGCAGCTGTGCCGGCTCTCATACTAGTAGCTGGAAGATGAGACGCCGCCAGAGTTTTGACGCAGGTTGCGTCCAATAATACAACAATACTAAGGGGCGACCCATCTTCCAAGGTACCAGTGACATCCCGTCAAATTTCTTGCAGCGTAGGACATACCGTTCGATTTTAGAATGGCAGGTAGTCCGGCGGTGACTAAAGTCCGACGGATTATGTCAGAGTGGCATGGCGTGAAATTCTACATTTCTGATATACAACAAACCATGGTTACCGAGACGCTCCACCTTATCACCACATTCACAGCGGTGTGGGCATCTATCACATCTATCCTATTTGCCAGTTCGAAAAATACTACGTGTTTGATACTCTACTAATGGTTTCAAATCATTTCAGAATTTGGAGCAGACTTAATCCTAAGTACGTATCTATATCAAAGAAAGTAAAAACGTATTGTTGAAGATACTGACATATACTATATTATACATTATGTAATAGGTGAATGAAATGGTTTTTATTCTAGAAAAACAATACCCTAACTATATTTATGAGTGCTATTATAGGCTAAAGTGGGAACACACTAGTGTGTTCCAGACAATTTATTAACTAGGTAACAGCAAAATTGAATGTATGAGATTATTTTTCTCTTATACAGTATCTTCTTCCAAAGTTTTTGAAATATAGGTCTTGGGAAAATTAGTTTTAGAAGTACATTTTTTTCTTTTTATTTATTAGAAAGGGCTTTGCCGCTTAGCTGCCAGATGCAATAGAAATTGTACTCGCGCCTTATACTTGTGTGATAACAAAATAGGAAGTAGATTTGCTTATTAAATTATTTGTATGGCTTTTAAAAATATTTTCCTGCGGAATTCATTTGAATAAAAACTTTTGAGAATTTTGCTTGGGAGGCATACACCGCTCTTGGAAGTTCTTCTGAGCGAATGTATAATTTATTACAATTACCTTGTGCTGGCGGTAAATGTAACGTGGCGTGGAATTGGCACGGTGAGATTAGCGATATGTGAAACCCGTTTATCTACCTAGGCCAAGTGTGGAGTACATTGTACGTCCCCTTAAAATAAAGAGGACTTGGCCTTGTAGTACAAAATCAAACAACACAAGTAAAACTGACTTAATAAACAAAAAAGACATGTTTTGTGTCATTATATCAGAGGAAGTATTAGGCCGCGTACATAAAGAGCCAAACAAGCCCAACGATCGCTTTTCGTTGGCCCTGTGTATACATTGCATCAAACGATCGAATGTTTACTTAGTTAGATTTATTCAGTGTTACCGCTACGGGGTTTACTTTAAGCCAATGTTCGTTGGCTCTGGGTGTACACAACTTTATAAATTTTAAAAGTCATGTCAATGCTTCGAAAATTCGGTATATGAAACAAGGTTGTTGAATTAGTGTGAAAAATTTATTTACAATACATTTATTTTAAGTGTTTTTTATTGTTTAACTTTATTTCAACCGTAACATTACTTGACTGAGATATGAATTTTTTTATTACGATTACGTCATGTATGTTTTAATTTAGAAATTCTTATTGTGCTGTGCGGTTCACACAAAATATAAGTCCTAATATAAAAAGTTAAAATTCAAAATAACTTTCTGTCCTCTCTGGCTTAAGGAATATGTAGTAACATGTTACTTCTCTTAAAACAACGGTTGAATAGGAGACAACGTTAATTTTGATTGTGGTGTAATAATTTAATTCTGTTAATACAATACACTTGCTGTTTGCCATACGAGTATTGCGGTTATATAAAATTAGATTGACGCATTGCAACTTTGAAATGTAATTTATTTATTTGTAACAAGCAGTATTACAATGAGATTTCATTCGTTTTAAAGTATAATGACAAAAGTGTTATTGAATATTTCATTGCGAAATCCAAGAGATTGTTCTCGAGTTTCGACTTACAAAACAGCATGGAAATGTTAGACAAAAAAAAACTTACTTGGCGAATATTCACCACAGTTCACTCTTAAAGTCCTAGCAAAGTACTTAGTCTTTCTAAAACAGCCACTTACAGACGAACCACACTGTCTCAAACATTCCATTTTCGTCAACTACGAGTTCTTAAAAAATTACGACACTTCGAACACAATAAGTAATATTTTTTGATATCACACTCGCACAACATGCTTGCGTCAAAGCAGCTATAATACTGAATTGTAGGTTTATACGAGTAAATTTATAATGTCAACCGAACTGAATTAATTTTATTCAAATTAAACATACATTAATATACCATTTATGAGTAAAGCGCACGTGTCTCTACCGAAACGATTAGAAGACGGTTTGTTTACAAATTTTAGGTATAAAATGGGTCAAAGGTTATATCTATGGGGCCGCGGCAGACGGTTCTACATGCTTCTAGCCATGCCGTCGAGTCACCAGTCCTATCCCACACAAAGACAAAGAAATCGTCAGTAGGTGTCCCGTATGCACCCATCTAACTTCGTGAGAGGAAGTCTGTTGAGGAAGCTGACCTCCTAACAAAGTGGCGAGGTCTATATCACTGTGTTAAAATAGGCCGACCAGCGCCTACTGGGATTTTGTAGTACGCTAAGAGATCTTGCACTCTACTAGTGCAGACTAAGACTAGTGGCCCCATTAATTCAAATGTTCTATGAAATTATTCAATTTACAATTGGTAATTTAGTCCACTTGTATGAGTTGCCCACTCCATCGATTGGTTGATAGGTATGCTCGTACCTCTGTATTTGGTGTAAAGGTAATCAATCGCTTTCAAGTAACGTCTCAAAATTTATGTTGTACATGTTCACTATTACGAATGAGACGGATACTTTCTAGGCGACCAGGTACTATCCAATATATTATTCATCTGACCAGTGTCCAATGATCTTGAATTTAGGCTACTAGTGCACAAGATCCCAAAGCTACTGTCCTACGAACCGGAATAATTGACATCGAGAGGAATTTAGTGGATACCCGGCAGTCATTACAAGCCCTACACTACCATACTATTTGTCCCTAGAGTATTTGCATAAATCAGCTCAATGGAGCGTTGATACAGCATTTACACGTCGCAAAAAAAAGGTTTGTGTTGATTGAGATTAAAGTCATTAATACCGCGTATTGGCGAAAACTGAGTACACCATTGTATCTTAAAGAAACATAGAAACTGTGTTTTTTTGGTACTATTTTATTTAGGTATTATGCATAATATTCGGAGCGGTGTAGAATATTGACCATTCGGTGTGTTGGTTATGCGTCCAAATTAACGCATGATACGATACACTATTAAGATATAAGTGAATTAAGCAGTACGTAAATTTCCTATTGCCCTCGGAATTACTATTTAACACAGGAAGGTGACCGCTTTTCTCTAGTGATTTTTTGTTATAAAGACTTGGCCTTATAGTGTGAAATCAACCGTGATAAATGAAATGGCTGAAATAGTGCGTAAACTTGAAGAAAACTTGGCATAGTAAGATTAACTGTGACTGTTTAGCCAGTCACGTAATGTCGCAACTCTTTGTTACTTTCAGCTCTCGTCACTTCGCCAACGAAATAAAAACGAATATTGCCCTAGTTACATAGATAGGATTTTTGTTATTGTTTACCACATACATATAAAATAAACAATTTACAGTAGTCGCATTAAAAACAGTATTACCAAGAACAATGGGCGGTCTTATCGCCTTAGACTTTAGAGTGATCTCTTCTAGACAACCCGGGCTATGGATTTTATGAAAGGTATCGGAAATGGATGACGGTGGTGTGCAAATTATTATGTTATTACATGTTGTTACGACCTGACGTGTGAGTGTGAGTGCTGACAAAAGACAAATTCACACCTGCATACCTGTAGGCGTTTTATTACCTTTGCGGCATTTGTACTTCTTTTGTTTACTTTGTGTTTAAAATTTGTGTTTATAAAAATAGTCCATTGTGTATTGTAATCTTTTATGGTAGTCATTAGCCAGGTGTGATTCTAGGAAATTCAGTTCACGCGGTCAAGCAGACATATTGTATTTGTACCGTATAAAGCAATGCCTCAATGAGGGATGAGGCAGTCTAGCGATAGCGACAAGCAAAGCAAGTCGTTAGTAAAAGACTTTGCGCGTGATTGAATTATTATTTATTTGTTTAATTATTTATTTGTACCTGTGCTATACGTGTTTGTATAGTTCTAATAAATTCTATAATTATTCTAACGACATTTCAATTCGAGTCTTGCAACTCGTAACAATATATAAATAGGATACATAATTCCTGAATATTAATAGTTATCACCGTTATAATCTATCTTTTGTTATACGCCAATAACTGCTGCTTTTCCTTGTTTAGACGGATTAGTGGAGTGATTGCAAGGTAATATAAAATATATTACAGAACATATACAGTATAAATACTTGTAAATCAGTTCTCACACAGCAATTAGGTTCAATGAACCTATTAATGATGACCACAACAAACACAGTTAAGTCCTAATTACTTTACGAATCAAATTCAAATAACTTGCTATAATGTTGCCACAAATGTTTGACCCAAGACTTTGTAGTATTTTTTTATTGCTGGAGAACAACAGGTAGGTTGACGAGCTACCTGATAGAAAGTGATTGCAAAGGCTTGTTTGTATATAATACATTTGTAATCTATAATATTATAACATTCTAAAAATGCCGTATCTGTATTTTGAATTTAAAAAAAAACCAATTTAATTACACTATATAAACAATGGCGAACACAATTCAATTTTTTTAGAATTCTTGTCTGTTTGACCGTGATTCACGTAAAAACTGCTAGGCCGATTTCGATGCGGTTTTAGTTGATAGACAGCGAATTCATAGAATTAAAATCTGCGCTACTTTTTTATCCCGGAAATGGTTTGGATTCAATTGACACTAAAACAATATAATCTGAGAATTTTATGTATTCTAAGATTTACTAACTTCAAAATGTGGTCTTTGGACTTGCTTAATATGACAGCTTCTATAATTATTTATTAGACATCTTTAGTAGCATAGATGTAGTTATGTATGCCTTAAGTAATATTACCTCGCGTTTTTACGGGAATCTTCGGAATTCATTATTTATTCAGTATTTCCATACTGAAAATGCGTTGCCCTACTGAAAAATAACTATAATCTAAGTTACCTGTTAAGCGTGGATGAAGTCGCAAGCAAAATTTTAGTATTAGATATATTCTATTTTAGTATTAGTTTCTCCTCTCCGACTGTAAACATACATGTTTATTGTCTAACTTCTTTTTATCTTTAATATTAACTTTGTCTTTTATCCGTATTTTATAATACATTTAATAATCAGAAGGTATTATATATACCTACGTGCTATTGGTCTCGAAGCAATTTAATGATATTATAATAAAAAAACCCCGTGTGATAGCGTTCTGGGAAATATATAACATTAACTATTAAAGATATATACGGAAAATATTTTTAAATTAGTCAGATACATACTTTATGACATAGTTGAAGTCACTTTTATTTATTATATGTTAAATCGTGAAACGATGGACACGCATTGTTGAGTTTACTATTGTATAATGATGTTTCAGATAAAAATATAATATATTATTTACAGTAGACAAATATAAACGTGTATATATGAAGGGGTAGATGCAAGTAGACAAAGCTTAAAGGTCGTTACAAGTGGAAGTCCATCGTCTCTGCCATCTCTGTATGTAGTATAGAAACAGATATTTGGTATGAATTGCATTGAAAGCATGTTTCTTTTGAAGTGATAACTTCTTATGGTAGGGTAATCCGCTTCGTTACGTAACACGTTACGGCGCCAGTCTGTTTGGCTTCCCTTTCTCTAACGCCAGTTATCACTTCTGTCGGGGATTCCGAGAATTAATTTTCTATTTCTGTCTACATAAACCTATATATGTTTAACATATGTAATGTGTTTATGAGACAGAATATAACCCATAATTATTGTATGCTGTATAATTTGAAGTTCTTGTGACACAAGCGTCCAATGCATATAACGTTACAGTGCGATAAACGTTCGTAACAGATAAATTTGACATCCTGTCACGCAGTTTCCCTATGGGTACTATACTTTAATAAATTACACGTAATTTTATAAATATCTATCACTTTTAACCCTAGCCTTATGAACATCATACACCACGTGTTTATTTTATATATTGTGAATATTTTATATAATTTATTGTCTACACCGTCACTGTCATGTTTTAAAATTTGCCTAAGTTTAAGGGGTTGCCTGGAACAGATCGCTTTAAGCGATAAGGCCGCCCTTTGTTCAATATTTATTGTATCTAGTTTCTAAGAACGTAGTTTTAATTTTGGTGAACAATAAAGTGTTTTTATTCATTCATTCATTCACGTGATAGCGTACCGTTGGGTCATTTATTTATGGCCGGTTCCTGTAGCTAACTATTCATTGACTAGCCTTATCATCGGTTGAATATTGACATTACTTGTATGTAGCTTATATCATTTTTTAACAGATATCAAGGCAAATGAACGGTACTGGTAAGATATAGGAAACGTCTATAAAACAGACCCTTAGTTGTTCACCCAATTCATCACAGAAAATCATTTATTGTTATACTACCCCTGTTATTAACGGGGATTCAATATAATTTAGTAAATTGGTCTATTTCATTTGTTTAAATTAGACCCTATTATAATGTAAAGACCCTCTTCATTATAATAGGATCTAATTTAAACAAACCCATGATTAAATTTTTAGTGTTATGGTTGTATATTTTCTTGAGAGGGTATATTTTACATAGCTTTTTGTGATTTCGAATCTCCGGTCTCTAGAAAATATTGACACAATATTTTATGAAATACGGCAATCTTCAAAACCGTGGAAACAGAACAAGGTAATTGGATAACAAGAATTGCAAACTATTATAAAACTATTTTTAGAAATAAATTGCGATCATAGTAAGAAATAATTATCTACAGGTGCACTCTTTGTGTAAATAGGATAAATCGATTAGGATTATAGCGATGGTATTTCCGTTAATGAATTAAACAGTCAATTGTTGTATGGAATCACATCTGTACTTTTTCCATATAATTTAAACCATTGACGAGTAAGTTTGTCCGGGATAAGCATAGCCAGTGGGAGCATGAGCTCACCAGCCTGCTCCACTCTCACCAAAGGAGGACGCTTTGGCCAAACCGCCTCATGCCAAATCAAGTATGAAGTCGCCGGGGGCTTGCCTCCCTCAGCACTGGAAGAGGACTTATGTGCCGCCGCCTGCCAGGTCCTGCGAAATGGCTACGCCAAATATTTGTGGACAGGGTCACATAAAGATGAAGGACGGAACACCAAGGGGTTTTACTGACCGTGATTTGACAATAGCATTTCTTGCTTGCGGTGGTAGTGCCACCCCGACGCAGCGCATCCCATACTGCCCACCCCGTTTCTCCCGCGGTGGATTGTACTTCAATGAATTTTCACTCGTTAAAAAAAAACATTAGCATAGCGTAGCCTTGTTTTGCATTAATTTAACTAGGCCGTTTTTGTCACTTTGCGTCACGTCTCTAACATAATATAATTGAAACGACTGAATGACAAATTAGCAGAGGAAGGGCGGTCTGCTTGCTCAATACCCTTCAATCTTACAGAATTGGCGTGGGTGCAGACAACTTGTCAAGAGCTCCGAACTGATATCAACTCATCAATGAAGATGTTGCTGACTTGATTAATATCCCTGTTGTATAAAAATAGATGTAGAAGTAATGTTAGTCAACATGTTGTATATGAAAAAGGAACTCACAGGCGCAATAATGTAAGTTTTATCGAGAGTTGCTGGATATTGCTTAGAACGTAATAAAAAAAATTATAAACGATTTATTTCCCTGTAGTTGTTCAGTAATGAAATTAAAAGTCAATATTTTTAAAATCAATCTCTACAGCTGAAGACGTCAAACGACGCAAATATGGGGCCTTAGGAAAAAGTTACATATTTGTGCCATTTGGGGTTGAAACATTAGGCCCGTGGGGTCCGTCGGCAGAGTTTCTTCAAATATGTATGTAAGAAATTTTTTGACACTACCCGTGATCAGAAGAGTAGCTCATATTTCGTACAACAAGTAAGTATAGTCATACACGCGGTACTGCAGCCAGCCTTCTGGGCACGCTCCCCGTTGGCAGTGATCTCCTACATAATGTAATTTAGTTTCGATGTCTTTGTTATTACAATTGATTCCATCATTGATCTCTACATATTGTATATTTAATGCATGTCAAGCATTATTTATTTAATATGTTTGTACGTAATGTTTCATTTTTATTTCTTTTGCAGTCATAGCTCTTTCTAGGCAGTTCTTAAATAGTTAATCCGACCCACAGACTCAGTTTATTATTTAATTTAATGCTTGCGGGCAAGCGTACCTGAATATTGGGATGTTTGATTTACCAATGCATGTTTTCCCTGACATAAAATGTTCATTATCCCGTTTCATATTTAAATGATACATATCCATGTTTGTTTGTTTAACACTAGGTATATTATATAAGATAAATTAAAGTAAGAAAACAAAATTCAATTTAAATAAGTAGGTGTTATATTCACTCGTGCTTATTTAATAAAATGTTTATATTTCTTACTCATTTGCTTAGGAGCTGATGGCAAGCCCAGTTAAGCCTATATGAGAATTCGCTGAGATAGAGGGCAGACGACTATATTTATTATTTCTACAATTTGATCAGCATTATATTAAAATGTATTTTTTGACGTGACAACGTCTTATAATTCGATAGAGCCGGCTGCACGCACGAAAAAACATGACTCATGCGGCGTTACCTCGTTCTGAGGCGTTCCATTTAAGGCTTGAAGTGCAAGCGAGAGCGACAAAGAGGCACAATCGGCCTCCGCGTTCCGCAGCGTAATTTACATAATTGTATTTATGCGTACAAATAAATGTAACTTGATCAATTCAATTGTGATTTACATTTAACTCCTTCTCTATATCCATACAAAATATCTATCAAACAAATAAAATAAAATTTTCTTTTGAAAAATGAAACCATTCCATCAGTATTTTCTTATCAGACTTTACAGACAACCGATTTTTTTTAATATTTTGAATTTCAAATCTCAATACAACTAGCTCAGATTTAAATTGATATCTTCAGAAATACTTCAGTGAATCCATTAATTGCAATTATTAAAGCCCATAGATGAAACCAAGCCAATAATATTATACTAGTACTAGCAATAAATTGAAATAAAGACTTAGCTTGGCCGTTCAAATCATTTGAATTCAGTTACAAATGATTATGAAAAAATGTGAAATGTTAACGGTAAATATTTGAATTATGTAGCAATCAATGCAAATTCGACACACGTTAGAAATAATAATAATTTCATGTGAACTGTTGCAGTTTCCCTTATCTTCAACTTAGTTATGGCTAAGCCTTTCTTGATTAGCTGGTAGCTTGGCACAACAATCCACATGAGAATATGATAATTTTAAAAATCACTATACACTTATAGGATGTTGGTACATAATGTCACATCTTGTTACAAATGGTCTTAAAAAGTAAAGGCGATAAAAACTCCATAGTTAAGTTTCAATTGATTGATTTCTCTAAATCTCAATTTAAATACCAGAACATGGTAAGATATCTAGAAGAGAAGAGTCTATCATCAGCGTCACAACATCATCTTCGATTTCTAGTATGTATATCGATACAATGTAATTCATATAAATCAGTTTAAATATAAAGCTTTATATTTGCTTAAAGTTTAATATATCGAAATATGGAATGGTAACTTATATCGAAAATTATAATGTCGAATAATTTGGTTAAAGCTTTAAAATATTTTGTAGTTTAACGTCTATAATTTAATCTTGATGATGTATCATCAGATCATCGAACCGAAATCTATGATACCTTCGTTTATATGATTACTTCAAATAACTCTTCATGTGTCAAACAATCACCAACCACTTTCAGCCTTTTGATTTGTTTATTATTCATACCACGGACGGTTTAAGTGTTATCATCAGTAATTAGTTGTGACTTGTCTAATACGGTGTCGGTATCTTTAACTTGTTTAATAAACACGAATTAACCGTCGGAAAGCGTTATGGACACGTGATTGTTAATGGTAAATAATATTCTCTCAAGAGCTAAGTGGTTGTAACGTATATGCAGTGTATCCATGAACACTATACTGCGGAATTGTGGATTAGTATGAGGCTGTCTTCATTAATTCCATCGTAAGTTGAGATATGGTTGGGTAAATTATTGAGCCAAGTATAAACGACTTTTATTATTTATGCCCTTGGTGTATTCTCTTCAACTCGCAACGATCGTTTTAAAGTTGCACGTGGAGGTGTTCTCGCGTACACTCTAGGGGAACGAAGCAGATTGGGCTTCAGGCGTAAGCCCTCTTACTCGTACCTTCAGTTCATTATTTTACGACCGAGACGGTAATGAAGTGTCAAAGTTAGTTATGTTGAATCAAGTCCATGAACAAAACAATGATCAGCATAATATAAATAATGTTGCAAGCCGATACTAAATCTTTGCAGGTGTCTTACTCGTATCTATTATTCGAGCTAATCTCTTTGTTCACGCTGCCGTAAGACATCATAAAACCTTCTTTCCTCTGCTGGTATTTCATGCGAATTCTTGAAAGCCGTTAAGCTGACCATTTCACGATTTCAAGAACCAGTGGTCGGCATGTTGCTAGGAGGCCATGTCTAATTTATAAATGGATGAGGGTCGGTCAGTCGGGAAATGTGCTAATCGTGTTCTGACTGCGAACGAGGCGTTACTAAGTACAGTTTTTATAACGACGAACTTTGCGCGATTTCTATAATAATGAATTTTTGCTCTACGGTTTGGTTTTGTTGTATTCGGCTATACTTGTAAAAACTGTGAATTACGTGTGTGTACTTGTAATAAACTTTGTGATAATTCCAACGGCATTTTTGAATTTACATCCTACAAGTCTCCTACAAATTCGTAAAAATAATAACTCATTGATACAAATGTCTCCTATCGGAGAATAATATGAGCTTAACGTTAATGATCTTCAGTAGAGATAGAATTTTATATGAACAATATTTAGTTTATTTTTATAAAATATGTCTTACATAAGTAAACATAATGTTAAAGTTAAGACTTAGGTTCTTATTGATACTGATAAATAACCTTTATTTGTTCCACATCATAGGTTTATATGCAAATATTTTAATTTAATAAGATATTGACTGTTTTCAATATCAAGTGGAACATCTGTTGTACAATTTGGTACAAACAACATTACGGTCTCAATGAGCATTTCATATTCATATATTTTTTCATTCAAAGAGCAATTTTCAAATTGACTTGGATATTTGAGTTTGTTTTAAATTACCATAAAATATTAATTATTATGTTTATGTGATAATGAAGAACACAGAAATTTACACCTTGGTTTTTACAAGAGTACATATTGTATAAAATTTTAGTCAAATTGTGTTTAGAATATTAATAATTAAATAATTTTCTGCTGCAATTATGATATATCCTTTAGATATCGTTAAGTTATCTAAGACATTCAAACATCATTAAATAGTGTAATTAATTGCAAAAATCCTGTTTGTAATGTATGGAAATGAGTTTTTAAGGAAAGACGATGTATACATATATGGGTTATATGGAAGATTTATATACAAATAGAAATAGTACCAGTCTGTAAATTTTACTGTAATGGTGTATAAAAAAATATCTATTTCTCTCAGTATAGGCATATTTATTATACCTTCTTAACCCATATGTCAAGAATTTGTTGTACTTACTAGTTTTACTACACTTTGAACATATGTATGTGCTATTGAACAATTACATTTAGGGTGCTGGACTGCATATCTGGACAATTATCAAAGCTTCATTTGAAAGACCTTTAAAAAGACACATTTAAAAATAGAACAAATTAATGGTCGCAAGGATGGAATGTTTTACGCCATGAACATAAAGAAGAATCTAGAAATGATTATATTGTAGTATCACCGCGAGTTCTCGAGGTCTGTTGCAGATGAGTTATTATCATCCAATGAAGAAACTAAGTGGTGGACTGCTGATTGTGGAAGTTAGTGTGAAACGGGTTATGAGAAATAAAGCCTCATAATAAATATTTCCTTTTTTACTTTGTATCTTTTTAACATATAGTAAGTTTTGTCTTAGTAAAAAAAGTAGTAAATCGTACTTTCAATTAATCCACTAAATACGCAATGCGAGTGTTATTATTATATGGATAATCTATTTTAACTTGTGTCTGTTTTACGGGCATTACATACTGCATACTTCTTCATTTATTTATAAAACGTATAAAATCAAGTATTTATTCTAAATTTCGGAAGATCACCTTCAAAACCATAAAGGAAAATAAAAATAAAAATGTATATTATACACATTTACAGATAGAGAACATTCCCCAATCTTTATCGGCGTGTAGCGTTTCAAAAACGCTAACTACTGTCTTATATCAACCGTTTATTTTTCTATCACCTTATTCCAATCATTTGGGTTTGTTGGCACAATATGTCTTTTTCTTCCACAGTCCTATATTTAAGCATAGGTCTTCTATCAAACCACAAATCGTCATGTCATCCATCACACATTTTATTCGTTTTTTATGGTCAATCAAATATGACTTTAGAGTTTCAAATCCTAAACGAGGATTTGAAACGAGGATTTGATCAAGTGTGAAGCGTAAGTAAGGCTACAAGAAAATTGCGACCGTAGTAAGCAACGCGAGTATGTTAAACACCATATATACTTTTTATTTAATGCAAAGGTACGGCACAGAATTTGACGGCCTAGCTGCTGGTAAGCGGTTAACTTCGCCTATGGACATTTGTAACACTGGAGGTTACCAACGCGTTGCCAGCCTCAAAGAAATTTCAGAAAAGCCTTAGCTGGGAGCTCATTGCAAATCTCCACGGTACTCAAGAGAAACGTTCTAGAGAACCATTTCGTACAAGAGCGAAGCGGCTCATGGAAGTGAATGTGCACGCCGAGATGTTGGCAAGCGGTGCGGTGGTAGAAAGTGGAAGTGGTAGAAAGAACACCAAGGTACCATTCTGAACAGCTCCTCGGAACACACCCCATTATACAGACGATAATATAAACAAAGAGTTGCGAAGACTCTCAGTGTTTTTTTGATACCTATGTTTTTTTAACAAGAAGAAACCCGACTGAGCTTTAACCGCCGTGGGGAAACACTGCTGGGGCGTGTGGATTTCGCCATATTGGGGTGGACTTGACGAAGTGTTATTGCCATCCGAGTTAGAGACACTCACGAAAACCCCTCGGTGTTCCTTCCTTCGCCTTACTCCAAGGCTACGGAAAAGCAGAAGCTCGAGTAACTGCGCGTGCTTTAGCAGATACCAAGCGTATCTAGGCCGTCTGTGCCTATGGGACTTCTACAACGTGAACGGCTTGACGTCGAATACAATCCAGCGGTTACACAACATACTTTGAACATATCGTGCTCGCGTTGCCCAATTCCCGCGCCGCTTTCCTGCGCCCTGCACTGGATGTGGGAATAATGTAAACAAGCGGTTATATTGCCTTGAGAATTTCATTGCTCCGTTTGATTTTCAAAATAACCGATATTTAAAGTAAAATTGTTTTTCAAACAATTTCCTGTGATACATTGCCAATCACTGTTTACATTGGCACTCGTGATGCTTCTCATGAACTTCAAAATAATAAACCCCATCAAACAATTAAAGCGATCCAATTTTTTTTATGTCTTCTTGTTTCCATACCCATTGATGTTAATTTTACATGCAACACGATTTATTATACATTTACTTAAATAAAACAATAATGACAATGGCTGAAAAATATTAACGCGTTAACGTCAGACTGCTTTTTTTGTGTATTAATTATAAACACTGAATACGATTGTTAGTTATATTTCATTTACAAATTTTAACAGTTCGTAAGTATAAAATACACCTAGATTTTTAAATAAATTTATTTAATAATTATTTGATTGAATATATTATTCATAATATAGTTTATTTGAATCTAGGTATATTTTGTTATAAACATTTGTAATTGACATATTAACCGTTTAAAGGACGGTACTGTTACCTAATGCTTCTCAAATAATACCACATCGACATTGCATTGTTAGAGCCCCACAGATGAACCGAGACAAATGTAAAATACCCGAACACAGAGACAACATGTACAAACATTTAATAAAGCTTTCACACTCAAATTCAAATTATCTACGAACGTGACTAAATTCCCGGCGCGTCATTTTTTCTTTCTTACGCCGAACTATTTCATAAACACAGCACACTAGGATTTGTAACGTGTTTTTCAGTATGTAGGGTCGAGCTTCGATCGTGTGTACTTAGCTTTATATAAGGGTAGCGAGCCGCATGTCAACGCGCGCGGCTGTGCGGCGTGGAACTGCATGATCGCAACTAGCGAGAGCGCTCCGCTTGCGGAAACGCCATGCGCGCACTCTCAGTCACATCTAGACGTGTCCCGCATTCATGGTCAATGTTAACCGCGCGGTAGATCGGTTCCTGATGCCGAACTTCGCGTCCTCGTCTCGGACTTATAATATATTCGAAGGAAAATAACCATGTATCACAAACACTAGACACCTTTGGAAAAAAAAGTAAAATGCAAAATTTGCAGTAGCTGGTCATACATAATGTATACGTATTTTAAGTAACTATTATGATGTTTTGGTGAAAATTATTGACACAAAATACATACAACATTAAGTTGTGTAATCAGATTCCATTCACTACTTCGAGTGGCAGTATATTGGTGTTTCGAAAATCCACAAGCGACGGTAGTCATTTTCCATGAGGTGGCCCTACAGACTGTCTACTGTATTTTAGCAATAAAAAATATTACGTTGATTTTTAATGATTGTGAAAAGACAAAACAGAGAGATACTACGTTTATAGCATGCAATAGGTTGGATAGATACTATCGTCCTTCAGGTATTAACTATTATGGATTTTTAAGTGTACCATTAATGTCAAATCGAACATAACGTTGATGTGACAGGCCAGATTTTTATAACTATGAAAACTGCATAATTAAATTTCTGAAGAATCAAATTACTGTAAAAAACTTTTCTAAAATTTTGGATCAACCAATATTGATGATAAGACTACTTCTTGGAAGTAAATTCACTTCACACAGTCACATATAGATTTATTATTATAGTTATCCGTTAAGTCCACTTGAAAAATACTTTTGGCCTCAATTCTGCTAATTCAATTGACTTGGCATTGCGAAGAGATTCAAAGAACAATTACATTGCTATAGTGTCAAACATTAATATTCTACTAAATCCGCGATGATTTGTCGCTAGTGTTGAAGCGGAATAATAACAAGTAGTTCGACATCGGTTCTGTAATTCATGCCAAATGCATCTTACACCTTATGGTTTGTTTAATTACATATTTGAGAATGAATCAATTACATCTTTACTACGCGTTACTTTCGCAAGGGATGTTGGTATCACAAATACAATAATAATAGTTTTATATCCTATTGTCTTTTTACATTTCATATAGTTAAATTTTCCATGTTCCCCGAACATTGCGACGGGCAGACGACATAGCCCAGACCCCTAGTATTACTAGAAGTTCATCCCAATAGCTCAGTCCCGTTTGTTCTCATTCTACAATAGTCCTATACTGACCGGGGCTTGTCCTTGGGTACATTTTTATATAGTGTACACAGGAACAATCGCCGGTTAGTATCACCCTATATTTACACAAAATTTGTCAAGGGACCTCTATGTGTTGGCCTTGGCATGGCCCCACGTAAGCCTTCCAAAAGTCCAGGTCACTTTTATGGCCCGTGGTTTTCAAGAACATACAAAAATAATTATCTATTTATTTCATAAAATTGAGTATTTCATAAAGAGTTCGTCTTCTAAATCATGATGTAATAATGTTTCCTATTGTTACGACCAAATGCCGACAAAAGAAAAAAATCATACCTGCCTCTGTAGAAACACATTTTATTACCTCCCCTCCCGCACTTGGACGTTTACTTTGTGTTTAAAATTTGTAATTAAAAAAACAGCCTATTGTGTATTGTAATCCTTTTAGTAGGAATTAACCAGGTTTGATTCTAGGAAATTATTGTTATGCAGTCGAGTATTGTGTCGAGACATATTGTATTTGTACAAGATAAAAGGTATGCCCGAATGCAGCAGTGAGGCAGTCAAAGCGATAACACGAGCGAGGCATGACGTGTGTACATTTAGTGTCGGATTTTGCGCGTGTTATTGAATTGTGCATTACGTTTAAACTTATTGCGTCCGATTATATTTGTACCTGTGTTATACGTGTTTGTATAGTTCTAATAAATTCTGTAGTAATTCCAACGGCATTTTAATTCGAGTCCTGCAACTCGCAACACTATTGAAACGCCAGAACCGTGGGGTCTTTGTGAGGAATCTGCTTAGCTAAATTAGATTTTGGACATTATAACGCATTGGATCCAAATATTCAATGCGTCATCAATAGTTGAAACAATTGACACTCGTTTACGGGTAACGAGTGTGGATAAGTTGTAAATATTTTGTAAATTGGAAAATAGCAGGAAGCAATGTTGTAGTAGTAATTTTAATTAAAGAACATCTCATGAAGCCTACACGAGTAATTGTGCGAATTGAAAGAAATATTAATCTACAATAATAGCTTGTACGCACTTGTAATTTTAAACTGAATGTGTCATGGCGATCACACTGTTCTGAAATGTAAGGTATATTTGTTTTCTAAAGATTACATGTTTCTCCTGCGTACCGCGGGGATTTGGAATGAGCCGTCGTTTTCCCACAGCGCTACAATATGGGGTTTTTTTAAAAAGGGTCTCATAAAATTTCTTCGAGGCCGGCAGCAGGGTAAGACCTTCGGACTAGCAGCTTTTAAAATAGGATAGGAGGGACAAGATAGAGGAGACAGGATACGGCTGATAACGTAACGCAGACAAATTCGCAGGTAACATACATACATATCATATATAATAATATTAGCCCATAAAAGTCCCACTGCTGGTCCTCGGGCTTCCCGTTATAAGGGATACAGACAGTATTCCCGCCACATTTGTCCAAGGCGGCTTGGCAGGTTCACGATGTTTTCCTTCACCGTTGTTAGCACGTGGTAATTGTAACAATATGCGCATTAGATCAGAAAACTGACTAAGTGGTGCATGTGTTCAGGCAGGATCGAGCCCGCATCCATCTTCATCATCATCAGCATCATAGTATAATACAATATAGTACATAATTATTTTCCACGATCAAAGAACATACTAACGTAATATTAAATGTTTATGTACCTCCTTCTGTGTCATAAGTCTTAAGGGTATAAACAGCATTGTTACTGAATGTTTAACATCCGGCCCAAAGCGCCGAAAACAGTACAAATGTAATGCCTACAACCTGATTGTTTCGCACAAAGGGCACGATTTCAGTATTCCGGAACCTATCGTTAGATTAAACTGCCGTTTAAAACGGCCTTTGGATATTATTTTTAAAAATAAACAATATTAACTGCCACACTCAGGATCCGGTAATGGCACGTTAACCTTGTTACAGCGTATTTTATTTTGGTTTTGAATTTTTATTTCCAGTCAGTTAATAGGAAATGTTGTATAACACTGATCAAATGATGAGAAAATTAGATAATAAATAGAAATGGTACTAATTAATGGTAAAATGTTATCATATCTTCCAATATATTATAAAATGTATTCAATTCTGAGATCAATTTAAAGAAATTGAAAATAAAATTAAAAGGTACAGTGTAATTTAAAAGGGGATTTTCCCTTGAAGTTCCCTTAATTAATAACTCCTTAAGATCTCCTGTGCAGTGTAGCGATAAATATGTATTAACTAAGTAAATACATGCAATACTTTCTGAGTGTATGTTAGAGTAGTTATTGTGTCGAGGGACTTTTTGTGAATCACTTAAACCGTTAACAATAATGAAGTCATATTATTAATATTGTATAGTTTTCCTCGGGTTTCTTAAAAAACCCCGTTGGCCCGTCTATTTATCTATGTACATATGTCTGAGCATTTTTTCTCAAAAACTATAGGTCCTATAGGAGCCAGGCTTACAAGGCCCTATAAAATTCTTGGTAAATGTGTGTTTTCTATATTTATATTAACTGGAAGTGGCCACAATGCGCGTAAGTGAACAATGATAGGTCTAGTATAAACATTAGAGTAATGTTACACGCCGACAAAGTAAATGCACACCTGGCTTATTACCTTTTCCGCATGTGGACTTCTTTTGTTTACTTTGTGTAATTTGTAAACACATTTTGTTGTTATTGTACTTGTTTATGGCCGCAGGTTTGCAGATTACGGTTTCTCGGAAACATCAGTCCACGCGGTCGATTGTTGTATTGTACAGTTTAATATAAAACGATGCCCGAAGCGACGATTACGATACGAGCAAGACGTGTATATTAATAGCTATATAGTGATGGACTTGGCGCATGTTATTGAATCGTGCAATTTGTACTGGTTGTGTCCAGTTATATTTGTACCTGTGTTATATGTATTTGTATAGTTCTAATAAATTCTATACAGAAATTCCAACGGCATTTTAATTCGAGTCCCGCACTCGTAACAGTCTCATTAAAAAATAAGAACTATCATTTGCAATTATTAATATTTAATTAAGTAAATAGCTCGCCAGATGTTCGCTTTCAAAGTCGTAAAAATGTGTATCGCTTTAATTTTTGTTATTGACAATTGTAAAAAGTTCATACAGCATCCAAACTATTTTAAATAAATAGCAAATAAAACTATTTTGAACAAGAACCGTTGCTAGTATTTTTTAGCTATGCTAGTTGAACACACTATATAATAGCATGTATAATATAGTCCCAAATATAAACCCAAAAGTTACAGTTGAAAAATAGCTGTGATATACGCACACAGATGAACATGAACATACATTTCATCTTTGTTCAAATCACCACGAAGCCCTACAAAACGAAGTGTTAAACCTTAAAAATGTATTATTTTTATTGTACATGAAATAGTTACAAATAAAACAACAAAATAGCGGTGATGTACAAAGGCGAGCTTAACCCTGAAAAGAGTTTTCTTCCAGCAAACCTATGGGTCTAGTGAGAGTGGGAAGACAAGAGGCAGGGTTTTGTACATGAAAGTTACTACATAAAAGTAATGATTGAAAATAAAGCTATAAAGTCTTTGAAATATCAGCCAAGTTAGTCTGTCGAATAAATGATATGAATAAGGTGGACAGTTTATGACAAAAGATACAATTGTCTGAGCTGTCTGAAAGTATAATTTTATTATCGCCTTGACCTCTTGGTATACCTAATGTGGCACGGGTATTCTTTTTGTGAATTCTGTAAATAATCTTCAATAAAAGAAGAAAATCGACAACTACAAAAAGTGAACTAGTAACCAAAATAGCAGTCGAGCTGTTAGCCAACCTTGAAATCGTTTACGCGGGTAAGAAGCACATGAAATGAGTGTTATGAATAAACGCTAAAAAGCGAATAATATTACTTTGTTCTTTATGAATGCAGTTCTTCTCATAAATCTCTTTTAATCGAGCAATAAAACGATGTCGTCATTCGCTGATGAAAGTAAAGAAATTATTGTTTGACTCATTTATTCATGTCATTAGTACGATGGATGGATGCAGAAGTCGCGGAAGGCCACGACACACCTTCCATGATCAAATTGATCGTGTACTAGCAGAAGGTGATGTCAGGAGCCTTAAGAACAGACGAGCGTGCATGACAAGAACTATGAATGTCAAAGAAGCAAGTGAGGTGTGTAAGAATAAGCCTAAATGGCGCTCTGTTGTTCGTGCCTACCCCGCAAGGGACCTGGCGTGAAGTTATGTATGTATGTATGTATGTATTAGTACGATAATCATAAAAGATTTAAAATATGTAAGTAGGTATTCTTAAATAATCGACAGACAAACATTGTAAATACATACACACAAAGCTAAGTAAGTTACACCTTTATTGGTATATATTACAAAGGACCAACTTTGGGGAAATGTAATTTTATGTAGGTAATAATATTTTCCTTATCCTACACCGAAAGTTGCAATACTAACATTACTAAAACTTACACATTGATGAGTTGTCTATCCCAGAGACTAATAGCTTTGTGATTTCAACATTGGTCTGCTTAGCTTAAATTAATCAACAGGATCGCTTTTGTTTAAAACTAAAACTTAGAAATTTCATTCATTTCATTTCGTTAGAAATAATCTCTATATTATGCTTCATAATATGTATTTTTTGTGCCACTTATTAAAATACTGTTACAACTTAGCCCCCCGACAAAGACAAATTCCACGAAGCACATTTTATTACCTGTCGGCATTCGAACTAATTGTAATTCTTTTATGATCGTCTTCTTTTGTTTACTTATTTATTGGCAAACGTTTCTAGGGAACAGCCTATTGTTATATTGTACTCGTTTATGGCCACTTGTGGTCGAATCATTAGCATGTGTTACGGATTACGTCCAATACGATACGGGCACATTTGTATTTGTGAGCTATAAAACGAAAGCCTGATGGAGAGAGTCGGCATTAAAGCGAGAACCACGATCAAGGCGAGACGTGTACATAACGAGAATCTAATAGTGACGGACTTTGCGCGTTTGATTGGATTACGACCTTCTGCATTACGTTTGAATTTGTTCTGTTCGGTTATATTTGTACCTGTGTTATACGTGTTTGTATAGTTCTAATAAACTCTATAATAATTCCAAGCGCATTTTAATTGGAGTCCCGCAACTCGTAACAATACTTTGCCTATCTACAAACTCTATCTTTAGGTTATTTATTCTTTTATTTAGAATAGTTTTCATTTCCAGTATAAGACGTAATACAATTTGCTCTGCATTAAAAAGTACTGTATACTTATGCAATTCAATTGATTATTATCATTAGGAGATTTCGACACGTAGTTATTGAGTCAATCTTTTAGTTATGCAGGTATAACGCCCCGGTGCATTTCTCAATAAAATTACGATGTTTTACCTGTTGCCTACATTTTACTGACGCTGCCATTATGCCAAATTTTAAGGATAAATATAAGGATAATATTAGGGATTGCATGAATTTAGATATAATACTGAAATAGTACGCTGAACAACGATGGTGAAAATATATTTGGTAAGTAATGAACATAACTAACATAACAATATGTATATAACTTATGTGTATATTTGTATATATAGTATAGTTATATATTTATTATTAAAATGTATGTAATCGTACAATAATTATGTATACCACCATCGCCACTCCCAATCACAGTATTCTTGCCACGGGTTGTCTGGAAGAGATCGCTTTTTAGCGATAAGACCGCCCTTTGTACACAATCAAATTATTACTAGTAGTCCGTAAGTTTTCTGTAATGGTGTACAATAAAGTGTTATCTATCTATCTATCTATCTATCAAAAATGTCATCATCTTATAATTAAAATAAATTTAAAAAGTTCGTAACATAATATTTTCTTAAGTTTTCGCGACTTGTATACATAATAAAACTACATTTTAAACGTCGGATAAACCAAAATCAAATAAATTACCGCGCTTAAAACCGTTAAAACGTAGTATTATTAAGTTCGTAACAGATAGATTCTGACGAAAAAAAGCTTCATATCTATTACTGTAAGTTTTTTGTCTAAAGGGTGAGATAGACATGATAATCAATTATATTTTTTTCTTGTATAGTTCATACAGGAAAATAATAATGATAATTAAAAACGCCTATATTTCTGCCTAAAATAGAAAAGCATAAGAAAAACCTAATCTCATTCACACTTGTCTGTAAACACAAACATGTACAATACAGCTAAGAAGTAAGTAAATGTTTATAGTGACTCATCATGACATCTACCTTTCACCAAGTAGAGGTCAGCTAAGAACGGATTTTACGGCACGCGAAGCGGGCGGGTATCAGCTAGTATTATATAAGCTACATCGTCGTAAAATTTATGTAATTTAGGTCCACTAGAGTGTTAATTAACAGGGGCCAATAAATATTCATCAATTGGGGGAATCAATTTGCGCATCCTCTCGGTTCCCGGGAAAGGTGTACAAGGTATCTGGGGCTTACGGGAGCCAGTTCTGCACACAACTTCACAGCGGAAGGCGTTGTAAGATGCCGGTTACTGGACTATCCACTTAACCTACCAGCGTTCTTCCGAGTCTGTAAGGTGCCACGGAATCTGAGTATTATCAGATTCTTACTATTGTTAGAGTGCGCCTGTTTCTATCCTACTCGACCATGGTTATGACGTGTTAAAGGAAATCCTTATATTGTTACGAGTTAGCGGGGCACGAATAAAAATGCCGTTAAAACCATTATAGAGTTTATTATAACTATAAATACACGTATAACATAGGTACAAAAATAACCGAACACAACAAATCCCAAAGGTAAAGCAGAAGGTCGTAATTCATAAAAACGCGCGAAGTACGTCACTATTAGATTACCGAATGTATACACGTCACGCCTGTATTGTAGTTGTTGCTCAACTGACCCCCTATCTTAATCAGGCCATCGTTTTATGCTTCACAAATGCAAATGTGCCCGCCCGGCAACGTCGACACAATTTCCTAGAATTAGCTTGTACTTGTAATCCGCAACACATGGCTAATGATGCTACTAAGCGAGAACAATAACACAATAGGCTGTTCTCCACAATAACTAGAAACGTATGCCAATAAATAAGTGAAAAAAACAAGACGATCATAAAAGGATTACAATTCGTTCATGCTGACAGGTAATAAAATGTGCTTTCGGGGCCTAAGTTGTAACAATATATAAATATATAAAACTATCGATCCAGTGAATGTTTTCCGGTTAAATTTTGAGATTAGTGACGCAATCTAACGGTAGCTTTGAAGCGTGGCAACTGAGGTTTGACGAATTGGTATTTCATATTTGACGTTAAATACTATTACTAATATTTTCAAGGAATTCACAATGATTTGTTGGTTAAGAACACCTATGTATTCGTTTATATTAATTTGGTTCATATGAATTAGAGGTTTTGGAAGCGAAACAAGGAAACCCACTTTTACTATTAATACCACAGCTTTTTACGTGGTTATTATTAGTATTATATGTTTTACATATTTATAATATAGATGTAGGTGTATTATTGAAAATATACAAATTTTAAATAGCTTCAATGTATAGACATTGTAAGTATTGAAAAAAAAACAACTGGAGTAGACTATATAAACGATAGAGAACACGATGCAATATTTTATTTATATTCCGTCCGTCAGATTATTCGGTATTCAAATAAAAACTACTAGGCCGATTTCGATGCGTTTGCGCTAATCGACAGCAAATTCTTCAATTTAAAATCTGCGCTACTTTTTATTTAATCTAATATACTGTATTTATTTAACTAAATTTCAGCAAAATCGAACGACTTGAAATTCTCCTGCCTGCCGGACAAATATTTATATCACCGGATACATCCGGAAAACTTCAAACGTATGGCAACTCCAGTTGGGAATCTCTGTATTTCTGAAGTTGACCCACTACAACCGCAGAGATCCGTTGCGGTCCCGTTTGCAGTAGAGCAATATCTTTTATTTAATGTACCTAATAACAATTATATTCGTAGATAGTGTGTTAAAAGGACCGGTTATATTTATGACTCACAATATGTTTGAGAGGATAACTACTGTATTAAAATTATTAATACTTAGTAAAGTAATTTATCCTATTATTTTTCCGCGTATGCTATTTACGTAAAACTTTTGTCTCTTGGAGACTGAATGACTCAACGATTGCATATTATATTGCGATTCGATTTACCTACGGTTGATTCCTATATCTTACTGACCGCTCATTAGGGTTATTAACAGTTAAAACTTGACATGAGTATGGACTCACTTGTATGGACAAGTACTGTTAAAATGCAATCGATGGTAAGGCAATGGGGATTGTTCACAAAAAAATACCCTCTGATTTTATATTTTTATTACGTAAAATTTGAATATTTTTGTATTTTAAGCGTTAGTTTTTTTATAATTCGATTTTAAAGTTATTTCTCCGATGACGTCCTAAGGCACAAGTTTACATTGATTTCTTTGCCTAGAAAACAAAAATAATAAAAGCAAGTTTTATCTATATCTAATCATAGTAATCTGTGCTACTTATTTAAATATCACTGTCATTACTCATTAATATCGTGATCATTTTAGTGTATTTTGTCGCTAGGCTTATAATTTTTCGTGTTCAACCATTATTATTTTCTATAGTTATCGTAAAATTTTTTAAAGTGGTCTTTAGGGAAAATCCATGTTACATAACTTAAATAAAATAATGTACAGATAGATTTTTTTTTACACCTGAAGCAGGCAAACAGGTAGACGGCCCACCTGGTTGGATTTAGTAAGGTCAAATAAAGGTCAAACGCATTTCTTACAAAATACAAGAAAATCGTATGTTTTTTGGAATTTTAACTAGACAGAAATGATTAGGGACACTATTCCTCGAAATGGTTTTTCAAATAGCCAGATTGAAAAAAGTGAGCAATCCCCATTGAATAGATAGTATGATATAAGAACCGGTCATTAATCAATTTACTCTCGGACGGAACTTGGAGCGAATTATATATTATACTTAACATAGTTCGTTGCATAGTGTGTTTTATGGATGCAATGAGACCATCTGTAACAAAACCGAGGTAATCGTTATAGTTCGCAAAATTAGTAAGTTCAATTGGCAAGGGGTCGGTTAAGTTTGTCACAGGAAAGACGGCCGATGGAAATGTGTCCCGGAGTGGAGATCATGCCTCTATAAACAAGCAATTACTTTCCAGTCCGGTAGTCTGATATATTGGGAAGGTTTGGATGAGAAAGATAGACCGGGATATATGATGCAATTTTAGAAAGGCTTTTTCGTTCAAGTGAAATCTGCTTGACAAACTCTGTGGGGGAAGCGCGGTGGGGCATGTGAAATTCACCACGTTGCGGTGACATTATTGAACTAGGAATACTGTTGCCACCCGCGGTCGGGGATAATTACTATAACCCTTGACAGTTCCTCTGAGGTCCCGTGTCTGGATTGTAGGTTCGCTCGCGCATACACCTCCAGTCCAGAGGGACGATTTCCGGCCCTTACAAGGGCAAGCTTGGAAGGGCTTACAGGCTGTAAAAGAAATGAATTCTTACCTAGAAGCAGCGTCTCGTCGTCGAGGGCAGTGACGAGGGAATCGGTGCAGCATGTGTTGGTGTTGTCTATGGATATGCGAACGGATGCACAGTCTGCGGGCGAGTGCGGGAGCTGCTCCGCCGATTGCGCCGCGACCCGCCCATTTGCGAGCCGCAGCGATGCCGCCCGACCGCCGTTGCCTGTCGCCGCGCCGCCTCCACCATCTTCGCATCTGGAACAAAACATTTTCATTTCAAACGGATATTCTTTTGTAATATTGAAATTAAATGAAACGATCATCCATATCATGGTAACCGCTGCACCAAGTATCATATAAAGCCATGTTAATTTTCAATATAAAGAATTTAATTGGTACTGAATTGAAAAGGACATGCAGTATGTAATACTTATATAATGTACATTTTAATAAAATCGACCAATTAAAAGCGGCTTCGTACAGACGATAAACTGTTTTCATCATTTGAAAGCATAAAACAAGCATTTCATCGAAAATACTCTATATTAAAAAAAATATCAACTGTGTTCATTGTTGAAAATATTGTTACGAGTTGCGAGACACGAATTAAAATGCCATTGGAATTATTATAGAGTTTATTAGAAATATACAAACACGTATAACACAGGTACAAATATAACTGAACACAACAAATCCAAACTTAATGCGAAGGTTGTAATTCAATAAAACGCGCAAAGTCCGTCACTAATATTACCTACTCCCTCAATCAGGTCATCGTTTTATACTGCACAAATGCAATATGCCCGTATTGTAGTTGACATACTCCGAAACACCTGGCTAATGAGTCAGCCATAAATGAGTACAATAAAACAATGGGATTTTCTCTAGAAACATATGCCAATAAATAAGTAAATAAAAGAAGACGAACATAAAAGAATTACAATTAGTTCAAAAGACGACAGGTAATAAAAAGTGTTTTTTTTTCAGATATGCAGGTATTGTTTTTGTCGGGACCCGAGTTGTAACAATATCTTAAGAATTGTACCAACGTTTTTAAAAATGTTTTATCTCATAGTTTAAAAATTGGAGAGCACAGCCCATAAAACAGTGTCGAAAACGGTGTTTACACATTTATTATTGTAAAACTGAATAATTGTTATAAAAAATATTTTTCAGTTTCGTTTAGATCTGGACAACGTTTTAAACAGATTAAAGGAAAATTAATAATTTCCCTCTAAGGAAAAGAAGCAGCTTCTCTTCTCTTCAGCGTCTCATTCCAAGACGCTGAAGAGAAATGACAGTACAATGGGAGGGATAAATACAACTCTTATACTTTTTTACTTGTGCTACATAGTTTTTGCCAAACGGCCAATAAACCCTAAAAAACATTCACACTTTCGAAGTTTGCTACTAAAATAGATCTAGTAACAAAAACTTATAAAGCGAAGCAAAAACCAAAGAGACAATAATCGGCAGATATTTTTTATAACACTGACAATAGATAAACCGCAAGATTTATGAGTGTTGACTAAGCGTCTTGTATTTTACGTACTGTCCTTAGATAAAAAGATAGAATTCCTTTTGTAAGAATATTACTTATTTCTAAAATACTTCCCATACATGTGTTAAAAGGATGCATTTTTCGTATACCTACAGCATTAAAAAAGAACACTAGGAAAATAGAGAGAGAAAAAAAGAGAACAGATTTAACTGTTCTCTCCTCTATTTTCTGGGATGAGATGAGATTTTTTTCCACCTGAAATACTTTTTATCATGTCACAAAACGTTGCTTCGTCACAGATTTTGTACGAGCGTACATACGTCATGACGCTTATGACATTTATCATGTCATAAGCATCATAGCGATTACAAGTAAACGAGTCAAATAGTAAATTAAATTATTATTTGAACAGTAATTAAGTTTTTATCATGATGTTTTAAAAGTGAGACTTTAAGATAAAGTGTAATATTACAATTTATTGTAACATATTAATGTTTCCGCATGCCTATAAAAGAAGCCTAAATTTATGACTTTAAAATATACGTACAGACGAAATAAATAAAAAAATTGGAAATGGACAAATTGGAAATAACTAAAACAATTTACCTTTAGCAACTTCTATCATTAACCTCCTAAAAGTAACGAGGTTTCGTAATATTATTTTTAGTTACAAGAATTGATTTCGATATATTATAAATATAGAAATAAATGTATATGAAATCAAAATCAAATTTGCCGGTTTTAGGAATTGTACTCTTTGCCCGTTTCTGCACGAATAATCAGAGAAGAATACCAGAAGTAAATTAATAAGTTTCCACAGATGTTATGTACGTAAGAAACGCCCATACCAGTATGGTGTAGCGAACGTGGTAAACAATTTCATCAACTCAACATTTCAAAGGATTTGCTTTGTCAATTCTAATACTTAATTATTCTTCCATGATAACATGAAGTATTAAATTCTGTGATAGTTTGGATTGTGTGAACATTAAAGCGTTGACCTAGTTGGGTCCTAGAGTACGAGAGTTCTCGCGGTTGATGCAAATGGTCATCTTGACCCCCTCTTGCGATGGAAATTTTGGTGTATTTTGGGGCAAGCTTAATGTTTAAACAAAACTTTAGACGGCTTGTAATTATCATAACTCACTACCTCTTCTTTCTATAAGCCTATATCAGATATAACACATTTCTAGGTTCACCTCTAATGGATGGAAACAGTGACCTGATACGTATACATTGGTTGCATAATAAGTATAACATTGGGCTTCTGCACAATTTTTTCTATAACATTGGGCAAACGCGAAGAATTCCATGCACAAGCAATACGTTTCACCTAGGTGACAAGTCCAATCTTTACTTGAATTGAGTAGGAAATCATAAAAAAAGAATTAATAAAAAACACCCCACATTTCAAACTACTTAATGGATTATGTACTAACTGCCGTTGGAAGTATTTTTTCAATTGTTTCGCCTTAATTTTTTAATTTTTTGTAGAGCCTGAGCTGTTTTTATAGCGACCTTAAAGTGCACTTTTCTCCAAAGCTTTATCCATAAAAACCCAAAAAGCAAGGAAATCCCGGGCTTTGAAGCAGAAATTCCGTCTGCGGTTCAACGGTAGGATGGTAAAACCCTGATTAATTTGATCTCCGAAAAGTTCCAAGAAATATTAAGAATAAGCAATTGTAAAATATATTTAACATCCGTTAACTATTGGTAAACAGTGTAAAAGCCCTGACCGCATCTTTTTAAACATTGTCCATCCTTGAACGTGATACCACAAACAGCGACCGAACCACAAACGAGGAAATATAAAACATTTCGGGGAGTTTTTGGCGGAAACTGAAAGGGGACGTAGTGCTGTGCAGTTTTATTTTCTAAAAATGTATAAATTTGCTCTAAAACGGACAATAGTTGTATCCATATTGAATACAACTATTGTCCGTTTTGATAGTTTTTGAGTAGTCATTATGTGTTTTTACGAGAAATATGAACTGTATAGCCAAATGTGGCTTTCGACTTTTCACGAGAACTTCATTAAATAGCGTCGATTGTAGCCTACAATATAATTGCGCTTGGCTTAAAGGCCTAGTTTGCCAAGCCATAAACATAAAAAACTTTTCGCTTCCCACAGAACCCCAGAAAATTTATTTATGCGACTGCATTTTTTTTTATTCATGGAAATCAGCAGAACGGCTAACTAACAAAACACGTGATAGGAAGTAAACATTTTCAACATCGAAGTATTATAAACATAATTCCGGTCTGGAAGAAGCTTTATGACCTCTTTTAAAACACGGAACACTTTTTTAGTTTTATTGCTCAAGCAGAGCAGACAGGCTGGCGGGCCAACTGTGATGGGAAGTGGTTGCCGTCGCCTATGGACATTAGCAATACCAGAGGTGTTTGCCGGAACACAACTCAACGTTGTTATTGTAGCATACTCTAGACCAGGGATGGTAGCCGTCCAGTCGAGCTAATGCCCTCCCACCTGGCTGTGGGTTGTTTTGTCACCACTTGCGACAGGCCGCCCGGCAGCAGGAATTAGTATTCTTTTTCCGTTCTTACACGGAGAGAGACTTTAACTGAAACCTCATTCGAAATATTTTTATTACGTTTTTACTTAAACTTTAAATTAGAAGGCTCCTATGGAGTAAAGAATAACCAAAAACAACAATTAAAACTAAAATTTAACAAGTTAGCGGTAAGCTAAGTAAAGCTTTGACAATACGTTACCGAAGATAAATATGGTAGGTAGGTTACCTACCTACCATATTTGTCTTCCGTGATCACGGTTAGTCAAAAGTGGCCGAAACATCGGAATAATTTTTTTTTTTTTTTTTTTTAATTGCAGGAGATCAGCAGACAGGCAGACGGCCCACTTGATGGACAGCGGTTACCATCGCCTATGGACATTTGCAACACCAAAGGTGCTACGAATGCGCTGCTGCTCTCTTTAGGGAGCCTGGAACCTGGTCACTAATGCCGGAACACAACACAAGGTTGTTATGGCGACATACTCTAGACCAGGGGTGGTAGCCATCCAGTCGGGCAAATGCCCTACCACCTGGCTGTGGGTTGTTTTGTCGCCTCTTACGACAGGCCGCCGGGCCGCAGGAAATTGTATTCTTTCTCCGTTCCTGCACGGATGCAATAATAAAAAGCAAATACAATATCTCACATGAAACCGTTAGAACGTAGTCTCTTTCTAAATCCCTTGAGTATTCAAGAACGTTCTAAAGAACTTTTCCGTATATGAGCGTAAGGGCGGGCTCAAGGAAGTGAGGATGAAGATCCCACCCACCCTTGCGTATTACAGGTGAAATAGTCATTTACTTCTTAAATAATATTATACAAGCGAATGTGAGGTTGTGATGTTTTCACGCTTTAATTACGCTCCAGAACGTCACAAAGTTTTGCATCCACGTTGTCAAGAGTATAGTATAGGTGATATATAGTAGATCCTTTCATTCGGAAAAAAGCATTGTTCCCGAGAGATAGACAAATACTACATTACTACTAAAGATGGCGCTCCGTCCGCGTTAGCACCTTCGCTAGATGGTGTTGCGAGTATTTATCATTAGGTAAATTGAATGAAAAAATCGATATTTCTAGGAATTATTATATATATTATATTTATAATTATGCTATTTTAGAGGTCTTCAGGTAGAAGTGAAACAATGTTGTGTGTTTGAATTGCAGTTCAGGAATGCATATTTATTTGGTAAAAATACCGATTAATATTTTACAATAGAGCACACACTTAGCTGCTAAACAAAATATAATATTTAATAATAATAATACGCACACTCGAGTGTCGCGGTGAGGTGAAGCGAGGTGTGCGCGGAGGTAAACACGTGAGGCCCGACAGGGGCAACGCGCTAGCGTTTGCCGATCATTTGTGAGCGGCCGCCGTGGTGATCGGACGTCTGCGGCTACACTATGTACTGGGGTAATGTCTGTCGTGACGATACTTTATGAACTAAGCGGAAGATTAGTGCTGGTCGACAGACTAGCATTATGCTGCGACTAATGTCCCTTTTAGGAAAGAAAAGAAAGAAAGAAAATAATGTTTATTTAGAGTTATTGAAAATGGTTAAAATATACATAGACAGTTTAATAAAAACCAAAAACTTAACTAACTCTAAACAGGCCCTAACTCAGCAAATGCTGGTTGATAACAACCAACTGGAACTGGTCTTTCGTTAGTGCCAAGCAGTAATGTCACCTTCACAGAGAAAACAAACAAAAAAATTGCGAATGAACTAATTAGAATCCGAAAAAGATGAAACAAAGAATAGACATATTTTGAATAATTTTATATGAGTACATAATATGTTATGTACTCATATTAAATTATAATAAAAAACCCCTAGTTTAATATAAGCTTAACTGTCCGAAATAACATTATTTTCTTTCTTTCTTTCCTTATCAACGCGCGCGAAGCCGCGAGCAAACGCTAGTTCATTATAATAACCAAAGCCATGTCGCGTCTGTTAGATTACGTTAAAAAGGGTAAGCTATAACTATAACTATAATTATGACTGATGACAAGCTTGCTAATAGTCTCATTACTGATGCCTGCTACATACCTAACGATAAATCGTAGCGGTTTCACACTACAGTTAAATTGAACGCCCCTATTGTCTTCATACACCACCGATATCGCCGTCGACCGTCAGTTCTCCTCAAAAGTTCGCGCAAGAAACGTGGAAACCATGGAAGATGATGACACATTTGCGTTCTTGAGCCTGATTATGTACTTAAAGAAAAAAAGTCGCGTGGTGTTATGTAGAGACTGGCTCATTAAAAGCAAGCTATTTTCTCATACCAACTTAATAAACGAGTTCAAATTCACTTGAAAGATTAGCATAATTATGTAAGGATGAACGAGAAGTCATAATTTAATTTGCTGGCTTTAGTATTTTCACTAAAACTGTGCTAACGCAATCGACAACGGTTTTTTTTATAGCCTGAAGCAGACAAATAGACAGACGGCCCACCTGATGGAAAGTGATTACCGTCGCCTATGGACGTTTGCAACACCTGGGGTGTCGCCAACGCGTTGCCGACCTCTAAGAAATTTTATAACGCCCTTCGTAAAAAATCCCATGTCAAAGCCGCGGCGGGAAGTTCCCTCCAGATCATTGTTGTACGCGGAATAAATGTTCTAGAGAACCGTTGCGTAGTTGAGCGTGGGAGCTCAAGGAAATGGGGGTGAATATTCCGTCGCTGGCGAGCGGTGGGGTGGTAAAACTGAGGCGTTGGCACCAGATCAAACAGTTCCTCGGAAGACTCGGCTTATCAATAGAAATTGCAACTGCCTCCGATGAAGGATAATCTCCAACGATTTGTCATACTCACTATCGAGTAATCTGCGCAAATCGGTTTGTACAGACTAATCACTACGATATATAGTTACGTATGATAGATTTGACAACTCAAAACAGTCACGCGGTCACGACAGTACTGTAACTATAAGGTTTTGTTTTAGTTTATGGATTCAGAGTCAAAAAATTATCAAAGCAAGCGTAATAAAATGAAAAAAATATAAGATTACTGCCGCAAAATGATCTATAAGAATAAATCTTTTATTGAATTTACTCGAAGCTACATGAGTATAACAAAGACTTCACCACGTAACGAATTTGTGTGTATGAAACCCAGTACATTTGATTAACAATAACGTACAATATTTTCGTCATATTTCGAACAACCTGTTTTTGTTTTGTTTTAACGATTTTTTCTCAAAGAATATAGGTATAATAAATACACTGAGCGGCTAAAATCGAATAATTCCAATTAAACATGTTTATAGAATGGTTTTATACTGAAGAAAATTACTAATTGATTTGGGAGCATCCTGCAGTATAACTAAACAATTTAGCTGATTATAAGAGATGATTTTAAATATATATGCATAGAATTATATGAACGCTTTAAGTGTTATATATTCATATCATTGTACTCAATTTATTTTAATTTCAGTTATACAAAGATATAAGTGACACACTCAAAACCTTCTCAAAAAACATTAACAAATTATCAATTAATAATTTTACCTGTAAAGCAGACAGGTTGAAAGCCAACCAGATGAAAATTATATATGATGTCATGAGTATAATACCAGTCTCGAAGGAACTTATGGACTTTTTTTGAAAATCCTTTTAGCGGGTGGGCGCGATGAAGAAGACGGATTTTAATTTATCAGTAAATCCCTACTTAATATTATAAATTGAATGTAAGTTAGGTTGTTACGCTTTCACGCGAAAACTACTGAACCGATCATCATGAAACTTAGTACACATATTCTAGGAGGTATTAGAAGTAACATGTGTAAGTAACACATGTTACTTCTAATTTTATGAAAAAAAATCTACGCGGACGTAGTCGCGGGCAGAAGCTAGTATGTGATATCTGGATTAACAATATTACAAGAAAATTACGTTGTATCGAGCCGACAAGAAGAATGACAATGCCAATTTAAGTTACAAATGTGTAGAAAAATAAACGTCTATAAAGGTTGTCCTACAACCTCATATCACAATACTACGAAGAAACCTCGGCTGGTGCATCTAAAGTAGCTAGAGAAACGTTTTTTGATATCGCTGTGTAATCGAGCCTAACGGTTTAAAGAAGTGCAGCGAGATGCGCAGCGGATTACCAGTGATGTGCTGGTAAAAAAGAATACGAGGGTACCATTCAAAACAGTTCCTTGAAACTTTTATTTAAATTTTCACGTAGAGCCATACTGGAATCCTCGTCTTGATTATAGCTTTTAATGCTGGCTCGATAGGTGTGATACAACGCTTTCACAGAATATGAGCGTGAAACGTTTAGCTGTCAGATAATCGTGATTTTTCTTACTGTTCAAATTTTTCGATACCATCTCCTTCATTACAGCTCACTAACCCATCCTAAATGTTGTCAACGCGTTGACTTCGCTTCCGGTGTTGCGAATGCCTGTAGGTGACGGTTACTGCGGGCCGTTTGCCTATTTACCAGCTTCACTAGTGCAATGAAAAAAACACTCCTCATCATATAGACGGGTTTAATTGTAAAGGGGCACGAAGTCTCTTCGAAAATTAAACGTGTTCTTTAAACAAGCTTTAGACGTAATTACGATTTAATATGGAAACAATCTTGAAATAAATAGAAACGTGATGAATCAGTTCTAAGAACCTATCCATGAATTAAACACTGATCGGTAAAATATTGCACAACTTAGAGCTAAAAGGTAATCTTGATTCATCCAAACTCAATAACTGTTCATGGAAAATGGGGAATCAACTCTCTAAGTAGTTCTCAGAAATCCCTCCCACGGGCATTAGCAAACGATGCATTATAAATATACATAGCAAAGTTTACCTGCAAAAGGAAGTGTCTGGATTAAATATAGGATCCCTAATAACCCGAGTCACAAGACTCGGGTTGTTATGTTTCCTATAACTAAAGGTACAAAATTGGGAAAGTTTTTGACACTCCGCCGACAACAAAGGGTTGTTTTGCTTCGATTCCAATATCCTAATTCGAAAATATCCCACATATCAAATCTCAAGATATTGTTTAAAATAGGTACACTCCCATAATCTGTATTTGCAAGACGGATATGCTTTCATACATTCTTGGATTATAAAAGACGAGTGTAATTTTAAGATTTATTTTTAGTATGTTGATATTTTTTATAACTGTAGTGGTTTGCTTATTTTGAATGCGTAAATCATCTGGTGTGTTTCCATATTTTCCATTTTGTAATAGAAAAATACCTACATGTTTGCTATTATCACATTAAAGGGTAACAGAGTTCCTCGGGATTGCGAAGACTTGTTGAGGGTCAGCCTCGTATTGTAACAAGCATAATGTGCCCACGAGACCGTATTGTCCGAATACCTTATTTGTTCTTGGAGTTGTAGTTTAGCACGCTGCCTTACACAAGTGAAATACGGACCTTTCAAACGTATGATCATTTATTATTTATCATTTCAAATGAATCACGTAACATGCATACAAAAAGCGCTCGTAGAAAGCTTAGTACTGCCACGCGTAAACAAGTGATTATACATACATACATATTGTTGCGCCTGTTTACCAGTGACAGTGACAATGGGTCTAAAGTTACTAAGATGCTGTCAAATGATGATGATGATGTAGCCGTTTGTTCCGAGCCAGTTCCTCTTTGTTAGTCTCATGCTTTATAAAATGTATCTAAGCTCGGTGTGTCGCTTGACATAGGCCTCCTCTAACTGCTTCCATTGCTGTCTGTCTGTCGGGACTCTTGTGCAATATGGTCCCAGGGCCAAGCGAAGATCATCTTCCCATCTTCTTAGCTGACGTTTTCGTTGTCTTGCACCAAATATCTACTTTTTGTTTATCTACTTTCATTAATGTATTCATATGTACACGTTTATTTGAGGTGCTTTTTACCTAGGCTTCCTTTAAAATATCTTTAATTTGATCATCTTCAGTACATCGCGATCTTCCGGCATAGACTCTACGCGTCATATACTTGTTTTGTAGTTCGGCTTCCATCCATTTTCTCTACATGCCCAAAAGAATCTCTACATTGCTTTTTAACTCTTGTTACTACGTCCTCTTTCAATACATGATTGTCAAACTGTTTTTATCATATCGTTTAAATTAATCTTAAACTACTTTATCATATGAACTTTATATTTGTGGAATAACCTAAAATAAAAACTGTAGGCTGTTCCAATCCCACGGGATGAGAAGTAACGTCGGTTTGCATGAGGAATGGCTACGCCTGGTACTGGAACAAGCGAGCACTGGGAATACCTCTCCATTATAACTTGACCTGCCCTGCCTCTCCCTGAACGACTAATACACAAAGGCCACAGAGACGCCTATTCAACGGTCAGAGGTCAAACCTAAATGGACGTTAATAAATAAACTTTTAGCAAATTGCATTATATAATATACGTTTTGCGAACTGAAACTGTTACGGCATACATTATATATTTTTATTATTATATCTCTGTTGTACATTTTTAATTGGAAGCGGCTGAATACTCTATGTTTTTGGGTTGAAACAATTAATGTTCACAAATTACTTTCCTTGAGTTATTTCCTGTTTTTGTTGTTTGTAAAAAAATATATATTATTCAATTACGTGTGTTTGAACAAAGAAAAATGACGCAGAATATAATTAAAAATTAAATATAGCCTGAAGAAAATGATATAATATTACCTTTTCGGGAATTATTTTGAATAATTCTTAAATAAATTATTTCTATAGCTTCAAATAAAATTAAAGAAATTTAGTTATTTATTTTTAGTATTTATTTATTTATATATTTATTTATAAGTTAATTTATATTTAGTCATACTCCTCTAAATTAAAGATACTTTAATTTTAATTCACTTGTGACTTAAAAATAATTGCAACATTTAAATGAAAACTGTTATTTACAAGATACAAGACGTAGTGGTTTGTACTTGCGGTCCAAACTCAAACGGCACGGGTTCGTGTCCTAGCCGAAGAGCTTAATTTACATATTGTTACAATTACCACTTGCTTACAATGAAGGAAAACAACGTGATGAACCTTGCACAACGAGATGTGTCAAACCTGCCAATCGTCCTTGGGCAAGCGTGGTGGGGATACTATCCGTACCCCATTAAATGGGACACCCGAGTCCAGCAGTGGTACTAATGCGCTGTTATTATAATTTACAAGATACCATATCAAAAAGTATTACACTTTTTAGATAAATAACCCTCTACTGCACTGTTTAACACTTCTTTGAGTAGAAAACAAAACTGACAAAAGAAAACTGCACGTGCGTAATATAATGACGATTTTAATAATAATGGGGGGAAAAACAGTTAAAAAAACATATATGTTCTAAATTTAAACATATAGTATGTGTGGATGCAGGGACGATGGATATATCGAATTTCGATATATTATAAAGAAAACTCCATATAAAATTATTATCTCAACCGAATATATTTTCTCACCAATTGACATTACATTTTCTTACACAATGTTTATCTACATAAAGTCTAACAACCATAAAACCTACAAAGAGTTTGTACAGTATGTTTGGTGGCCAGTACCATGCCACACCAAATAAATAAAAGCTTTTTATTTGAGATTCCAATACTATTCCTTCACAGAAATTGATAATTATGTAGGCACTAGTGTAATAATACAGTTTGTATTTTCAAAATCAGCCTACTCGATTCCGGGCTAGGTTAATTGATTATTCAAAAATCTAACGATACCATACTTTAGTTCTTATTAAAATCGGCCTTTCATCAAAAATAGCACAGATTAGGATTTGGCTCTGAAGACTCACTTGAAATTTTTTCCTGTATAACGACTTTATAACCGACGCGTTTATAAAGCATAAAGTTAATAAGGCCTCTAAAGAATACTCGAGATTTCCACTTGACATATTGGAATACTCATTGAGAATTACCGACATTGCAAGAAATTGTGTTATATCAAAGGCTCTTGAACCTATTTAATCGTCGGTATAAATTTCTTTTCGTATATAAGTGTTGTACTTATCGAGTTGCTCTAATGATTTTCTCTGAAATACATATTTTAAACGTGCCTAAAACGCCCGCTGCTTTTACTGTAAAACAAATATACTACCCATGCGAAAAAGGTTTGCCGATCGCGTCATGACGTCACGCGTCGATGGTCATGGTAGGGTTAACAAAAAAGGTTATATAAATAGTTGTTGCAATAAATTTATTAATGTATATACTTACATAACTATATACAATAATAGTAAGTAATATAAAACCATAATAGTAAATAGTCATCGGTAAACCTTCTGCGCGCGGCTTATAAAGCTAACGGACTGCACAAAAATCTTTTTTTCCATTGCTATGCATTGTGGCTATGAATAAATGAAATGTATTTTATTATTTATTTATTTTATAAAGGTTTAACAGGTCAAAAAGTTTTAATAATAATTGTTGTTTCAACCGTTATTAAAATTATTTTTATTTTAATATGTGAGATTAGTATGGTATTTTAGCGGCCGCATTTTTCTATATGGAGACCTTTTCTTATAAATTATTGTAACACGTTTTAATCAACATCATACTATCATTATTATAAATAAATGTTATTAATTCCAATGACTACATGCCCTTTATTAATCAGAGATCAATCGGGTCCCAACCATCCATCCACTATAAGCATTTTAATCTAAGTGACGCGATGCTCCTGAATAGGCTTGATTTGGGTTCGTAATGGCTTTAAAAAGATTGTAGAGTAAGCAGCATTCATTATTGAAGTTGCCAACCACCCCATTCTGCCGGCACTGTTACGACTTCGATTAGATACATTGCTTCGTGTTCCAAAGACCAATGTGTTCTGATTTTTTATAACAAGCGACGAACGACTTTTACAAACAACTAAAAATAACAACTAATGATTATTTTTTTATCACTGCAGGAACGGAGAAAGAGTACCTACAAATGCCTGGAGCGGACGGCCTGTCGTAAGAAGCAACAAAACAACCGAAAGCAGGTTGTAGGGCGGGCGGGTACTTGTCCGCTTGGATGCCCGCCACCCCTGGTCTAAAGTATGTCGACATACAAAAACTTAAGTTGTGTTCTAGCATCAGTAGCCAGGCTCCCCTTACGAGACCAGCAGCACAATTGCAGCAACCTTGGTATTGCATAATTATGTTCATAGGCAACGTTAACCGCTTTCCAGTAGTTGGCCCGAATCCTATTTAATCTCCTTCAGCAATAAAAAATCAAACTTCGCTGTGAAAATTGTTGTGTTGAGATTTTATCACCATTTATCATCTTCTACGTTAAAAATAAAAAAGATGAGGAATTTGTAAGTTTTGCAAAATTGATGAGGACTGAATTCAAGCCGTAACAATAAAGTATATTGCTCACCAGGTTACCGCCATGTGGAACCTGGGCTCTACAGTACCGATAGTGGTATCAGTGAATGGACTAAAAGCGAAGAGCCTTTACTGCAACCTTGAAAGTCTCACGTTTGGTATCTGGGTGAAGGGTCAGACGCTAGAAGGCAGCTCTGTTGGACACGGCACGTATTGTGACAAGATCATTATGTTTGAAGCCTTAACCACCGGTAGCCTGGACCCTGGGCACCACTGCCGGCGGAAATTAGTTTTTTTTTTTAAATAATTGATGTACATATTTTATAAGATATTTATAAGAAAAAATTAAAAAACTTGAAAATAAAATCTATATGGGAATAATAAGTGGCTTTATTTTAATTTTATTTTGAATATGACTAAACTGTTTTCTTTGTATCTAATTTGCATATTTCTCGGATCGACCGACTGTCTCGACACATCTTTTTTCACAGTTGGCAGCCCTGTTTAATACTACTTTTATCTCTTTTTATAGTAATGTACTCTGTGTGTATATCTTACAATTTATTACTTGAATTATATTATAATGGATTTGAAACTACTTTAGAGGAGTGTATTCAAAGCTCTGGCATCGAGCTAATCAATGAATCGTAAAACAATCGATATCTTTGTATATAAATCAAAGTTTATTTTGAAGTATTTAATATATGATTGTAGACTCTGTTAACCTAAAATACAACACAGAAAGAAACGCAAATAAGCACGTGAAGTATTGAGAAAGGGAATATTTTCGATTTGGCATTAATGAACTGATTTTCGTAAAATTAAGACTATCGAAGAAGGAGAAAAAGTTATAAAAAGTAACCATTATGTATCTGATGTCGGTTTGTATGTCAGCTGTTTTAAATCTCAGTAACTAGCGTCTAGTTAATTATTTAATTAAATCCAAAATCTACAAAAAATACTTATCCGTGAAAGAACGTAAAATGAATATACTTTTCTGCGGCCAGGTGGACGAGACGACAAAACAACTCACAGCCAGGTGGTAGGGTATTTGCCTGTCTAGATGGCTACTACCCCTTATGTAGAGTATGCCGCCGTAGCAACCTTGAGTTGTGTCCGGAATTAGTGGTCAGGTTCTAGTATCCCTTAAGAGAGTGATAGCACATTGGTGTACTATACTTACTCTCTTTGGTGTTAACAATTGTCTATACGCGATGGTAACAATTTTCCATTACGTGGGTCATCTGCCTGCCTGCTGAACTTGTACAATAAAAAAATCTACAAAATGTAAATATGGATTTATAAAATACAGCGCCATCTAATTAAAGAAGACTGCAACTAATTCAGCTTAAATAAAATAACCTCTAATCATTTAATTGGATTAGTAACAAACCATCACATAAATTAAAAAGTTTTTGAGTGCATAAAACTAATGTTTATATAATTATTCTTATGATAGTTGATTAAATTTATAAACCGCACTAGTTATAAATCAAAACACACATTGCCATCTAGCGGTAAGTAGCGTTATTATATGGAATAACGCCATCTATGTCTACTACGGACAAACCTTTTTACAATAAAAGATCAGAATGGTTCGTGCTATTGACTATTTGACATGTGGCGCTACTGTTCTCATGAATTTTTATCAATGACCCAGAATAATGAATGAAAGTGAATGTAGTAATTTTTAATTACATTCAACAATTTTTATTATACCTAATTATAATTATAGAGCTATGAATGTTAAAGAAGCAAGTGAGGTGTCTAAGAATAAGCCTAAATGGCGCTCTGTCGTTCGTACCTACCCCTTAAGGGACCTGGCGTGAAGTTATGTATGTATGTATGTATAATGCGTAAACCTTTGTTCTTATCTGTTCAAATCTATTGTGATTGAAATAATCTGTTCTAAGGTACACCAACATAAAAACCTCTACAAAAAGACGACTAGTCGTACTGGATAACAAAACCATAATTTTAACTTAAAATTCAGGATTTAGTATAAGCAAAACTCAAAATTGGAAGCAGAATTAATGGGGCTCAGTTGTGGCCCATTAACCCACATGTAGGAGTACGGTGGGACGTAATTGGAAGGGTTTTGTTGCCCTTTTGACAGTTTATGAGACTTTATATACGACCCGCTCGTTGGCTTGAAATACGTCTCGAGATATGTCTTACGACGCGGTTGTTGGATGTATTTTTAGTTTATTACGCAGGGATTGAAGATTCATGGAGTCTGATTTTAATAAGTTATTTTATATTATTTCTACTTGTACTAGTTCTGTATATCTACGTTTGTTGTCTAGATATATACGCATATGTATCAAATCTTTATATATAAAAATGAATGTTTGTCTATATTTCCTTTATAGAATCTAGAAACTATACATTTGATCATGTGATGATCTTTAGCAAAGTTGTTGTGCATGAGCCAAAGAAAGTTTCTGAGTTGGTTCACTATTGGACCCGGTAGGTGGCGCTGCTGTCGGCATATCGATTGAAGCTTTTCCAGACATGATGACGTCTACCGGGACAGCTTGAATCGACACCAAAAATAGCAAGGCAATCTCACTGTAATTTGTTGATAGTAAAACCTAATAATTATGAAAGCTTGCTAATAAACTATATCATATATTATGTAATGTGGGGGTTGAAATATGTTGCGTCGATGATAGTTACACCGTTGGATTAGGATGATACGCTACTGACGAGAGCCCATGGCTCAATCGTTGCGGGTGGACTCCACCGCTATTGAGGGGAATATAAAATAAGATGTCGAGTTTCGTACTCTGGATGTATTTGCTTGATTAATTAATTTAACATTAAACTTAAGACTATATGTACAGAAATCTTAAGTGCTACGTGAATATAAAGAAAGCGGCGTTGCGTGGATGATGGCCGCTCGGGGCGGAAGATAATTTTGCCGCTCTTTTATTTAGTTATTTCAATTTAATGCATGCCATATTTATACTAATATTATAAAGAGGTAAAGTTTGTATATTTGTGACATTGTAGGTGGTAATCTCTCGGTCTACTGAAAAGATTTTAAAAATTCTTTTTCTTCTGTGCCACCAGCAGTCGCTACAAAATATTATTCAAAAATAGGGGATAGCCCGAATTCGTCACAGAATAAGTTATGAATAATTCCGTGCCCTTTTCAATCGGTCCGAATTTGTAGTTGCGATAAAAATATGAAATAGTTCAAATATTTATATTATTTACTGTGAAATTTTGTCACTCTTGCTGCCCCACTACGGTACGCCACTGAATCAAAACCTATTCGTAAACGCATCTTCTATATTGACAGATTTTGGTACTGTTCGGAATACAAATATCGAACGCCGGATTTCGATTGTTACGCAGTACTTTTTTATCGCGTCGAAAAGCGGGTATCACCGGCATACATTTGACTTGAAGAGGGACGGTTACTACTCTCGAGTAATATATTTAATATTACATTATTTATTGTCATTTTTTGATGAATACCAGCGAACAAGTGGTTGTGACGAAATAGGACGAGGGGCGGGTGTATCTGGACAGACATTTTATCCATCCCCCGTGGTGTTTTTCTTATAGTAGTAGTTTAGTAGGATATTTTATTTATTCCCCTCAAGGGTCGCTCCTCCCTTAAAATACTGACTGATTAGTGTTCCCCCTTGTACCTGTTCCCACCACCGCCGGCTGGAGTACCAAGTAAGGTACGTACCTATCACCTAAGTACTAAAAATTACCTTGTGGGTATGTGCCGTCGGCTTACCGACCCCGCCGTGTACGGTACAGGTACTTACATGGACACATACTCAGTTTTAACCTTACTAATTATGTAGCAATAAATTATTCCACGTACGAGACAACATGTCACTGTAACCAACAGTAATACATTTTATTTATTTCCGTGTACTATTCTTGGAAGGGAACACATCTCGAGGTTTATTTACCTTTTGCGCTACGACAGTGTCATACTTAAGAAAGGCGTTATAAACTTTTTCAAACCCGTCTACGAATTAGCAACAAGCCGAGCTAGTGTTACAAATACCTAAATACTTTCCATCAGGTGGACGACTGCTTGTTTGCCCACTTTTGAAAAGTAAAAAGGTACAAACATTTTCATTTACAGTAAATTAGTACGGCTCAATTACGCCTTTTTCGCATTTTATCATTAAAAAAAATGTAGTGTATTTCTACTATTCCTTCCACTGGCGGTATCATAAGTTACAGTGGAACAAGCAAGTTTTATAGATTGTAGGCGGTTCCTATACCGTACTCACCGTTAATTTGACTTACTACTGGTTATAATTTAATATAAGCTACGGAGCTTGTATTTATTGTCAAATTTCTACCAATAGTAAAGCAAGTGTATGAAGGGTAACATACAGGAACTGGCCATTAATTAATTTACTGTTAGTGCGTAGTTTAGGTTATTATCTGGTGTTATTATATACTACTTTTGATCTGAAAAAATAAATAATAAGGGGGCAAATAAAATGGCTTAAACACATTTACAACCAAATGCTGTTATTACACTTGCGATTTTTTTAAATAAAGCACTTAAAATAGTTTGGGGAATGAATCGATCGGCTGTTTCACAATGCCCTATTAGGGTCATTATGTACTTGTACCACTGTAACATTGTTCCATACTATAATTATTTGTAATGAATGATTGAGAATTGAGTATTAATTCAAGCTGTCCTTTGATATTATTATATATATTAGACTGCTTCTTCTTCACTGCAACGTAGAAGTTCTGGGCTCGATTCCTGGTGTAGTGAATTTCGGAAAGGTATTTTCTCCTTTATTTAATAGGGTCTGGTGGTCTGGCATCGGCCCCAGAGTGGTCCGTTGTATATAACTACAAGCGTAATTTGGTTAATTTGGGGACATACGTACATACATATATTTATACGACAATTATATTATTGAAAAAAAATATTATGTTGTAGATTCAAATTCACCGTAATTGTATTAATCACTCGGAGCGGCTGTGTAATAAAGCATCGAAGAAAAAACGTGCTTAGCGTCCAGATTATTCTTTTCGGCCAATACGAAATAAAACTCTATTTAGCTACTTAAATGTAACAACCACAATAAAGAAACAATTCTATAACTAATACGCGGCAAGGCGTGAACATTTCCTGGCTCCCGTACTAAAATCAGTACAGACATAATAACGATAGCGTTTTATAGAACTCCCAAATAAGCTATCAAATTCAGGGCTTGATAGATTCGCAGAAACGTCGGCGCTCTAAATATAGACGGGTCAATATCGTGGGCGAATCAGCGGCGCTGCGTCTACTGCCTATGCGTCCTTATTCGCTATCAAATTTGAGGCATTGCGAATCCTTACAGTCGCACCAGATTCTCGTGAGAACACCCCAAAAACGCGAGAAACGAAAATGACGAATGAGGTCGCAACTTCTTGTGATGTTTTCTGAAGGTTCTCGACAGAATGTGGAATGAGACATTTTAAGTAGGTTTTACCATTGTTATTGCCAAATAGCCTATCTGATCGATATGGAAGTTTGCAACACCAGGGGCATTAAAAAAGCGCGGTTGAGCAATGGATGTAGCTTCGCTCGTCCTCTCATGTTCTCATTTCATGCCCCACAAGCGCCGGGTATGGGACTCAGGTTTAGGTTTAGCGAAGTATTTGGTTCCGCCCAGAGTTTTTGCACTCGTTGCACGGCGCTTATTGCCGTGGTCCGATCCCACCCCCATAGTAGAGAGGGACTCAGTTTGATACGAAATGTATTCCCGCTGCGCATCAAAAAAAGGGGGCATTAAAAGTGCGTTGGCAACCTTGAAGAAATTTTATAACGCTAAGGGCGTTAAATTACCTCATATCATACCGCAGAGGCAAGATCTCGATGGGAAATTCCCTCCAAGTGGAATAAACGCTCTAGAGAATCGCTTCGTAGTTGAGCGTAATAGCTCAAGGTAATAAGGAGGAACATCCCGCGATGGCGAACGGTGCTATTGTGAAAATGGGTCAGTAGCACTATTTCAAACAGTTCCTCGAAACACTCCCCATTGTACAAACGATAGAATATACAGAGAGATGCAGTCTCTCATTAGGATAGTACCTATTCAGTAGCTAAGTTACGGAAATAAAAAGGTTCGGCTCCAAGACTTATTAATTCCAATTCAGATATTAGAACAAAACATAGATTATTAGATATATGTTTGCCCCATGACTCTAATGTCCGTTTCTGTTTAGGATGTATGACTTTAACATATTTATAGGTATCTAAAAGTTAAAGTATTTAAAAAGTAAATAGGCTTACACTAATCTGATACATTGGATAACTCTAGGTTAACCTCGTCAGGCTAGTATCGTGATGTGTTTTGTAAAAATCTTGAAGACCTTGTCTAATGAACCCTAAGTACCTAAAAGATAAGCTAAGTGTGTTTTAGTCAAAGTACATTGAAGGGCCAATCCATAGAGACTACAAACATCCACTATTTTTGTCATTTGGTCTTAGAATTTTTTGTCTCTTAATCTTATATCCTCTCTGAATAACGTAGCACTAAATTCCTTTCTTTTTATTTAAATATTTATGGCATTATTTATTACCGACATTACTAATATGATTTTCGATACAAATACTTAATTCTATTTTCATTGGGTTTGCTAAGTTTTCACGTCTTAACCACTCAACCGATCATCACGAACTTTTCTACACGCGTTATCCAAGGCACAGAAATGGACATAGGGTAAATTTTACTGAAAAAAAGTACGGAAGTGAGGAACAGAAAAATGACTCTTATGCGGTAATCAGTAGTAGTATTTAGTTAGTTAGTTATTTATTTGGAATTAATTGACAAAATCCAAATCAACGCGAGCGAAGTAGTAGGCAAAAACTAGTAGTTATATATTACATAACACGTTATAAGTTAAGGGCCGCTTGCATAAGGTTGCCTAAATTCATTTAAGAAACACAAAACGTATGTTACACCCTTAAATACAATTAGCGTATTGCACATCGAAAAATTTGCTGCTAAATATGTTTAAAGAACTGTCAATATGTTTTGTGAAAAACGTATTTAGGCAGTTTAATATGATTATAATTTTATTTAAAGGCGATCGTTATGGAAGCAGCCCTTAAAATACGTTTTAGGCAATACAATACGAGGCCTTACCGCTAAAAGCGATTTCTTCCAGCCACCCAAAGATATTGTTTATATTGGTTGGAACGGAGCGGCGGGCATAGCTGGTAAGGTATTATAATATACACAGGTCAACGAATCATGTCAATCGACACGTGTTCCACGAAACGTTCGTCATAATCGATAATAATGGTTATTATCACGGGGAACATATTCGATACAGGTCATTGTCCATTCAATGGCCCATTTGCATTATTTCCCACGACGTTTAGGAAATAATAACATTTAGGATTTAAGTTATCATTTTAATAGTATCAAAACGGTTTGAAACAACCACATTTTTTAAAATTTTAGAAGCGAATGTAGGGTCGTAATCACTTCTAATCGATCTTATTGGCATATACAAAAAGGTCATTAAATATTTTTTTAAATGTCTAATAATACCGTACACGCTTATATACAATAAAGAAGAAATCATTTCTCAATTCCATGTTAGTATAACGTCTTTTCCAAATATTTAGTTATTTTCACAAATTCGGGGCATAGTTATGTAGAATAGAATAGAATAGAATAGAATAAACATTTATTGTATAAACTGTCACAATTATAAAATTACAAAGTTGTTCGAGTTTCTTGTTGGAACGACAGTTTGTCCTTTCGGACGTACAATACAGGCGATTGTAATGGTGCCTGGCCATAATTACATTATTTAATCGAACAATAAATTATTAAATTAATATAAAACTTTATCTTTATCGAACCATTAATCAATTTCACATTACTATAAATTATATTTCATCGTCAAATCATATTTTATCGTCAAATAATCAATTTCAAAATTAAACTGTTGTACATTATGTGAGTCGTCATATATTATAATATAGTTATTTATGTCCTAAATATTCGTTTACTGTATAATATGCTTTTTGTATTAAAAATGTCTTAACCTTTCGTTTAAATATATTAGCAGTTGTAATATTTAGAAGCTCATCTGGTAGACGGTTGTACAGTATTGATGCCATACAAAATATACTTTTATTTAAATAAGCCGTCTTGTTCAGCGGACAACATATTCTATTCTTTTGTCTTATGCTTACAGGGTGTGTGAATAGGTTGAGATTTTCTTTGACAAACTGTACTACTTCAAATATATAAAGACAAGGAACTGTAAGGATGCCTAATTTTATAAAGTATGGCTTACAACTATCAGTTTGCTTTAGTCCACACATAGCCCTTACGCATCTCTTCTGTGACTTAAATACAATTTCTTTGTTGGTAGAATTCCCCCAGAAAATTATCCCATAGCGGAGAATCGACGATACATTTCCGTGATATGCAGTCATTAGGGTAGACATATGTGCCACTTTAGCAAGCATATAGAGGGCATACGAGCATTTATTTATTTTTGAACTAAGGGATTCAATATGTAATTTCCAATCTAATTTATTATCTATGTTTAAGCCAAGAAATTTTGTATATTCAACTTCATCCACTTTATGTCCTAAATAATTTACTGAAATGTCATGTATCTTTGTTGAACGATTTTTAAATGTCATAAAGTTAGTTTTTGTCAAATTAATTGTTAGATTATTCAATGTCAACCATTTAACTACACAGCTTAGTGTATCATTAAGGTCATTTTCAATCATAGATTTAGTGGTACCTTGAAATAGAATTGTGCTATCATCAGCGTAAAGAATTGTTTTATGATTAGTAATTAAGGGTAGATCGTTGATATACAAAATAAACAATAAAGGCCCTAATACGCTGCCTTGTGGTACACCTACAGTAACATTTTTAGGCTCTGTGATGTATTTGATTTCTTTTTTTTGTTTAGGACATATTTTAGTAATTACTGTAGATTGTTTGCGGTTACTCAAATATGACGATACAAGATCCAAAACATTTCCTCTGATACCATAAATATATAGTTTCTGTAATAGTATGCTATGGTTAACGCAATCAAAAGCTTTAGATAAATCTGTAAAAAGAGCACAACTTATCATGTTATTATCTATATTTTTCATGACAGTTTCCAAAAAAGAATAGATAGCCATATTTATGCTTTTACACTTTCTAAATCCAAACTGGTCCTTACTAAATACTTGTTTCGTTTCAAGAAAGGTGTATATGTCATTGTACATAACTTTTTCAAAAACTTTAGATATAATAGGAATTAGAGCTATAGGTCGGTAGCATGTTATATCCCGTTTATCATTCTTTTTAAACAACGGTTTAATAATGGTTGTTTTTAATTTGTCAGGATATTTACCTTGAATTATACATAAGTTTACAATATGACAAAGTACCGGTGAGATTGATGTGGCTATTATTTTTAATGTATTAGTTGTTATATCGTCATACCCCGTGCTAAAAGTATTCTTTAAATTTAATATTATTTTCTTTATGTCATTTGGAGCTTTAGGATTCATAAATAAGGAATTTAACTGACGGTAATTATTAATTAAGCCTTTACTAATGCTGTCATGATTATTTCTTTGCTCAGATACTTGGTTAATGAAAAAATTATTAAACATTTCTGCTATTTGTAGAGGATCTATAATTCTTGTTCCATCTTTATATATTTCTTCAATTTCTGCCTTAGGTAAATTTAGTTTAGTTTCATTTATTACTTTCCACATGGCTTTACTTTTATTTGTAGCATTGGAAATGTGAAAATTATTCTGTGATTTTTTAGTTAACTTAATTATACGTCTTAATCTAGACGATAGTTTTACAAACTCACTTTTTGTCGATCTAGATTTGTTTTTTCTGTATTTCCATAAGAGTTCTCTTTTGCGTTTGCAACATTTTTTTATGCCTTTAGTTATCCATTGAGGACGTTTTTTAAGGGGCACTTTAGTTAGTATCTTAGGGAAGCACAAATTGTAAAACAACAGTACTGTATCGTGGAATATGTTAAAAGCGGTATTTGCGTCATCACAATCAAATACATCTTTAAAAGTTAATGATTCAATGCATGTCTTATATTTTGAAATACTGGTTTTATTGTAATCCCTTTTTTCTACATACCAGTGCTGAAGGTGACTAGTTGGTTGCACTGGACAATTTAAGATTTGTGCTGTATGGTCAGATAGCGCAAATTCTAATACTTCACTAGTACAGCCACGTATGTTGTGTATAAAGTTATCTAAGCAGGTACCGGATACTATTCGTGTCGGTTCTTTTATTTGTATACGTAAATTGAATGACGAACATAATTCTAGCAAAAAACAACTTTCTTTAGATTTTTTTAGTATATCTATATTGAAATCACCACAGACCATAATTTTTTTATTCTGGTAAGTGAGATCTTTTAGGATTGATTCAAGTGTTTTAATAAATATATCCATACATTCATTATTCTGTTTTGGAGGACGATAGATACATATAATATACATTTTGTGTTTTATTAATTCTATCCCAGAGCATTCCACTATGCCTTCTTTTGAGCATGTTTCGATATTTGTAAGTTTCCTAAATTTCTGAGTATTACGGATTAATATACAAGAACCGCCACGACGATTTTGACGCGAAAAGATAGAGCCGAGTGTAAAGTTAGGTATTAAAAGATGTTCGATATCTGCTGTAGTCATGTTATGCTCTGTAATACATACTACATCAAGGCTTTTAGAGCTATCGTACTCATATGAGTCCAGAGCTAATACCAATTCTTCAGACTTAGATATAATTCCATTTATATTTTGATGTAAAATATTGATATCTTTATAAACGAAAACATTTTAAATTGGTTTTTTGTAATGTCGGTACCTGTCTAAAATCTGCGTCTGTTTGTGTATACTTATCACAGTTTTTTGAATTATTTTCTTCCGGAGAATTGATTTTAGATTTTATATAGCTGTTGTATTTGATATGATAATCTAAATGAAGAATTTCTCTAAGCAAAAACTGAGATTTATATAAAGTAAAAGAGATACGTCCAGGTATGTATGCTGATCTATCCAAAGTCACAAAATGAGCTCCATTTTTACGACAAATGTATTCAAGTTCATGGTTAAGCTTCCCTTCGTGCAAATGTTTATTATAAGGAACAGATAAAAAAATTACATTAGTGTTTGTAACATCATTAAGAAAGTGTTGTACCCAAAATTGAAAATCACGTGGATTTCTATCATTTGTCCCTGCTAATATAATAACAAAGTCATTTTTATTTAATTTACAGATATCATTTTTTTCCGACAGTAGTACTTCGTGCATGTTTGCACCCGGTTTCCAAAAACAACTGACAAAAAAATCCCTTCCTACTAAATTTTGGATATTTCGTTGCATATTCTTCCCTTGGTCGTCAGCAACTATCATGATTTTTCGATTAATGTTTTCCTTTGAAATTTTATCTTCTAGTTCAGTACAAACATCATTTTCCTTAGTGGTGATTGTATCTGTAACATTATCAATTACTATATCTTCAGTCCTCAAACAGCCATCCATTGTCGATGATAAGTTAATAATATTTGTTGGCTCTGTTTTTGTATTGCATATGACAGGCAATATGGCATGATTTACTGATTCAGGTTCCATACATACAGTCTTTCCAGATTTTTTCAGTGATTCTCGGTTTTCCACATGATTAAGTTTCTTTTTGTTCCCTGATTGAGGCGTCATGCCCTTTTGTTCAATAATATTATTTTTTTTCAGTGTGTCGATTATTTTTAAACTCTTTTGTAGTTCTGATTTTAGTTCTAAAATTTCCATATTTAAATTGTCAATTTCCTGATGGGCTATTTGCAAATCATTATTTAATATTTTTATTTGATCGTTTGTGCTATTGTTACTACTATTAAGACAATCATTTGGCAGACTTAGTATTGTAGCATCAAACATAGATGAATTTTCATCTGAAATATCATTTAATGAGCATGATTTTCGAACTCTGCGGTAGGTTATGTTATTCTGCGATGAATCCATTTTTCATATAGTAGAAAATTAGCTCATGTGTATGTACAACAGGAAAAGAGATTAGATAGATCCGTGATTGCTTAGTCTTAAATGCAGTGTCACCTAGTGGTTATTGTGGTGCTCAATATATCTTTATGTAATGTATTTTCAATAGTTCAATTTATAGTTTGGTAATTCAACAGAAGATGGCGCAATTCGGTATGGTGTTATTTATTTGTTCTATGTTCGCTTGATATTTCTATTGAACTACTGTAGAAAGTGCCATCTATTGGCTATTTGAAGTATAAAATTAATGATCTTGCGTGGACCTTATCACTATATAAGGCTACTCGCCAATAGATGTCACTGCAGTCATTCAGTAATGTACAAAATTTTCCATTGTTCAAAATTTTAACGGAAACGGTTTTGGAAGAAAAGAAAATAACAACAAACTAGCACAATTGTTATAGTCGTAAAGGTGCACTATTGATCATTTTCACTTTTTGTTCAAAATATTAACAGTAATTCGGCTTGAAAATTAATTTTAATCGGTTTTATTGTTCACACTAAGATTTTAATTAAAACATAGTCAATCATTGATACTTTTTTGAGATAACACTTTCACTTGATATTTGTGGTATATTATTCACAATTTTACTTTGCACAGTGTGATTCGGTGATTAAAAGATTTTATTAGAATTTTAATAAAATTTCGAGTACGGTTCACTGTTTACTTGATGACAGCGCCATCTGTCAATTGTAATAAAACAATAGCACATTATTTATGGCACACAAGAAAATAATACACATGAATTAACAAACAATACGCATTCTTATCATTAATAGGGATTGCTCCAGACAGCCTTCTGGAAATTATTTTACATTTGAATATTGGATCGGTATTAAGTGCGAATAGTTTAAAATATATACATATATTAATAGTAAATAAAAATACACATACATATCTATATACAAATTATGTACATAGGGTTACTTACACATACATAAATTACAGTTTACAAATTAGGTAGTGATCTTCGAGGAGTTTATTAAAAGGTGTATGTGACTTTGCACTTTGATGCTTATTGGTAATGCATTCCACAAATAAAAGAAAAGATGTAAAAGATTTATGGCGAAATTGCGTAAAATGTATTGGCGTCATTAATTGCAGATTTGCTGATGGTCTTAAGTAATATAAGTGATGTTGAAGTATAGATTCTATTGTTACAACCTAGGCTCCGACAAATTCCACATACAGATCTTTATAGGCACATTTTATTACCTGTCGGTATTTGAACTAATTGTAATCCTTTTGTGGTCGTCTTCTGTTGATCATTTACTTATTGACATACGTTTCTAGTTATTGTAGAGAACAGCCTATTGTTCTATTGTACTTGTTTACAACCACTTGCGGCTACATCATTAGCCAGGTGTCGTGGATTACGACTACAAGCTAATTGTGTCGATGTTGCTGGGCGGGCACATTTGTATTTGTGAAGTATAAAACGACGACCTGATCGAGATAGGGGAGCAGTTGAGCTAGGACTACGATACAGGCGTGACGTGTGTACATTCGGGAATCTAATAGTGACGGAAATTGTGCGTTTTATTGAATTACGACCTTCTGCATTACGTTTCGATTTGTTGTGTTCGATTATATTTATAGCTGTGTTATACGGGTTTATATAGTTCTAATAAACTCTATAATAATTCTAACGGCATTTTAATTGGTGTCTCGCTAACTCCTGACACTATCTATTAATTATCATCCAATGTTCAATGTTTGAGAAATCAAGCTGTCAATAGTTTGTCATACAAAGGGTCAAATTTCTGCCAAAATGTCTCACAAACCCGAAAAAACATGAAGGTTAACAGTCACCCGTGTCAATTTACTTACGGAAGCAGAACACTCAAACAAATCTCTTATTTGCTAACTAGCGTGTATTCAAACACCATAGGTTCCCAGGACAATTTCCCCGTTGCTCTACTATTTATATTCGGGCTTTTGCCGTCTCTAATCAAATGACACGAGTCAACGCAACTTTACGGCCCGAACGGTTCTATTTACTCGATCAATTGAACCGTCACAATATTCAATCTGCGCAACGTGTCGTAACAGGGTACGGTTTCATATTTCGACAACTCATATATTTATACAATTTCGATAACATTTTTCTGAACCACCTATTTCGCCTGATTCAATTTTTCAGATTTTGCCTGCCTGGAAGAGATCGCTTTGAGCGATAAGGCTGCCTATTGTATTGCCTAAAAAATATTGTAAATATGGTCTGTTTCTGCAATTCCATATTTTGGTGAGCAATAAAGTGTTATCTATCTATCTTTATATCATTCGATATGATGCATGGGAAGTAAGATAATTTTATTTCATTACTAGCTGACCCGACATACTTCGTACCGCCTGAGAATCAATAAATATAAAAGCTGAATGATAATTGCAGAATGCGTCAGCTTTATTAAAATATGTGGTCAAACCTTAACCGGAACGAACATCAAACGTTTGACATTCAAAACCAAAAAAATGAAAAAAATACTTAATTTTTAATTTTATTTCTGAACGACTTTTACGTGTAATTGATTTATAACGACGGCAATTTATTTGGGTTTGCTTATTCCAACGTTTCAGCCACTTATCAGAAACCGTGATCACGGAAGACGAAAGTGGCCGAAACGTCGGAATAACCAAAAACAAATAAATTACCGCGCTTAAAACCGTTAAAGAGTAGTATTATTGTACAACAAATATGTTCGTCAATGCGTTATTTATAACGCTAATATGGTCCTACCTAGACTAAGTCACTAAGTCTGACATTATAACCCAGGTGTAGCACGATGAGTCTCTAAGAAAAAATAAACATGATGTTTTCGGATATTTTTGTGTTTTAGTAACTTCATACCAAAATAAATTAGCTTTTACTTTAGTAAATTAGGTCCGTTTATAAATACTGGAGCAAATATTACTCCATTTTCGTGGCTAATCTCGGCACGCAATGTTGCAAAAAAGTTCCCCCGACGCCTTCTATTTCTTCGAGAAAATCTTCAATTTGCTTCAAAGTACAATATTACGCGAAACGCAATTTAATCAACCTTTACTGTTTACTCTGTGCTTAAATTAAAACTAATTTGAATAATTATCTTCAGATATGACGTTAAAGTCAGCTATTTTGGGCCTAAAGCTAACACTTTGTAGATTCAACTGAGTTTTAGGTCTTATATTTAACTTTTAAAATAAAAAAGCTTTACACGTGGTTCCATTCGAATAAACTTCAAATCTATATCCCGCAAAAATAACACTCATTTCCAACATAAATAATATACTATGATAATAGCCATTATGAAATAATATTTTTTTACTAATTACAAATTATAATATTTTCTCAAGTTTCCGCGACTTGTGTATATAATAAAACTACGTTTTAACGGTTTTAAGCGCAGTAATTTATTTGATTTTGATTTATCCGACGTTTCGGCCACTTTCCAGTGGCCGTGGTCACGTGACGACAAAGACATAAATTAATATATATATATATATATATATATATATATATATATATATATATATATATATATATATTAATTTATGTCTAATATATATATATATATATATATATATAATATATAAATATATATATAAATTAATTAAAATAAATTACCGCGCTTAAAACCGTTAAAAAATAATTTTATTATACAAATTATAAGCTAATAAAATGAAGAAAATTATACATAACTTATACTAATCCAAGCTTAATATTATATTATAAATGTCATAAATAATAAAATTGTTAAATGCTACAGACGTACCACCTCCATATCATTAATATAAACCCCAGACGTTTTCTATGTTATATATAAACTACATTCTGCCCGCGACTTCGTCCGCGTGGAATATTAAAAAAAGTAAGTTAAAAAAAACTCCGATTTTGAAACATTCTTCATTGGTGCTTCGCTCCTATTGGTCTTAGCGTGATGATATACAGCCTATAGCCTTCCTCGTTAAATGGGCTAACAAACAAACTCTTTAGCTTTATATATTAGTAATAGATAAACCCTTGGTTGCTTTTTCATTATTTTGCTCGATAAATACAATAAATTAATAAGTTTATTTTGGCTTACGCTTTCACACCACAGCTACTCATAGATCACCATGAAATTGCATATTCATTGTCAGGGTTACAAATAAGGACATAGGCTAACTTTCATCCAGAAAAAGGTTCTATTCTGAGTAATAGAAAAGTAACTTGTAGACGGTTGTTGCACAAATAGTTATAGACTGGTTATTTCATGGATTGAGCTAATTGATATGTGTCCTTTGGTAGTGGGTACGTATTTGTAGCTTTCGGGGTCGAGACCCTGGGGCCGTGGAGCTCATCACCTTTATGGAGACCTTTCAACGCGTCTAATTGAGGTCTCGCGTGACTAAAAGGCTGGCTTGCACCTAGAGCAGCGAATCAGCATAGTAAGCCAACGCGGAAATGCGGGCAGTATTTTGAGCACGCTCTCCGCCGACAGTGATTTGGAGTCAAATTTGTACTTATGGATTTATGTTATTTTGTAAGTATAATTCAATTTAAATGTTCAGAGTTCTTAATAACATTAAGCCAGTGAGTAGTAATACTAGGTTCAGATCTAATGTATAAAGTTTATCCATTTATTTTCTAGCCAATCATGTGTATCAACAAGTTATTTGAACAACCAATAGCCAGGTGGTAGGGCATTTGCCCGACTGGATGGCTACCACCCTCGGTCTAAAGTATGCCTCCATAACAACCTTGAGTTGTGTTCGAGCATTAGTGACCAGTTTCCAGTTAAGAGATCAGCCGCGCATTTGTAGCACCTTTGGTGTTACAAATGTCCATAATCGATGGTAACCACTTTCCATTAAATGGGCCATCTGCCTGTTTCTTGAACTCATCTAATAAAAAACAATTGATTGACTGAATTTACATTAACAGAAGGGAAGTTGCGGGCCGAAACTAGTTATAATATTGTACTAAGTAATTATTTAAATTGCAAAAGAGTCAAATAAGCTAAGGTACAGCCATGATTTACGAAAACTACCTAGTTATGCGAGAAACTTGTCTATTCACTTCGCAATAACTGCATATAAATATGATAAGTCTATTAAATATATCCCTTTAGCTGACTAAAGGGATATATTTAATAGACTAACTTTTGATAAACTGTTTTCCTGAGAAAGCAGTTTATCAAAAGATACCAATAGACGATCATAATAAATCCATTATCAGGTTTTTCATCAAACCTGTTCCTAACCTTGTTTTAACCTTCACAAACTCATCAGAAGAAGTCTGTGCCCATGTTGTTTTCACTTTCAACAAAATCGCGTGATGACCTCGTGCCTTTCGCTCGCGCCTCTGTGTAATCACTAAATCAATATTACGGATTCCGAACACCTAACCTGCTAACCTTGTAAGTTACTGATACAATAGGTTCGATGCTAGACTCCCTTGGAACTATCAGTTTCGCAAACTTTTAAGTGGTTGTCGACCATCGTAACCAAAAAAATTATATAAGTTTTAATCTAATTTCATATTGTATTCTGAAGATATAATAACTTTGCCGTAGTCTTGTTTGTTTGTTAGTTTGTTCCCTAAACATAGTTACTTACTTAAGTTTAGATCTATTTTTAACCGACTTCCAAAATGAAGTTCTGAATCCGACTGTGTTTGTTACGTGATTACTTCGTCAATTATGGTATTTTAAATTTTTTTTTTTATTTGAAAGAATATAGTCCCAAGGTGGTCTTGTTGTCACTAATGCAGGACCTGATGAGTGCATCCCAGGAAAATGGAAAGAAACCCTTGTTGCAGAGCGCCGAGTGCATACTTTTCGAAAGGCAAAACTTGTATACCCGTGCCTGTAGTAAAATTTCTTCAGACGCTTTAAATATTATTTCTCAAACTATTTAAGCAAATACAAAATAGAAAAAACAATTTGTATTACCAAAACAAAACCTAGTTCAAACTACGAAGCAAAAAATTTCTACATCATCTAGAAGTTTATATCAAGTACAAAATAAAAAGGAGCAACAAAATTGTAAAATGCACCAACTTCAAGATGTTGTAGAATATATATAAATTTTTTGTTGCTTAGTTTGTCTCTGGCTTGTTTTGGTTTAAACTAGAACATTCGCTAAAATTATTTCGTCTGGAGTGGAATGGAAAATTATTGAAATATTTTTTAGGTTAAATAAACCTTAAAAAACTCGTTCAACAATAATTGGTTTGAGTAGATTTTGGTATATGGTATATTTCTAATCAAACATTAACAATGTTTGATTAGAAATATACTTACCTTAACAGGGTGTGGTTAGTAAACGGTTACCGTGTACGTGTTACCGTCGTATATGTACAATATAACTAGAATAAACTTAAAAAATCCATTTTAATATATCCATAAATTCTTAATAATAAGCATTCAGCGTGATCATGTTATATCTCGTTAAACTAGGCTTTACAGTCGCATGTTCATACACTTTATATAAAGCACTGTAAAGGAAACTACTTAACAAAAACTTTATTGCTCTGAAAAATGATTTAGTATGCTTTTATGTCAATAAATATTCTCAAAGGATGTTGAAGAAGGTAATCATTTATAACTTCCTAGACATAAGCCTTACTGTACCAAGTCTAAATATAGCTAAAAGCCAATTCATAATAACCCAACCCTCTACGGCATATCGCAGTTCGTAGAAGTTTGCTACGTGAGACGCCTACGCGCCCGTAGCATTAAATCATTTTCAATTTACTCCCGGAAAAAATAGTTTCCTATATATTTATATACATATATACATACATACATACAAGGATATGCCCACAACTTTGTCCACGCTTGACTTGAAATTCCCGCGGGATTCCCGGTACACAACGAAGAGAATGTAAAAATTTAAGCTATCGTTTTTGAGACAACTGTGTCGGAATAAGCAAATTTTCATGCAACCGAACAACTATAAGCCGCTCCCGGGAAAACATACTCGAGATTTCCGGGATAAAAAATATACCACATTTATTCACATAATCGATCAGTGAAAAATCATATAGGTATTTAACGTGGATCACGAACAAAGAAACAAACAGACAGGAAATCTAAAAAAAAATGCATCGTTTTCTCCATCGTCCATATAGCCTATTTATTCCTTGTGGTTTTTTAATAACTTCAATGTACAGACACAGCATGTTTAGAATTTAGTATATATGTTACTAAATTCTAGATATATAAATTATTTTCAACATATTTTATTCGAAGCCTTACACGGAAACAATCACTTAATCTTAAACCATTTACATAGTGCCTTCATTAAATATTCATGAAGCATTCAGTATTTTAATACAGTATGAAAATAAGAACGAAATACAAGGTCAGTTCAAGAAATTTTGGCGAATATTCTATTAATATATGTTTGACTTCACCACTGTTACCACGTGGTAATTGTAACAATATGTACTAGGTCAGAAAACTGCTCAAGTGATGCATGCGTTCCGGCCAGGATCGAACCCACGCCCTTTGAGCTTGGGGCATGTGCGCTAGCCATTACGCTACCATGACTAATAAAAGTTATTATGAACTAGTTATTATTTTGTTTTAAGCCTCTCAGTTTTTGATTCAGTAAGGTCAATCGAACTAAAACTCAAAATGTTACAATAAAATAATAGTTTTAAATACTTTTTTCAACGGAAATTATACTTAGGTCCAGATGTCGCTTACGATATAATGGTGGGACAGGCTCGATGTGATAGAAGGTATGAGATATGGGATTTTGCTGTACAACTAAAGTATCATTTCTTTTAAAAACTTTTTTATTTACGTGTATTGTCATTTAGATTTAATAATCATGCACAGTAAGTCTAAAAGAACGGTTTCAACATTCAGCTTCAAAATTTGACCTATCATAAAAATAAAAAAAATCAAACAAACAAGCTAAAACATTGCAAGTTTAATAAAAGCCTGCAAAAGAGATAAAAGAAAACAATTTTCCTCTTTACAGACTGAGTTCCTAAAAAACTGCGCAAGTATTTTTAAATCTAACTAGCAGAAGTCTAGAATGTTGGACCCGTTTCCGAAATCGACTCACGTTTATGAAACCCGCCCCCACGATTTTCACCCACGCGGCTACCGAGAACATTGCTAATTTGGGTTGCCAGACGGTAACAAAATATAAGCGCCAATGTCAGTACAATAAGGTAAAACTCAGATAAGTAGGTTTCGGACCACGCACATTGCAGGACGGGACCCACACTACATGCCAAGTAAAAAACATATTGCGTAAGAGCTTGGGAATTTGCGAACAATAAAAGGTACCCAAGAGTTGGAGTCCTACCGTCCCATGTTTGATATTAGCTAAGAAATCATAACAAAACTTTTTCATTTCTCATATTCTGAAAGTACGCTTAGTTGCCTAATCGCAGGGACGCAAACAGCAATTTTCGTCCCTGGGAATCGCTTCTCTCTGCTGTCAAAAAAATAGGAAACTTTGCGAACCATAGATAACATACGCGACTCATGTTCCAATCTTTTTACAGCTACTGTTAAATCGTTGCATAAACTAAAATAAAAATTATTGTCACAAAAAAACTTGACATTTCATAAATATGCGACATACGTGATGATTTGTTTCACTTCAGTTTAGATCAGTTTTTATTTATTTATCTCATATTCGAAATGAAAAGCTGAGTGTTAACCTCGAGTGAAAAGCCTATTTGAGAGCTCGAATTATTATCACTAGCTCGTGCCGAAATAAGTCACTTTCACCTCTCGTGTAACATTACTATTTTCTATTGCGAGTCTGGTAAGCAAGCAGACGGCCCAGATGGTCGTTCGTTTGCGTTTTAGAACTTTTTTGTTTTCTTTATATTTAAGTGCATTTTCCATTCTATGTTACATTTATTTTTGTATTATATTATTGTAGTTTTAAAGAAATTTTTGTTCTTTCGTATATCTAAAATTTTCATTGACTCTTTTTTTTATTGCAGGAGTTCAGCATACAGGCAAACCAAAGGCATTTGCAACACCAAAGGTGCTACAAATGCGCTGCTGCTCTCTTAAGGGAGACTGGAACCTGGTCACTAATGCCGGAACACAAATCAAGGTTGTTATGGCGACATACTCTAGACCAGGGGTGGTAGCCATCCAGTCAGGCAAATGCCCTACCACCTAGCTGTGGGTTGTTTTGTCACCTCTTACGACAGGCCGCCCGGCCGTAGGAAATTGTATTCTTTCTCCGTTCCTGCACGGATAAAAGCTTTCACGCTGATCAAAAAAAAAGAACGACGAACGGCGTTTGAGAGCAAAGCCTCTCCTCATAAAAAGTAGTTACCGCTGCATATAAACGTTGGCAACACTAGGAAGAAAGCCAACGCGTTGCCAGCCTTTCGGATGGAATAAATAAGAGGGGATATGAGATTGAAATAGGATTGGATAGGAATCTGTCACTCATCGTACGAAACACGATTAGTTCAAGGCTAACCGTTTCACGCCGATATTCTGTTAGAGCGTAGTATCCGCCGTTGGAGCCCGCCCAAAGCTGTAATCAAGAAACGACTCTAGCATTGCTCTACCACCTCAGAATTCAGGCTTTATAACTATACAAATAAAACCTTTTAAAACTAATATCAAAAACTTTTCAATGAATTCTTTAAGGATATAAGTATGATGAATGTGTGCCTATAAAAGTAAATTTTGTCATTTATCAGAAGCCGTGACAAATTACCAGCTGTAAATCGTGACTTGGCGTTATTTATTCACGGTAAATTTAAGCAAAATTATACTTTTATTACGGTAACTTATTTTATGAACCGTTGGGTGTTGAAAGTTGTTCTATAATATATGTATATGTTATTAGTATTTACTCATGCTGCGGACACGCCTGAGAAAATGTTAAACATGTTGGGCCTTACTTATAATCGTTTCTTAAATTTAAAGAAACTGCTCAGCAACTGATTAATGGGAAAATCATCCATAAACTCGTCCACGCCTACGAACTCTACCTCATAGGTGGCAGGAAAAACGGGGGACCTTATCTACCTGCTTAATATTCGATAAGTTAAATTTGGTAAGTTCTATGGTAAAGAAAAGAGTTAGGAATGAAGAATAAATTTTTCACTTTTTTGCTTATAACTTCTTGAATTTTTAATTTAGGGTAAAAACTTAAATAAACATATTTGTAGGCAAAACAATTTGCTACAAATTATGACTTTACAAATTTTTTGTAAAACTCATAGTTTCCGAGATATCGCGAAAAAAGTGTTTCACCCCTTTTTCCAAAATAGCGTCGGGGGACAAGGGTGGCGACCCCACAAACTTGAGGTTAAGCTTCTATTGACCCCCACACCCAATTGCGTCCTCTAAGAAATGCAAAACTCATGTAAAATTTCAATGGACTTGTGGCGGATTGGTGCGAGGAAGAAGATAGGCTTTGTATTATGACGAATTATTTATTTTCTTGTTATAGCAATTAAATACAAGGAATAATTTTCTAGAGCTATCAAAAGGATGACAATGTCAAATAAAAAAGTAAAAATATATAGAAAAATAAATGTATAAAAAGGTTGTCCTACAGGGCTCCCCCCCAGAGACCATCCTAGAATGGGCGATAATAGTTAGGGAATAATATTTTCCTTCCAGATCGCGTTCTTGTCCCAGGTTCATCCTGTTGCTGTGATGGCATGACGTCAGAGGTGCGGTATCTGTCAGCAACCATATAAGCTGGCTTTAGCCTTTCTATGGTCACAGTTTGCTCTTTACCTTTCATATCCAGCTTGTAAATCTTGTCGGTCCTATCTAGGACTTTGTAAGGACCGGAGTAGGCTGGCTGAAGAGCTCCGCGCACCGTGTCATCTCTGACGTAAACATGCGATGCAGTAGGCAAGTCTCTGAAGATGAAGATGTTCCTGTTGCAATGCCTTGAAGTTGGTGTAGGACGAATGTTATTTATAATGGCGCGGAGGCGAGTTGTGAAATCAGTCACATCAGAGGTGGAACGAAGAGTGTTGTCTGGTTGTAGGAACTCACCAGGCAAGCGAAGTGTCTCGCCATAAACAAGCTCGGCAGGTGACGCTTGAATGTCATCTTTAAAAGCGGTTCTCATGCCCAATAAGACGAGCGGTAAGCTCTCAGTCCATCTCTGGTTATCATGACAAACAATTGCCGTTTTCAACTGGCGGTGCATTCTTTCTACCAAACCATTACTGGCTGGATGATATGCAGTAGTCCTGCAACGCTGAAAGCCTGCAAGTTCTGATAACTGCTTCATAAGCGCAGACTCGAACTGTTTGCCACGATCCGTCAGTATGTGCTGTGGGCATCCATAACGAGCGATCCAGTGAGTGACGAACGCTTTTGCTACAGTTTCAGCGCTAATATCTTGTATAGCTATCGCCTCAGGCCAGCGCGTGAATCTATCGACGGCGGTGAGGCAGTAGCGGAAACCGTCTGATATCGGCAAAGGCCCGATTAGGTCAATATGAACGACCTGAAATCTTCCGCGAGGTAGTTTAAAATTGCCTAGCGGTGGTGAAATGTGTCTCGAGACTTTGGTCCGTTGACATGAATGACAGGCTTTGGCCCACTCGCGACAGTCTTTGTTCATTCCTGGCCAAACATAACGCTGTGCCACTAATTTCAAGGTGGTGTTGGCGCCTGGGTGGCTAAGGGAATGTAAGCTATTAAAAACTTGTCTCCTTAAGCTGGCTGGAACATACGGGCGAGGTGGCTGCATCTTCTGATCGCAGTATAACTCCGTCCGTGTGCCTGGTATATTAACCTTGAGGAGATCTAGGGCTGTATTGCCTTGTAAAATTGTTTGAAGCTCAGTGTCGGTTTGCTGAGATTCCGCCAAGATGCTAAGATCGACAGGTTGAGCTATCTCCTCAATCCTGGAGAGCAGATCAGCGACGATATTATCTTTTCCTGATATATGCTGGATATCTGTCGTAAATTGCGAAATAAAATCCAGATGTCGGAATTGGCGTGGTGAACATTTGTCTTTGCGTTGTTGAAATGCAAAGCAGAGAGGTTTATGATCAGTAAACACAGTGAAATGACGAGCTTCGACGAAATGTCGAAAGTGACGAATGGCTTCATAAATTGCGAGCAGTTCTCGATCGTAAGGTGAGTAACTCTTCTGCGTCGAGCTGAGCTTACGACTGAAGAAAGCTAGTGGCTGCGTTTCGCCATTATGATGCTGCTCTAATACGCCACCAATAGCAACGTCCGATGCGTCTGTCACTAAGGCTAGTTTTGCGTCTATATCCGGGTGTGCCAAAAGTGTTGCATTGCATACACTTTGTTTGCATGCTTCAAATGCTTCTAGTGTCTCTCCGGATAAAGTCACGGGATGTGAGCCTTTCACAGAGCCAGTAAGCAGATCGTGAAGTGGAGCTTGTAATTTAGCGGCATCTTTGAGAAACCGACGATAAAAGTTGAGCATTCCCAAGAAACGTCTCAACTCCTTGACAGTCTTTGGAGGAGGGAAATTCTTAATGGCTTCGATGCTTTCGTCAGTTGGTTTGATGCCAGCTACTGAAACATTACAACCAAGAAAAGTAACTTCTGATGCTCCAAACACGCATTTGCTAGTGTTAATGACCATGCCATATTCTCTCAATCTAGCGAAAATTTGACGTAGATGTTGAAAGTGAGTAATGGTATCTGGTGAAAATATTAAAAAGTCATCAAGATAACAGTAGCAAAAATCGAAATCTCTGGTCATTTCATCCACAAATCTTTGAAATGTCTGACCTGCGTTACGTAAGCCGAATGACATACATGGAAATTCATACATTCCAAAAGTTGTGGTAATCGCCGTTTTTGGAATATCTTCAGGGTTTACTGGAATCTGGTTGTATGCTTTAACGAGATCAATTTTGGAAAAGATGGTACAACCAGATATACAATGCGTAAAATCTTGAATATGCCTGACCGGATAGCGGTCGGGTATTGTGCGAGCGTTTAACATACGATAGTCTCCGCATGGACGCCAACCATGATCTTTTTTAGGAACGAGATGCAATGGTGACGACCACGGGCTCTCCGATGGCCTGGCAGTTCCGTTTTTAATCATCTCACTAAACTCCTGTTTGGCAATCTTCAGCATTTCCGGTGATAGTCTTCTTGGCGTGCAATGAACAGGTGGTCCAGGTGTAGTCCTGATGTAATGGACCGTGTTATGGCTAATGACCCGTTCGGTGCCCGCTGGTCGAGTTATCTCTGGAAATTCTCGAAGGAGGTTAATATACTCAGATTTGCCAAAGACAGTTTTAACAGATGAAATTGAATCTGATGTAAGAGCTGGAGATGCTGAGGATGTGAGCGTCGTCATATTGTCAATAAGGCGGCGGTTCCGACAGTCGACTATCAAGCCATAATGCGAAAGAAAGTCGGCGCCAATTATTGCCTTGCTAACGTCCGCAACGATGAAACGCCATGAAAATGCACGGCGGAGGCCTAAGTCAAGTTGTAATTGAGTAAAACCGTATGTATGAATAGGTGTTCCATTCGCAGCAAAAAGATTATAGCTTGTCCTTGGTCGTCTGGGTTTGGCAGCGGAAAGTGGAAAGACACAGAGGTCGCTACCTGTATCGACCAGGAACTGCGTCTTTGTCTTACGATCCGTTACGAAAAGGCGACCTGAGGAAATTGGGCAGTCATTTGTCGCCATCAATGAGCGCCCCTCTCGTTTCCCTGCTGATAGTCGCAAGGTTTCAAACATATCCTGGCTTTATCGCCGTATCTGTGGTGATAAAAGCAATTGGGAAACTTACGGTAACTTGAGAGAGACCTGGTACGGCTTTTACTGCGACGATTGCTTGAGCTATGAGAGCGTTGACTATCCCTGGTTTTCCTCTTAGAAAGTTCTTTAACTTCAAGCTTGAGTTCTGCTATTTCTCTAGAAAGCTGGTCGAAATATACTCGGGGTGCGTCAGTTGATGCAACTTGTGGTGATGACGGCACTAAGTCCTGGACTTTATCGGCGAGGTCCGCGAGCGCTTCTAATGTAGACTGAGGTTGCGATGCGATGACTGCTTGCAAGCTGGTCGGCAATCGGCTGGTCCATACAGTTCGAACAAAGTCATCCGAAACATCCTTGCCCGCTAGATGGCGTAAGTGTCTCAAAAACTGTGAAGGCCTTCTGTCACCAAGTTCTTCGTGCATGAGAAGTTGTGTTAATTCTTTTTCTCGCGAAGCTGACAGGCGTTTAATGAGCTCATTCTTTAAAAACTCGTATTTGCCGGTCGCTGGAGGGTTAACTATAATATCTTTAACTTCTGCAGCAAAACGATGTTCAAGTTGCGACGTGACGTGAAAGTATTTTGTATTATCGTCTTTAATACCAGAAAGAGCAAAGCTGCCTTCTATTTGCGCAAACCATACCGCTGGTTCTTCAGCCCAAAAGGGTGGTAGTCGCACTCCGACTCGGCATAAATCGGGAGGTGTGATATCACCTTTATTTTCGTGCTCCATTATTGATAGGGTCACCAATATGTGGCGGATTGGTGCGAGGAAGAAGATAGGCTTTGTATTATGACGAATTATTTATTTTCTTGTTATAGCAATTAAATACAAGGAATAATTTTCTAGAGCTATCAAAAGGATGACAATGTCAAATAAAAAAGTAAAAATATATAGAAAAATAAATGTATAAAAAGGTTGTCCTACAGACTAATTATGCTAACTAATACATGCCATATTTAGAATGTTATAATATTATAAATACTTATAACCACATTAAAAATATAACCAAAAAATAAGTCGCTATGCATTTTATATTCTATTTATTATTGGCTTTAAAACTCTGAAGGAAAGTATTTCACTAAAAATAAAATGAAAAATTCAAAAACTTTATTCATAGGTAAAATAATTCATAGAATTATTTTTAAATAAATACATTTATAGCTTTGTAATCGTGTGATTATTTACAAGTCATGCCCTTACATTTATTCGTCGAGCTAGGTCAAGGGCATGGCGCATAGCTAAACTCATTGGCCATGTGCGAGTTGGATTCAATTAGGTGGGTTCCTCGGCTCTTCGATAAAGACAACAAGAGTAATATTATAAGTAATATAAATAAAGATTATTAGAACACGTATATTATTCTTAATTATTATTTGAGTTTTTAAGAAATTAACGCGATTTTAGGTGTGTTAGCGCGATCCTGACCAGAACGCATCATGCATCACTTAGGCAGTTTTCTGACTTTATATACATATTGTTACAATTAGCCCGTGCTAACAACGATGAAGGAAAACATCGTGACGCAACCCGCACATCAAGATAACCGATGTGTCAAACTTGCCAAGCCGCCTTGGACAAATGTGGCGGGTATACTGTCCGTTCCCCTATAATGGGAGGTGTGAGCCTATTTAACCAGGTACAAACACTATCAGTCTGTGCCTTCCAAATACATGAGCTATCGATTAGCAGTCCTAGAAATTTTACAACTTGCGCTTTATCTATATTAATTTGTGACTTCTGTATATGTTTATAAAATTTTATTTTTGATTTGTATTTTATTTGTAAGTTTTTGTGACTTATATTACGATATTACGACTTTGCGACTGATATTTATGTTTGTTTTATTATCTATTGTACTGTTTCCTCGCAAACGTACGATACACGTGCGGTTGTAGGATTTACAAACTCGTGACTATTATGGTAATCCGTCGTTTTTGACTCAGGCTTATATTCATCTACACGTATATAAAACTCAACTAACCGCAGTAGTATCAGAAATAACTATTAAATTATTGCTACGTTAACCATCGTTATTACTTTATGAGTTCTAATTTCATCAAAACAGAACATTGAACTTTAGACAAATATTGTAGCATTGCCAGGAATATTTTGGCATACATTCTCCTCGGCCGTGATAGATGGACAATATGCAAAGCCATAAAAACCATGTTATCCTTGCCCTACCCTTGACCTGAACAATGCAACCTAATAAAATGACTTACGACTTATCATGTCAAGAATGACGTAATATGTTATGATTATACGAAATACAATCTCGTTCTATTGTATATCCAAACATTAAAATTAAAATACATTCGACTTTTGATCATTTGCCTTTTTTTTAACTTCACGCCAGGTCCCTTGTTGGGTAGGCACGAACAACAGAGCGCCATACAGGCTTATTCTTACACACCTCACTTGCTTCTTTGACATTCATAGCTCTTGTGATGCACGCTCGTCTGTTCATGTAATTTGATATTCATTAATTTTAATCTCTCGATTATTTAACTTTTTTCCCGGTCCCTTGAATCAATGTTAATTGTTTCCTCGATAATTTGAAGTTTAAGGAATAGATAGTATCTTGCCCGCCAACATGCATTATTTTTAAGTCCGGCCTTCCCTACTATATATAATTTGAAGCGCTACCCTACGCTTCTATGCCCTCAGAATCGACAAAGTGACGAGAACTTTTCAGCTCTCACCACTCACGAAAATTCATTGAACAATGGCAGATTGAAGTTGCTCACACAAAAACTTGTTATATTTGTTATTCTGAAAATGAGGTTTGTTCTAACATCTTAAATTATATGATCAATACGAAATCGAAAAGAAACAGTAATACTTAATTTTTTAATAATTAAGTCTAAAAGTATGTTTTACAAGCAGCATGCCGTCGTTATAGTTATCCTTTCCCCTAAATGGGAAGGGCCGGACTTCAACAACAGTAGGTAAGACATGAAATCTGTTTTCTATCACCTTCTCCAATTAGTTAGGGTTGGCACAATATGTCGTTTTCTTGCATATTCCTCTATTCTGGTATATACAGGTACATGTCCTCTGTCATACCACAAAACATATGTTATCCTTCATACAATCTATTGTGGTCCACCTTTACTTTTATACTATAAATAAAATATATTATATTTTATATTATAAATAAGATGTGTTATTTGCAGATGTTGATAAGACGATTTTAAATAATATGTTAAAAGAAGTTTAACGATTTCTTTAATGTATTGAAACAGTTCTGCTTATTACTCCTCCATATTACTTTGTTTCTCGCAAACATAATGTTCAGTGCTAATAACGACATTGAGGTGTTTCGGTGGGCTATCTACTAAATTAAAACTACCCTCAGGAGACTACATTGACCTTCTTCGTAATGCATAGTACAGTTTCATGCTAATTAATGTTATTCATAGTTTTCATGGTACGTTATTAATATTTTCAACATTGGCAAGAATTTTAGCGTATACATTACGGGAAGTATAAATAGATGAAAAACAGGCTATAGATCGCCATAATTGGACATTGAAGGGTTATGTATAGATGGTAAAAATTAACATGTACTTAATGTTTATTATCTAACTACGAACCTCTAAATAAGCATTTAATCTAAAACACGTCATAATTCAACAACTACTTACTGAATTATGTCCCAATGTGTTTTGTATATTCTACCCACCTTTTTCGGAATCATCATCAGCTTAAGTCGGGCCTTACAATAATTGTAAGTTTTGTTTGAAGTCTCTGAAACTAAGCGTGCATTCCTATATATCAATACGGGCTCGACTGGGAGGAGGATGACTCCGGTACTTATAAACCTCAGTGCGAGCTTAGCCTTAGAGTCTTATGTAAGCAAAACTTACAGGTAGAAGGCCGAGCTAACGATACCGCACACAACTATATAAGATTATATATTCCTACATTTAATCCATATACATTTTAAATCTAGTAGTTTCCGAATATGTCTATGACACACAACATACATACGGACGAACGGGCAATATGAAATCAAACGGCTCCGTTATTTATCTAAAATGACTATCGAACTTAAAATAGATTTATCAGCAAACATAGATGTATCAATTGGTAATTTATGCCAGTAATTTATTTATATTGACAGTACATTAAGCATGAATAAACTAGAATCATTGTTGGACCCCTACCTAATTATTGGCACCCAGTAAATTGATTCAAGATATTTAAAAAACTTGATATTTATTTTGTACCCAATTATTATTAATAACAATAAATAAAATATAATAACAAGCCCTGCAGACGCCACAGTACCCATATGCCCAGACCCTTAGTACCAATATCACTTCACTATTTTACTGTACTTTATTTTCTATTTTCTCACAATAGACCTACTGTACGGGTGGTACATATAAACACAGTTTTAAATGTTTACAATATTTAATTATACTAAATTAATATTAATTACAAATAGTTGAAATATAAATTATATGAAATGGCGCGACTTGGCTTATGGCGTGTGTACGTGTTGACTGCGCAACGAAGAAATATGGAATCATGATAGAATAATGGTGGCGTTCCCACGCTGTCTTGGGATGGCGGCCGATCCCTTCCCGCTCTTCTATTGTTCTTAAAAGAGAAATCGGCCGTGACGGGAATCTTTGTTGCCACCATCTGGGGCATGGCGTGAACACCTACACTGGCTTGTCCATGGATGCATTATTATATTTATACAGGGATAATCACCGTTTAGTGTCACGCCACATTTATACTAATTTTGTCAAGGGGCCTTTAAGTGTTGGCCTTCTCATGGCCCCACGCAAGCCCTCGAAAAGTCCGGGCGATTTTTATGGTTCGTGGTCTTCAATGACATACATGTATAATAATTATAAACTTTATTTTCAATAGAAAAACAACTAGGTAGTATAACAAAAAATTAAGGTGTGTAATACAGCATAAATATGTTTGTGACTTGGACCTAAGAACAATCTTTGGTCTCAAAGTTTTCATTATTATCATTATATGGCTACAAAATAATAAAAAATGTCATTTCTTAATGTTTTGAATAATAGAGTGCCAATTATTGTACTGGGATGCCAACAATTTAGTTTATTCTATTAGACATTTCATTTCTATCTTTCAATTTGAATGAATCAACCAAAGTGACAGATCACATAAATGTAAATTTAACTAAGTACCATCATGTACAATCAATTTCGTGCCTTTCAACCAAAATGGTTCAATTTGGTTGATCCATCTAATATCAGCTTTAGGAGATCGGCGAAAGGTAACATTGAAGGCATAATAAAACAACATTGGTGATATTAACATTTATTGCAACAGGCACTAACATACATGATTGGATTGCACACAGGGGTCGCACTGAAATGAAAAAAATGGAAACATGAAAATAGAAGCAGATGAACATTTGGCAGCCGGCACCGAATGGAAACAAACTAAAATATGAAAGCATTACGGAAGTAGATTTCGTTGGACTCTTTACAAATTCGACTTGTTTGCAGATTTTATGAAGCTTTCTCTATAGTAAATATTGTGTCTGTTTCATTTCGCAACTTTTTTATGAACATTTTATTTTAAAGTTCAAACAGGGTGTCTGTGATTGCTTGAAGCGAGAGCGTTTCTTTCTTTGACGCAAAACACTTCAATAAAATAAACTAATTTTATCAAAATACATATTAAAATGTTAAAAATTCAACATTACCTTTAAATCCATTTAGCATTTAATAAATCATAGAAGAATAATACTAGCAGTGACAATAGGCTTGTAATACCACTTAATGTTCTATTATTTATAATTAGTTTTTATATACCAAATTAGTCACAAATCACGTATTAAGACTTTCAATTTAAGATTGATTTAGTATTTAAAATGTTTTAAAAACGTTAATATCGAGAAGAATATCCTGTGGTGATCCTCCTTTAGTCATTTAAAATTTAGGAACGTTTCGGAGGTGTATTTCTTACACGAGAATTCTTATTTTTAGTTTCATATATTCTTTTGCCATGGTTTTATTCATATAATTTATTGAAAGCTAGAATCAACCAGCAGCTACGCTCGCTTAAAATTCAAATCCGTGTCCAGATCCGTTGCTGAAAATACATACATACTAAATTGTACAATAAATCGATTGATTCAACTTTGCTTGACATTTTCTAGGGATCTTATTCTATCCCGTTGAAGCTATCTAGAGATCTGAGATAAAAAGCATTCATCATTCCCGTTATCGCGCCTTTGATTGAATATATCAATCTGCAATGTATTTTAAATGATACCACTTTTCTAAAATTTTAATTTTCTAGATTATCACGTTATTTAAGCAAATAGTCATTATAGATACATATACAAAGTTTCATGTGAACCCATATATTCAAATCATGAAGGAGAAACATCCTAACGCAGTCAGTATCAAATCTATGTATTTTAGTATAGACGAAAAACTAGTCCTTTTTGTATTACCGTTTCACGACTAAACCGATCGTAGTGATATTCACTATTAACATTCATCATAGACCGGAGATGGAAATGGGAAACCATCTATACCAAATATACAAATAAGTTCTCGCAAGATACAAGCCTTCATTGATCTACAAAAGTTTTATGGTATAACTGTGTAAGTTTGCAATACCTGAATTATTAATCACAAAAGTGTGAGTTGTGTAGTTTCAAATATTAAAACAACCTTCTTTTATGTTCATGAGAGTAATGACCCGTGAAGAAACAAGGAATGAATGGCGATAAGTGAAAATGAGAGAACAGAAGCATTGCAAGATAGACAGATAGTGAACAGTGAAGAGAGAAAGAAGAGACGTACAGATGGTTGTTTTGTTCGTGTTCATTGTTGTCGTGTGTCGGCTGGGAGCCGGAGCGCCGCAGCCGCCAGATGGCGTGGCGGGCAGCCACCAGCCGGGCGAATCCGTGACGCGCCACAATCGGGAGCGCTAAGCGCGCATTATCACCCCGCGATCAACAAGTCCCGCGCGACTACCGAAGAACCAAGTGCTCGCCTACGCCACAGGAGGAGGAAAGGAACGGACAGAATTACTCCAGTTATCCAATAATAGGGCGGCTCACGACCCCGTTACAATAATCTCAATAACAACGGTGCTATATATACTGCTAACACCAAATGACACTACGAGCAAAAAGCTTGCCTAATACAGATATAATATCACAACCGAATATCACAATAAGCGGTGGCAAGCGAAGCTTCGTGGACGGCGGCTTACGTAACGCTAACCTAACTACGCGTGTAAATCGTGCAAAAATGTATCGATCACAGAAAAAAGCCTTAACACTAGGTTTTGAATTTTGATGCCCGCCGGGGAGTTATTATGTAACGGAACCGTGTGGAAACTGGAGTGAAAGGTTTGTAATGTAGGACATGCGCGCGGGTAAGGGTTCGGGCGAGCACTGCCTCTGCCTGCCGGCGTACTGAGCGGCCCGCCACCCCCGGCCGCGCAAGTCCATTCACCACCCGACCATTAGTGAAAGTTGCCATATTTCCGGTAATACTCAATTATTCCAGTATCTCATTAAATTGAAATACGTTATTTAAAAACTTATAAACTAATTATTAGTTTAATTTAATATAATTTAAATTTTAATATAATGCATACGTAATATTACGTAGTAGAATCGTTATCTTAACAATCTAAAGTACGACGTTTATACGACATAAAGCGTTACTTATTTAGCAGTACGCAATCGAGCTGATTGCCACCGGACTGAAGTTCCAGTTAGAGAACCGACACGGTAGAAATACAAATAAATTTTTGAAAATTTTCTTTACGTCCTCTTTTTAGGCCCGTTGCAAAACATTTAGCCATAATGTTCAGAATAGAAGCGCTCTTTCTTTGAAAACCAATCGACATATTCCTTCGGCGACTGATTTAATATTTTTTATTATTAATATATGGCTACAAAATATTTTATATATTATAACTATGTAATGCAAAACCATGCATAAGCGTAAGGGATAATAATTATAGTATAGCAGACCATATCTCTGAAGCAGATTTTCCGAATAGAGGCGGAATGCCAGGGTAGGATAACAATTACAAGGCATGCCCAAATCCCACATAGTAAATTCTTTGTTAAACAGGCAAAGATCAAAATACGATCATTTAAAATAGCAATGGACAATAAATATTTCAAATTAATCAATTAATAATATTATTCAACAAGTTGTATTAGTTTAAAACTATAATATTATACAGTAGCGGTATATAAAGGTTCGTCACCTTAAAGTCGACTTTTGCTTGCACAAGTACAAAAAACTGTACTACCAACATTTTAATAAATGTTACGTTTTGCCAGCTTAATAAAACATAGAAACGTGAAAAAAAAAAATTGCAATGTTAACAATGACACTAAGCTTAAAACAATAGTTTTAATCATCAGAAACAAAGAGGGTATGATCATTACGTTTATCATAAATATCAAAACCAATAAAAGGTTTTCACATCTATAAACAATCTTCATAGACAAGATAGAAAATGAAACAACTTTGATCTATGTAATTTAAACTTTTATTGTCAAATAAATAGTTAAACGTAATTTTCTGTGGAACAGTCTGTTCTGGGACTTAGTTTAAAATGGCTCGCGGAGCGTTAAATGATTTCAATTTGAAAACTGGTGAACCTTTTCATACCACGACTTTTACTAATAAATTTTACTGTCTAACTCATTACTTGGTTTAATTTTAACCTTTCCTATACTATTAATGTACTCTATGTTTCACAAAAAAAAACCAGATTGAAATTGAAATGTTTGATAGCTGATTTATTATTCTTTTGTTGCTTTTTTTCTTGCATGGCAACCCTGTCAGCCACCCACCGCCCACAGACGTGCTCCGAACGGCTTATTTGACATTTGTGCATTTATGCCCATCTCAGAACAAATTATGCTCCTACTAAGCTCTCAGGATAAACAATTCAGAAGCTGTGTGCTTCTTAATTGAAAGATCACCGAAGGCTGTCTGGAGTTTTTATTTTCTTTGAAAGGAAAGAAAAGATAGCTATTAACATTGTTAGAAATGTGTAAGTGGGTTTGTTTACCGCATTTCGCGACCATCGTCTTTTTCCAATAATTTGGAATCGGCATGGTATTGTATACTTCCTCCCAAACTTTTCTATTTGGCTTGTATTACACTGCAAATTTAATCAATCACTCAATATTATCTTCACTTCACGGAACAAAATGGTGCGCAATGTAACGTAGCCAGTCTTTTGGACACCTCACCTATGGAAGATCACGACTTGTGCTCAGTAATTTGCTTACCTAAACAGTTTATAGGTAGTTTATATTATATATAGTAGGTATAATACTTAATTAATATTGATAAATTAAGTTTATTTAGATTTGAGATACAATAGAATCATTTTATTATTTCCTAATTTATGTTTATGTCAATGCGTAAAAATTAAAAAATAAATGTTATAAATTCAGATTTATGGTTAACATATGGGATACATGACCAATCGTTTATTTGACTAGGCAATTGTGATTTCTAGTATTCATTTTCCATGCTAAAATATAAATGTTGAATACACTCACTAGAGCTTCAACAATTGTAGTATCAAACAACGACATCTATCCGAGCGAACCGAAAGTAGAACAATGTAAAGGTAAGCCTGTTTTTGACAGCTATTCTTATCGTTGTACAGTGACGAACACTCGAGGTAAAAATGTATACGAGGCCTAATCAGCAATATCGGGGTCTTTATAAGCAGCCTTCGAGGTGCCCTTGAACAGTGCCCTTTGTGTTCGGTACAAAAGAAATGGCTTCTTTGTAGTTTACCCAGGCAACAAAAGCTTAAATATATATCTAGTCATTAACGACATTGAAACTGTCGCATGGGTTAACGCGCAAAGCTTTGATTGTAAAAATAAAAGGAAAGTAGAAGAGTTCACTTAGATCTTTGCATTTCACTCATAATTTTTTATTTAGGATGAACTGCAGATTTCATTATATAGAACTTGTTCTTTCACATATTATGTGTATTCGAGTATTGACGGCCTCTGTAGTTGAGCTGGCTAAGCTTTTGCCGGCCAATCTTACTACAGCGCAGAGGCTCCGGGTTCGATTCCTGGCATGGTGAATTTCCTAAATCATTTTTCCGTTATTTACTATGGTCTGAGAGGTCCGTTGTATATAAAATCCATAACAAGAGCATAACTTACTTAGCTTGTGGATATGCAATGTGTGTGTGTGTGTGTGTGTGTGTTGTCTTGTCTGCCGATGTATTCTATATAACGAAGAACGGTAAGAAACTAATATGTAGATAAAGCTTATAAATTGTTTTCAATATATGTAAAATTATCAAACTTAATTTGCTAAAGTCGTATAATAATATAATACAAGAAAAATATATTAAAAATAATAACAACAACCAGGGATGTTTTGAGGGCCCTTAAAGGAAATTGCGAAAATGTCGAAAAATTGCCATAGAAATTGAAAAATGAAAAAAAACACAATTTTGGTAACCTTTACAAAAAATGGATTTTTAATAGGTTTCTTGGAGTGGAGCTACAAACAATATATTATAGACTTACAACTTTCGAGAATTAGCGTGCAACGAAAAAAGAATTGGCAAACAAGGCCTGGCAACAGCTATTTTTGTTAGAAATGGTTCATAATTCCCATATGGCCTTTGGTCGTTTCGTGTAATTCGGAAAATCGCAATATTATGTTGTTGATAGAGACGCCTTATACATTAGATTTATTTTTATGGCGGAATATTATCTCAAGCAACAATCCTTGAACAACAAGCGTTTTTTTAAATTTCGAATGATAATAAAATGACCATCTAAAAGGATAGTTAGGGACATAGTGAAACTAACTAACAAAGAGGCTATTGTTTGGCGTAGTATATGCTACTGCCACAAAGATGGCGCTACTAAGTATAAGTTATAATTTTAAAGTTAACTTTATTTGTTTTGTACATAGCATGTATCTGAATGTTGCGTTTACATTTATTGTGAAATAACTTGATAACAAAATAAAAATCGGTTAAGTGCGTGTTAAAAGATTTCGTAAACATGACGAACGTCCATTATTTCATTATTTTCTTATGGAAGAAACATAATAAAATTATTTAATTATAGTAATATAAAAACTACGTTTTAACGGTTTTAAGAGGGGTATTTTATCTTATTTTTATTTTGACATCTCGGCAATTTTTCAGTAGCCGTGATCACGGAAGACAAAGATGTCGTCGAGTGGAATGTCAGCCAACCGTCAACTGGTTATTTTAATTATTTAATTTTTGTTTATGGTTGTGTACTCTATGGCAGTCCCTTCCAATTTACCACCGCTTCGTAACATGCCCCGCTCTAATAATTTTATATAATTTTGAAATGAGTGGAAGGTAAAATAAAAAGAGAAAATTATCCATCAAGTTGGGTTGTGTTCCGGTGCACGCAGAAAGAGCTCAGGAATCTCGAGGTTTGACAGACGTTTTTTGCTGGGTCTTAATAGTTTTGATGATTGGATTCAAAAGTTGGTACTTGCCAACCATCTTGGATTTGTGCTTTATCGCATCTGATGTAGTGGTTCTTGTAATCCATGAAGGCCAGCTGGCTTTACTAGTGGTTGACAGAGTACATGAACATTGCATTGAGATAGTGTGCGTGCTGAGTGTTGTTCACTCATACCGTCTTCTCGACCATAAGAAGAGTTCGATCGGCTTTGTAAATTGCAAAGCTATAATTCAAAATATATCGTATCTCAAAAATTACTCAATAATAGACCTATTCAGTTTAGCCCCCTTAACAAGGCATTAGCGCTAAATGAATAGAATAACGATATATTGTATTATGTCATTATATTAATTCTGTTCGTTTAAACGAACATAATTAATATAATGACATATTAATTCTGTTCTGTACCTTATACCACTTGTCTAGGGGATCAGATCAGTGTTTTCTATGCTCTACAACTTTGAATTTGACCATAATTTTCAATTTTATATTTCAAAAATTAGAGGGACACAAAACGCTTTTTATGACTTTGCAAAACTAAAATCCACCCACCTTATGAATTAAATAAAAAGCCACTAAGAAATTATATTCTATTTTATCTACTCTAAATCAAAAGGTCTAAATAAAATAAAAATAATTGTTATACGTACATTATGTCATTTAAAAATACAAAAAAATATAGAAACGACAAAACTGCCAAAGTACACAAAGAACAAAGCAGCATCGCTCATTTCTCAAGTTCTCGTGCAAAAATAATTGGCACTTATTTAAAATTCATTCATTCATTGATAAAGTTAAATATTTCCCTGCAAAGTTAGGCGGGAGGATCTTAACTAAGCCTAAGTGAAATATTGTCTTACGCAGGTTATTACAATATAAATTTAGGATTAAAAAAATACGTTTTAAAATTAAGACACGCATATATACACACACACATACGTATAATTATATATTTTATTTCATATTTTTTCATTGTTTTTTTTTTACTTTGATTTTTTATTGTTTTGTCTTTGATTTTAGTGACTTTTGATATTTGACATGTATCATGTTTTTTTTTATGATATGATAATTATTTAAGTCATAATCATTATCATGTCATCGCTTAATCAATCGCCCCCATCTGGCTGCGATTTGTAACATAGTTAATTTTTTTGTACTAAATTATATTTTTTTAAGTTAATTGAATTTTGATAAAGTTAAGATAGTTTACATGTTGTCGTAAGCATTCAATTTATCATAATCTTTAATATTATAAAATTCATACTGGAACAATGAGATAGTTTGATAGACATGTAGTATACTTTTACTACTTTTACTTTTTACTTTTATCCGTGCAGGAACGGAGAAAGAATACAATTTCCTGCAGCCGGGCGGCCTGTCGTAAGAGGCGACATAACAGCCAGGTGGTAGGGTATTTGCCCGACTGGATGGCTACCACCGCATGGTCTAAAGTATGTCGTCATAGCAACCTTGAGTTGTGTTTCGGCATTAGTGACCAGGTTCCAGTTTCCCTTAAGAGTGCAGCAGCGCATTTGTAGCACCTTTGGTGTTGCAAATGTCCATAGGCGGGCCATCTGCCTGTCTGCAGAACTTCTGCAATAAATAAATAAATACTTTTTGTGTGATCTTGTATTAACGAGCCCACAACCTGGACTCGTTAATACAAGACTCGTGCGACTCTTTCACGAGTATCGGTCAGGGATTTTAGTGGGTATTCCCAACCGTGGGTGGCAATAGTATTCTTGCGGAACTCCGGGATTTGCCTCGTAGGGGTCTCGCACTAGCGAATGCTGGCGATGCTAGATGAGACGAATCCCACATGCCGCACTGTGATTTGCCATGGTACATAAGTCCCCGACCCGGGTGGCTAATCTGCTAATATATATATTTAACTGCGAATTTTATATTTATTTAGCATGTACGTGGAATACAGAATTGAGACTTATGTAGTACGTATTTATATTCAGACCCAAATTGTTTTTTTTATTGAATTAATATAAATAAATAAGATATAGCTATAAATTATTAGTATGTATAGCGTTGTCTTATATCCACTACTATATTATTGTGTTGAATGGTTTATGGAAACTTTTGACGCAAATATTATTGGTTTTCTGAATTCATAACTACTCAAATCGTATCCTATCCAAATATAGCCCCAGCTGGTGGATAGTCCCGGTGAGGAATGTCAAAACAAAACAAACTGATTGAACTGGTTTCCCGACCGAAGCATGAACTAAAAGTCATGTTTCACGACCAGAGATATTGTCCGAACCAGCGAATACGAATCTACCGACTCTACAATGATTTATAAAAAAAACACTTGTATTATAAATTTTGTAATTATTCTTATCACAGAAGAAAAATGCGAGATATTCCAAAATTTTCAATACTATAATGAGATGCCTGAACCGTTAGTTCTTTTTCGTTCCGTATATGTCACTAGTAGTAAATCAATAATTAATTTCTACATTTTGTTTAAATATATTGGAAATAAATTGTACAGTTTGAATTTTTACTGTTTCAAATAATAAATTGTTGGGCAACAGTAGGGCTTCCATATTGGGAAACTTTTCTTAATTTTTATCTGGGATGTAGAAATTTGGGTCAAGCGATAAAATTTATCTAGTAATGACGACGGTCTGTATGTAATTTCTGGCATAATAAATTAATAAAATTAGTGATATTTCCAAAACTCAAACCCTGACAGTAATGTAGTATTGCTTTTCTATATCAAAGGAAGAAGAATAACTTTTGGCGCTCTGTGGTCTACTGTAGAATATGTAAGATAAAAAATATACGAGTTTTTTCTGAGTAATGTTTTTATTAAAAGATTGTCACTCCTTGTTTTCCATGCTAACGCTTATTACTATAACACGTAATGAGCGTAAGACGAATGATAGGTAGGTAGATAGATATAAATATTATGGACTACTGATGCTTGCATGAAATCTTTCGCCGTGTAACGTACCCTTAAGGGATTTACCACCGAGAAATTGGTAATTTACCTATCCATTCATTGTAATCACGTACATTATTAATACGGCTGGATCTTGGTAGAGTGGAAACGACTCCCTTAATTTTCCGCTATCCATTGAACTGAGTAACGGCACCTATTGGAAGGTAATTTCGATTAGAATGACTAATAAATTAGCTGCTCCATTGTTCAGGTCGATAATGTAAAAGAATTTAAAATTCATACGCAAAGCTTTTTAGTATCATTTTTTAAACAGCCAAGTGCGTGTGATCTCTCGCTCAGTGACGGCTTGTTCTAGATGTGGAAAGTTAACTGTTATTGACATTTTATTACGGAATTCCAGAGAAATCATTCAGTCAAAAAAATAAAGTTAAAATTATTATTCAAGCTCAACCGTATATCATGCACATACATGCCAATATAATTGTGTCAAATTCACAATACGATTTTTCAAGGTCTTCTACCATCCACATTGTTACGAGTTTGGCGGGACTCGAATTAAAATGCCGTTGGATTTATTATAGAGTTTATTAGAACTATACAAACAGGTATAACACAGGTACAAATATAACCGAACACAACAAATCCAAACGAAATGCAGAAGGTAGCAATTCAATAAAACGCCCAAAGTCCGTCACTATTAGACTCCCGATTGCACACACGTCACGCCTTGGTCGTGGTTGTCGCTAAACTACCGTCTCTCCATCGGGCCGTCGTTTTATACCTAACAGATACAAATGTTTCCGTCGACGTAAACCGCAACACTTGGCTAATGATTCAGCCGCAAGCGGCCATAGACGTATACAATAGGCGATTCTCCACAATAATTAGAAACGTATGCCAATAAATAACTGAACAAAAGAAGACTATCATAAAAAGATGACAATTAGTTCAAATACCGACAAGTAATAGAATGTGCTTCTAAAGATCTGTACGTGGAATTTGTCTTTGTCGGAACCTAGGTTGTAACAATATTATAGAAGCTGCATTTTTCAAGCTACACGCAACAACGCTTTCAATATTTAATTTACAAACTGAAAGACAGATAGGAAAATGATACCACAAAAAGTAAGAAAAAATGTTCTTATTTCTGAAGTAGAATATAAAAGTGTCTTCGGAACTTCTTACATAAAAAAGCGTGTGTAGTTTTATTACATACGTCAGCAAAGCCGGAATAGAATTATGTTTGATTGTGAATTCTTGCACGTGCAATATACCGGCCTTGGCTACGCATGAATGCTTGATCACCGAGGGCTTTATTAAACGGTAAAAAATCAATATCAGCACCAACAATGGATATGAAAGATTAGATACGGCGTAGGTTTCAATGAGAATTGCCAACTTGAGTCACTAGTTTTCGTGACTTTGAATAGGTCATATACCTGAAACAGTCTTTTGTATCAGATTAGACTATGTCCAAGGTTGTTTTAAAAATTATTTGTGATAGAAAGAATCATTAGATCAGCATAAAAAATAGTTATAGACTTCTGGCGAGGAGTTTTCACATCACTAGAACCATTTACATCTTGAACATTCTGACATACATGGACATTTGTATACATTTTTTTTAAAGTGCTTTAAACAGATTCAGAGAAAATAAATGGAACTACTTATTACTTTCATAATTTAAACATTTTGAGTAGTGTATTTTATATCGTAGTTGCGATTTTATGTGTAGTAGGAAAGCTACTATTTGAATAATTTCAAATTTCTAAGTAATTAAAAATCCTAAATCCCTTTTATAATATTGTAAGTGCTAATATAACTCTGTCTGTCTGTTACGCTTTCACGGAAAATCAATTACACCTATTTGGCTGAAATTCGGTATATATGTAAATTTAACATAGACAAGGGATACTTTTCATTCCGGGTAATGGGGTAGATTTATGTAAAGATTATCCCTTTGAAAATCGGATAGGTTTTTTTGTGATTTGATTTTGATAGACGAAAATGCGATAGTAACTCGATCTGTCTATCTGTTAAGCTTTCACAGAACATCTACTATGAGTACTGTATCTATTTTGTATATATTTTGCTGTAATTTTGTTTAATTTGTAGTTTTAATACTGAAAATAGACATAAAAAATTTGCCGAGAGATGGGATAGTTTGCGATTTAAATGGAAGTGAATCTTTCGGAAGCAAATAGCACTCACATAAAAATTTAATACAACGTAATCCATTCACTTTAAACGAGAGGTACGCACTAGGGCCTGACGCGCGGCAAGGCCGCGGGATAAGCTCTAGTAATATTATAATAAATGCAAATGTAAGATCGTCACAAAATTGTGCAAATACGTAGCCAGGGATTATAGAATAGATCACTGAGTACCTTTCATCCAGAATAAATTACTATTCCCGAAGGATGACGAATATAGACCAAAATCGCGATTAATTAGTGCCACCGTTGTAATTTTCGAATAAAAATATCTCACAATAAATCTCAAAATGACAGCCACAATTTTAATGTGGTGCTCTCGTGGTTAGTTTCACTTTCCCTAGATAGCGTTGGGTATTTATGATGAAGCAATTCTTTTTATGCAAGTGTATGTTTGCGTTTCACCACTGCCTCACCTGATGTTGAGAGATGACGCAGTCTAGGATGGAGCACGCTTACCTAGAAGATACCTTTGCATTCATGACTTGAAGACTTGAAGATTGTATTTGTCTGGAAAAACAGACTTAAAATTTAAATCGACATTTATAAATAATATGCTTACTTCACGACACACATAGTCCTTTGCAACGCGAACAAACGCTAGTAATTTATAAATATGCACTTAATACTTTAACTGTAAAATATTTTAAAACACCTTTGAAGGAATGTATGTTTCTACGTCGAAAATATAAAGCTTTAAGTGATTAAAGAAACGATGGGAAATAAAGATAATGACCCAGTTTCCTTATTATATCTATCCTCATCAACCATTTCGTCTAAGACAGTAAACGTGTTTTTTGCGCATTATTTCTAGGTCCCTGGACTAAATTGATGGCATACCCTTTGTGAAGAAAGGGTTTTGTTTGTGTTATGAATCATTCGAATAATCGTGTTTGAAAGGTGTTTAAGGTACATAAATACATTCGGGGTTAAATTTGATTTGTTTAGGCTGAAGATTTAGGTAAATTACTAACATTATATTTCATCTCTATTTTAATATTAAGGTATTACTGGTATCAAAATTAGGCTGAAGTTTAATTTTTTATATATTTATTCAAGTTAGTTTCGCAAGGTTTGTGTATTTCTCTAGTGTAATAATTTATGAATTTTCAAATTTCAGAATCGTCAAGAAAACGCACCAACAGAAAGTCAGCCCAATCAAATCCCTAATCCAGCCTCAACTACATTATAGATCCTTGACTTCTAAGCTGCTTCGCTACTGTAGATTAAAAATTAGTATCCCACGGAAACTATTTCGAAACGCCACTATCATAAGTATTTTATTCAATTACTGCCAGCGAGACAATAAGTGGAATAAGTGTAAGTAGTGCAACCTTAACTGCTGCAGCTACATGAAAATGGTCTTAGGGGGCTATCCATTACTTAAAGTGAAATTTTGATCACCATTCACACATTTTCAAACAATGTGTAGTTAGCAAGAAGTTAGCAAAAAGAATAGCCATTTTACACTTCCACTCCGTTTACCCGTTATTAAAATGTTAAACGAATTCATGCTGCATATATTAAATATGAAGAATATGTTAAAAGACTTTATGTGTGAAGTACAGAAAGGAAAACGTTGTATTTATTTAAGTATTCGGATCGGCCAGGCGTCGCATCCGGCCTCTCCTGAATAAATAAAGAGATAGGTGCCTTAAGCAAGGAATTAGTTTCAACAATATTATTTGAACAATATTAAACCTGAAACATTAACTAATTTTAGTTTGACGAGAAAATTATCTCGCTTATTAGTTTGATATATAATATTTTCGTTCGTGCAAAGTGTAAACTTTATTAGTAAATATATTCCGGTAGGGTCGTTGCCTTCGTTCTGGTAGCTGTTTAATTACGAATATATAGAACTCCTGCTGATATTATTAGCATAAAAAATTACTAACTTAATTATTGCCAAGGATTACATGAAAGATGATTTGTAGCTCCATTATACGAACTAATTATCTTTTTAAAGTTCAGATATCCACACGAGTGTTTAAAATAAACCTTATGGTTTACTCAATAGTCTATTTATCTGTATGTCACTGCTTATATAATATTGTGAATTCTTATCCAGATATATGAAATTTAGCACATATGTAAAGGCTAGGCTGATATGTTTACAAAAATATACATTTTATATTGAGAAGGAGGCCGGGAGGAGAAATTTAAAAGACCAATAACACTGAGACAGCTATCCAGATCGTAATGATAGAGCAATCCTTCAAGCTCAGATCCGACTCGCACATGACTGTTTACTTGTCTATTACTTAGTGTAAGATAAAAGGTATCCTATAGGTATACATCTATACACATAAATAAAAGTGATTTATTTGTTTGTAATGTCAAAATAACAGTTTTTGACTAAATAAATATGAAAGTATATAAGGTACTTAAATCAATTTTTAAAACGTTTTGTCTGCCTGGATGTTCCGGCTAATCTCTGAATTGGCTGGACTGATTTCGATGGGATTTTCACTGGCAGATAGGTGATGTTATAAGGAGTAACTTACGCTACTTGTTTACTTTTTTTGAGGGTCGCAGGCACAGCTAGTTAATAATATAGATTCTATGTATCTATCAAGCGGATATTGATATGAAAGAGATTAAATTACCATTAATTATTACCATTTAAATATGTATTGTAAATGGAAGTTAGAATTATATGATGGTTCCGACAGAGCGCAAAGCTCCAATAATTTCGTATGTGTTCCAAAAACGCCTTCAAAAAAACTAACAACTGTTACAACTCCCACGAGTTAAATAGCAACGTATGTAAATGAAGTAGCTGACGGGTTGACAGTGCCTCAAAGAAACTGAGTTGCCTTAGAGCAAGGGCCCTCGGGTGAAGTGGGGTTCTCTAATTAGTGCGGATACCGGGTCACAACCGCGCGTGCCAAAACGACCCAATCTTTTCACGAAATGACACCAAATGTATGTCATTAAAACTTTACACTTGTTTACAGACATATCGACAATTTATATTGGTTGTATAAATTGTACAATTTGTCATGTTTTAAATTTACTTTTGCTCATATGTCTTGTCATTTGGAAATCATCATTTTAGGCTTTCAGTTCATAATAGAGATTAGTAGGTCCGGTAGATAGACATTCGAATTCAAAATCCCTACGATGTACCGCGGCGCTTCATAAGGTGTTATTATCTAAGCTTCTCAGCCGTACTGTCATACGTCTACACACATATAAAACTGTCATACGTCCAATATTGATGTACGGATGTGAGGCTTAGACCCTAACACTGAGGGACGAGAACAAGCTGTTAGTGACTGAAAGAAAGAAAGATTCTGGGTCCGACACGGGGAAGCGATGGCAACTGGCGGGTCCGTAAAAATGCCGAAATCGAAGAACTGGTGTATGAGCCCAATATAATAGGCGAGAGTAAGGCAGATCGCTTGCGCTGGCTTGACCACCTACACAGGATGGGGGAGGATCGCGCAGTGAAAAGAATCTACGTGGGCGAACCAACGGGACGGCCACCAGTTGATAGGCCCAGATATCACTGGAGGGACGCAGTGGAAGCTGATTTGCGCGAGCTTCATGCCGATGACTGGCAGGAGAGAGCGCCGAACAGGAAGGAGTGGAGTATTCTTATTTCGGAGGCCAGGACTCATTTTGTTTCGGTGAGACGCAGCAGTTAGTTAGTTAAGTCCGGGTGGATACAAATCATTGGACCGGCTGCCGACTTATTATTTGCCTCCTTAAAAAAACTTGTAGGCATCTCGAAACCGTAATACAGTAAATCATATCATAACGTAAGTACTAAAAATTTAGAGGAAAGATAACACCTACCGCTTTAATATTCATCGTGAGAAGTTGTATAATTAAATAATCACCCCGGGTTAATTACTTTTGGAGTTACCTACCTTCATTTCGGGAATGGAGTATTTTCATAGAACTTACTAGTTTCTATTTTAGTATAGTTCTTGTTCTTAAGGGGATTTGTTATGATTACGTTGGGTGCCTACTTATACAGAATTATTATTGTGATCAATTGAGCAAAAGATATTTTATTGACGTAATTATAGTTTTTAGTTATATATAATTGAAAAGGTATATTAGCAATGATTGTAAAGCAAAAAACGCTTGAATGCAAAACCCTTAAATAAGACATAACTACAAGTTATTGTTTAGTTGCTTTATAAAGTTTATTAATAAAATCCCATAAATATCCCACCACTGGGCTCAGGGCCCCCAATTTCCTTTGGGCGAATGGAAAGCATAACCGCTACGCGTGTTCAAGGTGGCTTGTCGGGTCTGGCACATCTCTCATCTCGATGTGCTAGTTTCATCACAGTGTTTTCCTTCACTATCAGCACGTAGCAATTGCAACTACATATTTTATATGCACATTAGGTCGAACATGCATGCGATTGCATGTTACGTGCTATCACGAGTTGATGCCAAAACTTTAGGGCATAACGGTCAAAAATGTAAAGTTCGTAATAAGATTTTCCTGTGTAAAAGAGATCTCGCGACAAGCTTTTATTATTGCAAAGTAAGCATAACGTAATAAAAATTTTTGTAACTAACTTTGTTCATTCAGGTGGCAAGTAAATATCGAGACAAAAGCACGTTAATTTGCTGTATTTTAAGGGTAGTAAAATAAGCTTGTCGGCTTTGAATCACAGTTCTAAATAACGATTATATACTGGTGTATTATGTAAAATAGTCAGCTAGAATTCCCTGCTATAAAGAGTTTCTTAAAGTCTAAGAAAGTTACCTCAGATCTATACTATATACAGTCCTACTGATCTGAGAGCTATAAGTAAGTCACAGATTCGTGAGAAATAACGCGTTCGAGCGGAGAGTTTCTGTAAAGCTAAAGGCATCTCGATGTAATCTCTTAAGGATTCCAAGGTAATCCCTTGTACTTATCCACCATAGGTCCCCAGGCGGCCGAACGCGATCGACCTCCATCCAAATGGGTTTTATATATAGTAGTAGTCTTCATTCACATAAAAAATACTTTTAATATTAACCGTCCTATAAACTTAAAGATTTAATGCTTTATTATTCTGATTTTCTTTACAACTCTTTACCGGAATTACACGTGTCTTTTACTAAATCAAATAAGGATCGTATCCTTTATAAGGCACACGAGGATTAATGTTTAACAAAGTAACATTTTTAGATTTTTATTGCTTATTCCTTTATATTTATTCAGGCAGAGGGTCTTATCATATTTTGATATCTCTTTTTTTATCTTATACTAATATATAAAGCTGAAGAGTATGTTTGTTTGATTCAACGCACTAATCACAGGAACTCCTGGTCCGATTTGAAAAATTCTTTCAGTCTTAGATAGTCTATGTATCGAGGAAGGCTATAACATCACGCTCAGATCAATAGAAGCGGAGCACCAATGAAAAATATTCCAAAAATCGGGGAGGTATTGAAATCAAATTCCACGCGGACGACGTCGCGGGCACAGCTAGTTGTGTTATATAAATAATATCTATTAAGATATATATGTTCACTATTTCTAAAAATACTATTATTTTATTACAATATTTATATGAAAAGCTACGGTATTGTTAGGAGTTTAAATGTTAGATATTAGAATCATAATATTTAAAATGTGTTTACTAAACATTAACATGCGATATTCTTTAAATGTGATGGTAATACAGTTCCCCCAGCCTGTCAAGGAAATGTTGTGTTTACAAAATTAGTCATACACGCACATTGTAAGCCATTAGCAATTACATTACCACCTAACAGGTGGTAATACGATTGTTGATTAAGAGTCTTCAGATTGGGGATATTAGGCCCCAATTTTATTTTTCGCGGTAAATTTTGTAACTGATCAAATAATTACACGAGGCAAAACAATAAAGCACTACCTGCAACACAGTGATGTTTAATATTTCTACGTATATTTATGTATGTAATATCTATAGGTGTATTTATATATGTTTATTAAGTATAAAATACATGTAAGTAGCCGCATATCCTCTAATATTTATTTATACCACTTTTGACCAATATATGTTTTTATTCCTGCAACGGGTTGTCTGGAAGAGATCGCTTCTTAGCGATAAGACCGCCCATTGTGCACATTTAGAATATTTTTAGGCTATAAATTCATCTGTATTTTCTGTAATAGTGTACACGAAAGTGTTATCTATCTATCTATCTATGATTTCCTGCATGATTCACCACGGGGTAACTAATATTTTCCATATATTCAGAGAAATACAACATCATACTATCTAACTATAGTATAGTATCAACATAATGCATAGCGACACAAAGGTATATACCCTCATGTCTCGTGAACCAGAAACGCAAACCTTCAAAGATTGAACGCGGTGACCTCTGCCTATATAGCTATCTATACCCGCTTACGACCTATACCTACAGCGCACACCTGTGCCAAAAACTAATTGTGTACAGAACGCCAACTCTTTATAAAGTTCTAGTCTTTAAATTTTCGCTGTTTTTTTATTAGGTTTGATTAATACTTCTTAAGTTTCTGCGACTCATACCCATAATTAAACTACGTTTTAAGGGTTTTTAAGCGCGCTTATCTATTCGATTTTTATTATTCCGACGTTTCGGTCACTTTTCAATAACCGTGATCGCGTAAGACAAAGATTTACATTATTTTTACTCCCACCTACTTTAATATTATATAAAACTATTAGAGCTAGGCATATTTGCTGAAGAGTTTCTTGCACCACTTCTTCTCTTTTAGCCACAACATGTTACGAAGCGGTGGTAAATTAGATAAGGCTCTCATGGAGTAAATAATAAACAAAATTAAAACCAAATAATTAAAAAGAAACAATTTGGCGGTAGGTTAAACAAAACTTTAACAATAGTCATTGACACTTGACATCTTTGTCTTCCGTGCTCTCGGCTACTGAATAGTGACTGAAACGTCGGAATGTCCTTATGCCTTTGTTTATTTATATTTGATTATTCTTTTGTATATTTCAGCCGACAAACACATACATTATACTCTATTCGCAAAATAAGAAATTTAAAGCTTTGCTCTGATTAAAATACCGGATATCTTTGGGGCCAATAAATACTTCTGAGTAAATTAAAATGTAATTGTTTACAACATTTGGTTTATAGCGAACCAAACCTAAGTAAGACCTCTGTGTTGTAGTGTAAGATTTCGCGTTTTAATACTAAAACCATAAACTGTATAATTATAGTTTCTAGTGTTCAAGAAAGAGTTTATTATTTAGATTTGATTGAAGAAAGCCGTTGATATGCCTTAACATAATATGCTACGAGTCTTTTCTTTTCTTTCACCATATCCCAATCATTTGGGGTCGGCACAATATGGCTTTTCCTTCTACACTCTTCTACTCTGGTATACATCTTCTGTCATACCACATATCATCATATCATCCTTCACAAAAGATGGATGTATTCCATCTTTTTTGGTTTTTTTATAATATGCTACGAGTATCATAAAGCAATGATAATATACCTATCTCTACTGAAATATTTTATCTCTTGAAGTTATCAAGTTATATTGAGGAAACTCGAATCGAATGAAATCGAGTTGCATTTACTCAGAATACTACAGTCATCTCAGATAACTAACAGATCGAATTGTTCAAGCGACTCCGCTTGGTCGCGTGACTATAGTCGTAACTCCTGAATCAACTGAGATGTCGTCATGGAATATCTAGTTTATTTAGTGACTGAAATGCAAGTTATTCTCCGGTATTACCATCTAGACCGTAACAAGAGAGCGGACTGTCAAATCAACTGAAATATTTTTTATAAAATTACAGAAGAACGTAACCTCATAGGTTTTGTACGACCGCACTAACTGATGAGGTCATAATCTTGTACCTACGTACAAGAAAAAGGAGTCAAATAGCGCATTAATTATTGTTTGAAAAGAAATCATAATTATTTATATCATGCTATCTAAACAGCCAGAGGATATTTTAACGCTTGTTCTTTAACATTAAAAATTATTGTAACTTATATCCGCTATTGTTGCTTCAATGCAAAATAGATAGGTCAAGAAAAATTTGAATGATATTTAGTTTTTGTTGAATTCAACAGTTTCCTGCATAATGTTAAATAATTATTTTCAATGATAATTATGATATTTCACGAGTACATGGATGTTAACGATATTTGTGACATTTTGATCATAATGCAAAAGGGATCTAGTACTGTTTTTATAATATGCATGTCACAATTGGGAATTAATGACGGCAATTTAAAATATGATTTTGAGTTTTAAGTTTTTGGAGTAATATCAATTTTGTTTTTTTTTGTGATCTTTTTGTATTCAAGGAGTAAATAGCACTTGTAAAAACTTAAATTCTGTTTTCTATTGGAACTCAAAAACTTTACCTGTAACTAAATTTGCTTTGAAAGCGGTGGTAGACTCAAGAATATCAGTAAGTAATCGGTAAGATTCCATTTTGATATAAATAACTCATTTTATTTTTTATGACATTAAAATATAAAAATGTCAACTTACACTGACATATTTTTCATATAACCCAAACAAAGAAACCTGAAATTATATAAGGACAGTGTCAATACCATAAATGTTAAGAAACACAAATACGCGCACAGTACAGAGTGGACTATCTACAATCTCTATTCAAACTTGCGCCCTTTACGACCAGAATATTTTGAACCATCGACCCTACTTTTGATAGGCAATTGGGAGAGATAAACCCGATATTGTTATATTTGTAGCGCAGCAAAGCAACGTTTATTGTATATTTACTGTGTAATATAATCAGATTATATCACACCCACTTGTTTCAATTTTCGTCACATTGATCGTGTTTTACAATATCCATATTTGTTGATAAATTGGTTATTTATCCGCTATGATAACCCAAAGGTGGGTTGGGGATTTCAAAATTATCTGTAAACTTTTTATATAATAGGTTTTAAATCTCGATTCTGATCGGTTCGTCTGCCTCGAAGCTTGGTCTCCGGTTTCACATTATTACTTTTCAAGTTTGCATAGTCCTCGATAATTGTGGGACTAGTCACACGCAAATCATTCCTCACGATGTCAACATTTTTTAGTCTTACCCTTTTCACCGAGACCTGGAGAGGTACATACTTTTATTTTATTGCCTAAAAGAGTTCAATAGGCAAACGGCGCACTCTGAGAGATGGTTGCCTTCATCTATGGACTTTTTAGCATCAGCGCTGAGTTTAACGCTTTGCCGCCCCTTAAAGGGACTGGACTCATGTCAAAACATAACTTAAGGTTATTATGGCATACTTTAGGCCAGGAGTTATAGCCACCCAAACGACAAATGACCTGCTACCTAATATAAACAGTTTAATAAAACGTGGACGTATTGACGTACATAGCACTTGTAGTTTATCTGTTGCTTCACACTCATAAAGTCTGTTGCGGATCCGGGAGTTCGTGCCACGATCTCTCAGCGTAACACTGCTAATCCACCGCGTTATATTCTTGCAGTTCTTGCCTGTGTTGCTCAAGTATAGGCCACACTTCACTAGTATACAAAAACACAGACTTTTCAAGTCAATCGGCGTTTTTGTGTTACAAATGAAATCAATTATCTCTAGCTATTTGATCCAAGCTTCTAAGATACTTGCCTTGCCTTGACGTCGCAGTATATGGATCCGGACGCGCGAAGTCTTCAACCTGATTAATTGTCGCCGTGTACATAATATATGAATACTAACTCTATATACTCGTTTCCGACCAAAAATGAATAGCAAAGTAGATTCTATTACCATAATTTCATTTCCAAACTAATCTCGATTTGGGTTTGAAACAAAAGAGAGTAAAATTTATTACACAATTTTAGAAGGTAAGGTTATTATGAATTGTATAATTGGAAATTGTCGCAGGTATACAGGATCCTCCCATTTGTCCTCGAATTTAGAAGATTTATAAATTTAATTTAACAAAGAATAACTAACTTTTATTTTCAGACATTCTAAACATCCTATGGACAGCTTGCTAAATAAATGCGTCCATACTGGAGGAGCTCGAGATTGGAGATCACCAGAGGCTATCAGCAGTATACCGACGACGTATACTCATGTACTTTGGCCACATAGCCCGAAAGAATCCGGACAATATATGGAGAGACTTGTGATCACTGGGAAAGTCGAAGGGAAGAGATATCGCAGCAGATATCCAAATAGGTGGATTTATCAGATTGCTGACCAGCTGGATACTTCAATAAACTCAGCCTTCTAACGTGCTTGAAACCGATCTCGGTGGTAGAGAACAATTGTTCACTGCCATCAAAGACACGATCCTCAGCAGTAAGGGATAGAAGGAAATACTTAGAAGAAGATAAGGCTAAATTAACCTTAGAAATAAATAAATCATATTTAGGGTTGTGGAGTAGCCATTTCGGCGAGAACTAAACACTTTTTTTCACGTTATTCTTTTACAAAAACTGGTGGATCTCATCATTAATCATGACCCTCCATTCAGTTCGTGTAATGTTCTAGAGAAATAATGTAAAATTGTAAACAACACAATCTAGTGTCGTATCATTGTTGCCTAGTTTATTTAACATGACCATGTTTAAAAGTGGGTCATGTATGCTAACAAATTGTAACTTTCACTGCACTTGTTTTACAACTGAATTATTCACTTTAAGTGATCATACACGCGACATGGAACAGAATTCTAGAACTAACTATTGCTCTTTTTTTCCAAGGGGAAATTCTTTATCGGACATCCTGCCGCACAGAGACCACGGCGGGGCAGTGTGGGACTCGCCGGCGGCATACTCTAAACTACGGATAGTTGACACCCAGACGGGCATATGCCCTATCACATGGCAGGTTTTTTTTGTCTGTCTCTTATGGCAGGCCAACCTAAATTAGTAATATTTCGCTCTTCGTGCATGGATGAGTTATGCATCGATTTTTGTAATGCGAATTTTTATGATTTAAAATTTTTCTTCTATCTAAAGTAAAAAAAACATAATTTTTACCTCATGTTTACATGGACCTTTCCACGGCAGGAAGCAGGAAATTGGCGAGGGAACATAATTCTTGAGCATAGCATAATCACGTTGCCCTTTTCAATCGCCACTTTTCTACCGTGAAAACGGGCATAGCGGACAAGAACTTCGTTTTGCGTATTTAAATCTCTGTATTATTATATAATGTCCAATAAAGTAAATAAAAAAAAATATGCAATGATTGTAACTCTTTCAAGTAAACCTCAATAACCTTCATAACGTTTTAAGACATAAAATGTTTTGTTTTTAATATTAACTTATGATGTAGGTACCATATAATCAACGCACATAAATATTTGTAAAACCACAGGTCAGAAAGGGTGACATTATTTATCAACTATCGTCGACATTATCTGTATCACTGCAAATAAAAATTAATTCATCATTAAAATAATTTTATACTGATTAGGAATATATTTTAATAGCTCTGTAAAAGTGCAGTTTTATGAGAGTCTAGGTATATTTCTTTGCAAATGACACACTAATGAAAAAGACAGGAAAGTTCGTGTCGTACTAAATTAAATTCAACATCTGCCTAAGCCGGGCGTTTCACAATATCCTGCTGTTTTTGAATAATGTAAGCATGAGAGTCGCGTGTCATGCTTCACGAGCTCGCGTGACATAACTACATTGTTTACGCCGTATTATGTTTACGGCGTCAATGTTGGCAGTTTTTTTGGCGCGCAATGTGCATTTTACTAACTATTTTCACTGGCAGTACTGTAGGCTTTTTGGTAATATTTTCATCGCTTTCGTATTGCGAAGCTGGCAAACAGATATACGACCCACCTGATACTAAAAACTACCATTGCCTGTAGACGTTTACAACACCAGGGGCGAAGCCAACGCATGGTCAGTCTTCAGGATAAGTAAAGAGGATGAGATAGATATATAGGAGATGATATATTGAGGGATAAAGAAGATGGGATAGATGGATCAGACATAAGGTATTCCTTCTAAATAGAGGGAGGGTATGAAATAGGGAAATGAAATAGAGGGATGAGATAGAAAAGGTAGAATAACGAGAGCCCTCACTCATAGCACGAAACACAGTCAACCTAGGGCTAACCCTTTCACGCTGATATTCTGCGGCAGCGGGGTATAATACTTTTTTTTTATAATGCCGTGGGAATGTCTTTGGACACCGTCGTCGAGATCTGGGGAAGAGCCGAATGCAGCGCAGAAGCATGTATCGAGGGACTCTCAGCGTCCGGATCTACACGCTAGCTTCAAACAGAAGCAGTCGCGAGTAACCGCTCGCCAAACTACCCTCTAAACCTAAACCTGCGCCCCTGTATCAACGCTTTTACGGGACGTCACTGGATTTAGAAGAGAGTTACTGCACCGTGACGCCCCCACCCACGCTCGGCAATACTTGGCTAACCCAGTGGCAGAGTGACCCACTTCATCAATCAGGGGGGGAAGTCCTACGCTACGCGGCTCCCTGTGACGGTAATTATAGGAGGAGGAGATGCGCGTAGCGGTGCCTTCAGCCGCCGGTTAGCCTCCTGCGAATGGGATCCGCGTACGCGTCCTCCTCCCTAACTCTTTTTGCGTCCTTCTGCGCCATTACAGACTTATAGGAGGAGGAAACCGCAAGACAGGATTGCGGGCCCTGGAGTATTGCCTCGAGCGTGGTATCACACTGGCCGAGCCTACCCTAAGGCCTGTAATCAAGATAATTATTTCAGCATGGTTCAACCACACGAGGTTATTTTTTAAATTCACAACAACATTCTACAAAAACGGAAGCTTAGCCCGTATGTCTCTTCATAGCACGGTTCAATTTACCCTGTGGTAGTTTATAATTTGAAGTTTCTTTAATGAATTAACCAGGTCAAAATGGACCTAAGAAAATACAGAGTAACGGCAAACTTATAGGGTTTGAGGTTGAATTTAATTATTAATATCTTGGAACAACCCCAAAAGTTAAAGCGTTTAGGGAATAAAAATTATTTCCTGAATAATTTTCATCAGTTAGTTATAATATTATTATACTAAAACTAGTACTGCCACTTAATAAAATATGTATAAACAGTATTTATCTCAGTTTTTAATTGGTGTTTTATCTCAACTGTCCTAGTTCTGATATTTTTAGAATTATTACAACAATTCGGTTGTCATATATCAGTCAAAGACTTAATTGGTTGGGTCTGGCGTGGAGGATAAGCGGCCAGCTTACCATGATAACTGGTTGCTTTAATATAATATTATTGTAAAACATACATATTCATGAGTAAATATAGAGGCGTAAATTATGCGAAATCATGTTTAAAAAAGAAGAAAAGCTGCTCTTAATATTACTTTCGTAACATCGTTTGCTAAAACAATAAAATACACCGCCCAACCGTTTTAAGATATTCATAATTAATATAAATTTTAGCTATTTGAATCCGTATCTTTTAAAGAAATGGCTTGAAAAATCTATAAGTTGTTTTTACAACTAACCTTCACTAAGGATGCGGTTACATATTAGTTCGCTCACAAGGGACAGCATTAAACATGCTATAAAATACAAATAACTGTTCTAAAACAATTACACTATTGTCCCAAAGGAAAAATTTTGGTGTTATGCTTATATACATATAACCAAGTAGCTAGGTAACTAACGCATTGTCGTTTATCATTATATGCAGAGCAATTTAAATATCTGTCTGTATTTTGGAATGTGGAAAGAATGTATGATGAAAGAATGACTAAACAGATATACAATGCAAAAGTGGATGGATGCAGAAGTCGCGGAAGGCCACGACACACCTTCGATGATCAAATTGATCGTGTACTATCAGAAGGTGATGTCAGTAGCCTTAAGAACAGACGAGCGTGCATGACAAGAACTATGAATGTCAAAGAAGCAAGTAAGGTGTGCAAGAATAAACCTGTATGGCGCTCTGTTGTTCGTGCCTTCTCCGGAAGGAACCTGGCGTGAAGTTATGTATGTAAGTCTGTATTTTGGGAACCTTACCCATTGACTTCGATGACCTATATATTCTACTTATAGCCTTAAGGGATTATAATATGTAGAATACAATATAAGTTTAAGTTTCATTCATTGTATTAGTTAATAATTGAATCAAATAAATTGTATCTACAATATGATATGTTAATGATCAATGATGATAAAATTGTAAAAAAATCCTTATGAATTCTACTTTGTGTTATTTTTTCTATTATATTTATATTTTATTCCAGGAAAATATGTTCAATAGTTATAATACAATTCATAAAATTAACTTACAATCATAAATCATTAATTGAACATAGGACACATGTTCACATGCATGCATAAGCTCATACATTCTGTTATATAAGCCATTACTGTAGTTTCATCGAAATCCGTTTAGTAGTTTTTCCCAAAAAGATTAACGAACATCCATTCTTAATATTCACAGTATTAATAAGAGAAGATATAAACGTTGTGGACGTATTTTTTTTAATGTTACTTTATAACTTTTAAAATGTATTTAGAATACCAGTACAAAGCCGAATCAGAACCCATGTAACTTTGTCAAATGTAAATATAGTGCAATTTTATAAGACTTTTTTTTTAAATCGTATAGTGATCTAAAAAATCTCGGTTGAGAACTTATTATAAAACCTTAAAGTGAAAGAAACAAAACATTTTCTTGAGAGCCGTTACATACACGAACATAGCGGCACAATTAAGTGAGATTGTAGTACTAAACCTCATATATCTTTTTTATTTCTAAACAGAAGCGTGCCGAAAGACTACTGGGAAGTCTCAATGCAATGATTATAACAATTATTTACTCGACGCCTCGTTCAGTTAACGAATTAAATTGATAGTGGCGAGAGTCTGCTCTATGCTGTCGTAAGACAAACTACTGTAATTGAGTCAATTAGCTTCCAATATATCAAGAAAACGTGGGAGAAACAAGGAACCGCTTGTACACAAAATGTGTTCATAAAAGCCAATATAAGGCGTTTCAATTCTGTCTTTCAATTTGGATTAATCAAGCAAAGAATATATAACCATGAATTATATACAATATCATTGAATACGTCGTGCCTTTTCAGTACCGCGCCTTTCGACCAAATAAATTGATTTCGTTTGTTTGATTCTACGTAGTAGAACCATGCCGCTACCATTATTTTGGTTACGAGTTGTTAGATAGACCGGCTTGATCGATATGATACCACGGGCTCACAGAACATCCGCGTAAAACGGTTAGTCTTGCGTTAATTGTGATTCGTGCGATGAGTGAGAATGGCACTTGCCCACTTCCGCCTCCTTTATGCCTTAACCTCTATCCCATCGCTTATATCCCTTACCCCAATCCTATACCTACTCTTTATTTCATTCCTCCTATCCCACCGCTTTTTCCGTATCCTAAACGTTGGCAATGCGTTGGTTTCGCTCTGTGATGCAAACGTCTATAGGTAACCGCTTTCCATTAGGTGGGTCGTCTGCCAGTTTGCCAGCTTTACAACAGAAAATAAAAGTTGTGTTTTTGCAGTTCAGACACAGTAGAAGTGAAACAGTGTGACAAGGGATGGGAGTGATTGAAAATTCCGTGACGTCATATTTCATATATTATATCGTTATAATATATTTAAGCTTTTAAACCACGACATTTGAAGTACTAATGAAAACCTTCAAAATATTTCCAACACCATCAGTATCAGCTTAGTGCTTAAATTATTAAATATCATGTATTCTATCTCATTCTCTCGCAGGCTTAGTCCTATAGATTATATATATTTTATAAGTTTTTATTTAACTTGCAATGGATGTATGTAAGTTCGGGTGGAATCTTGCAAGTTAAATTTGACCAACTTCCCGGTTTCCGATTGACAATACAATAATATGGTACCATGGAGCTGATCTGATGATGAAGTCGGAAGGTGACAATAGGAACTCCTGTACTAAACAAGATTGACCCGTCGTGTTTGGGCTCGTTTAACTTGTCTTGGCTAGCACTCTGCTGCTACATGATATCCAAGATCTCAAAAGCTAGTATATAAAAACCTCTTTTAAAAAGTTTTTTATTGTCTAGTTTTCGCTTCATCAAGTGTCAAATCACAACGATTCAAAAGAAGTTTCATTCAAAAATCTGTCTAATAACAGCATTGGTGAAACTTGAATTGAACACGAAGTCTGTCAGATCTAACAAAGAAAAGGTTGTCGCGATGTATTGACCTCGCCTGTGTAGTCACGGGTATATTAACTTGAGGTGCTAAATTTTTGTGCTCAATAAGCAATAACTTATCGGCATATTTCAAGTGTTAAATCGATTTCCACGAACAGTGGCCTCTTTTATGCGTATACAAAATTACAGACGTGGATTATTTTAATGTTTCGTTATTCAAATATTTTTATATTCAGATTGCTATCATAATTTAAAAAAATATTCTCGTCGTTCCAATTACCTTAAATGCCTTGCCTATAAGTCTATTCATATATACTACTCGTGTTTGTGTGTGTGACATACACACGAACAGAAGACGATTGGACAGATTTCGAAGACATTTTTTGTTTGTGTTGAATTGGAACCAGCAGGTGCCAATGGAATTGGATTCTAGGATTTTGATGAAAGTTTTATGTATATACTACCCATATGTACCGGAATAGTTTAGACTCACAATTGGACAGGGTAGGCAGCGCTGCAATTGTTTTCTAGAATTTGATGTTTTTCGAGTGAGGCGAAATCTACTGAGCCTGATAGTCTCATTGCAAATATTGTTGGCGCAGGAATGCGGGGATAAAAGAGAAGGAAAGTACTTACAGGATACGTCGCCGCACCAAACACGTTACGAACGATGCGGGCTTCGCAGCGGCAGGCACGTCTTTCTCGCGATCGTTCCTGCACGTCTTGCGGTTCCTTTGATGAGTGGACCAGCTAGTACAGTACAGTGGGTGCCTTCCAGCAAGCGGGTTAATATATGCGTGTGAAGAATATTGTAGGACACACAAAACGTGGCTAGTCCAAAGTAGACTATGTCATATTATATAGCGACAGATGTAGCGAAAAGAATAAGGAAACAAAGAGACGGTGACCAAATAGGTCGGCGTTAACAAATATATATCAATACGTATACTTAATACATAAACTTATAATTACTCGACTTCACTGATTGACTGACTAAACTGCTATACTAATTAACCAACGCACACCCCAAACTACTAGGGTTAGGACCGTGAGATTTGCATTCAGGTTTCTGTCTATTCTGTAGGAGCATACTAAGAAAGATTTTTTGAAAATTTAACCTCTTGGTGGTGGTGAAAAAGGGGATGAAAATGTGTATGAAAGTCGTAGTTACAACAATTCTTTGTATACGTATCTACATATGAAGACTAGAAATAAATTTATAAATAAATACATTATCCCGATAACCAAAGTGTAAAACCTCTGAGTGTTATAACGCTGTTAAAATAAATTACACTAAGACATTCACCAGTTCACTCTTCTTTACTCGTGTATTACATACAAGATTCTGTAATAAGATTTAATACATTTAAAATAAAGAAACTTTGTTTGAAAAACCCGACTTCAAAAACTAAAAAGTATAAAATAACTTATTTCTAAAGCTATTATTATTAATATATAATATCTAAAATATCTTAAAGTCGGTGCTTATTTTATACTTTTTAGTTTTTGAAGTCGTGTTTTTTAAACGAAGTTTCTTTATTTTATTTGTTACTTTTTAGTGTCTAGCTATATATGGATAGATCTACGAAAGGTGCTTCTTAAAAAATATAGGTGCCAAGAAACGGGAACAAAAAAATTGTTCGTAAAATGAAAACCACTGGGCCAAACAATGTTAAATTTTTAGAGGACCAAATCGTAACTATTCCGTATCAAACTAAACAAGAATCACGTAAATCTGATCATAAATCTTAGCGTAATCGGTGTACATATGGAACGGAATGGAATTTTTTTCATAAAAAATGTTCATAACATGAATAGTACTGGGCCAAACTATGTCAAATTTTTAGAGAACCAAATGGCAGCTATTCCACGTCGAACAAAAAAAGAATCACGTAAATCAGATCATTAATCTCAGAGTAATCATTGTACATATGTAACGGAATGGATATTTTTTCATAAAAAAAATGTTCATAAAATGAAAACTACTGGGCCAAACTATGTACAAATTTTTAGGGGACCAATTGGAAGCTATTCCGCGTCGAACAAAAAAAGAATCACGTAAATTGAGTAATAAATCTCGGAGTAATCGGTGAACATACATAAAAAAAAACAAAAATAAGATCCCGACGAATTGAGAACCTCCTCCTTTTTTTCAAGTCGGTTAAAAAGAACTTTGACTACGCGGGCAATAAGGACTTGGAGGGAACTTCTCGCCGAGATTTTCCTTTTGCGCTAAAATATGGAGTCCCTTACTTTTATTTAGACACCAGTAACCACTTTCCACCAGCCTGCTTGCTTGTTTGCCAGTTTTTGGCAATTAAAAAAAGTCACTTCCATAAACCTTAGTTCAAGTATAGAAAAATGTCGTTTCCGTGTAATGGGTGCTCACTTTAGCAGCAAATTATAACGATACAAGTAATGTATTACTCTTTAATGTTGGAAGTTGTATTGTCACATTAAAATGTTGTTAGTGTACAAGGTTGTTTAATTTACATGTTCATAATTCGTGTTGTATTGCACCTAGGGGTGGAGCTTAAAAATTTGACAAATAATAAAAACTGGCAAATTATCGTTTTTATCCTCAGCCATTACGGGATGGTAAAAAGTTATTTTTTGTGTATTGTGTCATTAATTTCATTGTACACTAGCGTTATGAAAAGGTTCGTTAGTTTTAAAATTGATTCATTTGACGTTCCGCGAATACATATTACTGTTTCAAACTCAGTGAAAGAACAGACTATTCCACACATAAAAATAGTTTTAACGGTTTGACAATAAAGTTAAAAGAAATTTAATCTTAGATCAAATTTCTTTGATTTTCTATCCTGTCTAAAAAAATGTTTAGTAATGTAAAAACTTTTTAATAGTTTTAATATTTATGACTAGCTGTCCCGGCAGACGTCATCCTGCCCGAAAAAGCTACAATCGATATGCCGACAGCAGCGCCACCTACCGGGTCCAATTGTGAACCAACTCAGAAACCTTCTTTGGCTCATGCACAAAAACTCTGCTAAAGATCATCACATGATCAAATGTATAGTTCACGATTCTATAAAGGACATACAGACAAACATTCATTTTTATATATAAAGATAAGCGTAGTGATTATATTCACTTTGTTTCTGATGATTAAAACTATTGTTAATCTCAATGTCTGTCATTGTGAACATAGGAATTTTTCTTTTTCACGTTTCTTTATTTTATAAACGTAACATTTATCAAAATGTTGGCGGTATTGTTTCTTGTACTCGTGCAAGCAAAATTGACCAACATTTTTATACGGCGACTGTACAATAAAGTCTATTCTTCCTAAAGTTATAGAAGCAATGCTAATAAAGAAACTAAGTAACAGTAGTAAGTTTTTTTATTCATATAATAAAGTGCAGTATAAATATGAATATGATTGAATCGATAAAAAATTAAAGGTTTCTATTTGGACAAAAACACAAGCAAGGCCGGCTTTACCCGGGGATGCAAGGGGTGCCAGTCATCCAGGCGCAGAGATCTAGGATGCGCAAATCGATTGGCTTAAGTAAAAAAAAAACTGTTTTTAGTATAGGTTCTCGTTGGACCATGATCTTGCCAAATATGAAGCGAAGATATGGTCTGAGACGGAACATATATACCTGGAAACTTACAAGGGAGTTGAAATCATCCACGTTGTAAGTATCGGGATAAACAGACTCCGGCAATGAGTTCCACTCCTTTGCGGTGCGCATGTTGAAGACTTCTTAAGACAGAGTTTCTTTTCATTTTGTAATTCATAATTTTCATTGATTGACTCATAATCGATTATTGTACTAAATTAAAAACATGTACTGTCCGTAATCATTGTAAAGTAAAAGCAAATTATTTATTGGCAGATAATATTGTATCTAAGTTTTAGGGATCGCGTTATTATGCGATAAGACCGCCTATTGTGTATTGTAAAGATGTGTTTATAGTTGTAATAAGTTGATAATTTAAAAAATCTTTCAGCATTAGAATGCGACATTATCCCTGAACAATAAAGAATATATTTATTACTAGAAAAAAAAAGGAATTCCTCCTAAAACTTTAATAATGAATCAAATCAAAATCTAAACACTTGACGCTGGAATTGAGTTCTAGGAGTCTGGTGAAATTTTATGTGTGTTTGATTGGGTCCTGGAGTGGATTAGGTTCACAATTAGACCCGGTAGGTGGCGCTGCTATCGGGTTCTAGATTTTTATTTTTCCAAGGCAGGACAATGTCTGCCGAAACCGCTAGTTGTTTATATTTGTGACCAATAAAGTATATTTATCTATAAACATCAGTGATGGGAATACGATATACCATACCTACATTATGGAATTATAGATAGATAGATAACACTTTATTGTACACCATTAGAGAAAACACAGATGAACTTATAGCCTAAAAATATTCTATATGTGCACAATGGGCGGTCTTATCGCTAAGAAGCGATCTCTTCCAGACAACCCGAAAATTAATTATACCGGAATTATTATAAAAATATACTCTTTAAATAAGTAAATCAATTGATTTCTTGATATTTTATGGATTCATTCATTTCGTCAAACATCGAATCCTACAAGGGCTATAAAATAAGGTAGAGATAATACACTGAATATATTTAATAATTACATTGAATGTTTTCTAGTCTTAGTAGGTACTAAGACTAGAAAACATTCAGTGTAATTATGTTTGCCAGTAATTATTATTATACTTCAAAATTATTTCCTTTTGAGGCCTGCGCGAAATCTTTTCCCGTAAATATTATTTTATTTTTATGAATGCCAGCATTGAAATTATTCTCCTCGTTTTTAATAATGCTTTTGAAATTGTAAAGGCAGCCCTTGTTCTTATTTTGTACGGGTTCTAGAGTTCCTTAGAATCCAACGTTGGAACTTTTGTATTTTACTTTAAATTATAGGATAACCTATTTATAATATAATAAATGTATAGGGATTGACTTTGTACACTGACTTTAAAAAGAGATGAAATCAGTGGGTTGAGCCCACGTGGTAGAGCCCTGCTGGAATCACTATCTTGATAAAAGCTATTAGCTTAGCTCTAACTCTTCTCATATTCTCACAAAATATGGCCGTGAAACGGTTAGGCTTGAGAGAGTGTAGTGCTAGTGAGAGTTTCGATGGCCAACCCAAAAAGGCGGAGGAAGACTCCGTCGTTTCAACCTTTCCAATCTATAAATACTAAAAAACAAGATAAAAATGTAAAATAGCAATAAGGAAATATTAGAAATAATAAAAATTGTAATAGTATTAAGTTTTTTTTAAAGAAAAGAACCAAAAAATAAGTTAAAATGAAGATACCACTTATTTCTAAATTGCGGGTAGAGCAAATAAGTTAAACAAGAAAAATATACAAATACCTTCTTTCTTGACATAAGAAAGAGGAAGGCGAATATATAAAACGAAAAACCCTTTCCAATCCCATTCCCTATTCTAATCCCTTATCACATCTACCTTGTTTTTCCTATCTGATCTCTCTGTTCCATCCCCCAATCCCATCATAAACACTGCCAACGCAAATGGCTTCGCCATTAGTGTTGCAAACGCCTATAGGCAACGGCAACCACTTTTCATAAGCTGGACCGCAATAAAAAAAGGGGGAGCTAATTCGAACTACCAGATTCCATTTAAAATTGCCAAATGCAATTTAATTTTTTTTATCTGTTCACGTGGTGCTCTAAGCCCTAAGACGCAGTACTTACAGCACCGCGTGAAAGCTACAGAACCGATTTAAATGAAACTCGGCACAGAGCCAGCTTATATCCCAGGACAGAACTTAGAATACTTTCATCTCAATAAATGACGTGTTTTTGTATAGACGAATACAGTCAAAAAGGTGGAGCGCATTTTTTGGCGCTGCCATTACAATTAAGTAACAAATATGTCGTCTTCATGGCAACGCGAACGATGTTTCGGGGAAAGATTCTGGTTTATAAATAAATGTTAAAGCATTATTTAATCGAAGGTTCTAGTACAGAAGTTAAGTACATATAGTTTACTCGGAAGTTCTTCAATAAAGAAATTGGTTGTAAAATGTTTCATACCATTTTAAGTGCAGTTTGAGGAAACTTCGTCACACAGATTGTGAGAAAGGTTTATTACCAACACCTGACGAAGTTAGTAATTACTGTGTAATATTTTATTTACTGCAGATATGTACATCATGTTAATTAATAATAGTGCTTCTACAAATCTGTACGTGGAATTTACCTTTGTCGGCGCCTAGATTGTAACAGTATTTTTGTACTCTACCTATAAATAATGTAACTATCATTAGAACACTGAGCCTAGGCCATTGTCAACGGTAGATAATGTACCTAAAAGGCTGGCTACATTATCTAGCTGGATCGCCATATTGATCCATTTCCCGAAGACGGCACCAGCAATCTGTTCACATGGAGAGTCCAATAGGCGTTTCTACTATCATTTTTATAACCTAGAATTTCAGAAGGTCAAAGTACTCGTTCAATATAAAAAGTTTATCGAACTTATACTCTACAAATAACATTTACTTACATTAACGATTTGGTTTGCCAAAAAATATATAAAAGAAATCCTTATATTTCAACCAAGCATAGAATCATGTTATATTAAATGCTTCATAGAAACTCGCAGGCCTGGGCCATAAATTAGATACAAACTTCTCCAGTTTGTTGTCAAATGCGAAAATACGCGACCGACGCGACCTTTTTATCGGGCCCGGGACTACAATAAATTCAAAAGATTGACAGCCAAGTTGACCGTTGCTCATGATGACTCATGGCTCACGTATTGTGTTATTCCGTATTCAGTTTACGTTTTTAAGCCCCCAACATGTATCCCTAAAACTAGACGAAGTTCATTGCTCCTACAGATCAAAGAGGTAATGTGGCCATGCTGAATACGTTGTCTAGAAACAGCATTTAAGCTATGAACAATTCTTGTAATATTTTCAGTGTAATAGTTAGTGTGGAAGCAAAATATACGAGACCGCCAGTCAATATTTCGACTAGCGCAATCTTTAGACAACCTTCAAGTTGATGTTACTGTCTACCCTTTTTTCCTTTTGATTGATTTATTAACTTTTTTTAAATAATAAAATATCAATGAAGCGAAAAGACTGATCATAGTATGAACGAATGAATGTGTGTAGAAATCGCGTCTATTGTACATTCTCTTTTTTCTTTCACCTCCTCCCAATTGGAGTTATGTTATAATAGTATATGTCTTTGTAAACTCTTTTATTCTTACATACGTCCTCCGTCATCATATAATTCTTCACACAATCCAACGAGCTCTTTACATCTCTCTACCTTACTTTTTCTTCTCTCTTCTTGGTCTAACTTTTTAAACTTCTATCCATTAAATTCCAGTTTATTATTTTTGTTACGTGACTTTTATTCCTCTTCATTATGTATATTACATGCCCATACCACCTTAGTGTTCTTCTTGCACATTATGTACACTCATGTAGAAATTAAGATTTCTTCACTGTTATGTTTTTCATAGTATGATTATCATTCTAAGGGCCGCTTGCACAAGTTTGCTTAAATTTATTTAAGAAACACAAAACGACTTTAACACCCTTAAATACAATTAGCATATTTGCACAACGCAAAATTCGCTAAACATGTTTAAAGAACTGTTTTGTGTAAAACGTATTTAGGCAATTTAATATGATGAACTAATTTGATTTAAAGGCGATCGTTATGCAAGCGGCCCTAAGTATTTTTCTTTTATGCTTGTGCAGCGACATTAATGCCAATATTATTAGAAAGCACATAAGCGCAAGGCTTATATTAATCTGTATTTTCAAAATAGTGCGTCGGTTATAGGACATCGGGCGCACACTGTTTCTCACCGTCGTTCAAAAAGTAAAAAACCGAACGATAATTCGGGGCAGTTCCTTGCACGCATCCAACGCGTACGTATGTACGAGTACGTCTAGACTTTTCGGGCGTGCTGCTTGCCTAACTACACAAAAATCCTTCTGATGTAACATTGACTTTTGTGAATAATATATTAAGTGTGTGATTAAAAGTGTACGACAGAAGTTATGTATTACTCCCTGCGCACACTCAAAAGGAACATTCAACAATGGTCACATCCAACGACATCCTCATTATAATGTAGATTATTCTATTAATATTATAAACGCAATATTTGTAGTAATGTATGGATGTATGTTTGTTACTCTTTCACGGAACATCTACTGAATAGATTTTGATGAAACTTTACAGTAAAATAGCTTACACATCAGAATAACACATAGGCTATAATTTTAAAAGATATAGTGTGAATTATCCAAAATATAACGAATTTCCATTACGGTGAAACCACGGAGTGCAGTTAGTTTAATATATGTTTAACTAAGTTTCAATAGCAATAAAACATTTTCGGTCAAAATATCTACTTGTTACATTTAACAAGAAAATACGCGTTCAAAATTGAAACCCGAAACGAAAACGATTCGTTCGATCGCCAAGTTCCCTGAAATAATCTTTGTTTACATTCAATTAGGTTAATCTACGAACAAAACTTGGTTAATCCAAATCCGCTTAAATGTTTACTTACGGCGGCAAATAATGATTTCAGCGGTTATTTTGAGTTGGAAACTATATTAATCAGTCTAGCACCCTTCCACGTCGTATAGCAGAGCAACTATTAAAATTGGTTGAACAGATTGTGGTTTCGTATTAATTTAGCCTAGTTACGGCTGTCACCTGGAAACTGGAGTACATAAAGTTTTCGTATTGCTGACTTTGAATCAAACCATCACTATACAAGATATGGCAAAATTGTGCATGTTACTGCCATATAGTGAAACGCTTACGCTACGTTTTTCTAATATATTATTTTTTAACTAAAAGTATAAAAGGTAATTATTTCAACGTCGTTTCAATGTGTTTTGAGTTAAAATCATACGAGTAACAAATAATTCGTGTGAACATAAGGTTATGATAAAAGACAGTTTTTAATATATTCAATTAATCATACTGTTCCAACACTTCAAAAAATTAAAAAAGAATCATGAATGGAAAGGATTGTAAAACGCATATTCTAAAAATATGGTGATAAGTAGTTTTAAAAAAAGCGATAAAAAAATTAGGTTTAGTTAAGTTTATATTTTTTTTTAAATATAATAAAAATATATTTGCATGCCTTTCACTTCCAAGTAACTATTGCTGAAAAAATCGCCATGTACATATTGTAATTATACTATTAAAAAAATAAATAAAAACCGAGATAGGTTTAAAAAATCCTCAAAAACGACTTAAGATAAAAAGCTGAAGATTTGGATGAATGATTTTTATTTGATAACAAACCGATCCCATAGTAGAAGCACAAAAAGCCGCGGTGTCGGATTTCTATAAGAAACTCGTGTATTTTATATTGTCAGTCAAACTATGGATACGTATCGTTGGTGACAAGGTTTCCAAATTAAGTTATTTTATCTGCCTATTTAATAATAATATAAAGGTAAAGGTAAAAATAGTCGTGGTAGCGTAATGGCTAGCGCACGCGTCCCAAGCTCAGAGAGCGCGGGTTCGATCCTGCCCGGAACGCATGCACCACATAGCCAGTTTTATGACCTAAGGTGCATATTGTTCCAATTACCACGCGCTAACAAAGGTGAAGAAATACATCGTGACGCAACCTGCACATCGAGATAACCGATGTGTCAAAGCTACCAAGCCGACTTGCACAAGGATGGCGGGTATACTGTCCGTTCCCCCTATAATGGGAGGCCTGAGCCCAGCAGTAGGACATATGGTCTCTTACAATAATATTGGTACAAGTTACGCAGGACTCGAATTATAATGCCGTTAGAATTACTATAGAATTTATTAGAACTGTACAAACACGTATAAAACAGGTACAAATATAACTGGGTACAACCAGTACAAATTGCACGCAGCATCCTCACTTGACTGCCCCTCTCCGCCTTAGGCCATTGCTTTATAATGCACCGATCCATACCTGGCAAGCTTTGACGCAATACAATAACAAAAAGGATTTTCTTAATTACAAATTCTAAACACAAAGTAAACAAGATAATTCCTAAATGCGGGGAGGTAATAAACTGCGCTTTACGACAGGCAGGTGTGCGTTTACGGTATATTATATATATGTTATATAATTATAAATCCGCCTATTTATACCTAGTGACTATAGTCTATGATGCACATGTATATACATACTTGTACAGCATGGAGTAGCTACATAGGCGTATTCAGTTATCGACAGCCTGCTCTATTGGATCGTGGCCAAATTGGCCCCGCACCACCATATGTGGTCGGGTGGACTATATAATTGTTCTACCAGCACATGCCTTGTAACACGATGTATGCTTTCACTTTCCATAAATTATTTCAATAAAATCCAGTCTCTGAGGTTCCTCGGTAACTATTAAGCAATCCACATGGCCGTCTGTCTGTGTAATCTCACAGCCTTTGACTTAGAAATTATTAAGTCTCTACGGTTAAAATGAGACTGAAGTGATCGCACAATAATTATGTACATGCAATCGCCTTTCCGAACAAGCAATATGCCTGCCACGGGTTGTCTTGAAGAGATCACTTTTAAGCGATAAAAGAGCCCTTTGTACACAATTAAAATAGTACTAGTTCATAAGTTTTCTGAGATGGATGAATGAATGAATAAAAACACTTGTTCACCATAATTAAAACTACGTTCTTAAAAACTAGATACAATAAATGTTGAACAAAGGGCGGCCTTATCGCCTAAAGCGATCTCTACCATGTAACCCCTTAAACAAAGGACCATATTAAAACATGACAGTGGCGGTGTAGACAATAAATAATATAAAATATTCAAAATATATGAAACAAGTAAATATAAATATTTATTATACACACAGAATAAGCAGCACTATTATACCTGAGAGGACCAAAAATAATTAAAAACCATGATTTTAAAAGAGATGATGTGCAATGAAGAGTTGTCTATTTGAAAATCACGACATAAAAAAATGATGGATGACAAATTTTATTAGTTTTTTTTTTACTTTGTATATATAGAAGGGGCGTGTTTGACCGCCGTCTCATTTGATATTGAGTGATGACGCGGTCTACGATGGACCACGCTTACCTAGGAGATATTCATTCACCCATGACTTGAAGACCCCTAGATTGTATTTCTCCGGCAAAACATACTTTAAACAGATAGATCTAATATTTATATTTATGACCTTTAAAAAATGTTCGGTAGTAGAATTTGGTTTAAATAAGAAAAAGGATTATTGAAGGAGATAGAGGTAGAATACAGCCAGAATACTAAAAATACCTATTAAAATAGAATTTGAGTTATTACATACATACTGTAAGACTGCAGCAGAGCACTTACCTGAAACAAACAAGAAATACATAATTAATTAATTATCGCCAGATTAGGTTAAGCTATTCCTTAAGTTTAAGATGAGGAACAGCCCTTTTCTGATAGCAATTAATCAAAACTCTTATTAACTTTATCCTTTCTTACAACAAAATATATGGAAACACAATACATAATGCAAACAATTCATGGGTTTGAAATAATAGATGTAGAACAGATATGCCTAGCCAAAGTGGAGTCATCGATACTAAACCTGGCTGCATAATAGCCAAGTCTTGCGACATCATTAATAAGGTCATTGCTCTGCTCTAAAAGATAATGCGCTTTAGACTTGGAAGTGGGACGCCGTTCAATCTCAGCATGCTGCAGTTCTGTTTTATATTTTTTACATGTCGTAAATTGCAAGGCAAATTTTCAGCTTGGATATCTTTTTATTGCAGGAATTCAGCAGACAGGCAGACGGCCCACTTGATAGAAAGGGGTTACCATCGCCTATAGACATTTGCAACACCAAAAGTGCACAAATACACTGCTGCTCTCTTAAGTGAGACTGGAACCTGGTCACTAATGCCAGTACACAACTCAAATTGTTATGGCGACATACTTTAGACCAGGGGTGGTAGCCATCCAGTCGTGCAAATGCCCTACCACCTGACTGTGGGTTGACGAAATTGTATTCTTTCTGTACGGATAAAATATTTAGAAGAAGCCTATAAACTTACTCTAACTCAATATGAATAAGATCGTAAATCTTTAACTCCAACGCATATGAAGCCCCAGCTAGACGGAATCCTTTATTGTGTTTGAAATGACGCGCACATAACCGATTCAGTTAATAAGTTAGTAGAAAAATATTAATTATTATTGGTTAACTTAGCGTCCAAGCGTCCACCTTATCGTCGCTTGCTTGCTGTAACCTTGTGAATTCAATTATCAATGCTACTAGAAAATGTTCATAGCTAGCTGCACGCATAAGAAACGAGTCTACGAATAGTTCCTAGCCTATCTTTAAAATCAATAAGAGTTTATCCGTCGCCGATTGGCTTATTGTACAGTCACGGTATGAAAAGGTTCGACACTTCACTTCACTTCGACTTTTGCTTGCACTAGTACAAGAAACAGTACCGCCAACATTTTAATAAATGTTACGTTTATAAAATATACAAACGTGAAAAAATTAAATTGCAATGTTGATATTGACAGTTACTGAGATTAACAATAGTTTTAATCATCAGAAACAAAGAAATATAATCACTACGCTTATCATAAATATTAAAACCAAAAAAAAGTTTTACATCTCTAATTAATCTTTCTAGACAAGGTAAAAAATAAAAAAAAACTTTGATCTACGAAATTTTAAACTTTATTGTCAAACAGTTCAACACACTTTTGTGGAACTAGTCTTTTCTGAGACTTAGTCTGAAAAGGTAATATGTGCTCGCGGAATGTCATATGAATCAATTTGATAATTGACAAGCTTATATTTATTTACTTACAATGGATGTATGTATGTATTCAAGTTCGGGTGGAATCTTGCAAGTTAAATTTGACTTAAACTTCCCGGTTTCCGATTGAGCTGAAATTTTGCAAACATATGTGTACCGCGTGACAATGCAATAATATGGTACCATGGAGCTGATCTGATAATGAGGCGGAAGGGGGCCATAGGAACTCCTGTACTAAACAAGATTGGCTTTTCTTGGCTAGCACTCTGCTGCTACATGATATCCAGGATTTCAAAAGCTTGTATTTAAAAACCTTTTTCAAAAAGCTTATTTATACCGCGACTGTACCTATATTTTTTGTTTACACCGAATTACCTAAGCGTTGTTATCGTTCCAAAATTCAATTAAGCCCTGGAACATTGGCTCGGGGCCATCTACCTTTTTCCTATCCTCTGAATATTTTCGTGATGAGACAATATACACAAAATGTAAATCGCTTTGGGTTACGGGTAGGCAAACTGGTTAGCTTTGGTTACAATATAGTTTTTTAGGTTTTGCGCCTTTCCCTAATTAGGGAACGAATCAAACCCAGAGTTAGAAATAGCAAGTACCCGAGTTTTCGTCCGCTTTTATTGTTTTACTTTCCGAATGAAGTAAAAACACAACTGCCAAACTAAAAGACATATTTATTACCAAGAATCTAAATGTTAACATTTGTCTCTGTATGTTGTTATATTATAACACTAGCTATGCCCACGACGTCATCCGCGTAGAATTTTCCTTTCAAAAACCCCCGATTTTGAAATATGTTTCATTGGTGCTCCGCTCCTATTGGTCTTAGCTAGTGATATATAGCCTTCCTCGATAAATGGGCTATCTAACACTGAAAAAATTTTTCAAATCAGATCAGTAGTTCCTGAGATTAGCGCGTTCAATCAAATAAACAAACAAACTCTTCAGCTTTATATATTAATATAATTTACAAGTTTTCATTGCTTATTTCATCCTTTCCATGGCCTTCTCATAAAACCTTTATTTAGACTTACTAACTTTTGTCTCATAAGACGAAAAGTAGACTATTTCTTCCCCAAGGCACAGACCCTTCTCCTCCTCCTACTTTCCAAGTTTACTAAGTCAATTCAGCCGTTTAGTAGTAAACAAATAACAAGCTGATAAAGTTGCTTTTAGCATTTATATATTGATAAATACTGTTACATATAGACAATGTACGCACAGCTGCATGTCGTAAAACGCCGTTTATTGCCTTTCCTGCATTCGGAGTTCTTTTGTTTAATTCGTGTTTAAACTTACATCTTTTGTTATCGTACTTATTTTATGGCTGTAATTAGAGTTGAACGAATCCTTTTAATTTTGTTGCATTGCGTCGAAGCTTGCCAGATGGCTCATTAACTCATAATGCGGCCTCTTAGTTCGGTATTATACAGTTTAGTATAAAACAATGCCCGACGGAGGGGTAGGGCAGTCAAGCGACGACTACGATACGAGTAAGACGTGTGTAGTAGTTTCGATTAGCGATATAGTAACGTACTTTGCGCGTGTTGAATTACACTGATTCGTACAGTGTGAACTGGTTGCATCCAGTTTTCTTTTTAATTGTTGTTACGTGTTTGTACAGTTCTAATAAACTCTATAGTAATTCCAACGGCATTGATTATAATTCGAGTCCTGTAGCTCGTAACAATACTATGAACAACATCGAATTTGAATATTGCTATTGAATTAAATTTAGCGAAACATATCTCTGAAATATTAAATTAAACAATTGATAGAAACGTTTGCAAACATTGTCGCATGGCAAACAGACTGCCAGTTTAGACAAATACTACGTAATTGGTCTCGCGTCTACGCCGCTCGTAGCCGCGTAGCGTCGAGCGTGTACTATGCAACAATCAAGTCAATCGATTTTTATTATCAACTTATAGGATTCTGTAGTCATGTGACAAAAAACACCATTATTTTGTCCGTCCGTCTGTCTTGGCATGTCAGGTTTATTTTTCTCAGAATGTACCAGATCTAATATCGCACGTTTAATTCAATACTGAGACTATGTGAAATTTTGCCAAATTAACTTTTTAATACCATCTATCGTAAAATATTTCCGTGTAATAACGCTAATTTATGCATGGAGTCCGTCCGCAAAGAGTTTGTTTAAAGACATTAGACATAGATAATTGAAATCTAAAAGGAAAACACTTGATTACATTTTATGTTATACTAGCGGCCGCAGACGTTCTCCTGCTCTGAAAAAATAAAAATATAGAACCCGTTCTCAGCGCCATCTACCGGTTCTAAGTGTGAATTTAAACCATCCGGGAACCCACTCAAACACACAAAAACAAACTCCCCAAAATCGGTCCAGCTGATTAGGAGGATTCTAGAACCCGATCTTAGCTCCACCTACCGGTTCCAACGGGATAAAATGTCCGTCTCCTGGTTCTAGGGCTACCTCCCCACCAATTTTCAGCGAAATCGGTACAGCCGTTCTTGAGTTATAAATAGCGTAACTAACACGACTTTCTTTTATATATATAGGATAGTGTACTCTGAGGACTAAATAAACGAATGGAGCTGAATCGTATGATTGATCTGTTCAAAGAGGACGTGTACAAAAAATATGATGAAATAAAAAAGGGAAAATCGTTTTACATGTCGGTCTCCATTTCCTACGGGAGCTGACCTTTTACTGGTATTTACTGGGTATTGTTTTCTTCCCTGTTTATTTTGGCATAGTTGGTCGTGTTTCGTAGATACTAGAAAATACATTTATGGGTATATTAGATATGCAACACCAACATTATGATCGCAGAATTGACTTTAAATACATCTTATTAGTATAACAATATAAAAAAGTAATAGTTATATTATAAACCCAGTGATGAAAACAAACAAGCTTTCATAACAGTTCGTAATCGCTGCAATAGAGTGTGTAGGGATGCACAGCGCCGGTATATTCATGAATCAGTTGAGAAAGATAATCCTTCAAAAGTATGGAAATTTTTGAAATCACTTGGAGTTGGAAAATCAGTGCAAAATCCTTTTCCAAATAACTTCGACATTGATAGTCTTAATCAACATTTCACATCTACAAAGTATTTTGACAAAATGACAAAGTCAAACACATTGAAAAATCTTTCTTCTGTTCCAACTCCTTTACATCCAAGTTTTATTCTTAGTCCTTTATCTGAATGTGACGTTAAAAGTGCTATAAAATCTATATCTTCAAATGCAGTCGGCAGTGATGGTATTAGTCGTGGCATGATCGTGCCCATTCTTGATGTCATAATTCCCATTATAACCCACATCCTTAATTCCTCCATCACTTCTTGTACCTTTCCAGTTGCTTGGAAAGAAGCACATGTTATTCCTCTCCCCAAAAAACCAAATCCTTCGTCTTTTTCTGAATTCCGTCCAATTTCCATTCTCCCTTATCTTTCAAAAGTTTTAGAACGCCTAGTCCACAAGCAATTTAGCACTTTCCTTTCTCGAAATTCATTAATGAATCCCTTCCAATCAGGGTTTCGTCCAGGCCACAGCACAGTCACAGCATTGGTCAAGATTACGGATGACATCCGGCATGGGATGGAGAATGGCCTGTTGACAATACTATCACTGTTAGACTTTAGCAGCGCCTTCAATAATGTTGATTACGACTTATTGCTTGGTATTCTTCGCACTCTTAACGTATCTCCATCAGTAATCGACTGGTTTCACAGTTACCTGCATGGGCGCCGGCAGAGAATTCGTATCGATGAGGCGTACTCATCCTGGTGTGGTTTAACTGCCGGTGTTCCTCAGGGCGGCGTTTTATCTCCTCTTTTATTCGCTGTTTTCATAAATTCTATCTCCGACCAATTGTCTTCTTCCTACCACCTATATGCTGACGATTTACAAATTTACGTACAAAGTGATACTGATTCACTAAATACTGCAATCAATAAAATCAACACTGACCTAAATCACATTTTAAGATGGAGCAAAAAGTTTGGACTTGCCGTAAACCCACAGAAAACTCAGTTGATAATCGTCGGTAGCCCTAGGATGAATGCCAAAGTTAACTGGTCCTCCTTAACACAGGTTGTTTTTGACGGGACACATATTCCTCTGAGCGATACTGTCAAAAATCTCGGCATAATCATCGATAGAGAGCTGTCTTGGCGGCCTCACATCACCGATTTAAGTCGCAGAGTCTTCTTATCTTCTAGATCCCTCAGAAGATTAAGAAACTTTCTGCCCACTGCTACCAAGATTACGCTTGCTGAGTCTCTCTTGCTTCCCATACTTGATTACGCTGACGCCTGCTATCTAGATTTAACCTTAGAACAGCTGAACAAGCTTGAGCGGCTTCAGAATTTTTGTATAAGGTTCATATTTGGTTTGCGTAAATATGACCATGTTTCCGAATATCGTAAAAGACTCAAGTGGCTTCCTATTTATTCATTTTCGCCGGAATACTCACATTCTCACTCTCCTTTATAACATATTATATACTCCTAGTAGTCCCCAATACCTTAAGGAACGTTTTAAATTCCTTCGCCTATCCACTGCCCACAATTTGCGCCACGATACATATCGAAAACTTATGACGCCTGCACACACTTCATCCTATTATGATAATTCTTTTACGGTGCAAGCTGTCAAACTTTGGAATATGCTGCCTCTTACTGTCAGAGAGGCCAAATCCTTACCTATATTTAGAAATTTACTTAGAAAACACTATTTGTCCATAAATAGCTATTTCTGATTTACGGAATATAATCATGCTAAGACATTTATTTATTATAATAACTTATGTGTTATTGTATATATATATATTTTATGTATATATATATACATATATATATGACTATGTATATATGTATGTATTTGTATATTTATTTCTTAAATTAGTTTGAGTATTTGTGTATTGTGTATCTATTGCCTTTTTCCTGCACCACCTATTTCGCCTGATTCAATCTCTGTTATTTAGGTTGCCTGGAAGAGATCGCTTTGAGTGATAAGGCCGCCTGTTGTATTGCCTAAAAGTATTGTAAACATGGACTGTTTTTGTAATTGTATATTTTGGTGTGCAATAAAGTGTTATCTATCTATCTATCTATCTATTATTTTACAAAATTATAAACAAAGGTTAAAGAAAATAATTTTATTTGCGACAAATTACATTAAACTGATTGATACAAAAAAATTAATTAAAAATAAACATTTTTTTTGTAAAAAGGACATAAGTCTCAGCACTATGCTGGTCTGTTAAAACAAGCGCTGATCTTCCGCTGAGCCCTGCAGGTATCGTCACCGCAAACATTACAATATTAAGTTACATTGTTTTGCTTTTAATATTTATTTTATTATATTTACGAGTTACGAGACTCGAATTAAAATTCCGTTAGAATTAGTAGCGAGTTTATCAGATTGAGACCAACACGTATAACACAGGTACAAACATAACCGAACACAACAAATGCACACTTAATGCAGAATGTCGTAATTCAATAAAACGTGCAAAGTCCGTCGCTATTAGATTCCCGAATGTACACACGTCACTACCGTATCGTAATCGTCGCTCAACTGCCCCCTCTCTCCATCAGGCCGTCGTTTTATACTTCGCAAATGCAAAAGAATACGCAACACCTGGCTAATGATGCTAATGAGCGAGTACAATAGGGCAATAGGCTATTCTCCAAAATAATTAGAAACGCATGCCAATAAATAAGTGAACAAAGGAAGACGATCATAAAAGGATTACAATTAGTTCAAATGCCGATAGGTAATAAAATGTGCTTCTACTAATCTGTAGGTGGATTTTGTCTTTGTCGGCGCCTAGGTTGTAACATTATTAAAAACACTAAGTATTTTAAAGGTGAATAATGCAGTCTAAGATGGAGCACGGTTATCTGAATATATCTGTCTGTTCACGCGAGACTTGAATAGTCCTAAACTGTATGTTTCAGGAAAATCAGGCAACAGTAAAAAGTTGTACTCCTCAGCATTAGGTATTATATAGAATATAATAAAAATTAAAACAGATTTGTTTGCACCATTTGCGCCATTAAAAACTGCCTAAACTGTGCATGCTCTCTTCTGCCAATACTCAAGCCAATCATTTGAATACATGGATATTTAGAAAAGAGCCGAACCAAACAGTTCACTCATCATTAAACTGACAGACGAGTTCGCGAACAACCTGAATAAATCGGATAAGTCTGCCCGCACTTCGATGTAGATTATATGCAACATAGAGTTGTCGCTTTCCTGGAAGCGCTTCAAGACTTTTATTAAAACAGTAAAATAACAAGAAATAAAAACTCTGGTTAATTTATTATTTATTCTCTATAAGGCCATACCCACATCTGACTCTATCATATTCATCCTGTGTCTTCAATCTTCAACTCATCTTAAATTAAAGTAAAGCCTTAAGATTCAGCGACAAGCGCTGTCATACAACTAGTTTTGACACATGTACTATAGTATTAAAGAAATGTGTCAAAGGCAAATACAAATGAACATGAAAACGTACAAATGTAGGAATACTTACATTATAAAATTTGGCGAAAATATACCAAACTCAACTAACTTTTGCGACTCCACAACCTAACAAGTTTGTCTCTTTGGCTTGAAACTCGTATTGACCATACTTCTTTTACCTTGTTGCAGCGATTTTATTATACATTGACTGACTAATATGATATTATACACTAACAGGTTGATTACCAGATATAGGCATTTTTGATCTCACGATCCTTCGCCGTGCTTTATATGTAACCAAGTCATTATAGGGCAACAAAAAGGAAAAGACTAAATAAAGTTCATGAAGAATACTCAAAACTGCAAGCAAATAATATTTAAATTGATATTATAATATTTCATTTAGACTTCAACTGTCGATACTATTTACTATTCACGGGCGAGGGATGGAGGTATTCAAAATACCGTACTTAATCACGGGGGGACTTGGTTTTCGTCACGTAGTCAATATCCTCCAGAGAAAACTCATGCTTTATCGAGCTATAGTCAAACGGCACACAGCGTTTAGCGCTTTAAAAACGCATTATGTTTAACTAGCTGTCAAATTATTACTTTCAAATTTATATTTGCAAAAATGATAAAAATCCATTTATGAATGTTATTATTAAAATGCATTATAAATTACTACGTGAAAACTACAGGGGTGTTGGCAAAATATGCGTCACGGATACGTCTCTAACGCGCTCGATAAATTTGGGCTATTTTTAAATATATTATATATATTATAATTAAATTACAGTATTATAAGATAGTCGATAATAATTAAAACATATATAAATAGAACTAACCATAAAAGACAAATACTAAAATATTTTTTTGGCACTTCCAGTGAGTTTATGCGCCCGCAGGTGTGTAGGATCATAAAATATTCAGGCCGCGTCCGCGTTGAGTGATGGTCAGTAGAACCACCTTCTAAGAACATGAGCGACGAGTCGCCTATTAAAATTGATGAAAATAGCTGAAATTTAATGCGAAAACGTGACTCCATTATTTTTTGAGGAAATGTTTTTAAGACGGTGTTGAAAGAGTATTATGAATGTCTGGGGTTCTAAACTTTAGTTTCGAGACCCATGGTTCGATTTCTTACTTTATCTTCTCCAATTCTAAAGATTTTAGTATTACTGATTGATCCAGAATTTAGATCTCTTTTATGGGATCCAGATGAAAGTCACGTGATTGAAAGTTTGTTCCCTACCAAGTTCATGATACTAGTGAAACGGAAAACTGCAAAAGTATTTTTTTATTGCAGGAGTTCAGCAGACAGATCTTAAGGGATGCTGGAACCTGGTCACTACTGCCGAAACACAACACAAGGTTCTTATGGCGGCATACTTTAGACTAACTTTGTCACGGATAAAACCAGAAGTCCCTCTACTCATCAAACGTAACATACTTAGGCTGCTGTGCACCAACATTTAACCGACGGTTAACCAAAAATATTCACTGTTTTTCTATACATTATTTTATTTTAACCATCGGTTAAAAGTGCAGCCTTAGCGCTTAACCCGCAGCCTTTTCTTAATCATTCACATGTTTTGCTTACAATTGCTATACAAACGGAATGGTTTCATGTTTTACATAGATTTCGCGACTCGTCCATTCAGCTGTTATTTACGTAAGTACTACTCTTCTTCTATAGATAAGGTCCCAGAAAGTTATTAACATTATATCGTTATGCAAAATGATCTATTTTCTGAGGTAAATCAACAGCTGTGTAATCTCTTGGAAGGTCTATCTGGTATACAAAAAACACTATACAGATAATTATGCTATTATCACTTTATTGGTACAAGTGGAGTATAAGCAATACCTATGTATGACTTAAATGTTTATCCCTCTTAATTAATAAATGCTACTATATAATTATATGTATTATTTAATTTATAGCAATGCTATGAGTTGCTATGCTGGCAAATTATATTAAAATGTGCCCATTGTTCTATTGAGTTAGCCACCCGATTCAATTATTTAAACACTATGGGCGATAATTGTAGTATTTCACGACTCCAATTCAATCGTCAGCTAGTATTTGTGGCTATTATTTATTGTAGTAGTAGCTGACCCGGCAAACTTCGTACCGAAAATGTTGATTTCTAAACGACGCGACGAACATCAAATGTTTGAGAGGTAGAAATAGTTCCTAAGGGAAAATGAAATTTTTTAATATATTCCAAGCACTTTATTTACTCACCTTTGAAACCTTCCCTGGACTTCCACAAATAATTAAAAACCAAAATTAGCCAAATCAGTCCAGCCGTTCTCGAGTTTTAGTAAGACCAAAGAACAGCAATTAATTTTTAAATATATAGATTTGCAACAATATATAAAGCAAAGAAAAGTCACTGAAATTTGTATTCTTATACTTAGTTTCTTAAGATTGTTTTAAGTTAAATTAATAAAATATAAAACGTACTTAAAATCAATTCAATTGTACGTTTTATAAACGAATAAAAGACAAGAGATATTTAAAAAATTTAATACCTACTATAATTGGTTTAGTTCTTACTATTAATCCAATCTAGTCTCTAGACCCATGTAGGGAAATCCATCAAACTAAATTTTACGATGTGATAAAAAGCCCTACACTGTACGAACACGTTGGTAATCTCCTATACACAGCCTGAATCGGTGTCTTCGGTTACAGTGACGAGCAATAAGGTAAGGCTTACTCATTCACTCGATCAATCATTAGAAGCAGACGAATCCTCCCACCTCGTTTGAACTTCATTTTTCTTAGTGCTTCATTCATCTTATTTTTATTCTCAACGTTTTCGTCAAGTTGTTTTTATCGGTTGTTTTTGTCGTTTAATTAATTATGTCTATTTCTTTGATAGGGTAATGCAAAAACTGGCGACTAATTTTCTATAAACGTATATTCATTAGGCTATTTCTTTTTAAACAGCGATATTTTATTTATTATCGGTGCATATCAGACGTAGCAGAGCCAGACCTGGCTCTGCTACGTCTGATAGCCTCTGGAAAATGTATACCTACTTCTCAGACTAGATCCAGATAGTTCTGCTAAAACAGGGTCACCATAAATAGGGCGTCGTCACCTTGCACTTAGATCATGGGTATTTGCTATGACTCTTCTAAGGTATGAACCGCCTATGAATTGCGTGTTATTAATTATTAGGATCTGGATACTATAGATGAGAAAGTTAAGTTAAAGAAAAGTTGGAAAAATAATTAGAAATTTCTGTCGGTTGGGCCGTTAACCTATCTGGAGTTAACATGACGCGTGTCTGAAGAACACAGGACCTCATTGTATATCGTCTGACTAAAACCTCCCCTTCGAAGGTTACTCATTAATCAAACATGGATTCAGTTAATGAAATATTTTTTATTAAAAGTTTATTGAAAACAGTTATTTCTATCCACGCATAATTTAAATTACATACATATGATCACACCTGTTTCCCATGGGGGTAGGCAGATACGATGGGTCTCCCTTTGCGACGATCCTGACAAACAACATTATCGTTATGGGCCATTTGCATTACAATAGAAAGGAGATCAACAACCCGACGCCAACCCGCCGTTTGTACTCAATCCACCGCAAGCGTTGAATTGTGTGAATTACACTGACGGCTGAAACAAAACAATATTCCCTTTACGGGGCTCATTGTCAGCAATTTGTCAGTCACATCATTGCGTTTAGTAATGAAACCATCCGCACGGGGCGCGATGCGTTCGACCGGCTTTTATGGCAGGTTTAGGGTTGTCATTAATCAAAAAATAAAATTCGTTACTTTTTTTATTAGGCCTGGTTAAAATGCTCTCAAAACTCATCATTTATTCTTAAGCCGAACAACAGTTCGATGTCATTTTAACTAAGTAAAGCAACCAGCCTTCTAGAATAGTCGAATATAATATAACTTTACTATAGGTATTCAGTACATAATTCATTGTTATTTTTTTTAATACACTTAAAAAATCTGATTAGAAAATAAGCAAAACCCACAATACAATCAAAAAGTGGATTGATCGTATAATAATAATAAGGCATAATCTTAGAAAAGGAAATTCTATATTATGTATAACAGTCTCCTTGAAACTGAGACTCTGAGAGGCTCCTAAATCCGATATTCCAATTTAAGGTTTTGCTTCAAGCTGCAATTGAACGGTACGCATAAGGTGATAGGGTACGCAGATGACTTAGCCTTGTTAGAAGAAAGCCGCCAACAAGTTGAAGAAGCAGCAAACATACTAGAAGAAGAAGCAATGAAGGTTGGACTGAAAATAAATCACGAGAAAACAGAATATCTCCACATGAAGAGCTATAAAAATATTTTTATGCCACGCCAGAACCTTTATGTTGAAGATGTTATGAGGGGTAGCCAAATTAAACTATCTGGGCTGCACAGTCACCGACACAAACACCAAAGAGGATTAAATACTTATACGTATACAAAACGCCCTAAGCCCTAGATAAGGTACTGGTGTCCAGGCTTCTAAACAGAAAAACCAAAATCAGGATCTAAAAAAACCGTCATACAGCCCATCCTGATGTATAGGTGCGAAGCTTGGACGATTACCCTCAAGGAGGAGAACCAGCTTTTAGTAGCTAAAAGGAAGGTTCTCCGTAAGATTCTGGGTCCAAAGACAGAGGAGAACAAAGAGAGAGGATGGTAGCTACAGGGTCCGAACCAACCTCGAAATTGAGAATCTCGTGGCCGAGCCTAACATAATAGGAGAAATAAAAATTCACCGCCTCCGCTGGCTTGATCACGTAGAACAGATGGGAGAGGATCAAAGCTTTTTTCACAAAATATGAGTGTAAATAAAATATTTATTATTAAGGGAAATTTAGTATGACAATATAATCTAAACAGTTACAGCCCTATGCCAGGCACACTGAAGCGGCTGTCAGGAACATCGTAAACTTAATTTTTATTCTCCAGATACTACAAATACAATGTACGCCACATGATATCCTTAATGAACTCGGTGCTGTTTTTCGGTGAGTTTTGTTGGTTCTCTAATTCATATTACGTAATTCACGCAATTCCGCTCACACATATATAAATAAAACTAAAGACACCCGTGAAGGCTTTGGCTCAAAAAATCTTCTGTCTATGTAATGAAACTTTGGTAAAGTGTTCTGAGAAACCCGCGGGGGTTTCTGGCACAAATAATGTATATTGATTTTCTTTCCTTGTTTAAATTCATTATGTAAATTGGGCATCCCCAACAGATTTATTATTGATCAAAACTATCTTTAAAAAATACTAGATTTAATATTAATATTATGTAGCTCTGATATTTTTATTGTAAGGTGTAGGCAGAACATAAAATAATTTGCTATTTGATACATGGTGGTCTAACTACGGCGGTAACAAACATTTTAAGTGATATAACATTCGCTCATAAATGCCCCAGTGCTGGTTGAGCCTGCCCATTTGAGGGGAACAAATTGTATATGCTTGACCAATGCGGATTGGTCATTTTACAACTCATTGAAATGAAATGCGAGTCTCTAAGTGAATGAAATACTATGACAAGTACCTATTGAAATACGTAATTAAATTATTGTTAAAGTAATTTAAAGCAGGGCTTGAAATATCGGTAAAAGTATGGAATTTATATATGATAATTCCAGATATCGGTAAAAGATAAAATGTCTTTATAAAACTTAACATTATTTCTAGACCATTTTATCGTTAATTAAATACAACGTCAATGGTTATGTTATCGATAATTTTACCGTTATAACTATGTTTTCTTAACATCCTCGTTCCCTTTCACTCGCAAAGACTGTCGTACAGCACTGATACTAAAGTCGCGTATTCATTCACGAGACGTAATTGTAACCTTTGCAGTTACTGTAACCGAAAATCGTAGTGTGCATCAGGCTCGCGGGAGTGCGTTGAGCGGCACGCGGCACGCTCGCAACGAGTTAACATAGCGAAGATCAATGTCGGATCTAATACACATAGATCACACTACTGTATCCGTTCGGGTACAGTTACGGCTTGCAGGTGAGAAAGTAGCTTAAGATCTCACGATAACGCGATTAATTTTAGATTATTAGGTTAGAGTTATGTTTGTTGATTATTCCGGCAAAATATTTCGTTACGGTAACGGTATATATAACGTTAAAAATACTATTACTAACGTTATAATTATAAATGTTGCTTCAGTAGCGGTACAAATTCGTACCCGTATGGCAGTATGTTTTTTGAAAATACTGGTAATTACTTATATCTTAAAGTGAATTGACAGTGTTTTCAAACTTTAAAGCAGTTAAAGTATCTATCAACAAATTTTCTTGTATATAAAATTAAATAACAACTTCATGGAAGCTTTATTAAATGTGAAATTTGTTATCCGACATAGCAATGTTGGAAATGAGCAAAGGTGTGAATTACCTACTAACACGAGTCCACTGACTGGTGTTAAACTTTATGGGCAGCATTACTTAAAGCGTTTACAGTGGTATAAAATTATCAATCGAAAGCCACAAGCTCCAAACACACATACACAATGTATGTTAGGCTAGGCCAACTTAAATTTAAAGAGAAATTTTGTAACTATTTAACATTTTGCTGGAAAAGGGATAACAGAAAACGTATGCATAGTATACAGTAACGAAGATAATTATTAGCATTATTTTTAGTGCTATAAGTAGCATTTGGACAGCCACTAACATTAGCATAGGTGGAACAGAGGCTTTAAGACATGTGGACTTCCTCTGTTACTTAATATAACGGTAAATCGATTGTCATATATAAAGTTTAGCGGTAGCATAAGATTAGCGCTTTCAAACACCAATCCAAAAACTCTCGCAACTTTATTTATTTACTCTTAAATAGACAAATATTACAAAATGACCTTGTCTGACCCCAAGCGACCTCTGTTGGACAGTGAAAAAATCCAAGATTAACCACGTCCAAATCGTAGTCCCATTAGAAGCTAACTGAAATTACTGAAGTTAGAAGTCCACGGAAAGAGCCCATTTATTTCTTCACCCCACTTCACCCTGTTAGTAATTAATGTCGCGTTCCGTAGCTAGCAGGATATTATGTCTATTAGCAATATGCTTCCTGTTGTCTGTACAGATATGAACAATTTTGAAATAATAAAGATTCTTATATCTTCATCTTTTACACATTTTTTAAATTTATTATTTCAGCTGGAACCTGATTACAGCGCCACCTACCGGGTCTGATTGCGAATCTAAACCATTCTTGTGGAGAGCTCAGTGGAGACCAATTATTAGAAACAAGCTATCAGAGTCCGTGACCTGGAGCTGTCAAGTGCGGAGGAAGCCTGAGTTATTAAAAAAAAACAAAAAATTATGTATTATACTATTATTTCGATATATTCATAGTTATTTTGCTATTTGTGGTGGAGACAAATCCAATAAATCAAATATTATAAAGATTGGTCCAGCCGTTCTTGAGTTATAAATATAACTAACCCTACTCTGATTTATATCAATAAATACTACATTCTAACAAATAAAGCTATTATAGCATATATAGCAATATATATATATATATATATATTGAACTAGGATTTTTATTCCTGATTTTCTTATTCCATGGCAATAGTACGAAAGAAATTATTTGAGATTATTCCAGGGGTAATTACACCATTCATATTATTGGGTTGTTATCTAAGCAGACACGAGCTTCTATACGAAACTAATTACATTATTAAGGCATGTATGTACACGGGATTATCACAAATTGACATTGTTTGCTATTAGTTAGTATACTAATATAATTGTTAAATAATAATATCATATGTATTGAGAGTATATTAAAATTCAGACAGTATTTGGCGATGGATAGGGTGATTATTATAACTAAAAAGGAAAAGTGAAACATTTTAGATTGATGAATTCGAAATTAGACGTGTTCGTTTATGTGTTTCAATTTGTACAGAAATGAGACATAAAAAATGTAAAAATAATAAAAAAGTGACTTTCAACTGCTTTTTCGTTCTTTTTTATTTTATTCTAAAACGTTCTAAATGTTGATATTTCTATTAATTATTAATACACAGCAATATTTATATGTACTTTAAATACAAATTTGACCTTGAACAAACTGCATAATCTTAAAAAAGATCATTAAACAGCAAATAAAAAGATACGCGGGTATAAACGTTACACATTAAACCTGTTTTTGTATACATTTTAAATTGACAATGCCTCATTTCTAACAAAATTTAAAAAAATGGTCCATCTATTACGGTAAACGTTATACAATGTATTTCCCATGGTTAATTGCACATCTAAAAATGTACAGAGGGGAAGGGACGCTATTTGAATACAGAAAGCGACTAAAAGAGAACGCAATACTTCCTTTCAGCTCTCTACTCATGAAGATATAAACTGAACAACTGCTGCGCAATAGACGCGTACGAACTTCAAAGGTGCACTTAAGTATTTGCACTATATATAACTATACCTATAACTAAGTATATGTATTCATCTGGTATTTTACATTGAAGAACGGTAGGAATGTAAACTATAAACTATACTTGAGACTATATGGTACCACAAGTTCTTGAAATATTTGACATTTTATTATTATACTAGAGTTTACCCCGCGGCTGCGCCGCGGGTTAACCTCTAGTGCGTGTCTCTTGTTTAAAGAGCAAGTGCTACAGGTTATATTATATTACAATATTTTTATGTATTTGCCCACGGAAGATTCACTTCATTTTATATCGCTAATTATATATACTATCCCCCGTCTATCTGTCAACAAAATAAATTACAAAACTTGACCAAAAAGGCCAAAATGGTCTAAATGATCAAAAGACCACAGTGACCGACATGGCTAAAATGACGGAATAGGCCAAAAAGCGACCAAAAAGGCCAAAATAATCAAAATGGTCAAAATGACCAAAGAGGCCAAAATGACCAAAAAGGCCAAAATGACCAAATAGGCCAAAATGACCAAAAAGGCCAAAATGACCAAATAGGCCAAAATGACCAAAAAGGCCAAAATGACCAAATAGGCCAAAATGACCAAAAAGGTCAAAATGATCAATAAGGCCAAAATTACCAAACAGGCCAAAATTACCAAATAGGCCAAAATGACCAAAAAGGTCAAAATGATCAAAAAGGCCAAAATGACCAAATAGGCCAAAATGACCAAATAGGCCAAAATGATCAAAAAGGCCAAAATGACCAAAGAGACCAAAATGACCAAAAAGGCCAAAATGACCAAAAAGGCCAAAATGACCAAATAGGCCAAAATGACCAAAAAGGAAAAATTACCAAATAGGCCAAAATTACCAAAATGACCAAAAAGGCCAAAATGAAAATTATCCCTTGTCCATCCTCAGTATTTAATTTACATACGTGCCGAATTTCAGCCAAATCGGTCCAGTAGTTTTTCCGTAAAAGGATAACAAACAAACAGACAAATATCATTTTATCCCGGAAACTATCCCATTTTTCGGGATAAAAAGTATCCTAAGTTCATCCTCGGTATCGAAAATATATATATACTGAGTTTCAGCCAAATCGGTCCAGTAGTTTTTACGTGAAAACGGAACAGACAGACAGACAGAGTTACTTTCGCATTTATAATATTAATAGGGATAATAAAGCGATCTATATTAGCGTAAGCGATCTATTATTAATAATTAATTTTAAATATAGCATTTCAGAGTTACGTATTTACCGGAGCGATTTCAGTACTTTTTCTAAATTTGTATGTATGTGTACATACATCAATATCGTGACAAATTACAATGTCTCCGATTACGTCATAAATCTTCAGACTAAATCAAACTTCGTACATGACCTACGTCACCAGAAGGCAACACCTGCTAGTTCCCGGCACACGTCGTGTTGCCAACTTGCACGTTGTTTCGAATAAACTAAAGCTATCTTACAAGTTTCGGCGCCCTTATTAGATTATGTAACATGTCTGCTTTAGTGTCTTGATCGAGCTGGTGTACCTAAACTTTGCACTAAGTAAGATTTAGAATAAATAATTGAACAAATATCTTTATATATACATAATTCGTCTTTTCGTCTGTATGTCACTGAACTCCTAAACGGTTGGAGCCATTTTGAAGACATTTTTTGGTAGGTGGCGCTATTTCGGTACAAAGATTTTTGTTTTGTTCAAAAGGAGCAGGACAAGGTCTATCGGATTCGCTTTTTTTGTATGAGGAGAATACTTTTCGTACCATACCGAGTCCCTCTCGACTGTGGGGGTGGGACCGGACCGCAGCGATGAGCGCAGCGCAGCGTGTGCGAAGGCTCTAGGCGCAACCAACTACTCCGCTAAACCTAAACCTGCGTCCCATACCCGGCCCTTGTGTGGAAAAATATGATATGACGAGCGAAGCTACACCCATTGTTTAACCGCGCAACAAGCTTAGGTCACCCCAGGTCTGTCGGGCTCGCTATTTTGTTTATAAAGCTCAATAATTTCTTTATTTGCCTATATAGGTAATGTTTTTCCTTTCAAATAAAGAAGTTTTAAGGGCTAAGGAACCCTTAGGGGATGATCATATCCGCCTGTCTCCTTTTGTATATCACAAAAACTGGTGGGTCTTTAATAATTAATCGCTACATAGGGAGTAAATGACACTAAAAACATTTTAAGTATTTTCGCGATTTACTAGATACATCTTTTTATATAATAGCAACACATAAAAAACGCCTTGTTATAAAATTTTATGCATATAGTCATACTGTATATAGTTTTTGTGTAAAACAAGCAACTAATGGAGAACTATAATAAATAAGGACAAAATTGCGTACATAATCTATCATACTTATTGTCTTATGTCTATACCACCATTATTATATATTAATGTTTTCCTAAGTCTCAGAGTTCTCTTGACGAAATGGCTTTAAGCAATAAGCCCCCCTTTTGTTCAACCTAGTACCCTTATAATAACTAGTTTTTAAGATCGTAGTTTTAATTTTTGGTGAACAATAAAGTGTTTTCATTCATTCATATCAAGGATCTACCCGAACCCTGTATTGTAGTAAGTTAGGTGAGTACAAGCTTTTATCACTCAAACACAAAGGCCGTCAAAATGACTGTTATATATTATATAGACAGAGAGGGACAAAACAAACAGACATTACAAATGAGTTCCGTTTTTACAAAAATAACTAGGGATACATAAAAACCAAGTTCGTGCCGTAGTTCACGTTTGCTGACTACTCTACTTATTCATAATGGAAATAACGATGCGGTTTAATGTACTACGTACTAGAGAAGGCGGACGTAACTAGCTTATTTGAACACTCGTTATGGTCCATGGACAAGAACTCGCTTAGTGTGCGCAACGGGTTGTCGATACTTTGTGTTTGAATGAAAGTAACTATTTTTCGTTCCACCTATTTTAATATTAAATAAAAAATTTAGAGCTAGGCATGCTTACTAAAGAGTTTCTTGCGCCGCTTCTTCTCTTCAAGCCATAACATGTTGTGAAGCGGTGGTATATTAGATTAGGCTTCAGAGTAAATAATAACCATAAACAAAATAAAAACTAAATTATTAAAATGAACAAGTTGGGCGGTAGGCTAAATAAAACTTTAACAATACTCGTCGAAAATTACCATTTTTGTGGTTCGTGACCACGGCCACTGAAAAGCGGCCGAACCGTCGGAATAACCAAAATCAAATAAATTACCGCGCTTAAAACCGTTAAAACGTAGTTTAATTATGAAAAGTAACTATTAAAAAAAGCCTTCATGTGTACTAAGGAACTGTTCAAACCGTTCAAGAAACCCAAATAAGAGTCAAGAGGTGACTTTTCACCGATAAGTTTGATGTATTCTCGACGAAATAACTAACTTTAATTAAACTGACGTGTCACCGCTGCTATCGTCATAATTGCATTCAGAATGAATAACACTTTATTTAACTATTTTAACGAGCCTATACATTTCGTATTAGAATAAGAGGAATGTTTAAATATTATGTACTCAGTAAGGCTTGACCTACTTGGAAATTCCTTTCATCCTGTGGCTATATCACAACAGTTCACTTTCTGTATATGACACACCGCAAAGCAATTTATTTACACACAACATAACTGTTTCACATTTAAGCCCTCTACCCTTACCCTTACACATGAATTACGCACATTAAATTGATATTTAGAGGAAAATTAGATACATAGCTCTCCTAAATTTGATTTTAAATATGTATACAAAGTAGTTAAAAACAAATCCCAAACAAACCAAACCATATTAGATTATAACAAATATTTACAATAAATCATTTACCTATGCGACAGCTACTCATAATCTTTATTTTTGTAACAGTTATACGAGACGAGTATGTAGCGGTATTATATTTTTATTATCAAGACAACAAAATGATTACAACTTGTTGAATTATACATAGCATAAAAAACCTCTGGGGTTTATATTAGTGCTTTGGGTATCTACGTCCGTAGAATTTTACAATTATAACATTATGTTTCGTTTAAAAAGTGCATTTTAAGTTTATTTTTAATGTTTATTAATGTAATGCTTTCCCTAAACTCAACAGGTAAGCCATTTAACAAACGCGTAACTAAATATTCAGTTGTGCGCTTGCCGTAGATGTTGTTTGGCCGACTCGTGATGAGCCGGTTTTGGGCTATGGTTTTGTTAAAAAATTGCTCTTTGAGCTTCATTTTCTTAAACTGGTTTTCTACGGGTAAAACTTTACAGTGTTTAAAGAGACCTTTTTCATCGATATAATATTGGTTTTTTATTGTTGGTGAAACTAATTGTTTAAGTATTTTGAAATGAAGATTATAATTTTTTGGAACGAAGTTCCTTATCGCGCGTTGCGAAAGGGGGCTAGACGGATAAAAACAAGACCAAAAGTTCCAAAAGTTGTAACGACACTTTTTGCTATAGTTGTAAGCCATGCGGCGTGCGAGTGTTTTACTAAAATTGAGCGTACTGATTAAGTTTATATTACATTATATTTATTAATAATAATAAAATATTATTACAACTTAAAAAAAAAATACAATTCCTTCACTAATTAATCGAAAGGAACTTCGTTTCATCCGGGTGTCCCTTGATACCTCTCAAGTTCTTTAGGCCATACTGTATGAATGATTCGCCTAAGGCATTATAGAGCATTAATTTCGTTTTATGAGTTAGGCGTTTTTTTTATCATTCTATTAGCCAAAAATTGCCTTAATTTATTGCAGACGTATTCAATATGTTTGGCTCAGTTTAGGTTATTATCAATAATAAGACCAAGATATAATAGACCTAAGTGTTAAATTTTATTTATTTAAACCTTGAAGTTTCTGAAAAAAATATTTAATGGAATAGAATACTTTATTGAACAGCAAAATCAATGAAACCATAATAAAAACCAGCGTAGAAAAAGAAACGAATGGCCTGGAGAGAGAAATATGGCACAAAAGCTATAGCAGAATCTACTTACACAATATTCTAAAGATACTATAAAATTAATATTATATACATATAGATATTTTATAATAATTTACGTCTATTAAACCCAATACATATTAATAATTATGGCATAGAAGGACAAATGGACGGACATTTCATAAGTTTCTGTCTGCTAACTCTCTTTTCTTTTACCTATCTCAATTTTTTATGCCTATCTCAATTGATTGGGGTCGGCACAACATCTTTGCCAAGATAGATAAGGAGTCCTAAAAATATATATTAATTAAAAATGACGCACGAGTCGATCGACTGAAGCTATGAAAGTCTCAAGACTTGTACCCACCAACCACAATCCTTTGTACAATTTATACGAAGCTGGGTTTAAATAAGTAGAAATATTAAATTACTTTTAACCTCATTCAACTCACGGGAAAAGAAGATAAATAATATAACGGTCTAAACAAAAGTCTTCATTCAAATACCTGTTATGGTGCGGATTCATCTGCAATAATGTTATATTCACGCAAATATGACAATGGGTTTTATGCGTTATTTAAGATGTAACATTATTAATGACATTAAATATAATATCGTTATTTTTTAAAGCTGTGTATTAGCAGAAGGTGATGTCAGGAGCCTTAAGAACAGACGAGCGTACATGACAAGAGCTATGAATGTCAAAGAAGCAAGTGAGGTGTGTAAGAATAAGCCTGTATGGCGCTCTGTTGTTCGCCTTCCCCGCAAGGGACCTGGCGTGAAGTTATGTATGTATGTATTTTTTAAAGCTTTACATGAGATGCATTCGGTAACAGTCTAACGGTCTTGTTCATATTGACTTAGAATAAGTTTGAAGGCTTCTTGAAGAACCTTATCGTTACGTAAATCTCTAACATTATCTCCTCCGTGCAAAAACGGAAAGATAATACTTATTTCTTCGGGAGGGCAGCCTCTCTTAAGAGGCTACAAAATAACCCGTAGGCAGGTGATAGGGTATTTGCCCGACTGGGTGACTACCACCCCTGTTTACAAGTATGCCTTCATAGCAACTTTGAGTTGTGTTCTGGCATCAATGATCAGGTTCCAGTTTCTCCTTACAGGTCAGCAGCACATTGGCAACACCTCTGGTATTGCTAATGTCCATAGGCGACGGTAACCACATTCCATCACAGTTGGGCCGTCAACCTGTCTGCTGAGCTTCAGTAATACAAAAACGACATTAACAACGACACTAACGCAGTTGAAGCCGCACCATTACAAATATTTACGGAACAAGATCTGAAAATATGAATAACCTCGCTTCAAAATCTCCAGCGTTTTCACGTAATTAATTATCTGCGGTTTAGAGGGGCGGATCGATTCCTAAACGAGTCAGATTGAAATATCCAATCAGGGCCAACGGATACTGGCTTATTACAGAGATGATTAGCTAGCGTGCTATAGGAAACGGAAATTATATTTGCTTCATGTGATGATTTTAGGGTTGTCTAGCCAATTCGTCAAGAAGTAAGTAACACCTTGTAAAATCGACATATATACACGCCCGTTCGTCTATATGTTATATTTTCACGAAAAAACACTTTACCAATTTTAATTAAATGTGGTATATATACCAAATTTCAGAATGCCGAAAATCGATATAGCATACCGACATTCAAGAAAATAGGATAATTTCCGCGAGATACGGGTTGGAACTAAACGCAGATGAGGCCACGGGCAAAACCCTAGTATTGTAGCCACACAACGGTGTATTGAAGCCTTGAAAAATTGAAGGTCAGCTAGCACCCGAAATTTTTTGATTCAATCCCCACTACCTACTACTACACACTACTGGGGGTTGGAAATCAAATTTTCGTTGTACATAAGCGTATTGGTTATCATCGGTCAGACCATGAAAATGATGGTTGTCATTTTTATTAAGTGAAGCGACGGCAAAATAGCTTCCAATTTGTTTGTCACATCAATATTACGAACCTGCGAAAGCGGCCGCTTTAGGCTTTTAGGAGGGTGATTTATGACAGTGCTCCTGGACTTTTTATTATCATTCACCAGCATACAGCGCACACCGCCTTTTATTTGCTTGTAAACTGGTTAAATTAATAAGACTCTCAGCATTTGTTTTTACGAGTATTACGAACACGCTTTATGGTTATGTTATGTATGACATTTGCCGTATACGGTTTTACATAACCCCGTTTGCCGCTTTCATGACTGAAATAGCTGATCCTGTATAAGATTTCCTTTTACAAACTTGCCTTTGCAGTCAGATTATAGAGATGGGGTTTAAATCTATCTTACTATAATAATTCTGTAAATGGTTCAAGTTTGTAAAATGCGTTGAAATATGTGAAAAAAATCAGGGGGGCTAAATCGGACCAGCAGATTTCAAAAATGCAATTTTTGTCTGAATGTCTGTCGGTCTGTTACAGCATCACGTGAAAAATACTGAACGGATTTAAATGTGTCTCGACATACAGCTCTCTTTTATCCCGGGGCGTAACTTAGGATACTTTTTATCTCGATAAATATACTGTATTCCGATAAGGATGTTATTTCCTCAAAATCAGCAATTAGCAATATGGCTCTGCAATTGTGTTGTGGAAAACCATCGCTGTAATTCAGTAATGAATACGTTGTCAGGTTGCCCACGCATCATTCATTACGTATTAGGTACTTCGATCAGATTGCTTGCGACTTTTCTTTACGTTTTGATGTGCAGTTGTCTACACTATACTCTAGTATTTGAAATTGTAGTGAATTGAACAAGACCCTAAAGTATTGATGGTTTAAATATGTATATATATATATATATATATTTTAATTAATTAGGTACATATATTTTACGTAATATAGAGCTTCTGCCTAGGACTTTTCACGCGGCCTAGCCGCGGGTATATTATAGAGTAAAGTTGCTACTTTTTATCCCGATAGTATAGCAAAAAAGATGTCGCAGCGGTCACGTGTTTTTTATTTTATTTGGTGCTGCCGTTGCAATACATAAGATTTATCCATGTTTACAATTCTTTAAGAGAAAATCCATGTCCAACCTTATCATTTAGAACCACTTTTGCAAGCAAACAATATCCGACAATGAGCTCACATTTATACAACAAACTCGATCAACTCATCAACATAGTCTCACTAAACAAATTCCAAATAAAGTACAAATTAAAACATTGGCTTCTAAATTTAGATTATAAAGATACAGAAGAATTATTAAGGATTGGAGAGTAAACACATCGTTCACTACACCACATATATACACACACACATTTACACGAACAAACATACACACTATCTATTAGACAAACTTTTTGTTATTATATAAGTAGACATTGCAGCAGAGAACACTACTAGCTCCAAAGATACAGTTGATACTAGTTTTGGAGCTAGTAGAAGCACAAGCAATAATTTAGTTTCTAAGTCTGCTAATTGTAATGTCTTCATTTTGTAATTTAGATTGTACCTTGACTTATTTTTTTTTGAGGCAAATAAATATTTTATTATTATTATTTACATGTATGTCTTTCAAGACCACGGGCCATAAAAATGGCCCGGACTTTTGGAGGGCTTGCGTAGGGCCATGGGGAGGCCAACACGTAGAGGCCCCTTGACAAATTTAATGTAAATATGTGGCGTGACACTGACCGGCGATTATTCCTGTCTACACCATATAATAACGCACCCAAGGACAAGCCCCGGCCAGTGTAAGACTATTGTGGGAAATGAGGACAAAAAGTACCGGGCTATTGGGGTGAACTGTTAGTGGTACTAGCGGTCTGGGAATATGGGGACTATGGCGTCTGCCCGTCGCAATGTTCAGGGAACATGGAAAAATGGGCAGACGGTGACTCGCCACTCCCTGCATGGGCCCCTAAAAATGCCGTAAAAGGCAGGGGCAACATGGGTGTGAGTGGCTAAGGGGTGTAGAGAGGTGGGCTGCAGGTTCACCGAAGCTACTTCCGACGTTAGGCCATTTATCACTTCCACCCCTGGAGCTTGAGTCTTAGCTCTAGCGATCTCCACTCCGTGCCGGCTGGTTAAGGCAAGCACGGAGGCGGGGGCCTTGTCTTGGCCCCCGGAGTCAGGTACGAGGTGTCGCCACTCACCTAAGGCTTCGCCACAAAGCCCGCCTGCGGGTTTAATTATTATTATTATTTAAGATATACATCGCCACCATGCCGGCACATGCTAGTTTTATTATATAGTACTAAGATGCCCTACGCGACTTCGAATTCCTTAATATCATGCGGATCCTACTTTCTATTCACCAAACTATTAACTTAAACTATTCACTACACGTGGACTGACACGCACGTGGTTGATTTTATTAGTTGTGTTTTTACAGATTATTCAGAATAAATGAAATTCAAGTTCCAAAGCTCAATATGATCAAAATATCTTTCACCAATTATGAAGCGTACAAGTTAAGAAGTAACTGATTAATTGCGTGTCATTCTACAAGCGAAGGTTTAGACAAATTTCGACTTATGACTATAAATAAAGCTTGATCAATTATGGAAAATATATATTGGTATTATTAGTTTCTCTACAATGGGGAAGCCCGGATCCAGCAATGGAAAATTTATGTTCTGATGTCACATTAATACTGCATCTTTAAATAAAATAATTAAGAAAAAAATACATTTCGCACCTTAAATAATACTAAATTAGTAATTTTAATTAACAAAAGAGTTCAACAACACCATAAGTTAGAATGAGGAAAGAAACATTTCAAAACGTGCTGACTGTTTATAATAAAAGAGAGGCAAAACATTGGAGCAATTATTTTTAATTTCTTCGTTCAAATTTGTATCCATTTTGTTTCTTTCCAATTTCAAACAATTGAATTATTCTTTGTTCCAGCCAAGTCCAGAGCGATTGTTTTCAATTACCAACCGTAGAGTGACAACGTCCATAAAACAAAGAATTTGGGTTCTTTTTTTACAACGATTTTAGAGAAGTAGAAAGTTTTATTAATAAGTTTAATAAATGCAATAGTTTTTGACGAGAAGTTTTTTTTGGGAATTTGGTTGAAAATGTACAATGAAGGTGTACTAATTGCTTATGAGCAAGTATTTTGTGTTAGTGTGGATATTTTCAGTGAAACATGCAGTAATAATCTTTCGAGTTGCCACAAGGTCTCCTTTGTATGGCGTCTGCCAAAGATCAAGCTACCTGAGCCTAAATTTTATCAAATAAAGAGGTGAATATCAAAGTGTGTTTGGCACAAAGGTCTTTGTTACCGGGCCAGAAATTCCCTCAACCACAGTAACTAGGAATAGCAATACCAGTGCTTAAATATGCTGCCCCATATGATTAGTTCCTCTTTATTCGCTACATCTCGCTAGTATAAATTTATCTTAATTTTACGAGTCCGTTTTCACGGATGTTGTCTGTGAAAACCGGCTAAGTTGGTTCTACTACTCTGTTCATATGGGGGAAAAAAAGAAACCTAAAATAATACTCTCATTTTTTGACTTACTTGGTTTAAAAATATCCACAAATCAAGTAATAAAACGTTCTTTAAAACTTTTAGTCATTGTTAGCAACACCAACGTAAACTTGAGAACACTTGGTTTTATTTTTTGTTATTTTTCGTACTTTTGCAATGCATAGACATCTTTTATTTTTTCTCAGTTTTTCATTTATTATATATTTTTTTTTTTTTTTTATTGCAGGAGATCAGCAGACAGGCAGACGGCCCACCTGATGGACAGCGGTTACCATCGCCTATGGACATTTGCAACACCAAAGGTGCCACGAATGCGCTGCTGCTCTCTTTAGGGAGCCTGGAACCTGGTCACTAATGCCGGAACACAACTCAAGGTTGTTATGGCGACATACTCTAGACCAGGGGTGGCAGCCATCCAGTCGGGCAAATGCCCTACCACCTGGCTGTGGGTTGTTTTGTCGCCTCTTACGACAGGCCGCCGGGCCGCAGGAAATTGTATTCTTTCTCCGTTCCTGCACGGATGAAATCCAAATTATTTTTTATATCCAAAAAATCAACAAGATAATCACATAGTCAGTCCAATGCTTTCCAGAAATATAATAGCCATACTATTTTTCGCAATAGTCATTTTGTATGACATAAACGAGAACATTTTATCTTGTAAGATATAACTGTAGGATAGATTTTGTTAGGTATTTGGCAATCCTATTAAATCATTAAAAACCGACTTCAAAAACTAAAAAGTATAAAATAACTTATTTCTAAAGCTATTATCTAATATATAAAATTCTCGTGTCACAGTTTTCGTTGCCATATTCCTCCGAAACGGCTTGACCGATTTTGATGAAGTTTTTTGTGCTTATCCGGTATCTATGAGAATCGGCCAACATCTATTTTTCATCCCCCTAAATGTTAGGGGTAGTCCACCCCTAAATTTTATTTTTTAGACAAAATTTTAAATTTCTATTTTTTTATGATACAACATACAAAAATACATACAACCCTAGATTTTCAACCCTCTACGATCAACCCCTATTTTTTACCGGGCAGGACGACGTCTGCCGGGACAGCTAGTTATTAATATATTTAAAACATCTTAAAGTCGGTGCTTCGTAATTTTCAATATATAGTAATTTTTATGTTTTACTTTGTACCGACTTCAAGATATTTTAGATAGTATATATTAATAATAATAGCTTTAGAAATAAGTTATTTTATACATTTTAGTTTTTGAAGTCAGTTTTTTAAACGAAGTTTTTTTTATTTATTTGTTACTTTTTAGTGTTTAGCTATGGATACGCCTACGAAAGGTGCCGCGCGGAATGGAATTTTTTTCATAAAATGAAAAGTACTGGGCCAAACTATATCAAATATTTAGGGGACCAAATGGCAGCTATTCCGCGTCGAACAAAAAAGAATCACGTAAATCGGATCATAAATCTCACCATGATCGGTGTACATATGGAACGGAATGAAGAAAAAATTGTCATAAAAAATGTTCATAAAATGAAAACTACTGGGCCAAAGCATATTAATTTTATAGAGGACCAAATGCCAAAATGGCAACGATTTCGCATCGAACTAAAAAAGAATCACGTAAATCGGATCATAAATCTCAGAGTAATCGGTGAACATAGATAAAAAATTAAATAAAAGAATTGAGAAGCTCCTCCTTCTTCGAAGTCGGTTAAAAAGTAGATAACGTTCATTAGTTAAAGGCCACGGAAGACAGCTAAAATCAATATATTTCTACCATAACTTTGATAAATAGCAATATGAATAGACCCGGATGTTTTCTTGAAGATTTATCTTCATTCCACGTTATAGATACCTATCGCAGTCTAGCAACATCCTCGTTGCTGATTGAAGTAGGTTATTGCATTTGACAGCGGGTAATACGATCAGACGCTAGACGGTTCGATCTCGCGACAAAGCGTTCAAAAGTTATTTCTTCTTTTATTTATGCCTATTTAACATTACTTTAAAGATTAAAAGAAAATATTTTTTATTTAGACTAGACGAGAATATAGTGAAATAAATTATACGAACCTATGTATTCGATTAAATTTTCTTTATTCTTATCTATCTTTATTAATTAATTTTCGTTTTGATGTTTTATAATTATTCAATAATAATTAAATTACTTTCAGTACCAAATTAAATTTATATCAGTACCAGGGTTTTCCAAATTGCTACATTGGTCTAGTAGTGTTTAACCCCGATTAAAAATATTCAAGCTATACGAGGTTCATCGGCTCATTAAATTGAAGTTAGTTTTTACTATTATCGTGTTAATAATTAGACTACAAATTTATTTTTTATTCTGAATAAGAGCGCATAGCTCATCTACTATACTAAAACACAAGTAGCAAATTCTAGACGGCGTATTTACTATGATCTGGACTTCAGAAATCGTCCTTGAAGTTATGGTATATAATATATTATGTACTGGAATTGATGATGGTTATACACACAAAAGTCACATATAAAACTACCTATCTTCAAATATAAAAAGTACTTCACGTCTAAAATGTTAATAATATTGGTTATACCATTAACTAATAAAATATCGGATAACCATGTACAAAATATGCAACTTCTATTGTCATCATAACTATTTTTTCTAATATGTATGATTATAATGCCTAAGGCAGACTAAATTATCGTTCGCAATCTATCCAATGATTTATTGGCTCTCTGTAAATTTAGTAAAGGAATGCTCCGGTGGTTCGGGCATGTGGAAAGAATGTATGATGAAAGAATGACTAAACAGATATACAATGCAGAAGTGGATGGATGCAGAAGTCGCGGAAGGCCACGACACACCTTCTATGATCAAATTGATCATGTATTAGCAGAAGGTGATGTTAGGAGCCTTAAGAACAGACGAGCGTGCATGAAATGAGCTATGAATGTCAAAGAAGCAAGTGAGGTGTGTAAGAATGGGCCTGTGTGGCGCTCTGTTGTTCGTGCCTACCCCGCAAGGGACCTGGCGTAAAGTTATGTATGTATGTATGTATGTATGTTTGCAAATTTAGTCAAAATATTAAAAATCTCTTATTTTCTATTTTGCAGCAATATAATTAAATTATTACAATCGATGTATGTCTACAAAATTAAAAAAATCAGATTTCTTAATGTTTTGATTAAAATAATAGGGTGGTGTCAATTATAGTTTCCCTTGCTAAAGCAATTTCAATTTATTTATTTAATACTGATTTAAAAAAAAAAAAAACTACAGAAGCATTATATATACTTCAGGCAACGTTCAAATAAAACGTTGGAGTATATGAAACTAAAACCAGAGTACTTTCAACTTAATAGTTGGTTTGTACAACGTACTATTGCTGTCCCGTCCCGCTTTTTATACGACAAACCGCTCTCGAGCACGTAAAGTTTGCAAATCTATTTACTGTTATGTACAATTGAACCAACACATACTTCTGTGACCGTACTAGTGCGATATGCAAAAGTTTTTCAGAGATATCTTATTGACTTTTGCTGTCTTTAAACAGTACTTGTGAATACTTTAGTATTGCTTTAATACTTTTTGTCCTTTACTTGTTTATCATACTTTTTTTAATAACTGTAACATTAACTAACGAAGATACCTAATCTGGCAAATCAATTGTATCTCGTGATTGTTTTTAAGCTATCTATTATATAATATAAAAATTATTTTGATTGATACCAAGTAGGTATTATATTATCCGTCCAGAAACGGAGAAAGAATACAACTTCCTGCGGCCGGGCAGCCTTTTTGTCTGGCGGGGGAAATGCTGTTTACGCACAATACTGGGTCCTTTGCAAGGGATTAGACCGTTATCTCATTTGTAGGCATTCCATTAAAGGCAATCCAAACATAATCGATCAGCTTGTGTGGAGACTCAGAGAAGTTGCACGGGCAACAACCAATACCCACTAAAACCACCCTCCTCCCATGTGCCCCGCGGTTTTGTGTAGGAAAGGTTAAGACTTAGAACGTAGTTACGCCCAGCCGATCCAGTGCAAAAAGTGCCTAAATGTGCCCCGGGAATCAGAACACATCCACTTCGTCGACGGGGGTGATGAATCCTTTGTTCCCTTGATAGCTAAAGGCCCCCCGAAGCGGTACTATTCAGGGTGGGAAGTCATGTGTGGGGTGTCATTAGTACGCGCAGTAACACTCCCCTCCCTATCTCGTTCGGGCGGCTGGGCAGCCTGTCGTAAGAGGCAACAGATCAACCCACACCCAGATGGTGGGGTATTTGCCCGACTGGATGGCTATCACCCCTGGTCTAGAGTACTATACCGCCATAATAACCTTGAGTTGTATTCCGGCATTAGTGACCAGGTTACAGTCTCTCTTAAGAGAGCAGCAGCGCATTTGTAGCACCTTTGGTGATGGAAATGTCTATAGGCGATGGTAACCGCTTTCCATCAGCTGGGCCGTCTGCCTGTATGCTGTACTCCTGCAATAGAAAAAGAGGTATATTAAATACATTAAAAAGTCTAAAACTCGATTCGACAATAAATCCCTGATAACCATGGGATGGGATGCTTTTGATCTCAGAATAAGGAATCATTTTCACGTTATACTAGGAAACTGTAGTATTTTTGAAATAACTTAGATTAAAAATAAATTATTGCAATCTTGGAAAATTTACAATCTGTAATATTAATAAAGCAACATCTGACTCAGTTCAACATCTGTTGGTTGCATAAGAAACGCGATCGATACTTAGTAGAACAGTGCGATTCTCGAACAACTGAACTGGCATAGCCTTAAGTTAGAAACGCCTCGTCTGACCCTAAAACATTTAAACTAGACAGTGGACAGACGGAAACTTGTGATTGCAACAGTAAACAAATATGAATTATTTATCATGGCGTGGAAGAAGCATTCGATGATGTTGCGTAGGTCCGAATATTGGTCCACTAAATTGATAGACCAAAAAAGTTCTACTCAGATGAAAATGTTCAATTAGATGTAAGTCATCACGAGAATGCATAAGATGAAAAAATACATAAAAGGGTCTTTAAAAGTTGCATCTATAACTGATAAATTGAATCGAATACGATTGAGGTGTTAATTCATTAAGCATTCTTCATTAAGCATATAATGAAGGGGGATAGAAATTGTGTGATAAAAGTATACTAAAAAGATAAGTGGTTTTTGTAAAGTGATATGTGTTAGAATAGGCCCTTTATTATGACACACATCACTTTATGAAAGAAAAGACATACTGTCATGACCCCAAGTGATTGAGTGAGAGGTTTTTATTTTTTTATTGTTTAAGTACGGCAGGCTTACGGCCCACCTGATGGTAATCGATTACCGTTGCTTATGAACAATTGCAAAACTAAAGGTACTACCGACGTGCTATCCTCGAATGAGGAACTAGGAAATGTAACTCAACGTTGTTATGGCGGCATAGTCTAGACCAGGAGAATATATTGATAATTTGATGTATTCATACTGGTTTATTAGCTGGTTAAACAAGTGTTTTTTATAATCGCATTCTGAATATAATTATGAAAATGTTAACGCGCTTGCAATTCTCGTAAAACTATTATGAATAAGATGTTAAACGGTTATTCAAAATTTCATTAATAACCAGTCAGTAATTTTTGGGAAAAGTCATTGCCGCATACGTTATAGACTACAAATACAGTGAAATATTCTTTCATCACTTTGTTACATGTATAGTACATCTAATTTATTTTCATGTTACACACCATTTTTTAACCAAAGGAAATACATCTTCCTTGTAAATTTTATCTATAAAGACATAGTAATTTTCAAGAAACATGGCCTTTACATAATACGTTGACACACAAACGAACACGGACGAACCAAAGGTTTTGTTTATGCCAAAAAGGCTGCGTAACCGTAAAAAATCCAAATTTAATTCTAAAAGTAATTTCGTATACAACTTATTAGGTCATAACTCTCCTTAATGGAGACCAGAGAGAAAAATAAATGAACTTACTAACTTGAATAAAAAAGGGAATAAACTTTATAACAAAGACCCGATTGAAAAAGTTGATTAATAAAATAGGTCAAGTGGTAAAATTTTATCAAAAGTCACTGCAGAGCTGTCAAACGTCAAAATCAAGAGACTGATAATTAAAAAGTGAAAATTGGGAACAGCTATATTTTGGCTATGCGCCAGGAAGCATCTGGGCCATATAATTGATCAGACAGAAGTTTTGAAAATGTTTCAACGACTATTTGCTATGAAATGAGTTTTACATCATTCAAACTTAAGTATTGCTTTAGCTTATTATGTATGTTTTGTATGTATTCATAACAGTCAGTTAATGTTATAGCGGGTTTAAACGGTTCCGTAGCCTCTTCTTTATTGGAAATCTGGCAAAAAGACAGGCAGCCCGCACAATAGAAAGTGGTGACAGTCGCCTATAGACGTTTGGAAGGAGATGAAGGGAGAGAAATGATAGAGATCAGATAGGAGGAAAGGAAAAAGGGATTAAAAGGGAAAATGAGTCATTGAAACAATTACTCATTATACGAAACACATTAACTCAAGGTAATTCACCGTCTCACGTTGATATTCTGTGAAAGTTTGGTATCGCACGGATCAAGCGAAACCCACGAACTCAGCAACTTCAAAACCTAGCAAGTGCTTCCCAAAAAATTTCACTACACGACAAAATATACGAAATACAAAAACCTCAACAACATGCTATTTCATAAATCTTTATTATTAAACTTATTGCGAGCTATAAGTTATAATAACATTGATACAGATTTCAAATAATATTAAACACAATACATAAGAAAATACGTACCACGACAATAAATGCACAAAAAATATTTAACAAATAATGTCCGTTGCTAGGTTTAAATTTTTAGAGCTGAATTCCAATTAAGATAAAAGTTCCAGCAAAGCTCTGTCACGGCCCTACCTGCTCTTTGGCTAAAACAAAACCCTTATGATTTCGTCAAGTCCGTTCATGAGTCTAGCCCTCTGTCTGTCTCTGTAAGTTATCGTCATTTTTCTTAGAGATTCTGATGACCCAGTAGACTATATTTCAATATTGAAATTAGATAGTTGCTTTTAAATACATGTCAAGTTTCTTGAAAAAAAAAATCTCCCTCCAAGTTCCCGCTAAAAACATTTTAGGTGAATACCAGCCATGGCTAGTATTCGCTCTTTGCAGCAATTTTAATTAGCATTTGAGTGAATAGCTCCGAATTTCACATTCAATTTAGATAGCAAAGTAAATAAAACGCAAATATATAATGCAAATTCACGTCAATTCGTTTTACTCTCTTTTTATGTTTATGAACTTTTTGCCTTTGTTTTTTTTTAATTATCTACATAGGTTTTGCAAACATTTTTAAATTATTTTAGACTGGTAAACAAGTGCCTTTTGGACCAACTTTTTTTCAGCAGTCCCCGAAAATTATAAATTTTTTATTTTCATATTTAGTATGTTTAAATAATATATTCATTAAAGGGCCGATGTGGATGTGGCTTGCGTAAGCCAGAGTACCCGTTTTCGGCCGTATTTTCATCCCTCTGGGAAAATTATAAATATTGGTCTTACAGTTTCGGGAGTCAAGACTTTTTTCAGGAATTTTTCTCCTCTTTTCGAATCTTTTTTCAAATTTTAAAAATGTTTATTACTTTTTGAGATTGTTGCAAAAAACTAAACCCCCTCTTTTTTTTAGTTAATTGTTAATAGCTTTTACAATTTTTGCAAACGGAACTTCATTTTTTTCAAAAATCATCTAGATGCCATTCCGAATCGAATGACACCTCATTTATAATTTACGGAGACTGCTGAAAAAAATTGGTCCAAAAGACACTTGTTTACTAGTCTATTTATTTTATTGCATTATAGAATTTATGTATTATTTCTCAGAAGTTTACATCAATCTTATTTTATCTGCATACATACATATTAACACACCTATTTCTCATAGTGGTTGGCGGATACTCCTCTAAAGTCTAGTTCTCTCCACAGAGACTATGGATCTCCACTTGCTACGATCCTAACAATACACATTATTTGAATACCTTTCCGACTGCAAGTAAATCATGATGAATATTTCGTGGTCTATTAGAACCAACTCTACCATTCATGTTGACCTTTGTCTTTACATACCCAAACCACCTTAACAGTTCTTTTTCCCTTCTTCCTCTCTCCATCCACAATGTTCACTTATCACACTATTTCTTCTCAAATCTTATCACTATTCACATTATGTGACAAGTCACGTTATAATAATATGGGATGACTAACATTGCCGGAGTAATCACTACAAGTTTATTGTATGAAGTTTTCTTTACAGACAATGAAAAAGTATTTCACTTTATAATGGAGTTACGTTGTTCATTTGAAAAGAAAAGAATTGCACTAAAGCGAACAGCTTTTCTAGCCATTATACCTAATTGAGTACAGTTTTAGCGCGGCTCTTGAATTCAAAAACCACGAAAGGCCGGCAATCGTGGACCGTTAACTTTTTCGAGCAGTCAACTGGAAACCGGCCGTGACGTGAACTACGGTTTAATTGCTCATAACCAGCACGTTAACGTTGCTCAATTGGCGAATAGCCGTATGTTTTATTAGATCATCGTGGAATTTAGCTTCGTTTTTTTCTGAATTTAAAATTCATTTTACACCATCCTGAATGGTGATAACTTTCAGTAATCATTCTGTCTCTCTTTTTATTCACCTACTCCAAATTACTTGAGGATTTAAGAAGAATATCCTACACAACTGGAAGTTCGCGTACTTATAGTGACAGGCAAAAAAGTCGTCGAACTTTGCGGTTTTTTTTTTGCGAAACTAGCCAACATGCAGAGGGACCGCGTCCTGGAACATCGTTACCGTCGCCTATAGATGTTTGCAAAATTAAGTGTGAAGTCAACGCCTTGCAAGTCATTAGGAAGAGATAGAGGGTATGAGGTATAAGGATTATAGAGGAAGAATTTATTATGGAATCAATAGGGATGGGATACCCGGAGTAAAATAGGGTAAGAGAAACTGGAACATATAAACTCTTACTTATCGCACAAAACACGATTTTCTGAAGGTTAACCGTTTCAGGCCGAGATTCTTGGAGATCGTGGTGTCACACCGATTTAGTCGGCCCCAAGAGCTGAAATCATGCTGATGATTCTAGCATGGCTCTAGCACATCAATACTGTGATTAAACCACGAACATGGCACGATTTCAATTCGCGCCATACAAGTCCCAACTTTTCCACAGAAAGTTTCTATAATAGGTGGCGTGTGAGGTTTTACAGTTTCCATTCGCCGAATTCATGAATATTTAAAACCTATATATGGCGAGACACCCTCATCAGATTCATTCAGAAACTCAGATGATACATATTATTTTTTTACATATACAAATGATAGATACGCTAGTTGACAATAAATACGGGTCAAGCTTTTACTCACGTGAAACTCTTATCAAACGTGTTGATAGATTTATATAAAGACAATAATCTTCAGGGACCTATGGATTTTGAATCTGTCCAGATTCAAATTATTTAATGTTTTATTTTAATTGACTGCTTCAACCAACACGATATTTAAAAAAATAACCTCTAAAATTGTAAACCTCTTTAGACGTAAATGTATTTCCACAAATTAAATAAACATTTTTATGTTAATAAGATACGTGCTTACTAATTTCATGGTATGTGAAATTAAAACATGCCTTGTATACGCACTTATTTTTATTATTAATAATATATTAATAATATATTTTATAGTGCATATATAATACAAAATAGTCCAAGATTGGCGTGCTAAGATCGAAAGCTCACCTCAAGATGTCCTCTTAACCTTCCCAGCCAAATTACATAAGTTGTCTCGTTCATACATACTACGTTTTATACTTCTGTCTCCTTTACTCTATAGGTATTTAATTCTTTTTTGGGTCAAACGGTTTCATAGAACAACCAAATAATTTTCATATTTTTCATATCGTTTTGTAACACACGTTGTATAACTTTTATGTAGTACACATTACTAACATTTTTATAACCCTTATTATTCTCGTTTAGATTGTTACTACCTACTTCAATTACATTGGGCGTACAAATAAATACGTAATTATAAACGATGTTTTGTAAGGTAATAAATAAAAGAAACATATTTAAGAAAAATTCTTTTAAAAATTCTAAATTATAAACTATAAATGAAAATATAAACATTTTGTGTGTATTTCAGAAATGAAAACAATTGGAAATTACGGAATCCTTCATAGTGTGTTGCATTTAAGTTCGTCGACATAAGGGTTTGAGTACACCTCGCAAAACCACGAGATACTTATATATTCCAGAATACCATAAAAACCAAAGGACGCTGAATTATTTTCATTCAGGCAAGGCTGCCCTATGCAATATTCATGTTGGGCATTGAATAATTTGCAAGCTAACCAAATAGACAACCGAAGTCGGTTGGGATGTGAGCCAAGGGCACGTGACGTCACACTTAGCAAAATGACGTCACCATCTATTCTCATATTTCTGGGAGTTATTTCGATAAGATTCCGAACTCCCACTCATTACATTATTGAATTCACGAGAAATTTTATCGTTCGAGTTTGCATTTTGTTTAACAAGTGGTTTAGACATCCAAGGGTGATTTTTAGGAATTCGTAGGCATAATGGCGAAAACAGCCCCTTATAAAATCGTCATGTCTGTCTGTCTGTCTGTCTGTGGATGTTACAGACATTTTCATAAAAAAACTAGATTTATATAGATTAAATATCAAAGTACTATACGAGTATACTGATTTGTGACAAATAAGTTCGCATTTGACCACGATCACGCTTAATGATATACGATGATGTGGTCGAAGATGGCGGTCTTAATTAAGTAATATTTATTCACAGGACACTTACAGACATCCAGATTGTATTTTTCGGAAAACTCAAACTCCAGTAGTGCACTCCACAGCTCTGCTGTACGCAGATCTCCATTACTTGTACGATAAGTTATTTTTTCATTGCATAACTTCGCATTTGACCGACATTGCACCTGATTTCAGGTAAAAGTATAGTTTGGAGTCAAGAGATGGAGCACTCTTACCTAAAAGATACCTTCAAATCTTGAGATTTGAAGACACTTAAATTTTATGTTTCAGGAAAACCAGACAACGGAAAAGAGTACCACCCTTCAGCGTTACAAATCATTTGAAATGCAAGCAGTATTTATGGAACACACTATGAAGGATTCCGTAATTTCCCAAATTGATTTCATTTCTGGAATACACCCAAAACCCATAGGGTTTCTACAAAGTAAATTCTAAGACACTCTTTGATACCACCCGTGACAGGCTGGTTCGTATTTCGCGCAACAAATTAGCATTGCCATACAGCGTGGCAATGGAGCCGCGCATTCTGGGCACGCTTCCCTCTGGCAGCGATTTGTTACATATTAATTTATTTATAAATTAGTTTATTTATAAGTAATTAGTTTAATTTATAATTTCGAAATAAATTATAATACTTAAAAAAATTGTATGTGTGTACACATAATAAAACTACGTTTTAACGGTTTTAAGCGCGGTAATTTATTTTATTTAGGTATATCCGACGTTTCGGCCGCTTTTCAGTTGCCGTGGTCACGGAAGACAAAGATGACATTTGTCGAACGTGTATTGTCAAAGTTTTTATTCAGCCTACCGCCAACTTGTTCATTTTAATTATTTAGTTTTAATTTTGTTTATGGATATTATTTACTCTATGGGAGCCTAATCTAATTTACCACCGCTTCACAACATGTTGTGGCTTGAAGAGAAGAAGCGGCGCAAGAAACTCTTCAGCAAACATGCCTAGTTCTAAATTTTTTTTATATAATATTAAAATGAGTGGAAGGAAAAAACAGTACACAGTGTGTGTACAGGTCACAGGGAGTATAAGTGAAGCGAAGTGTGACAAGGGGTGGGAAGGATTCTAAATTTCGTGACGTCACAATTCAACTATAATAAAAAAAATAATAGTTCCACACGAAGAAAGGACAAAATTTTCCCCATCGATTCTTATAACTCATTTTATATGACTAAGTTCCTATGTTTCCTTGGGCCTTTGTGTTATAATAAAATAAATAAAATTCTTAATATTTACCCTTTAAACAGGTTCCAATGCAAGAAAAAATTGACAACGTGGCTAAAGACTAAAGACTATGAACAAGTGGAAGAACTTTTTAAGATTTTAAAATGATTGTTTCAATTCAAATCTATACTTACACACTTAGGTACACTAAAATTCACACAAACACACATACCATTCGCATACCTTTACACATGTTAAAACTCACAAAGTTTTAGTATTTTATACATTCGCAATAAATATTTACCTTAGTTCCTACTTTATATACTCGCGCTAACATCTGTCTATACAAGTTTATACCGCAGTACAATATCTCACAAATTTTGTAACAGATCTACCCACTTGTGAACATAAAATAAATCATTTTATTTACGCATTATAGGAAGGCACTAGCACCTATAGTACAGGCTTTGCCTAGTTTAGGTGTTAGTATCCACTAATTTTATGAATTATTTTTAGTTATACCTAGTTATTAATTACATTTACCTGTTTTATTGTATTAGAACTTTATAGCACCTTCTGTTATTGTTGTTACAATGCTGTGGTACCTAATAAATTATTTTATTATTATAACTTTAAAAACGTCATTTGGAGTATTAACGAAAAACTTCCAAACATTTCAAACTCTATTTCTATGAGCATAGCGTTTAAATGATTAAATATAATGTATTCTATCTCATTCTATATTCTATAGATTTATGTATGTGTTTATCTCTTTTCAATGAAGCTTTTTCTATTCATCGAGTTTCAAATTACAATTCTAAAGAAGTTTAACTTCAAAAATAATAGTTTTAAAAAAACTAAAAAAACACGCTTTCATAAAAAATCCAACTAAAAAGCGCTTTTTTAATATTAAAGAAGAAGAAAAAGCGCTTTGAATACACCCCTCGCTTTTTTTAAAGACCCCATTCATCAGAAACCAAATTTATTAAATTTTATTTTCTGTTTTTTAGTTGGATTTTTTATGAAAGCGTGTTTTTTTAGTTTTTTTTAAACTATTATTTATTTTTCATTTTTTATATGAACCTTTTTTAAATGTTTTTAAATACAAGCTTTTGAGATCCTGCATATCATGTAGCAGCAGAGTGCTAGCCAAAACAAGTAAAACGAGCCCAAACACGACGGGTTTTTCTTGTTTAGTACAGGAGTTCCTATGGCCACCTTCCAACTCCATCATCAGATCAGCTCCATGGTACCATATTATTGCATTTTCACGCGATATAAACATACGAGCCCAAACACGACGGGTCTATCTTGTTTAGTACAGGAGTTCCTATGGCCACCTTCTGACTCCATCATCAGATCAGCTCCATGGTACTATATTATTGCATTGTCATCGACCTTTGACAGGTGTGCAAAGTTTGAATTAAATCTGATCGTTCAAAGTAAGACAAAATCGAGCTCAAAGGGGTCGGTTACAAACATACATACATTCATACAGGTGAAGCTAATAAAAGCGTGTTAAAAAGAGCCTAACACATACCAATAAGAACCTTTATTAGCTACACGTTGTTGTTGCTAGGGAGTTTCTTGCCACTTCTCGTCCTTAAACAGCAAAATCTTGTTGCGAAGCAGTGTACAAACTCGTAGCATAGAAATTAAGCTTAATTTTAACTTATACACATATACGACATACAACAATGTTCTCCAGTGGAGCATAATGAAAAGTTTTGTATGTGTGTAAATTTTACTCAAAACTAACTTTAAGTGAAATTTAGATGCAACTATATAAACAGATACCGCAGTTATGTTAGTTTCTAACAAACGTTTCGGGAAATACATTCTACGCGGTTTGAAATCCAGTTTGCGGTGTGACCCCATGCTGGCCAAAGGCCTAACCCAGCATAAGTCTTATACAATCAAATGTGCACCTCCCCGCATAGTAAATAAGGTGTAAATTTAGAAAGAACATGCTAATCTGCGTTGTAATACTGGTGATTTCGTAGTCATGGTATTAAACGGTTTGTCTACGTTTACTACGGTTATATGTGTTAGTTCACTTTAGTGGTAAGTCGGAAAACAAGCACCTAACATTTGCATGTCGTCACATTATCAAAAACAAAACACTGCACACAAAAATTTGCAAAAGAATGCGGGTACATGTTACAGAAAAAGTAAAATAATTTTACTTATAAAAAATAACATCTTATTATCTTGCTTAGAAATAACTAGTTACATACTATTCCACAAAAAATCTTTCGTTTTATTGTCCAATATACTTACATTCATATACATTAAATTAGGTTAGCTAAATTTTCCGTAATTAATGCATTTTGTATTTAAACATATTTTATTTTATCAAACAAAAAACTGACTTCGATCCGGAACCAATACAAAACATCGATAGTCAACTCTAACATTATGCCGCCTCTCACCACGTCTAGTCTAAATTTATGCCGTGACAGAAAAATCCTAACACCCCGTCTATATAGAAGTTTCACTTCAAAACACATTTAACTATGGCACAGGAACCTTATGGGTTTATTCGTACCGCAGAGAGTCCTACATGCATACATAACTTCACGCCAGGTCCCTTGCGGGGTAGGCACGAACAACAGAGCGCCATACAGGCTTATTCTTACACACCTCACTCGCTTCTTTGACATTCATAGCTCTTGTCATGCACGCTCGTCTGTTCTTAAGACATCACCTTCTGCTAATACATGATCAATTTGATCATGAAAGGTGTGTCGTGGCCTTCCGCGACTTCTGCATCCATCTACTTTTGCATTGTATATCTGTTTAGTCATTCTTTCATCATACATTCTTTCGACAGGCCCGAACTACCGGAGCATTCCTTTCTTTACCTTCACCCCGACACTCTCTTTCAGACCAACTCTCTTTCAGACCAACTCTCTTTCTTACTTCGGTATTACGAACGCGGTCCTGCATGCAATATTGTTATATATATCAAAAATAGCAGCAGATGCGAGTAATTGTTATCAACATTCTAGTGCTTAGTTCTGATTTGATAATAAAAACGGAGTTATCATCATTCTAGTGTATGGTTCTGTTTTGGTCCCAGGTCTGAACACGCCTGATGGTCCGCTTTGGGAATCAATATAGAGTATTTTCAGATTATATTTAATTCGCCATTTAATTCTTTTTACTTTTACATACTTACTATAACGTCATAAGTAGAAGAATACACTCGTACAAAATGTATGAAGCTGCGGCATTCTGTAAGTTTGCATCAAAAAGTCTCTCGATTGATTTGACTGTCCCTATTCTGCTAAATATCATATATCTAACTTTTATCTTAGAGATAATATCTAGAATATTATAAAAGTTTTGTTTTTATGAACTAATAATTCCATAATGAACTTGATATAAACAGACATCAAAACTATTATTGTTGAAAATAATATTGTATAATTATTTTTGTAGCTTGAAGGTCGATTTTCAAAATAAAAAAAATCAAAGGTATAATTTACAACCTGAGTGAATGCAAAAATGAAACCATTCAACTGTTTTATTCATGCTAATGGTATATTTTTTTACAAGCTTTTATTTATCTTGCCATTGATGTACCTACCTATATGTATGTGAGTTCGGGTGGAATGTTGCAAGTTAAATTTGACCAACTTCCCGGTTTCCGATTGCACTGAAATTTTGCAAGCGTATGTATATCGGGTGACAATGTAATAATATGGTACCATGGAGCTGATATGATGACGAAGTCGGGAGGTAGCCATAGGTAATCCTGTACTAAACAAGATAGACCCGTCGTGTTTGGGCTCGTTTTACTTGTCTTGGCAGGATCTCAAAAGCTTGTATTTAAAAACCTTTTTATATATTATACTTTATTCAATTATACATTTATCTGGTGATTTAAAAATCGACCCTTAGTAAAATTATTTTATTGGATACATTTATATTGACACACAACAACATTCAAAATCGATACAAATTCCGAGCATGTTTCAATTAACCCATTGCGACGTATCCGAAATGTTTAATGATAACATGATTAATTTCTGAAGCATCATTAATTGGTAATACTCATTCAGCTTATTAAATGAATATTGTGTTTATGTACCAAATGCTAATTATTGCCTGCAATCATTCACGGTTATATACAAATTTGAATGTGCTTGAATGTCTCTTTATTAATTTTATAGTTCTGGGAATATGATTAATTTGAAATCTGGCATATAAGGGTATCTATACAATTAATAAAACTACGTTTTAACGGTTTTAAGCGCGGTAATTTATTTTATTTAGGTTTATCCGACGTTTCGGCCGCTTTTCAGTTGCCGTGGTCACGAAAGACAAAGATGACATTTGTCGAACGTGTATTGTCAAAGTTTTTATTCAGCCTACCGCCAACTTGTTAATTTTAATTATTTAGTTTTAATTTTGTTTATGGATATTATTTACTCTATGGGAGCCTAATCTAATTTACCACCGCTTCACAACATGTTGTGGCTTGAAGAGAAGAAGCGGCGCAAGAAACTCTTCAGCAAACATGCCTAGTTCTAAAATTTTTTATATAATATTAAAATGAGTGGAAGGAAAAATAAAAGAAATTATCAGTCAAGTTGGTTTGTTTCGTTGCACGCAGAAAGAGCTCACAGTGTCTTGAGGTCTGGCAGTTAGTTTTTGCTGGGTTTGGTTCTTAATAGTTTTGATGATTGGATCCCAAACAGGTGGTACCTGCCAACCATCTTCTCTATTGAAGATGGTTGGCAGGTTGTGAAGCGGTGGTAAATTAGATTAGGCTCCCATAGAGTAAATAATATCCATAAACAAAATTAAAACTAAATAATTAAAATTAACAAGTTGGCGGTAGGCTGAATAAAAACTTTGACAATACACGTTCGACAAATGTCATCTTTGTCTTCCGTGACCACGGCAACTGAAAAGCGGCCGAAACGTCGGATAAACCTAAATAAAATAAATTACCGCGCTTAAAACCGTTAAAACGTAGTTTTATTATGTGTACAAGTCGCGAAAACGTAAGAAAATATTATGTGAACTATACAATTATTGGCACTTGAATAGAATTTTAATATTTTTTAAAATTTTCAGCCATATATTAAATCATTGCATGTATGGGTAGGTACAAAATAAAAATAATAAGATTTCTCAATGTTTTGTATAAATGAATAGGGTGGTGTCGTTCATTTTAAGTGTTGCCAACAATAGCACAATTTACCCTATGTGCTATCGATAAAGTGGATTCATCACAACTGTTAGACGAAGACCTCCCCAAGTTTATGCCATACGTAATATCGCCACAAGTCAGAACTTGTGGTGAGACATGATTTTTACAAGAAAATCCTACAAAGTTCCTAATGTAAATAAGGACATAATACACAAAATACAGTCCTACACTATAATATTTTCTTAACTTTTTGCGACTCGTATATATAATAAAACTACGGTTTTACGGTTTTCAGCGCAGTAATTTATTTGATTTTTGGTTATTCCGACGTTTCGGCCGTTTTTCAGTGGCCGTGGTTACGGACAAATATGACATTCGTCCAACGAGTATTGTTAAAGTTTTATTTATCCTACCGCCAACTTGTTCATTTTAATTATTTAGTTTTAATTTTGTTTATGCTTATTATTTACTTTATGGGAGCCTAATCTAATTTACCGCTTCGCAATATGTTTGGCTAGAAGAGAAGAAGCGGCGCAAGAAACTCTTCAGCAAACATGCCTAGTTCTAAATTTTTTATATAATATTAAAATGGGTGGCAGGAAGAAGTCTTAGTCCTACACTATAGAGATCAAGACAAAGACTGTACTCCAGGACTCGTTTGTCTTGTGACAGACAGATCCCTGCCTGAAACTGTGAAACGTTTTGGTATACAAAAAAAGTTAAAAATCAGTTTTATTGTAAACAAACCTATTGAGCCGACATTTGATAGTGAATTCCGGCAGTGCCCACTCCAACGCGACCTTGTTCAAACATCAACCCTTTGACGCGTCAGTCAAAATGATTAATGTGTCCCAGAAAGCGTTTCTCCGTCAACATTTAGAGAAAATAGTCAAAACCAAACCACATGAGATAATATCACAAACAGTTTCATGAAAGGGTCGATTACTAACCTTAATTCGCGGTACTCAGAGAGACGAGGATTAAGAATCATAAAACAGAGTTACAGTAAATTAACTCATAAAATTCTTCCTAAGGCTGTGGTGTTTCAATTTCTCAGCAAAATATAGACCTAATTTCGACATGCGCCAACGCGTATTGGCGAATTCCCCATGATACTTATATTTCTATGTGCATTTAGCATACATTGTGATCAATATAATATATCCGTTAGGCCAAAAAACAGGTATTGCACACCACTTGTAGTATAGTATACCTCTATATTGTTACATAGAAACTTCAAAACAGTTCCTGCCATCTGTTATGAAAATGTGTAGAATCGATATCCTGTTTATGTTTGAGGATTGATGGTCGATATTTTAAAACAATTATTCAGTTGTACCTATTTAGTTTAAAATTTAGAAAATGACTAGTTAATCCTCATAGGTCATGAAAATAATTTAAGAATTCCTGGATGTGCTAGTTAAAGTATAACGTTTAAAAATCAAAATGGATTTCCAAATCGAAAAGTTGCAGCGTCATCATTTTTCCGATAGAAAACAACCTTCTAGAACATGGGATGTTCTAGATAGTTCTGATCAGTGTAATCTGTCAACCCGTGTAAAAACTCGTACTGTTGCGGGTAGGTTCATATAAACAGCAAGCGGCTCCAGTCATTTTATTCTTATTAAAATCTTAGTAAATAGCATTCAATAGGCTGGCCTACCCCTGAGAACAAGTTAAGGAGCCTTGAATTATTATGACACAATACACCGTAGCACTTCTTATGGGAAACTGGAAAGGTAGAAAGCCTTCTATAAGACCTGCAACTGTAATTGGTATTAATAAGCATAAGCTAGTTAACTCGTATATTATGTTATTATGCCAATGTGAAATAATTTCTTTTAGTTTAAGTAACCGGTGTCAGTAAGACTATATCTTATTCTTTCTTTACATTGTTTTAATGGGACATAAATTAAATGTACAATATCATAAAATTTTAAACATGCTGTGTCTGTACAAAAGCTTAAAAAAACCAATTGGAATAGACTATATAAACGATGGAGAACACGATGCACTTTTTTTATATTTTTGTTTGTTTGTCAGTTTGTTTGTTTGTCGTGTCGTACACAGAAGTAAAACAACTGGCCCATAATAGAGAACACTGGAAGAGACTTCACCGACAAGAGCATGCTATTAAATGTTAAATGAAAAAAAAAACAGTTTGTCTGTTTGTTCGGGATTCACGTAAAAACTACTAAGCCGATTTTGCTGGAGTTTTCGCTATTCGACAACAAATTCTTAGACTTAAATTCTGCGCTACTTTTTGTCTCGGGAATTGCGCGGGATTCCCGGAAGCGGTTTGTAGTTGTTCGGGTGCATAAAAATTAGGTTTTCCGACACAGTTTTCAATAAAACGATAGCTGCAGTCTTTTGTGTGGCGGAAATTCCGCAAGAATTTCAAGTCAAGCGTAGACGAAGTCGCGGGCATACATACATAACTTCACGCCCGGTCCCTTGCGGGGTAGGCACGAACAACACAGCGCCATTCAGGCTTATTCTTACACACCTCACTACAGTCGCGGGCAAATTCTTGTATATTAATAATAAATTATGAATAAATTATTCGATACAAGTTGTTACAGGAGTGTTTACTTTAATTTTAAAGTAACGTTTTTATAGTATTTATTAAAATTTATTTCTTTCTTTCATGTATTAAAGTATTATTATTAAGTATTTTATAAGCAGAATTAGTTTTATTAATTATTTATTTATTAACCAAATTGGGTCGTTTTTCGTCTTACGTCAAATGGAGGGTTTGCACTGAAAATCAGCGTTGTGTCGGATATAGTTCCGGCACAGCAATATGCTGAGTGCAAACCTTGTTTGCTGAAGATGCGGCGTACAGATTTTAAAATTATGCCCTGTGTATAAAAATGTATAAGAAATGTAATTGCGTCGCTAATTTTGCAAATAAAGTTTCTTTCTTTCTTTCTTTCTTTCTATATTAATAATATTCCTACCGTATTCAACCTATAGTCCCTAAAATCCACACAATACTGTTTCAAAGTTAAGAAAAAGAAAATGAGATTTACTAGGACATTTCTTCCTTCACTTCTTTATTGAACATTAGTAACACGACACGAAAGGTTGCTAGTATTAAAATTATTACAAAAATATTCTTTATTAAAAATATAATTTTAATGAAATATTAACTTTTTCATAATCTAAGAATATTCTAACAGAACACAAATTTATAATAAAACTCGTACAATATTCTAAAATATATAGTTTTGCCTAACAACACTGCAAGTGTCTATTTTGTCCAAATATATTTGTACAATTAAAAAGCATTTTTTATTACAAGATTTCAGCAGACAGGAACGTTTTATCCGTGCAGGAACGGAGAAAGTTAACAATTCCCTGCGGCCGGGCGGCCTGTCGTAAGAGGTGACAAAACAACCCACAGCCAGGTGGCAGGGTATTTGCCCGACTGGATGGCGACCACCCCTGGTCTAGAATATGGCCCACCTCATGGAAAGCCATCGCTACCATCGCCTATGGACATTTGCAACACTAAACGTGCCACCAATATGATGCCGCTCCGAAAAAGATTGGAACCTGGCCACTTATGTCGGAAGACGGCACAAAGTTGTTATGGCGGCATACTCTAAATCAGGAGTGGTAGCCATCCAGACGGGCACATACTCTACCACCCGGCTGATTCAAAACCAACATTTTAAATAACGACAATTGATGAAGCGAAATTTGTTAGTAAGAATCGTGGAAATTGGAGATACATCGTCTCAGACTACTCCCTACATACAAAATTAAATTAAATTTAAATTTATTATTATTAAATTTTAATTTTAATTTAAATTACAAACAGGACTTTTACAATGAATTACAATATTTATCGATTCTTAAATGTCTTAGACAATTTAAGCCACGTCTAAAGATGATACAGTACAAAGCGTTTTATAAGTTATTTATTCTTTTTTATAGGACACATTAATATAACACGCTTATGAAATTTATACGCCTTTCCTATCCCCTAAATAATTTACTGCTAAAAGGGATGCTAATATCTATTTACATTCACTAAACGGTTCTGTAATGTAGAATGTAACACCAGGTAAAAAGAAGGTTGGAGCATTAGTGTCACGGAAATTTGCGGCGAGTTTTCATACTTCATTAAAACATTAATTTTCATCAAAAAAATATTAATAACAACATACAGACTTCAAACTAAAAAGGAAAAAGAAAATTTCTACGACATCCTGAAGTCACCGGCTTTGTTTTGCAATTTTGTTGCTTTAATACTGTTAGCTGTTCTTTCATATGACAAAGAATGTATCAATTTAATTACGTATTGTTAAATTTTAAAATTCTATGTGTTAAGCTATATGTGCATATATCGTGATAATTGTATATTTGAATCTAAATTTAAAAGACAAATCGTCAAAAGGACTTGTGATCAAATTTAATATGCGCCCTATAAGAACGTGCCGTAATTTGTAGTAAGTTGTCTTGAATTAGCAACGATGGCTGCGTTATAAAAAGATTTTAGTATGATATCAAATATTACGGAGCCTTTTGCTATTAATTTGAATAAGCTATAACGTTATAGTCTAAATACCAATGTGTATTAAAGTAAGATATTATAAACTAATGCAGTAAAGAACATTGAGCTGACAATGCGTTATAATGAATTTATTATACCTAGATTACAAATAGAAAAACTATTAAGTATTATTCTTATTTCTATATTAATTTTACTTTCCATTTCTAAACTATATTATGTATAAGATATTATTTCAATCCTAGTTTATTGCAAAACCCACATTTGTCGCAATTTTTTCTAATCCCGCTAAGGTTGTCTGGAAGTAATTGCTTTTAGAGATAAGACCGCCTATTCTCTGTACCTAAACTATATCTTAATATTTATTATTCAAAAAGTATCATTATTCTATTATATATGTTGTTGTTACTTACGTGTTGTTGGCGGAAGATAGCCGCCGATGCAGGCTGCGCAGCGACATGGCGTACCCCTAGCAGGGCGGGCTGCCGCTGCCCTTGCCGCGCGGCCGGCGCAGCGAGCGCGCCCCGAAGAACGCGCCCTCCTCGTTACAGGATTGCGAGCGCTGCGAGGCCAACATGCCGGCCGCGCGGCTCAGCGCGTGCAGCGGCCGCACGCGCGCGCGCCTGCCCCACCCGCACCCGGCCACCACCTCAATCTTGCCGGCGCCGGCGCACACGCGAACCACTCTACCGGCCGACGACCGCGACGGTGCCGACCGCGCGCGCACGCATCGAGCGCCCGATCTCTTTGTTCCCAAGACACACGCCACTTGCCCGCGAGCGCTCCTCAGTCCAACACACCTTCGGCACTTGCGTGGTTACACTTACTACGATAACTTATAATTATACTATCTAATGCGTAATTGAAAGTATTGGTTTGAAGGCGCTTAGTCGTTTGTTCGTTTTCTATGAGTCTAATTAATCTTAAATTAATATAAAGTAATCTTGTGCCTCCGGTTTTGGTGTCTGAAACAAATTAAAATTTATAATAAGATCAATGAAAAGATACCGTGGAATCGAATCGTGGATAGGATAATTGGGATTGGTCGACCCCGCGACGATTAAATTACACTTCTAATTAAATTTGTAACCGTTTCACCTGCTGAAGGAGCGTTATGTACTGAATTATATACCTGTAATAATCGTTTGCATGTTTGGAATGACTACTCCGTTGGCTCAGCGACCTAAAGTGTCTTGGCCTCCGAAGCGAGAATGGGAATTGGGTGCAAAAAGAATCACTTTATCATAAAGCTTCATTATGGATAATGTAAGGATGACTTATAAAATCATACGTTCATTTAATCGAGTCACGAAATAATTTTTGTTTCGGATGTACTAATTACTTCGGTTCGGGGTGCGGAGGAAGTTTTAATGAAACGGTCAGGCGAAGGTCTGCCCCAGTTAATCCTTTGAAAGCTTCTAATCCAAACACTTCGGCCTAGGTATAAAATACACTCAGAAATACTGTAAATATTTTTACATTGTGTCGAATATCAAAGATATGAGGTGAAGCAATAAAATGTAATAAAAGTCAATATCCATAATACGTAAGGCGAAAGTCACGCGGATAGAACAAACATCACGAGGACTTAGCGAAAGCGTGTTTCTTGTTCACTACATATACGAAGCAGAAACAATAATTTACACACTAAGTTATATGGTCTTATTCACATTAAGTTAGAGTAAGTTTGTAGGCTTCTTTAAGGTTTTTAAAGAGACCTAAACATACTCTAACTTAATATGAATAAGACCGTAAGTCTATATGCTATAGATTTAGTATACAGATAGAAATTCCTTTACTGTTCACAACATACACATAAAGTAAATTATTTACAGTCATTTCGTGTAAAGACAGGAACAAAGGGAGGCCTTATCGCTTTAGAGCGATCTGTTCCAAACAACCCAGACTGCGGATTGTGTGAAAGGAGTCAAAGTGTGTGACGGTGTATATAGTATATATCCTGGAATCATTATTTTGATTAAAGCTCGTTGAGCTTACTCGATCGGTGTAATACTACGCTCTCATAGAATATCGGCGTATCTGGCATATATTTATTTATTGTTATCAACAAACACATGTTATAAAATCTAAACTACTATATGGTAATTTTTTAGTAATCCCTATATCTTTATTTTATATTCCCTATATTTACATGTCTATGATAAATAGATAGATAGACAACACTTTATTGGACACCAAAACATAATGAGAAATAGATAAATACAGGAGATAGTACAACGGGCGGCCTTACCGCTAAAAAGCGATCTCTTCCAGGCAACCCTTGGCAGGGATTAATGGTATTTTTAATACCGACGGAGGAGCAGTATATAAATATACAGGAATTATTATATATATTAGTAGTAGTTTTTTAAAACGCTGTAAGGATTTCGATTATCTTGTACCACTTAGATTCTAAACTGTTAAAAATATTCAGATGTATTTATGGTTGTATTTGCTGTGTGAAATAAATAAACGACAATCCTTGATCTTATCGTGTTTTGTACGATGAATGGTTATTTCCAATAGCCGACTTCCCCCTCCATGTATCCCATCTTCCCTCCCATATTCTCCTATCCTCTCCTCTATCTTAAACTAAAGCCTGGCAGCGCTGTCTGCCTATTCACCAGCTTTGTGATAAACATAATAGTCGAAAGAAACCAGGACTTATGACTGGTTTCTATATCTCACTATTCATTCACTTTCCTTACCATTACGATCGGTAGTTTGACATTACTTGTATGGAGTTTGTCTCAAATAACCGCTCGTAAGGCAAATGAACAGTCAGTAAGATTGACAAGAACCGTTCATTAGCCGCCACACTTTTATCTATTACACGACTTGGGAACATGTCTGTTTTTCAGTTTGGTTTCTGAAATTATTTTATTGATACGCATTTTTTGAGATAAAAGTAAAAGATACTCGTATGTTCTGTTGGAACAAGAAAACTGCTTTTTGATCTAGTAATATGAACTACGATTATGTATTCTCATTATAGATGTAACGAATAAAACAGTAGAATTAACTAGTTTTGAGAGTTATGTTACAAAAATAATTTCATGGTTAGTTCAACTTATAGTAAATAGTTCTCTTTTGTTGTCTAGAATAATTTTCAACCTTTTACCGAAGCAAGGTGTTGTATTTTAAAAGCGAAATAGAACATCCGCAAGTAACCTTGATAAGTTTATAACCAAATTATTTAGACTCCTTACCCTGTATATATTTCTTGATTCCTGAAGTCATTCTATAATGGTCATTTACATTTAGTAGGTACTGAACCAAAATTTTACTGAAAACGATTTATTAACAACCCGGTAAGTGAGAGCAGGCTGCAGGCAGGCAGAACACAGCCTGGAGCCCGGGACTCAATGGAAATGGAACCAAGTTACAGGCATGCAAAACGTATCCTGGAACCTGGGACTCAAACGGGTAGCGGAGACCATGTTACAGGGATACAGAACGCAACCTGAAGCCTGGAACCGGTGAGGCCTACTCTCTTCACGAATAGGCCGTGTTCTAAGTGCAGGCAAAGGTCGCGACGGCGCGTGGTTTTACAATAAGGTAAACGCCTAGCGGCCAACGGTATATTTATGGAAATTAAGTGAGGGATGACGACCAACAAGACCAGAAGCTCCCTCCCGCCGACGCCTACGAAGTTCCAAACCTCCCGCAGTATCATTTTAGTGGTTTTATTTTGGGGTTCCAGTTTCAGACCAGCGTACAGATCGACAGTCCTCTCGCATCTCCACCTTATACTTGACAGAACAATCGAAATTCAATTTTGGCTTGATCATGTCGGTTGGACCGTGTATGGCCGTCGCGATCGTCAGTTCAGTTGAGTGCAGATTTTTTGTTTCTTGTTTTTTGTTCTTTACAACGAGTAAATGCCCATGCCCAAGACTAAAATCATCGTCCATCGCTGGTAACCCTATGGCTTAAACTTCCCATTGGACAGTTTACAGTGACCGTGAGTGATTAATATGAACGAACTGAAGATTGGATTTTGCCTACAGCGTCCTGCAGATTGGATGATAGGCAGCATGGTGCATGGCCAGCTTTATGTAATGCCCGCTTTAAAACCACGCTTCATTTAGGATTAGGGATGTAACAGCGCTCGTGTAAAACATCGAAGTAAGAATGTTGACAACTGACTCATTGACTCTTCAGGTGATCAGAGGGCTGGTGCTTACCTCGGCCAACAGATCAGCGAGAAAACATAGCCAGCCTTCTGGGCACCTTACCCTTAGAAGACGATGATCTGGGCTCAGTATTCTACTTACAGTCTTGAGGAATATGGATAAAATATAGTACAAAAGTTAAGTTTTTTTTACATTGTATTCAATTTTATGTAATTCTATAATTTTTCTCAATAAATCATTTATTATGTAAAAAAAGTAAGAACGTTGATGTTTCGATATGTGAAACTTAGATGTATATAAACGATATATTGATGCTTTTTCATGTTATAGAAAGCATAATAGATAAAAGCATTTTTAATCTTTATTGGCCAATATAACCCAGCCACACGTGACTTTGGCTCTGTCCGATATTAATTAATAGAGAAACAAAACTCATAGCTACTTTTCGATTTTTACGAACACGAAGATACGAAATCTATTATAGATATATATAAAACTTGAAACAGAGTCCGCTATTTTACTAATCAAATGACGTACATGAAGAGCAACGTATCGATGTTATATTCGGTAAAACATTGATGTTGAAACATCGATGTTTAAGTATGATAATTTTAAACATCGATATATCGTAACCATCCCTACATATGACGTGTTTTGCAGATTACATTTAATTGTTAAGCAAAAAAATATAACCAGTTTAATTTTTTTGCACTCATGTGAGTACCGTACTAAATTTGCAATGTACTGCTATAAATGCGGATCGTTGTCCTCTTGCCTAATTCTTATTTATAATATGATAATGTTATTCTAAAAATTAAAATAACATGAATGGATCTTGCAGTTTCAATATTTATTTTTATTGATTACTAGCTATCCCGGCAGACGTCGTCCTGTTCGGAATAGCTTCAATCAATATGCCCACAGCAGCGCCACCTACCGGGTCCAATTGTAAATCAACTCAGAAACCTTCTCTGGCTCATGCACAACAACTTTCCTAAAGATCATCACATGATCAAATGTATAGTTTACGATTCTATAAAGGTCATTCAGACAAACATTCATTTTTATATATACGAAGATATTATGAATGTTTTATCTCGTAGACACGTTGGCCGCATCCCATTTACCAAACACTTCTAGATCGGCCGGTTCGGCGGCGGAAACAGCGAAATCACTCAAGCGGCGGAAATATGCAACCCTCAGTGAGAGTTATATGTTTGTGCCGTTTGCTGTCGAGATGCTTGGACCGTGGGGTCCTGACGCCATGAGCCTCTACCAAAATTTATCAAAACGAGTCATCGACTCTTCAGGTGATCAGAGGGCTAGTGCCTACCTCGGCCAACGGATCAGTATGGCGATCCAGCGAGGAAACGTAGCCAGCCTTTTGGGCACCTTACCCATAGAAGACGGTGATCTGGGCTCAGTATTCTACTTATAGTCTTGAGGGACTATGGGTAGAATACAATACAAATAAGTTAAGTTTTCTTACATTTTATTCAATAGTATGTAATTTATATTATAATTGTGTAATATAGTACTTAATTCTCTATAATATTTATTGAAATAGGCAACAGTTTTTTTGCATTGGTAAGTAGTTTTGATAAGGGTGCGACAATGGGTGACTACAATAATGATTTTGTTGGCTTATATTATTCAATGGAGATAAATGACGTAACAAGTTCAATGACCTTGTTGCCTGTACAAGTTCTCTGTACGTAGAACTGTACAAGTTTATGACCTATGCTATGATTTAATGTAAATTGAGACCAGAAATATTACACTAATTAATTAACCGTGTAACATAGTTATAAATAAAATATTTCAAATATCAATAAATCTAAAAGGGATCAAGTTATAAAAACTAACTATGAAACTTCGAGAAAATATATAATATTATCTCGATGCCGATATCTGAAACTTCGTCAATATTTTATTTATATATGAAGTAAAAATGTAAGTACACATACGTATACTTGTCGCTTGACGCTCTTCTACACTTCTGAAATTACTTCGCGTTTATTCTTATTATAGACTTAATAAAAAATATTCACTATAATCGGTTTGTGTTGTTATCAAACAAAATTACTTTTTGGTTCGGTTTGTTATCAAAGCGTACTTTTTATTGTCAACTATACTTTATTTGAAACAAACATTATTAAAAAATAAATAATTAAACAAAACAAAAACCCGACTGTGAAAAAAGTCAATTTAAAAGTAATGCACTAAAAAGACCGAAACAAGATTGAGAATAGAAAATAAAATTAAAACAAACTACAAACAAAGTTAACTCTAGTTCGATTGAACAGACTATATTATGATCTGAAAGCCTAAGTTAAATATATTAAGTTTAGTAGCAAGTCGAGCGCATTCAATTTCTTTCGGTTTATTATTTCCAATTGGGTCCCGTCTTATACGTATATATTATCCCTTTTAATTCATTTCCTTCATTGTGATACCCTAAACGATAAGTTTGTTATTTTTTTTTGTAATATACAACTATTTTGCACCAAAAATCAGACAAGTTTTTCAAAAAACCTATTGAAGGAAACTTAGGAGTTTTTAAGACGAATATAATGATACCTTAATTATCAAAATCCATCAAGTCGTTTGGAAGTTACGAATTAATAAAGAAATTTATAAACATACAAGAAACGCGACAAGAAACGCGTGAAAACCATAACCCTGCCTTGGCAGTCGGGTAAAAATAGAACTAAACCAAATCAAGCTTTAAAACTGCAACTATTTAAAGCTAAATACTAGTCGACAAAGCAAACACACAAAAGCTACCGTGAACAAGATTCAGGGCGTCGAAAACATACAAAGCAATGGTTTACAGCGACTTAACTACATTTAATGTACCACGATCCAACCTTTCTTTTGTTCTATTAAGAATGCAAGTGTTGACTGTTGAGACGAAGGTAATTTACGCGTATATACGAGAACAAAACACCCCTTCACGCTTACAATGTCGAACTTTCGTGAAACAAAGCAGAAAATTTGGTTTGGATTTGATGTCAGTCGTAAAATTCCAGTAAAGGGATATGATATGACGCTCTAAGACGCCTAAGTTGTACTTACCATATACACAGATGAAAATAGTATACTTTTATCATAAGAATATATACTTACTTAACAGGTCTTTTCACATAATGGAAAATGGTTACCGTTGCCTATAGACGTTGCCAGCCTATAGGATGATATAGAGCGGATGGAGAGTATGGGGTAGTCGTAATGAGACAAACATCATAGGATAGAGGGGACGGGTTGGGGGCGGGGCAATTAGATGGATATGATAGAGTATTAGCAACAATAATAATCGGCAGACGAACAAACGTTATGGGTAATATGCTATAGATTATATTTATTATAGATTTAATATACTGTGGGGTCGATTCCAAACACACAGACCATAGTAATAACGAAAAAAATACGTTTCCGAAATTTACTATACCAGGAATCGAACGCGGAGCCTCTGCATTGCTGTGAGATAGGCCGGCAAAAGCTTAGCCCGCTCAACCACAGAAGCCCACAAAGAGTGTAATGGGATGTGGGAGAGGGGAAAGTGTTTTAAAATACTGGTTAAAACCAAATTCATATGCTGGTATCAGTTTGCCGTGTGACAATCCTTCACGATCTTTGTCAGTCTTACTTAGAGTTGCCACCTTTTTTTGAAGTAAATATAGTATTTTTGTTTTTGAAGTGTCACTATGAAATACTGTAACAATACACATTACTTTAACAATAAAAATGTGTCTTATTGTTCAAATTCAACGGTTACAAATCCTGGTCAGGATAATTGATTTTTCAAGTCTAATGAGACCATTAAATTTTGTATCAAAATCGACATCTAGATTTCTTTGAATATTTTTCTTTGTGTCCAATTATTTCAAATATGGCTAGCGAGGCACACTTGAAATATTTATTATCTTTCATATAGAATATTTTGATTAGATTTTTCATTATTTTAATATAAAAAAAAATATCAAAAAGCGAGAGAAAATCGGCGGTACCATCTAGGCATGTAAGATTTTGAATGTTTTCTTAATTAAAAACTTATAATATAATTGTCGTTCCTAATATTCTTATTCCACAATTTTATTAAGCATGGTAGCTATCAAGAAATTTTATAAATTTTAAGTGTTTTTAAACTTTCAAAAAATGCCTAAGAACCCTTTAAATATCATAATTTGTATGCATTTGTTAATTATAAAGCTTAAGGCCTAATTAAGTGGATCTTGTCCATTGAAGGCAAGACGTGTAAATCAGTGTGAAATGAGGGCGGATGATTGATGTGCTCCCGAACTTGATTGATTAATGACTTAGTGGCCCGTGAGCTAACTAACGCACTTTGTTGCTAAATTCACTTCATTTCTTGCTTTTGGTACTGTCACATACGCCGCGAAGGCGTGCCGTTTAAGTCTTTACAGTGTTATACGTCATTGCTTTAAAATACGTTGTCGCAAATGAGTTTTTCAGATAGTTAATAAGCGCATTTGAATACCCCATAAGTAGCAATAATTCTAATAATTATCATGTTATTTCTTGAATCTGTGTGGCTTTATATCAGCTGATATGTTATTGTTCAATCTGATAATTATTAGAGGAGATTCGGAGCATTTTTTTCATGATTTTCTATAGCTTCATAATCAAAAGAAGAAAACGGTAGACCAATTCTACGGGACTCATGACTGTGCATAGTGTGCGTGTACTATCGCATACGTATTTTTAAAACTTCAAAAACGGGGGAAGTTCTCAATATGTCATGTATTTTTTTTAGATTATTGGCATGTCAAGATCAATGAACTCAAGATAAGATAATACATAGATAAGAGCTTAAAAACTTAAAATTTATGGTAAAATATTACGTGAAAGTCTATTTCTTAGATGTCACCTTCACGGTCGGGTTATCTGGCCTAATTTAAATCTCGTACTTTCAGCTGTAAATCCAAGGACAAAAGTTGAGCGTAGGCACCAAGTTCTGACGTGACTGTTTCAGGTTTCACATTTTATCCTGGGACTATATATTCGTCTATAAATTAAATGTGAAATTTTCAAAGTATTGCAATGCCTGAAATTCGTAAACTGCGGTATAAAATATGCTGCTCGAGTCATCAATTCTCGCGTAGAAAATACCGCAACGGCAGCGAACATTTCTCAGACATGTCGCCTACGTTGCTTCAACTACGTTTTACAGAAACTGTCTGGTTATATAGGGAATAAATGACCAGCCATGCCGCCTCCGCCTCGTCCATGTAAATAAGGTAGGTCCAAAAAATACTGACTGAACGCTGTGAGGGATAAATACATTGTCAATGGTCCAAAACTACAAAGAGATAGTTTGCCCATATTGCAGAAGAAATAAAGTAGATAATAAGTAATCATAGCTAAATACTTTGAAATTAAAAAAGAAAACTATATTTATTGTCTAATAGAATATTAGCCTTTTAATAGCAAGCCCTACTTACTGCGTATCTATAAATTACGAATTCATTTAAAATTCTAATTATTTTTTTTTTTTTTTAATAATTGTTAATACATACATACATACATAACTTCACGCCAGGTCCTAATTGTTAATATTTCTTCATTTTAATAAAATGAAGAAATATTTATGATAATTTGGTAATTTTATAAAAAAAATACTAAGCTATTGTTAATAGCATTTGTTATTAGGACCGCTATCTACTCAGTTTAGCATTAGAGCTCCATCTATTGTTAAAGGCTAATTACTATTATTTCTATTCTTAGAGTAAGTTTTTAAGCTTATTTAAGTAGCTTAAAGAAGCCTACAGATTTACTCTAACTCGATATGAATAAAACCCTAAAACTACTATTTGTTTTATGAACATTTGATAATTTGTGTAATAATTAATCAAAATAAGTGAGTAGTGTTTTTTTTTATAATGAAGGTACTTCTGTATAAGACTGTAAGCTGTATAAATACTGCATACCCACTGTGATATTCGAAAATCAAATAAAACAGTTCTCATCGTTCTACGCATTTCTTTATATAAATCACGCACTAACGCTATACAAACGGTCCAATGCATCAATCATTAGATGTTACTGAAAGTATTGAAAAACAAGAAGCAATCGAACGAATTACACTAGTGACAATTATTAATTGTGCATTATACTTATAGATATAATAATGTTATTTACTAAAAGTTTTAGGAATAATCTCATAGAAGGAATAATATCAAATATCAGCTGCGAATCTCAATTCTGATAAAAGTAAAAACAAAGACTTTTCACGAGGACGTAATAAAACTTGACACAATTTTGAAGAGCAAGCAAGTACGCGAGCTCAGCACCTCCATATCGATTTTCCCTAAGTCTATTTTCGCGGTGCTCGTCTCGGCCCAAATACGTGCCTATTGTACGCGCAATTCTTCACTTCACCCCACTAAACTTGCACTTGGAGATATTGCAATATCTGCTTACGTACTATATTATAACATCTTAATTTTAGTTATATAAATATTGACAAACAATCAGCCAGTATAATTGATTACAAAAATGCCTACCGTCAACTATAGATATCAATTTATTACAGCTGTAATTTATTTACCAAGGTTATCTGAAAAATTATCACAGCAACTCCTATATATGTAATGGATGCTTTTTTACTGGAAGATCTCGAGATTGGAGTCTGGAGTCTCAATCACCACAGGTTATTAACTATGGATACTGAAGTACTTTTTATTACGACCTGCGGTCACTGGGAAAGTTGAAAGTAAGACACTTCGTAGTATATCTCCAAATACATGTATTGACTAGGTTCCTGACCACCTGAACATATCGATAATTTCGGCCCTCTACCGTGCTCAAAATCGATCTCAGTGGACGAGTGAAATTATTCAGTGCCATCAAAGTCCCGATCCTCAGCAGTGAGGGAACGACTAAAAAAAGAAGAATAGCATAATATAAAAAAATAACAATATCTGAAGCACTCATAAAGGCATAATGGAGCATTAACATTTACTTTTTAGTCATTCAACATTCTGCAAACACTGCAAGATCACGAAATGAGACAAACGAAAACAACTTAAAAATCATATTTTAATACCTAAAGTAGACATTCATCACTTCTACAGAACCTTACACTGTAAGTAGGAGACTGATTTTTAATAGTACTAATCCATTTACATTCAATTTTTGATTGGAGTGTTTTACTGCAAGTCATAAACCCTAACAGGAATTATAAACGCCAGAAGCTGCGGTGGCTCATCAGCTTTATATCCGTATTTTATGAATAAGAATAAAAAAGATTGAACTTTGTTGAAGAATATGCAATTAATTCAAATTAAAATCCATAATCCTCGCAATGTGCATTGTCACAGTGCAACTCATCGCTGGGGCAATTCGTGTGGGAGTCGTGTATAAATTATGACCAATGATAAAGGCTGCATACAACCATGAAAGACGAGTATGCCAATCCTAGTCAGAGATATAGATTGTTTGTAGGCATTTGCCATCCCAGTGCTTTAAAATGTTGCTAATTTGGTGGTCAGTTCCATCTTTAGATATCGATAGAATCGATTCTTTGTGATTTTACGAAACTTCTTTACCTACGAATATCTGCATACACATGCGTATACGTAAATTGAAAAGTAGCTTTTCTATACATGTACACCTAAATATTTAGATTTTTGATTTTTTTGTAACCCTTGAACAGAATACGTAGTATCGTTTAAATCATTTAAGCAAATCATTTAATCGTAGAACAAAAATCTAGTTGTCAGCTTTGTACAGGAATGTGCTGCACGTCCGTGCCGTAACGACGGCTAGCCAGTGCTATGGTTATTTTTTTAAATGTTATACAAAAAAGTTTATTCATTTTAGGAATTGAATTGTAAAGACTTGTAAATACTAAATTTACGAGCATGACTCACACATTCACTTATCTTAATTATTCACCCCGCATCAGTCACGACCATAATACACATATATACTCGTATAAATAATAACAGCGCATTATCCTAAAATTTCGATTAAAGTCGCAAAACTTTATTTAAATTTATGGTAAATAAATAAAAATATTGTCAAACGGATCGACTGTAGCTTCGAGGCATAAAAACCCACTCTGCGAGTGAAGTGTCATTTCACTCCGCTGTGATTCGTGCCGGGCCGTCTATAACATGCTATAATTTATATAAATGGGATAAAAACGATCCTAACTCGCAGACCCTTCAATAATGGTGGCTTTTAGGTATATTTTGCTTATATTTTAGCCTCGCATAAAACGATATTGCGTTCGATATTAGAGTTGGGTAGCACGCGAATGAAAGAGAAAAATGAGCTTTATCCCATTTTAAAATTTTCTCTCATTCGTTCAGTTAGTAAACATAAAGCTCAATGGCTAAATCGACTCACTGGATCAATCAGCTCAGTGACCAACTCAGAGTACAGTATCGTCAATATGTACCTATAGTGCAAATAGATCTTTGTGGTTATAAAAATAACATCAAGAATACTTAGGAAAACATGCATTTGTCTATGATATATTTTTCTATTGAATGAATGAAATAATAAAAAAAACCTCGCACAATCATTTTTATTACCAATGGAGTAAAGTCAAAATTTGTTTGCACAAGTGGGAATATGAAGTAAAATTTCGGTGTGAGCGGTGTAACACGACTTGCTCTAGCTCATTCAAGAGTTCGAAAGACGAAAAGGCCTTGTTCCGATTTTTATTGTGTGTCTCTACTGAGCTAAAGAGCTAAAGGAGCGATACAGTTCTTCTGAATAAAAGAGCTATATATATCTTTCCTTTTTGGTAAGTCATTTTGCAGACACCTTTCGGATTCGACATTGTAATAAGGCCATTCTTCAAACACTAAATGTACGTGGGTGTAACATTAACAATAAAACGAATTCCGTTGTTTACCATCTTATAAAACAAACTAAATTACTGTCATACTGAGAGGGTCTGTACATTTGACGAACGGCAACTATTTTTGTCATTAACCCACGAATTAAAAAAAATATTAAATCGAAAATATCGTATAGGTATTTTTAAAATTACTCAACTGTATTATTGTTCTAACGTTCATTTGAAGTATTATTTAGCTGTACTACATTCATTACTTGCTGAATTTTCCAATGGGAAATCAATGAAAAATTATGAGTTTTCAAGAAGCGATCAATAATATTTTTTTAAACTATCAGTTGCACATCCTAATATTTAAAAATTACCTACAAAATTTCATTTACATAGAGGAAATAGTTTCTGACTTTGAAATACAAAAACAGAATGACAGACGGACGGAGGGAGATAACTATTTTAAAACTTAATTCACATCATGTTGCCGTTCATGTACAATCTCGCTCCGGTCTCGTTCCGTAGCCGGTCCGACCAGATATCCGTAAACAAGACAGAATTAGAGTATTTTCACTATAGTATTGCACTAGTTCCGTTCCGATATCAGGCCGGTATCGGTTCGTCGAAAATAATATTTGACTTAAGCAACACAAACTAACAGCATACTCGTATCAGTATACGAACAGCGAGATTTTATTGGATCGAAACCGGAACGAGACGGAATCGTGAACGGCATCATAGTGTGAAGCGGGCCTTAAGGGTTCTGTTCTACTCAAATGGCTAAGGAACCCTAATAAGGGCATTGTTCTACGGTTGAATATATTTAACTATTCTAAACGTGTCCCCGTGACGTCACTATATCCCAGAACATAACATTTGAATAACAAAACAACTAACAATGGATGCATTGTTCTAATTCAATACATATATTCATCAGATAGACACCTGTCATATTAAACTAGTGTCAATGAAATTAGTTGCGCTCATTTCTATAATTACCTACTGCCATTGGGTCTATAGAAACAGGTGCGACACAAATTGAAAAATGTGACAATTATATTTACTGAAAGCATTCCAATGAAACACTATGTTTCATTTTAAAGAATTTATGCGGAGAATCAATAAAAAACCAGGTGATCGAAAAATCTTAGAAGGCTGGTCTTGATATTTAAGTGTCGTTCGTTATAATTGGTTGGCCAATCTTGTTTAAATCAATTACCGTAGTGAGCAAGCATTTCTTTTAGAAAAAATCTATACTCCTTCTAATGATATAACAACGTAAATTTCAGAACATATGAATATACAAGTTCCCGTACGAACTATTAGGAAAAGGACAAGATTTTTTTTTTATATATTTTAAAGTACATTATTTAAAATGCTCTCTCTATTCTTATATTTTCAAAGTACGCCACGTACGTAATTTCTGAAAGCAACCGGTCATGAGCGGAATAGAAAAAAAACTAGCGTCCAAGCTCTGTAATGGGGTATATCAAGTAATAAGGCTGCTGAATTAACTTAGCAGTTCTTGCAAGCATTAATTCTTGCAGTGTATGGGTATGACAGAACGAAGTAGCGGGTACAACTAGTCACTTATATTTAATAAAAGATGTTTTTTAAGTGTTCAGTGGTTTTAATTTGTTTCCTTTTAAGTATAAATTATCTTTCTTATTTTAACAAACTGTCCTGCTGTCACCTATTCAAAGCTCCACGTACAATGGGGTGTGTAAAGTCACGGTTGATGCGCCTGTCAAATTCTGCTCTGCTAATGACGTTGACAGGCGCGTTCTGTTTCTATTACAAGTCTTTCATAAAAATACAAATAAACAACCACCATTAAAAACCAGGGCGATAATCCGGTTGGTTTTTGCCGCCCTTATATCAAAGATGTAGTATTAAATCTCCGGAGAGACCCATATAGGCTGGGGCTAAAAGCATTAGTTGACAGGTGAACAGTTTTTTGCGCCCGTCAATTTTAAAAGCTACGTGATTACCTTGCAGGCTTTAAAGATATATTTACCTTATTTAAGTGTTTCTCAACGTTATTATATATCTATATATATAATAAAGTCGTGTTAGTTACACTGTTTATAACTCAAGAACGGCTGCACCGATTGGGCTGAAAATTGGTTGAGAGGTAGCTTAGAACCGGGAGACGGACATAGAATACTTTTTATCCCGTTAGGACCTATAGGTGGCGCTATGATCGGGTTCTAGAAACCTCGTAATCACCTGGACCGCTTTGGTGACTTTGTTTTTGTGTGTTTGAGTGGGTTCCCGGATGGTTTTGATTCACAATTAGAACCGGTAGGTGGGGGTAAGATCGGTTCCTAGATTTTTATTTTATCAGAGCAGAACAACGTCTGCCGGGGCCGCTGGTATTACATATATAAATTTAATAACCAATTATTTTCTAACTCTACTACTACTTCTACTCAATCCCTAATAATCGATCGAGAATCCCTAAAAAAATATTATAGACAGTTTAATTTAAAAATAAATTTAAGTTACGTGTATTATTATGGTATCTAATAACAATCAAAGAGGTTTACCGAGACAGTACTAAACCAAATGTTTTAATTTAAGCTTTTCACTCTAGAATATACATCTGAGTAGCGGAAAAAATCCTAATTTAAAATATACTAAGTGAACATCTTTATTGTACGCATAATAGTTATATACAAAAATGATGTACAAAGGCGAGCTTAACTCTTCAAAATGTTTTCTTCCTGCAAACGTATGAATCAAGCGAGAGGGGGAAAACAAGAGGTAGGTTTGTATACACTAAAGTTTATTTGTATAATATAACACTTTCAAAGAAACCAAACACAAAATTCATATGACGTTTACATTAAATACGTATTAAGTAAACACGACAAGTCTCACCCCGATGTTATCGTCATTACGGTAATGAGATTAACAATTAACCGTCAACCGTCACTAAATAATTGGGTACGCTGCCTCCGGTTGAGAGCGGGGGTGAGAAATGTAGGATGTGGGCTTGTATGAACAATATTAAGCTGATGCTTTACACGTTAATGAGAAGAAAACTTTAAAATAGGGCTCTGAAAAATAATCCCTGGTAATTACAGTTCAAAATGATATATAATTAATGTTTTGGTACGATATTACTAAAGCTGGATTCAAGTAGTTAATAAACTTGCGACACAGGCGACTTAAGTTCTGTTGACGCAGACAAGGAGTAGATCCAAAAATAAATTGTGTCGTGAGATTTTTGGACAGAAGACAATATTTTCTTAAGTTTTCGCGACTAGTATACATAATAAAACTAAGAAACTAAGAAAATATATACATATATATATTAGGAGAACTAAATTTAGGCAGTTTTCTGACCTAATGTGCATATTGTTACAATTACCACGGGCTAACAACGGTGAAGGAAAACATCGAGAAAACCGATGTGACAAACCTGCCAAGCCGCCTTGGACAAGCGTAGCGGGTATACTGTCCGTTCCCCTACAATGAAAGGCCCGAGCCCAGCAGTGGGACAGTTCTGGGCTGTTATTATTAATATAAACTAATATAAATGAATAAATGAATGAATATGCTTTATTGTGTTTTAAAAGATACAATTAATAGAAATAACATTTTACCGATACAATATAATTGGGCCAATTTGACGCGGTTTTCGTTAACCGACAGCAAATTCCCGGATTTAAAATTTGGGTTACTTTTGATGCCGGGAATTTTTATGTGAACGGTTAAAATGGTCGAAAAAATGCGATTTCGATGCTTTATTTTCCACTGATTTAAATTCTCTGTGTAAAATTACTGTAAAAGATCACAGTTGTTTTACATGTGCCACCCATCCAACGTACACGAAGTCGCGAGCGAACCGTAGACTAGTACGAATATTGGATGAAATGAATCTTAAATATCTGATCTGTATAAAAAAACCGAACAAGTTGAAAGATTGGTTTAAAAGTTAGAATGTACCGTATAAAAAGACATATATGTATATAATTGTTGCTGAAAGGAAACCGCTTTTCAGTGAGTGCCTTTTGGCAAAGTAATCCCCTGAAATCCTTTTATGGCTCGCTGTTGGCATGTTTCAGTTATTTTCTTGTTATATCATTCTTAGGTGGAATACTTTCCACTAGATTTTATATTTAAAATGTTCAAATTAAACCGAGTTCTGCCGATGAATGTTTTCAAAGTCATATACATGAGTTAGAAATCAAACTGTCTGTACACCTTTCAAGTAACTGGTAGCTTGATGCCGTAAGTCAAAACCCACACTAGGATGTATTAATACCGGATTCCGCTATGTGCGGATGCGTTTGCTATTGACAAATCGTGGTGCGCGTTTAGCTTTAGATGCTTACGCGTGCAAAAGTCACAGGTGATAACTGAGCTTAAGTCTATGCATGATGGCACTTCGCAAGGTATTATTGCATTTTTGTGGTTTGAAAACAAATTCTACGTGGATAACGTCACGGGCACAGCTCCTTGTTTATAAAATGATATTTTAAAAGTAAGATGACAACATGATCTTTTAACGCCTATTCTTTCACCTACATTAATTTTATATTATTTACTGTGGCCAAATGAGTCTTGTTTATTGCGCAAATAATAACGCCGTTAACGGTAGCTACCTCAGTGTATAGAATAGAATAGAATAGAAAACACTTTATTGTTCACCACATACACATAGTATAAACAATTTACATTAGTATCATTAAACAGTAAAAGTAGGAGCAATGGGCGGCCTTATCGCTTTAGAGCGATCTCTTCCAGACAACCCGGGCTGTGGATTTTATGAACAGGAAATTCGCAAGTGTATGACGGTGGTGTGCTAATTAAATACACATATAACAGGATATATAAATATCACCCAATACATATACCTAAAATTTAAAAAGAGAATAATCAATAACACATATTAATATTATATATATACCAATATATACCTCATTAATATGTGTATAGCAATGACAATAGCTATACAATATTAATAATAGTACTAATACATAATATATTAATATTATATATACCTACTAATATATGTAATATTAATATATTAATACACTAACAACGTACATGTAATATCATATTAAATATTTATTATAAAGTGAGATAATGTTCCCATACCAGTTTTTTAAAAATGGCGAGTGACTTTGCCTGTCTCACGTATTCGGGCAATGAATTCCACAGCCGAACAGCCTGCACAGCAAAGGATTTGGTGTAGAAAGTAGAAACGTGTGCAGGTGTTTTTAAGGTAAGATTATGAGAAGAGCGCAAATTAAGGGTGTGAGATGTATGGAGGAAATCAAAACGTTCCTTAAGATAGGAAGGGGTAGAAGGAATAAATAATATACTATACAGCAGATTGAGAAGATGAGCATTCCGGCGAAGTGAGATTGACAACCACTTGAGCTTTTTGCGATATTCAGAGACATGGTCATATTTCTTTAAACCAAATATGAACCTGATGCAAAAATTTTGAAGTCGCTCTAGTTTATTGAGTTGTTCTACGGTAAGGTCAAGATAGCAAGCGTCCGCATAGTCAAGAATCGACAGTAAAAGCGATTGAGCAAGTGTAACTTTGGTAGCGGTCGGTAGAAAGTATTTTAACCTTCTAAGCGATGCAGAAGAAGCAAATACCCTACGACTGAGTTCTGTGATGTGAGGCCACCAAGACAGTTCTCTATCGATGATTACGCCCAGATTTTTTACTTTATCGCTAATATGAAGACGCGTCCCATCAAATAACAAGTCCGGCACTAAAGACCAGTCTATCTTTGAGATCATACGTGAACTTCCAATTATGATGGCCTGGGTTTTACTAGGATTCATTTTTAGTCCGTGTGTTCGACTCCAATCAAGTATGCGGCCCAAGTCATTATTAATTGTGTTTATAGCGTCTTTGATATCTTCTACTCTAGCTTGCGCGTAAATCTGCAAATCGTCTGCATAGAGATGAAAGGATGAAGATAAATTGTAAGAGATGGTATTAATAAAAATAGCAAATAGAAGCGGAGATAAAACGCCGCCCTGAGGGACACCAGCACTTAGACTTTGCCATGACGAATAACTTTCATCGATGCGTATCCTCTGCTGACGCCCATACAGGTAACTACGAAACCAGTCAACAACTGTTGGAGATATGTTGAGAGAGCGGAGAATTGCTAATAAAATCTCAAAATCTACATTGTTAAATGCGCTGCTGAAATCAAGTAGTGACATTACTGTCAAAAGAGCGTTATCCATACCCTGTCGGATGTCATCAGTGATTTTGATTAGAGCTGTAGTTGTACTGTGACCTGGGCGAAATCCGGATTGATATGGATTCATTAAACAGTTTTTATTTAGAAAAACACTTAGTTGCTGATGAACTAAACGTTCGAGGACTTTGGAAATAAATGGAAGGATAGATATTGGACGAAAATCGGAAAAGGAAAGGGGATTACGTTTTTTTGGCAAAGGAATTATTTCGGCTTCCCTCCAGGCTTCAGGAAATGTAGTTGTAGTTATGGAGTAGTTGAGGATATGTGAGATGATGGGACTGATGACATCAAGTATGGGTAAGATCATATTTCGACTAATAATGTCACTACCAACCGCATTTGACGTTATAGATTTAACAGCTCTTACAACATCACAATCAGTAAATTGAGTAAGAACAAATGGAGAATGCTGTGGAGTTGGAAGTGAACAGATTACATTTAGAGTTTGTGACTTAATTGTCGGACTGAAATCGGAAGAAGTAGCAAAATGCTGATTTAGAAGATTTATATTTAAATTATTGGATTTTGATACATGAGATGATTTACCAACTCCCAGTGATTTGAGGAATTTCCAGACTTTGGCTGGATTGTCATTTTCAACTGAACTGTGAATGTATCGGCGTTGTGCGGTCCTACATGCTCTATTGCAGCGATTCCGAGCATTTATAAATGCCTGCTTGTTTGAATCAGTAGGGCGACATTTAAACCTTGTTTTGGCTTTACTCTTTTGGTTTATAAGACATTTGATCTCGTCTATCAGCCAAGGTGCAGGATGGTGTTTAAGTTTAATCTGGCGTAACGGCGCATGTAAGTCATACAAACCCAGCAGGGTAGTATTAAAAACATTCACCTTGTCATCGATAGAAACTGCCTTGGTTACCCCAGACCAGTCTAACTTTTGGGCATCCTTGCGTAGGTCTTCTGTGTTCATGCCACCAAAGTTACGCTGCATAATTAACTTTGACTTAGTTTTCGGTGGACGAACATTGTATGAAAGATATATCATGTCATGATATGAAAACATGTCCGCCGAGCACTGGCCATGCTTGATAACATAAGTAGGGGAGGAGACTAGCATTAAATCTAGTAGAGAGGCTGTAGTATTTGGAAAGTGGTGAGTTGCATTTAACGGAAGAATATTCAGATTGATAGAATTCACTAAAGATTGAAAGGAAGAAGACCGTGTGTCGCATTTAAGTAAACAAGTGTTAAAATCGCCCATAATAATTGTGTGGGGGTATTGTGGTACTAAATTTTCTAGCAAACTTTGAAAAGAAGAAAAGAAGTTATTTCGTAACGAAGGGCTATAATATACTCCAAGGAGTATTTTTGTATGGCGCAAGGTTACATCCATAAATAAATGTTCTCCAGAGTCAGGCTGTGGTGGTTGCGAAGACATATTAACAATAGAGAAAGGAATATTAGAGCGGAGATAGATGGCAACGCCTCCACCAGCAGCGCCGATGCGATCATTGCGGATGAGAGTGTAGCCTGGCAAAGTGTAAGCCACAGTTGGCAGACAAGGCTTTAACCAGGACTCCGAAATCAAAATAGCATGAATATATCCTTGATTAAAGGACGCCAGCATATCTGTGAAATGAGCTGGAATGCTCTGCGCATTTATATGCAACACATTGAAGTTACTGTGAAGATTATTAAACTCAGATTCTATGCAATCTGCAAGAGGAAGATAATTAAAACCGGCGTGGTCACTACCAGACGAGCAAGACAGGTAATCGATATCACTGTCAGAGTCACTGTTAAAATTATATGCCATCAAAGTGCGTTTATATTTAATAGTTAGAATAGGTACTTATACATGCGCAATCTGAAAATATTTAACGGCATTAATAATCAATATCAATACCGCATCACAAATAACGCATGAATCCTAACGCTACATCTGCGTGAAACGTTTGTGTCCACTTCACAATCTACAATCATATTCTTGTTTCATAATTTTAATTCGCTCTTATTCTAGTACTCTAAGGGCCGCTTATATAACGATCGCCTTGAAATAAAATTATTTAATCATATTAAACTGCCTAAATACGTTTTACACAAAATGTATTGATAGTTCTTTATTCATTATATTATGTAATATATTATTATTATATTATATTTGTTTAGTTCTTTTTTCAGTTTCGTGCAGGAACGGAGAAAGAATACATTTTTTGGCCCATCGTAAGAGGCGACAATACAACCCACAACCAGGTGGTAGGGAATTTTCCCGACTGGATGACTACCACCCCTAGTCCAAATTATGTCGCCATAACCACTTGAGTTGTGTTCCGGCATTAGTGCCCAGGTTCCAGTATCCCTTAAGAGACCAGCAGCGCGTTTGTAGCACCTTTGGTGTTGCAAATGTCCATAGGCGATGGTTACCGCTTACCATCAAGTGGGGTGTCTGCCTGTCTGCTGAACTCCTGCAATAAAAAATAAATATATAAAAAAACATATTTAGCGACAAATTTTGCGTTGTGCAAGACGCTGATCGTATTTAAGGGTGTTAAATGCGGAAGAAAAAAGAAACACTAAAGTTTTTTAAATAAATTTAAGCAACGTCATGCAAGCCGGCCCTAAAGGTCCAAATGTTTTTGCAATAACAAAATGTTTCTGAGTAGTCAAGTTACATTATCATTATAGTAAGGGACGTGGCGACGCACTTTTACGATGATATCTGCTACGTTAATGGTCTTTTAATGTTATCTTTCCGGACGTACCGACACCGTGCCGGCGGTTTCGCGCCTTGTGGTAATAATTTTGTAATTAGAAGCATTGTAAGTATGGTGTGATAGCAGGTTTCCATGTCTTAAGTGTCTAGTCCAAGCACTGAACGGAAAACGCGGTACATATCAATGAGGACCGCAACAGAATTAATTATTTTTGATAGCAGAGTGGACAGTTAAATCAATTGAGATACATAAACATATAGAAAGTTGCAGCCTCATAGATTTTTTACGAACGTATTTGCTTATGGCGATATAATTAGGTACAAGTAAAATGAGTCAAGTAGCACATTAGTTATTAGAAAAATAATAAAATTATTTATATGATCCTTTTTTAAAAATTATAAAAAACTATATTATATAATAAGAGAATTGCAGTATTTATTTTTTAATAATGTGATATTGTACTGAAGATGTTACTTTAACGCCTTTTCTTTTATATGTAAAAATATTAGAATTTATTGCAACACTAGAGATTTCCTCACGGCTATGCTACGGCTCAAACCAGTACGAGTGACAAGTAGTACGGTTTTAATTACATAAAAACTTAATCAGGTTCTTATATATAGCGAGTGAAGCCGCGGACAATAGCTAGTATACATACTTATAAACCTTCCTTAAAAAACTGACAGACTTACTGACAGATGCGTCAATCGACATTATGTAAAGTTCTATACATCCCTATAACAAACTATTTTTCGCCGTGCAGGTACGGAGAAAGGATACAATTTCCTGCGGCCGGGTGGCCTATCGTAAGTGGCGGCAAAACAAGAAAAAGCCAGGTGGTATTTGCCCGACTGCATGACTACCACTCCTGGAGTATGTCGACATGACAACCTTGATTTGTGTTCCGGCATTAGTGACTAGATTTCAGTCTCCCTTTAGAGAGCGGCAGCACATGGGTTACACCTTTGGTGTTACAAATGTCACTAGGCGATGGTAACCGTATTGTACGCTTTAAAAAAACTAATCACTGTTCCCTGTAATTCTGTAAATTTCACTATCCACCTTAAAATAAATTGGGTGAATGGATAGCATCCGGGAATAATAAAAAGTTCCATACAGGTGAAAAACGTCAACTGTTTTAATTATTTAGCTGCTGAACTACAAAAAGGTTTTTTTATCGGTAGGTATTAAAGGTCTTTCCAATACCTCGACATCAATCGAATCTTTAGAATTAATGGATGTTCTTCATAGAAAATAATTTACTTTTATTGCATATACCTAAATCATTAATTAACGCAATAAGAGCTCTTGTCGCCACTTGTAAAGTTCTGTTCGTGTAAATATTTCTTTTAGTTCAAACCTATTTTTGTTGAAATTATTTACTAAGCCTTAAAATTTTCAAAATGTTGACTTTAGTTCTAAAGCTAAAAGGGGTTTAATCTTTTGGAAGCGAGTATCTCTCTATCGCATGAATAAAAAGTCATTTGGCGACTACATTATAATTTTGCTTTACCACTGACAATAAAGTTACAACGAGTTCAAATCATATAAATAATAAAATTATTATAATGAAAATAAATTCAAGAATGCAAATATCTATCTAAGAATAAAAAGTATCCAATTCTCAGTAATTTGTTATTTAATAACTACTTACGCAGTACTAGAAACGATTTTCAAAAGTACTATAATATCAACTATCTTTTTGAATGGGTCGACACACTGCTTCACAGCTCAATAACAATAAATAAAAGCCATCGAGGCTTGAATTGCAACTTGTTTAATTCCAGCGTATCATTTGTCAATGATGTTAAACCCCTGTTTGCTTGACCATGAATTATTTATAAGGTCCTTCGCGCCGATGTCTTGAATATTCCAATAGTTTTTAACGGTAATGATTTTACAACTGAGGTCTGTTATAAAAGTTATGTCTTTACCTTTAGATATTTAAAAAATATTCTTTATGCATTTTCTTGCTAAGAAAATTAGCCGACTATCCCACGGTATTTACTTTAATAAAAGAATCATGTTTACATAAAAAAATAAGCCTATCTGATATGTTACTACTTAATTTAATTTAAATTTTTATTTACTAAAGTTATTACATAGGTGATTTTTTTAAGTGGGCCCCCAAGACTAGCTCCTATGTTATACAATAGAACATTCAAAGAATGATTCTGATGAAAACTAAAACTATCATTAGGTTTTCGGAAATTTAACTACCCCCTAGTCCGGAATCGGATCTGCTGATTTTGAAAAAACACACTTGCTTTTATTACACCAAACCATTGTGTAACTTGTAAGAAACAACGATTGTAAAGCAATGTCAAACGTCAAAGTAAGATTGTTGAATGTTAGGAAAGGAATAGAACAAAACATTCTATTATTTTCCTAACATTACATTTAATTAACCGCTCCTCATTTTCTCTCAAATAAATCATCTCATCATAAATATGTCCGGAACAAATCGTCTCATCATCAATATGTCCTAAATAAATCGTCTCATCATCAATATGTCCCAAATAAATAGTGTGTAAGTAACAAATACTTTTAAAAAATCTCTCATGTATAACCTCTCACTCGTAATACAAATATCATGAACCAATATTTATATACTGGAAAAAGAAGATCACCCATTGATTTGAATTGAAAACTTGCTTCTTTATATTTCCATACGTTTGAGACACCAAGATGATACAAGCCCAACATGTTAATTCTGTGAGAAAACGACGCTAAATCAAGCTTTTCACCCCTCGATATATACATTTTTAACACTTGATATTCAGGATATAGCCAAAGTTTTTAACGAAAATTTTGTAGCCGCTTACAACGTAAAAGCATTCGAAGTAATCGTGCAGTTTGAGATAATAATCTGAATGTGGCAAAACAGGCTTCGTTATTAAAGGAAATAACACATTTCCGTCAAACATAGTCGTAAATCATACGCTTGTTTTTTGTGATAATTCTATGATTATCGTGAGAAAAACGGTTACAAATTGTTCTAAACAATAATTATGATTATACATACATACATACATAACTTCACGCCAGATCCCTTGCGGGGTAGGCACGAACAACAGAGCGCCACACAGGCCCATTCTTACACACCTCACTTGCTTCTTTGACATTCATAGCTCTTGTCATGCACGCTCGTCTGTTCTTAAGGCTCCTAACATTACCTTCTGCTAACACATGATCAATTTGATCATGCAAGGTGTGTCGTGGCCTTCCGCGACTTCTGCATCCATCCACTTTTGCATTGTATATCTGTTTAGTCATTCTTTCATCATACATTCTTTCCACATGCCCGAACCACCGGAGCATTCCTTTCCTTACCTTCACCCCGACATTTTCTTTCAGACCAACTCTCTTTCTTACTTCGGTATAACGAACGCGGTCCGCGAGCGTCACTCCGCAGATTTTGCACAGTGCTCGCATGATGATGATGATTATAATTATGTTCTTGCTTATTTAAAAAAGATTAATAATACACGTGACATTGAAACTTTAAAACCGTCTTTGTTTGTTATGGCTTATATTTCAACAGCTACGTGAATTTTGTTACTAATTCTCAGAAAATTTTGTCAAATGGGCATTAGTTGAGGAACTGTGAAGAGTTCTGTAGTTTACTGTTTTTTGTCATTTGACTGCAGAACCGTACAAGACCATTCAATCGAAAATACAGCATAACTCAGATACTACTTAACCGATTTGGTTCTGATTTTTTTTTATTGTAATATCTTGAAACTCTGCCTTGAAGTATTGCCAATCAATACTTTTTAGTTTTATCGCAATCTCACTGCATTCTCTTTTTTTGGCAAATTACTTCCATATAAACCTAGTAGTTTCTAAGTAAAATTATTGTGGCATATAAAGAACGTTCTAGAAGTGATAATAATAACCGACATTGTCTACACAAATTATAAGCTAGTACAATGGAGACATTTATAAATAATCTAATAGAATAAAAGAAAACTTATTTGTATTGTATTCTACCCATACTCCCTCAAGACTATAAGTAGAACACTGAGCCTAGACCACCGTCTTCTATAGGTAAGATGCTCAGAAGGCTGCCTACGTTTCCTCGCTGGATCGCCATACTGATCTGGATAGATAGATAACACTTTATTGTACACCATTACAGAAAAACTTACGAACTAGTATTATTATAGTAGGGTACAAAGGGCGGTCTTATCGCTAAAAAGCGATCTCGTCCAGACAACCCGTGGCAAGAATATTCCGATTAGAAGTGGCGATGGCGGTATACATAATTATTGTACGATTACTTCAATTTTATTAATAGATACGTTCTAGAACTATAAATATCTGGGTGACCGAACTTCAATCTGCTTTTTTGTATACAATAGCATATTATTTGAGTGAAGACATAAGTAAAGCAAAATTTAACCTAAATATTTTTTTATCTAAATCATTAGTGCTCTCTCAGAGATACACGAAATAAACATATTCATATAGGTATATCAATAATTGCTGCTTTAAAGTTATAAGATATACAACTTCTCAGGCGATACATACAGAGAGTTGGACATGACGGCTGTATAATTCCCTTGTCCATTCAAAAACTTAAACCCTAAAGGTATAAAATAGTACAATATCGTATATCTTTAGGGTTTAACTCTCTTAGGGATATCTTTTGTGTAGAAAATCTCAACTGTTCCATGAAATAAGATTTCCATTTGACATAAGAATTCTGTTTTTTGGCATCAATAATGAGCCTAAAGTTTTTATAGACACGGGGATCATATTTGTAGTTTTGGTTTTCGTTAAGTCCCTATTTGTTTGAAAATTACATGAATATTGAATATTCATTTATATCTATCGTGAATATTCACATTGCAATCTGAATATTCATGAGTACTTGACACTGACTTGAAAATATCACAGAATTTTCAAAAAAGAAATCAAAATAATTGTGAAGTAAAACCGCGCTGAAGGGTTTATTGCAGTTTGTTTGTGCTTACAAATTTACAAAACTTCCACGTTTACGAGCAGGCATATTGTGTTACCAAATACTATAAAGGTACGCTCAGTAAAGTTTGCATGTGTTTGGTAACTTCGTTGTTGAAACTTGAAACAATATTTATAAGTTGAAACCCTTTGGTTAAACAGAAGGAGTGAAAGTTTCTAAAACCAACTTTGCCAACATTTTGATGTTGTAACAGGTTATAAATTCACCAAACCTTGATGTGATGAACAGGTTTATATTAAGAACTTTCTTTTAAAAAAATGGTTTTACCGCGTCTGTTTGGAATCTAGATAATGTTATAAATTGTCTTGATAAACTGAATTATGTTAAGTAGTGTTATCCAATGTTGTCGCTTGGGAAATTATGTTTTACAAGTCAAAAAATAAGAAATATTAATCACAGATGCAGAATAGCAGCTCGACAAACTTATATATACATACATAACTTCACGCCAGGTCTCTTGCGGGGTAGGCACGATCAACAGAGCGCCATTCAGGCTTATTCTTACACACCTCACTTGCTTCTTTGACATTCATAGCTCTTGGCATGTACGCTCGAACTCAGGAACTCCTATACTCGTAATTATTTTGTCTCATGTCAGAATTATAATAGTTATTATTAGGTAAAAATATTAATAATGCGCATGCAAAACGCGTGGACGTTTACGATTTTTTCTTTCGGGTATCCTTCTCAATATCATTTTTTTTTAGATATTCTCATAGAGTATAAACAAATACATTCAGGATTACATCGTCAAATATCAATAATTGCGCATTGGTCACCTATATGGAACCCTTAACTTGTCGTTTCACATAAACAAACATTTGAAGTAGGTATTTTTGTAGCAAATTGATAGTGCGTACATCCAGAGAATTCGCTAAACTGTTCCACGTATATTAATCCACGTCACAAGCCCCGGACGGTCGGCCACTAGCCACTAAGTACCTTAATTCCTCTTCCAGCCTCAAACCACTTTTTCCTAAACAAAAACGAAAATTATATTCCGAGAATACTTAATTGTACAAGGTCCTAAATTGAGACAAAACAAAAAAGTAACGATCGATGAAGGCTGAATTCTTCGAATTACAAAATTCTAAAGTTACTTGATTAATGGTGCTATGTAACCGCCGTATAATTTGAAATACCGACTTGATACATAATACATATATCGATTGAAATTCCAACCTTGGCTACCTGAGTAAAATTCTATCAAAAGTGTAGGGTTTAATTAAAACATAAAATGCAATAATAGCATATCATGATACTGATATTTTAGTAGTTCAAGATCTAGAAATTTTCGGACCCGCAATTCCGATCTGCTTTAATTTTTAGACTTTCTGACTTAAATAAAGACACAACTGTACCACTGTAAGAATTATTTCTACTTTTCTTCCCATAAATCTAAATAATTTTCATCTCATTCACTTAGGCCGCTTTCTGATGGTACAGAGCACTAAGCACTCACCGAGCAAATTAGGAAACGTTTATTGAAATACAGGCGTTCGGTACTGCGTATACCGATTTCGCACCGCTGCTCCACCGACAAATCAGAAAGCAGCCTAAATTGTATTACAAGAAGAATGGTAAACGGCAAAATTGATGGATATAATCGTAGAGGTAGGTAAATATAACTTTTAATAAAGGTGTGTTTATGAAGAGATTAATAAAACTAGATGAAGCGAAAAGGGTTTGTTAGGATCGAGCAGGTAGATCCCTCGTGTCTGTCTACCCCAATGGGAAATAGGCGTGACAATATGTATGTATGTAGGCAGACCAAAAATGAAGCGAGTGGGTTGTGTAAAGGATGACATCCATTTTATGGTGTGACCGAGGAAGAGAAGCAACAGACAAACTGTGCGACCCTGCATGATTGGATAAATGTGAAAGACAAAGGACAGAAATCTACAACGCTAATTTTAAAAAATAAACACCAATAAAACGGACCACAAAATTCAAATGGTAATTTTAAGTCAGCAAAATAACCACTATAAATTTATGAAACCAACAAACTCTTTACGCCGAATGAAAATTCCATTAGCTTCATAAAAACTAAATTACATTTGGAGCAAATAATAAAATCAACGAAATGGGTTATTAAACACTTTGACTTCTTAATAAAAACAACAATCATCATAATTGTTTTGGATACAATAATTTTCCACCATTTTTTGCTACCGATATAACAGATGTTTATAATAATAAATAATATAATATCAGCCCATAAATGTCCCACTGCTGGGCTCGGGCCTCCCATTATAGGGGAAGCGGACAGTATACCCGCCACGCTTGTCCAAGTCAGCTTGGTAGGTTTGACACATCGGTTATCTCGATGTGCAGGTTGCATCACGATGTTTTCCTTCACCGTTGTTAGCACGTGGTAATTGTAACAATATGCACATTATTAGATCAGAAAACTGACTAAGAGGTGCATGCGTTCCTGTCAGGATCGAACCTGTGCCTTTCGATTTAGGGGCGCGTGCGCTAGCCATTACGCTACCACGACTTGAAACAGATGTTTATATGATCTTGGAAATACAACAATCGGATATCATAAAGCATTTGATCAAATGATGATTAACGAGCTTTTTAGCAATAATAGTAACCATATATGTTCATCGTGTTGCTACGAGCTACAGGACTTCAATTGAAATGCCGTTGGAATTACTATAGAACTTATTAGAACTTTACAAACTTGTATAACACAGGTTAAAATTTGACATAGGATCCATACAAGTAATGTCTAAATTCGACTGATTGTAGGGCAAGAGAATGAATAAGATAATATGAGTAAGATATAGCAACCGGCCATAAGAATGACCGAAACAGAGACAGACGGATAAACAAATATCGAATATATGAAGGTTCTGTGTTTGCTAAAAGATCTTCAAAAAGTAGTCAACGTAAAAAATCAATCTACATTTGATTTGTTATTTATATGCACAAATATTCACACCTTGCCGTACAATCTAAAAATACATCGCATCGTAAAAACTTGATCTCTCGACTGGTTAATAGTTACTCTGGCCTGTCCTTGTGGAGGAGACTTGAACGGGCCTTTGTATTCTTGGCGTTACATAAAAACCTTGATGTTTTTATTTCTGCAATATTTACATACAATGTAGGGCAGTTATGCCTTAATTACCCACTTGAGTACTAGAAAATGAGTATGACGTATAAGAATTAATTGTAAATTGGGTCTGAGTTGTTACACTATCAATTATTTATTTTTATTATATTTTTTCGGGCTCCGTAATAATTTTTTCAAAAACCGAACCTTTATAAATCCATCTCATTTTTATAACAAAATAGTTTGTATATACAAAATTTAGCGAGAAAGTGTATTTTATACATAAATACAATATGGTGTAGTATAATCGGTAAGAAAATAAACATATATATACAGTTAGTCTCAGATCTTAAGAATCTTAATGATTTTCCTTGACGGCTTTATTATTTAAATCAATACGTGGGGGATTATTTTCTCTCTCTCTCTCATGTGTTAAAAAATGTTCCTACTCTACTAGTAACTGTTAAAGTAGGTGGAAAATACTGAAAAATCAAAGTAAGATTTGATCTTAAAGATATTCTTAAATAAAATGATTTAGAACAGTAATTTTGGGATTTTACTTTTTTTATGGTACTGTAAGCAAATGACAAAAACAGTTGAAGTTCATCATATCTACAGAACTATTATACTTGAACTGGTATACACTTGGCCGATATTATTCACTTTACACCTACGATGATCGTAGATATGCGAGAAAGATGTCCCGAAGTATTCCCTGTATACCGGTCTGGTAAGCTATTCACGTCGAAATATTCTTAGATTATCCCGTTCAGTGGTTTCGGATATAAGGGAGGGGACATTATTTACATACATAGCAATGTATCCCGAAGTTATTGCCTCGAAGAAATATATGTATTATTGAAGGAAGAACATTCTGTTATGAGAAATTCGAACACGTCCTTGTAATTTTGCCTTTATAGAATTATATCGTATATTATTTCCATTCTATGGCGTTTAATAGTAATATATTTTATACGAAAGATATATTCTCGAATATACAGTTCTTCGTTTTCCATATAAAATGTATTCGTATGCAAAATTTCTAGTTTTTTAAGATTTTTATAAAAATTAAGCCTGAATTTTGGCACTGGCACCTCGAATGTAAGTTATATTTAAATATTTTTGACACCACGTTTTTCTCGTGTATTCTTCTGTCCCGTCATGTCTGTCTTAGTCCTGTACCATTAAACTTCTTAAATACCTTTATATATTGCATAGTGCCCATTACTTATAATTCAAGTATTCAACCACTGCCGATCTCGAATTTCTACAATTTTGTAGCCATTTTTCTGGAAAAGGTCAAGGGAAAGAGTTTGACAAAAAAATACTTTCGTTCTTCCACGTATATTAAAATTAGTGATTTTAAAAGCAATAAAAACAAAACGATATATAAATACCGCTACACAAGGAGGTATTGATATCTTCAAATATCGACAAACTTACTTGGCATCAAGAAGGGTGAGAAAATATTTCACCGTAGGTACATTGCACTGAAATATGTTATATACATATGTATGCACTTGAGGCAGGTCTTAAAACATCGTAAGAGTGTTTAAGTGACTTTTTTATTGAGGTGTTTTCCTTCAGGAAGTAATTGAAAAGTTCTGCAAAAATTCAAGTTAGTACTAGAAAAGTACATTAAATAATCTTTACATGTTTTTAGTTTTTGAGATATTATAGTGTACTACGATATGCCCGCGGCTTGGTCCACGCTTGACTTGAAATTCCCGCGGGATTCCCAAGTCACACAAGCTATGATGTCATAATTATCTTTAAACGAGTCAAATGGCTATCGATTATTGTTTAAACAGTAATTACATTAATTTTTATTATTATGAATATATGATAATATAGTTTTTTAAGTACAATAAGGTGGTAGTGAAGTGGTACGACCACATTTAATAGAAACCGGCTAGTTATGTGGAAAACAAATGTCTTGCCTTGCCGCCTCCTGGTCGAAGGGGCAGGCCCTAGAATGCTAGCTTGACATTCTAAAGGATGACATGTGTACCGATGATATAACAATTATGTATATCAAAGACCGCGGGAAGTAGAGACGATGAAATAAGAAATCTGACCCAGGCCTTCGGAGCAAACGCTCCGAACGTAACCAGGGTTTAATGCCCCAATAATGACAATGTAGGGTAATTTAGCATCCGCTGTTTTTTATGTAATAGTTTCAGAAGTTATTGTACCATGAGTCTGTCATCTAATAAAGTCCTTAAGTTAGCCAGGACATAAAAATTCATATTTTATTGTCTTTTAATAAGAATACGTATTTTAAAGATACATTTCCGTTCTGTTTTGTTTAGAAAGCTAAAATAAAAATTGTTCGAATTTTGGTAAAAGCTAATAAGCAATTAAACAAATATTATAAAGAATACTAGCTGTCCCGGCAGACGTCGTCCTGCCCGGTAAAAAATAGGGGTTGATCGTAGAGGGTTGAAAATCTAGGGTTGTATGTATTTTTGTATGTTGTATCATAAAAAAATAGAAATTAAAAATTTTGTCTAAAAAATAAATTAAAAAATTTAGGGGTGGACTACCCCTAATATTTAGGGGGATGAAAAATAGATGTTGGCCGATTCTCATAGATATCGGATAAGCACAAAAAATTTCATCAAAATCGGTCAAGCCGTTTCGGAGGAGTATGGCAACGAAAACTGTGACACGAGAATTTTATATATTAGATATTATAACTTGATTTAAAGTTTCACGAAAGTTATTAAATATCTCATCGTTGTTATTAACTTCTAAAACCTTTAAAAAGGTTACAAGTATCGTAAGAGTAAGCATTACGTCGTTTCAAAAATCTCAGAGTATAAATTGAGAAAGCCTCGTTATTAATCTAAAAGAGATTAATATTGTATCTTACCGCAAAACGTTAAGACAAAAAATCTGTCACGTGGATGTCCATTTATCATGATACTGTCAGCGTCATCTGCTAAAATATATTTTTTATACAACCCCAGGAACCTATTATAAGAAAAAGAACCATAGACAATTCTTTATTCCAAGATGACATCAGAACATTTTAGATCCTGATTAATTACTGCGTTGTTTTACAACACACACTATGTACTACATACACTATCTATGGATTGATAGAAAAATATATGAAACCTTCAAAACGGATTATTGTTTTTTTCACCGAATTTTGCATCAATTTTACGATTTAGAAGGTGAATATTTCTCTACCTATTATTGACTTAAATATTACAGAACATTGCTAGAATAATCATGAATGATATATATTCAAATTGGTAACTTTTTTGAGAACTATTGAGAACTTTTATCCGTGCAGGAACGGAGAAAGAATACAATTTCCTGCGGCCGGGCGGCCTGTCGTAAGAGGCGACAAAACAACCCACAGCCACGTGGTAGGGCATTTGCTCAACTGAATGGCTACCACCCCTGGTCTTAAGTATGTCGCCATAACAACCTTGAGTTGTCTTCCGGCATTGGTGACCAAGTTCCAAGTCACTCAACGGGCTATGGAGCGAGCTATGTTGGGTGTTTCTCTTATGGATAAAATTAGAAATGAGGATATCCGTAAGAGAACCAAAGTAACCGACATAGCTCGCAAAATTAGCAAGTTGAAGTGGCAGTGGGCCGGTCACGTCTGTCGCAGGACAGATGGCCGTTGGAGCAGACGAGTCCTGGAGTGGAGACCGCGTCTCGGTAAACGTAGTGTCGAACGCCCTCCAGCCCGATGGACCGACGACCTACGCAAGGTCGCCGGTAGGCGCTGGATGAGAAAGGCGGCGGATAAGTATGAGTGGCGCCGTCTTGGGGAGGCCTACGTCCAGCAGTGGACTGTGATTTGTAGCATCTTTGGTGTACAAAATGTCCATAGGCGATGGTAACCACTTTCTATCAAGTGGGCCGTCTGCGTGTCTGCTGAACTCCTGCAATAAAAATTTAAATAAAAAAAATCTATAAATGTATGTAGTTTATTTCTTTTTCTAAGCTTACTTTATATATTCATTTTATTTTTATATCATCTGTGGAGGTTTATCAATAGCATATTTAATTTTTAACTATCTTTGTAACATACAGTGTCATTTATATTAAGTTAGAGTAAGTTTGTAGGCTACTTTAAAAGTTCTTAAAGAAGTCTTCAACCTTACTCGAACTCAATATGAATAACACCGTGAAACTACAGCTGTTAAGCCACTCTAATAAAACAAAATAATATGTGATCTAATTTTAAAATATTCGCTATTTCAATAGCATACAATATGTAGAATAAAACCTTTTTACCAAATTTCATCCATACATATAGGCAGGCAGACTAGCGTATGTAACCATTTTATGAGCGTGCTGTTTTTGCCAAAATGGCTACGGAAACCGAAACAAACAGACAGATATTATTAAATTATACTAATTCGTGTGACGATTCTATAGCTTGTTTATATAAGGGTACTTTCACAAATAATTGTATATATTATGTATTTACTTAAAAGATGAATTTAATTATGTACAATTGTAAATGTAAATAGTGCGTAAAGATTTTGCTAGTATATTTTAGTAGATTTAGTGAAAGAAGCATCGTATTTTGTTATTTTTCAACCCATTCCTAGGTACTTAGTCTTATTAGACAAGTAAAGTAAGACATGATTATAAAGATCTAAATACATTATCTATACATTATAATTACATACTGACTCTACCTCACAGACTGAATGACTAGACTTACTGACACGTTTTGCGTTGATAGCTACCCAAACTACTGCTAGAAACATGAAAATTTGTATGGAGGTTTCTTCTATATTGTAAATGCACATTAAGAAAGTATTCTTGAAAATTCAACCCCAAAGCGGGATGAAAAAGGGGTTAAAATTTTTATGAAAATCCGTCAGTTCCAAAGACGTATGACATTTTGTGTACCTGCTCATGGTTAGAAATAAATGTATATGTTATTAAGTGTTTTTGAAAATTCAACCCCTAATGGGGTCAAAAAGGTATGCTCAAACAAATGACAACTTTAGTACTACGCGGGCGAAGTTGCGGGTTAGACCTAGTAATTATATAATAAAATAAACCACTGGAAATACTGTTAAAAATTGTGTTATTTTTACATTCAAATTTCATACATATTTCTTAATATGCCCAGGTTCGGATCGTGTACAAAAAATAAATATTATCGATATATTATTGTCACTAAAATGTTTCAAAAGAATTCTGTAAGACGCCTTGTATTTCAGATAAAGAATCATGTCTGTTATCCAATGTGAAAATACTAAACCAATACAAATGGATTAAGTAAAATGTATCGCTTATATAAAACCTTTATCCCGAACCGTAATTTTCCACTTTCCACGAATGAATAGGTTTTTTATATGCGCCCGGCCTCCCAATTAGGCAACCTCATATTCTAATCCTTTACCTCTACTTTCTTCGCTCAATTTAGAAATGATAATTTATAAGACTACCTGAAGAAATATTTGGTCCAAGTATTTAGGAAAAACACAAGCTTTTAAGAGACATGCATTATAAAAAGAGCTCACGCAAACTAGGCTCTTAGAGACAGTTGTGTGTGGAATGAGTGCTCGCATTTAGCGAAACGATTATCATTAGAGACGAAATCACGTGACATTCTGCTGAGAAGCGGAGGGTTCATGTTGCTACTTCCTGCGACTTAAACGGCGTCTTCCGAGCGCCGGGTGGCTGAGGCCGGACCGCTACTCAGTTTACTCGGCACATCTTAGCTCCCGTTACATAACGCACCTGCAGCATTCCGTAAATATTCTCACTCACCGAACACCGGTACTTACTGCATCGATTATATTATGCCTCTCAGCTGACAGTAATTGCACAACGTGGGGGTTATGTCGGGGTCCGGTGTCTATGGTTATCAGTCGATATGAGCCGCGCGCGCCAGACGGATAGCACGAGCGCGTGGGAGAACGCGGGGTCGCCGGGGGTGGGGGTGATCGGCTCGGAGGCTGCGGACTCACCGTGCGGATGGTTATATAAGTCACGAGGCGGTACGAAAACACGTGCAGCCCCTCCGGGGCTAGAGGCGCGACTGGCGCGAGCCTCGGGCGCCGCCCCGCACCATTGAGCCACGCGGGGCGCCGCCGCCGCCTTCCACCTCAGACGCGATTAATACAGCCTTCACGTGTGTCGGCTCACGCTTAAAAGCGCAACACTAACAAACCTTATCTAAGCTCCAATTTCGAAATTATGCACTGCATAAATTACATGTCATAAACTATCAAAGCCTTCTTGGTTTTGAGTAAATTAATAAATAATTAACAATTAGTAAGAAATAACTTATGAATTATTTACTAAACAGTATTTAAATTATTTAATTAAGTTTCCTTGATGATACTCGTTTCATTTCGTTACTCGTTATTGTAATCATAATATTCCGAAAGTTAGAGGCCTTCAAAGTTTATCACCACTGGCTCTTATAAAGCAAATGTAGCTAGCTAAATCGTTTTACGATTCATTGTAAAATATAGGGTACCAGATACTTACTCAGTTACGTAAATGTATGTTACCAGAATAATAATTAAAATTGATTTAAAAGACGAGACACATTTGGAATCTTGATACGTACGTACAGATTACTTTGACAAAATTATTCATTAAACCTAATAAAATTACTTAAGAAACTTTTAAATACGTTCAACCTACGTACTTCCATACCGAATACGATATTCACATAGTGAAATGTATATACCCCTTTAGTGCTCATATAATTATTGTAGTTTCATATAGTACATGTCGTTACTCAAAAGCAATCTCATAAAAGCTTCCTCATATCTTTAACGTGTATGTCCTCGGTCATAAAAATCTACATTAAAATAAGTACCGCGCCATCTATTGTCAAGTAGCTACATTTACGGCTTTCAAGTTATCATCCACATTGTAAGCTTGGCTACAAGTGGATCAAAATTCAGGAAGAAATAAAAAGCTTGAACCATATGATCTTAAATTGAAAGCAAATATATTTCAGCGAGAACCTAAAGGGTTTTGTTTTATCATACATTTTTGTAATATCAAATCCGAATCATTTTTATTGCGAACTAAGTGTTACATAAATGGTACATAAGTCTGATTAATGTAATAGAACTTATTACTTAGTTGGCCTTTCAGAGCATCGCAATATAAACTCATTTAAGCTATCACTGTATAATATTTAATTTGAAGCCTTAAGACTTAAGTCTTTTATTTTATTTAACATAACACAACACAATATCTTCTTAATTACCTCTCATTTAAATATTCTTGGACCCTATAATAGGACTTTTTTGTCAACCACTCGAATATTTTTTGTTTAAACATATTAATATTATTTTCTTGCATTAAATTTCATGGTAACTTATTTTATATTCTTGATGCCATCCCAAATACGCTTTTTCATATAATGCAGGTATGCGAAGGCATACAAATTTTATTCTTATCAATATGTCGGGCACTTTTATAATTTTGAAATAATGTTGGGTTGTTTTTGATTAACATTAACAAACAAGGAAATGTCAATATCTTAAAATTTATAAAAAATGGTTTACGTGTATATTTTGTGCTTTAAATATTCTCTCTCTGTGTGTGTAATTTCCCCAAATTATAACTCCATATCCTAAAACAGATGTAACATATGCATGAAATGCTGTTAAAAGGGAATTCACATTTACAACTTTAGACATCATGTGAAACCATATGAAAATTTGTTCAACCTTGCACAAACTTCGTCTGCATGAAATTTCCAAGTTAGTTTAGTTAGTTAGTTTTGTTTACGAAAAGCGTATTTTCATTAAAAAAAGAATAATAGTAGTAGTAAATTTTTGACATGATGGAGCTATACTGAAATTATTATCACAATTTCAGCTCTTGATTAATATGATACGACGCTCTCACAGAGTATCGGCGTGAAACTCAAACTAAACGTTTTTCGTGTAATGAGACAGAGTTCCCTCACTTCCTCTTCCCCCTATCCTATCTATCTATTCCCTACCCAGTCTTAAACGTATTATCTTATACTAATATATAGAGCTGAAGCGTATGTTTGTTAGATTGAACGCGTTAATCTCAGGAACTACTGGTCTGATTTGAAAAATTCTTTCAACGTTTCATAACCTGTTTATCAAGGAAGGCTATAAGACTATGTATCATTATGCTAAGACTGATAGGAGCAGAGCACCAATGAAGAATGTTTCAAAATCTACGTCGCGGGCACAGCTGAATGAACGGGGCATCAACATAAACGGCGAGCGTATCTCCCACCTACGCTTCGCTGACGATATTGTCATATTTGCAGAGACGTTGGAAGAACTTGCCGACATGCTGAACAGCCTAAACGAATCCTCCCGGCGGGTCAATCTCGGCATGAATTTGGACAAGACGAAAGTCATGTTTAATGAACACGTCATGCTGAGACCGGTAAACGTCGAGGGTGTCCCCCTGGAAGTTGTGCAGGAATATGTCTACCTTGGACAGAAAATACAGGTTGGCAGGCACAACTTGGAGGGGGAAGCCAATAGGAGGATTCAGTTAAGCTGGGTGGCATTCGATAGGCTTCATCAAGTCTTCTCGTCGACCGTTCCGCCATGCTTGAAGACGAAAGTCTTCGAGCAGTGCATCCTACCCATAATGACGTACGGTGCCAAGACGTGGACACTGACAACGGGACTGGTCCACAAATTCAAAGTCGCTCAACGGGCTATGGAGCGAGCTATGTTAGGTATTTCTCTTATGGATAAAATCAGAAATGAAGACATCCGTAAGAGAACGAAGGTAACCGACATAGCTCACAAAATTAGCAAGTTGAAGTGGCAGTGGGCCGGTCACGTCTGTCGCAGGACCGACGGCCGATGGAGCAAACGAGTCCTGGAGTGGAGACCACGTCTCGGCAAACGTAGGGTAGGACGCCCGCCAGCCCGGTGGACTGACGACCTGCGCAAGATCGCCGGTAGGGGCTGGATGAGGAAGACAGGAGACCGGGATATGTGGCGTGTACTTGGGGAGGCCTACGTCCAGCAGTGGACTGGATTTGGCTGATGATGGTGATGATGGGCACAGCTAGTTCATCTATAAACATGTTCCAAGCGGAGATATGGCGTAAGATCGAGCACAGTTACCTAGAAGGTATCTTTTGCTGTACGCACAATGAATGTAGACTCAAAGCGCTTTGTTCGTATAGGTGGTCTGTCCACCATGTAGCGGTGCCCTATGCCAGTACGTCTGGTTGTCATCATTGAAGGGAGATAATAATATGTACTCGTATTTGCATGGTATGTATATTAAGCACCAGCCTTAAACCGACTTTTAACCGATTGTTAAAATAAAATGATCGCCAAAAATGTATGGAAAAACAGTGATTATTTTTGGTTAACCGTCGGTTAAAAGTCGGTGCACACCACCCTAAGTATAATATATTTAAAGTCGGTATATATAACATTTGTGTATTTTTAACTAAAATGAATGATGTCAAATGTCAAAGAAGCAAGTGAGGTATATAAGAATAAGCCTAAATTGCGCTCTGTTGTTCGTGCCTACCCCGCAAGGGACCTGGCGTGAAGTTATGTATGTATAACTAAAATGTAAGTAGTCGTACTACATAGTTTGCGTATAGCACCATCACCATTATTACCTCAATTCACTTCTGGGGTTGTCTGGAAAAGATAGCTCTTTAGATAAGACCGTATTTTGTACACAAAATAAGCCTACAGATAAAATGCTGGTTCAACTTGAAATGGACTGTATGAGAGGGATATGACCTAGATCCTTACACTAGAAAAGCAGAAGCTCCACCAACCCTGAGATCGGCCCTCTCTTGGCTCGGTTCAAGTTACACATAGGAACAGCACACAGCACTAAGCTCCACCTTAGAGCTAACACTTTTAACAAAATCTAGGTACATATGGCAAGTTCTTGGCTCGGCCAGTTATCACAATAAGTATAATGTTATTAAATAAAATTATGAGCGCACGGCGCGTTGTAGTATCGATGTAATGACGACTCAAGTGTTCAAAAATGGCTGCTCCTACCCTGCTCTGTATTGGCCGTCGCTTCACACAGAAAGAGGGTAGACAGCAAAATTGAGGGAACGATATTCTACCTACTTCATACTAGGCAAGGACCGAACACAGACATGGGAAAAGCTAAAAAACCGTCTTATAGACATTTTGTTGTGCCAAACTGAAAACAACATTAGAAGTACTCCGAATAAAGTATTTTTCTGATCCAAAATATGCGAACGTACGACGAAAATGGTGTAAGGCTATAAAAGAAATGAAATATGTTCAACAATCTTTCTCGAAACCAGACTAATAAATTACGATAAACACAATCACAAAACTAAAATCACTAAGCAGTATATTCGCGTTTGTTGACAATCTGAAAATGTCAAAATGAAAAATGTCGATTTTCATTTGATCAGCAGCGTTGCGATTTAAATATCCCGCTAATTTTTAACACTTTTTATTAATTAAACTCTATAAATTAAAGGAATTAAATAAAAAATAACGTTAGATATGTAATTAAAAACAAAAAACAGCAATAAAAACATAATAATAAAAAGATTGCCTCGTATTTGAATTATATGCATATTCCCCATTGTCCCTGTGTTGAAATCTTACCTGCCTAGAAAAATGTGACTTTCAGAGTTACCATAAGAACCCAGTTGTTTGGAGTCATTATCTCCAATTCGGCTTAGACTCTGTTTGTTACAGGTGAAATAATCAATTCCAAGTAAAACTTAGCTCGATATGAAATGTTTAAAAAAGAACTAATAAAAGAGAAAATTAAGTTTCATATTAATTTAATACATCAGAAAAATATACAAACAAATCTTCTTAAACCTAATTAGATAAAGAAGTAACAATATTTGATTGACATTACAAACCACTTTAGACGATCATGTAGACAATTAAAATACAACATATCACTTATATTAGGCTTTCCACGTATGTATAAATTGACTTAATTAATGAAATAATAACTGTAAAGTGTTGGTTTTGTACAAAAAAAAAAACAAAAACAACAATCAGAATTTTATAGAACGGCCGTATAGTATCTTTACTGTACTCGTATATCCATAGGTTATCATAAATCTAAATTCAAACTTAATATTTCAAAACTAATTGCGTATTAACGAGTGTGATTAAAGAACTTCTTTAAAAAATACGTTTTGTAAATTGTTATTCTACTCGAAATAATCGACGAAAGGTGTTTAAAATTAAGCCCTCAGAACTGGAGCTAAGCGGAGAGAGTTGTAAGGGACACATGATCCAGGCAATATAGTTATAGTAATATTAATGTGATATATTACCCGGAGGAAGTTATTTAGTAATAATAAAATACACACATCAACTCCGTCTGAGGATATTTTGTATAAAGTACTCGAACTTAAAAAATACCGATAAGTTTTAAAATCTTGAAGAAAGCTTATTTGGTACGCCTTTTTAAATGATTCCAAATTTCAATTTAAAAAATAATTAAAAACAAAAGATTTGTGATGTGTAACTTCAGCGTAATTTGTAGGTTTAAATTTACCAACCATAGATGTTGGTATTTTTTTGTATCAAATTAAAATTTTAAAATTAAGTGGTTAATTTCGAATTTATGATACTGCATACATCATGCATGGGCGCTATTTAATGAGAGAGGAAATGTTAAATGCAATAGGCATGCTCCATGCTGGGGTTACTTAACGCAGTATTGTTGAGCTATTTGCTATTAACCTTTCGCAGAATTGCAAAAAGTGGAATTGGAATTCACTTTATTTTTCACTTTTTCATGAAAAACTTTAAATATAACTTTCACCAATATTTCACTTTTTGTCTCTATTTAAATGACGTCTTATTTACGCATAAAATATTTTTGATTTAATGTAAAATCTAGTCTGATAAATGCGCTTCATAGAAATATGTACATTGTTATATATTATTTATAACAAATTTTGAGTAAATTGAGAAAATCTGAAATATCCTAGACGACGTTGCTTTGTGTATATTCTGTATATGTGGTGTCTTATTATTTTGAATATTAAATAGGACCTTATAACTATATCTATTTTTTGTAAAAAAATTGTTACATATTTCATATATCACAATCTTAACGAAAAACCCTAAAAAATGTAGTCCTGACACCCGACGAAATAGGCTTTATCAATTGCATATTATTTGACACATTAAATATTATTTCTTCAACGATTACTCATGTTATATATAACAAATACACAATTATCAACCGCCCGAGCCCAGCAGCGGGACATTTACGAACTGTAATTATTAAGCTTCAAGTACCGTTTTGTAAAAATCATAATTTATATTTTATGGCATCGTTAAATCTGACTGAAATAATAAGCAACATTGAAATTTGCTAAACAACGCGAGAGAAGTATTATTGAATCAATTACAACATTAGTGCGCTACTTTTCTTTTCCGAACGACACTTTCATAAAAGAAGTAATAAAAGGGAAGTAGACTCCATGTTTTGAACTTTTTATTTCAATATCTATATTTTTGCAGATAGTCGCTTCGAAAGTTATAAAAAAAATCCCCATCTAACTTCTGACTAAAGAAAATCTATACATATGAATAAAATTGGAGTGTCTATTTGTAATATTGAAATGACCGCTTTTTACTACATGCTAATGAATATATACGGTACATACACCAAAACAAAACCCTTTTTTACAAATATTGTCTGTCTATCTGTTTGTTCCGGCTAATCTCTGAAATGGCTGGACCGATTTTGACGGGACTTTTATTGGCAGAGAGCTGATGTAATAAGGAGTAACTTAGGCACTTTTATTTTAGAAAAATCTTCATTTTGGAATTATGACGATTTTCAATCACCACGCGAGAGAGACCGCGGGGCGCAGCTAGTTATGAAATAATATTTGGAACTTATAAATGCTTTCAGTTTCCACGCATATTAGTTTGGATACTCAAGTTTATGTGAGGGTAGATTATCATTACTTTCTCTCCGTTCATCATTATGAAGAGGTAATGTTTGTGAGTTTGTGACGTTGTAGGGGGTAATCTCAGGATCTACTTAACCGATTTTGAAAATTCTTTCACCGGTGGAAAGCTACATTATTCCTGATTGACATAGGGTGCGAGTGCAATGCGATGGCCGAGAGAAGGCAAAGGGACGTGGAAGAAGACGCTAGGAAGGACTTACCTCGCCACCAGTCTGCCGCCATACTGCACTCGTCTCCCGGGAGTTCACACACTCAATAGGATTATGGTTTTGTTAATTAAATTTGATTATGACAGTTTGTATCTATTTATTTATGTTCCAACAATTTATATGTATATTTCGGTGACAGCACTGACAGTAACTAAACGTTTTCTTGTTTTGCACATTCTTCATTTAAAGTATATTCTATTCTTGATGGCGAGGGTGGGGAGGAAGAATTTACAAGGAGGTGTTCCTCGGCGCAACCATAGGGTATATTTGATTGTAATTAATAAATTTTCTTTCTGATGCCCACCGATGTGGGCGGGTCAGCTAGTCATCATCACTACATAGTATAACATAGTATAAAACAAAGTCGCCTTTTCTGTCCCTATATCCCTATGTGCGCTTAAATCTTTAAAACTACCCAACGAATTTTGATGTGGTTTTTTCCAATAGATAGAGTGATTCAAGAGGAAGGTTTATATGTATAATACATGCATCATATACTAAGGCAACATTTAGCAATGTTGCCTTAGTATATGATGATATGATTTTAGAGGTTTCTATGTAGTGATGCCCGTGCAAAGTCGGAGCGGGCCGCTATGTTTTTATATACAACGTTCATAGTTTTTCTGTAGTGTATTTAATTTTGTATCAGCATTGCACCCGTGCGAAGCCGGGGCGGGTCGCTAGTAATATATAAGGTACTGATGAGATCTTCACAGGTTGTCATCCAACCTCCAGAGTCGCAGCAAGTCATGCTGCGGTATACTATACAGATGCCGTTCTAAGGTTAGAACAATATACAATACAGAATAATTTTGAGATACGAAGTATTTTTAACACAATGATTTTAGTGTCCAGTAACCAAATTATAAAACGCCAAATTTTCATCTCTACTATAGATAAGGAATCAATTAGGCCATAAGCAAAATCACATACTTACTGATTTTTCTATAATTAATAACAAAAGAGTGGACCTTGGCACTGCTATGGAACCCTAGATTGTACGCGGAGTGCACACTGAGAAGGATAAAATATAAGTATAGTTTCAATATAAAGAGACTATAATATTACCATAAATATATGGTATTAATAGACATTTGCACACAACATGAAGGATTTTAAACAATTTTTAAATTCCTATGCATAAACACCAAGATTTTTAAAACCTTATTACTAAACATTCAAAATTTTAATATAGGCTCTATTCGTTTTATTTTATTTGACGCATAGTTATTTTTATTCTTACATATAATTGCATTAAAATCTTTATCACATTAGTAAATAACTTTAGTCCAAAAAAAAAGTTTTATATAGTCGTTGGTGCAAATATGCATTGACTTTAAATTGATAATTCTTGAGTGATATTTTATCGATAACCTTGCATCAATGATGTCTCCGTCACGATCCTCGAGCGGTCACTTTAGCCTAATCATCAACATTTCGGTTCTTCTTCAAAGTATGAGGATCCCTTTTGAGTAAAGGGTTAAAAACATAATATTATCGTTGTGTGTATAAATTGCATCACATCGGCTCCGTACCATCACGCCGACCGCTCAAGATCCGTGCCGGGAACTATATCTACGTACTTCTTATTCTGATTAAATTTGAAATTTTGTGAATTAACTTTCAAAAATAGTGAGCACATATACTATCTCCACGTGAGAAGCATTTGACTGTAGCTCTAAAATGTGTATTAAAAAAAACGATTAAGGTTAATTCTATAGCAAACTATGAGTTACAAACATTTTTTTATTTTTTTTATTTAGCTGACTAACAGTAGTAGCTGTAGTCTTACAAACTGAAGTTACAGAGATAACTAAAGAATAGCTTTCATAAACCTCCACAGGTGACAGAGGAAATAATACAACATAAATGGGCATTAATTTTAGAAAATTTTGTGACCGGGTAACTAATTATTATCAAAATAGTCTTTGATTAAATTTGCATTTACGGATGTCAGACTATTCACAAACAAGTCATGTTTGTTGAATTCATTGACTGTTCTAACAAAATATGAGTGGCATCTGAAGGCTATACGTGTCAAGGGCCAGTGAAGTGATTTTCTAGGGCGTACAAGACTAGGGGAATAGACAAATGTAGTTTCTCGATGAGACCAGCTCAATCAATATTGGACTGAGCAATTTCCGCCAAGAACGTATATCGGCAATATTTTTTCGGACTATAAGGGACAAAAGATGGAATACAATACTGCGCTCAATGTAATTAATCTTGGCGCGGTATTTTAAAATTGATAAATCCAGTGCTTTTTTTTAATAAGTTCTATTGGAATTAACTTCAAAAGAAGAATTCCAAATTTGGCTTGCATACTAATACATAAAATTATAAAATAGTTTTATGGTTTGAATAATAGGCTAAAACTATATTTAGCAAATACAGGTAACAAAGAATTTTCTTCGAACTCCATAAAGAGGACTAGAAGGTTATTTGGTAAACAACATATTTACTGGTAATCGAACTGACCGAAATTCAATAATGCCGCCTATGGATATTTGTATCACAAAGGGAGCTGGTGCATGTCTTGCCTCTTTGGGACTTAAAGGATCTACACAATGTTGGACATGCTTCATAACAACGACTTGGAAAAACGTGCTAACTCATAACACAAGTTAGAGCTCGTATGGTATTAAGGAAATACGTTCCTCTGCATTTATCTAAGATGAATTCGTTGGAGAACTAACAAGTGTCGAGGAATTGAAAACGAAGACGAGGGGTGCGGTAGTAAAATTACGTCAAAGCTCAAAATCAACTCTTTTAGAGCACTGTCTTTTATACAGACAGCAGATTAATACAGATTAATTATTATATAGAAAATCGACGTCTCTAAGGCGTCTTTAGAGAGTAACATCACTGGTTTGTATTTAGGAATTCATCTTAATTCAAGCTTTATTTATTTTATCAGAAATTAGAAGCCCAAATTACCTAATTTGTTCTATGAAATTATTAAATTATCGCTTAAACCAAATTGCCATTAGCCCTTGATATACATTTTGTTCAATACCGTCTAAGGGCATGTTACGTGCAATTACTACATAGCAATTGTTAATTGCTTGAACCCTTGAATTTCAAGTAGATACCTATATCAGTAGTATACATAATAATTTTAGGCCCAGAATTGATTACACGTTTGCATCAGAACCTAAGACAAGAATTAGCAATTAAATATTCAATAAAAAAAAAAGAATTCAAATCGCGGCAAAAAAGACCGCAGTAAAAATCGTTCTTTATCTGAACGAATCATAAAACAAGAATACCAAGAATAATAATTCCAGTATTTTAATGCCGTGCCTTAATGATATTTCACTTTGCTCTCTAGTTCAATTATACATATATAAGTTTTATCAATGCTCTAGTTGTCAATATTGACTATTCATTATAATTTGTCGTACGGTAATTATATTTGTGTAATTATTCCGAACTGATACATTGTTTAAATATGAAATAGAATAAGTGGGTGCACATTATGAAGGTGGATGAAGAAGCGGTTAGATATGATAAGAATTCAATAAAATTTTAAGTTAATAGGTAGTTTTAATTTAAAGTTAAAACTGATGTGCCAAAAATTTTCTAAACAATAAAACGTTGGTTGAAGGTTTTAGTAATGTTTAAAGAAGAATTAGTTGTGATGCTGATCAGAAGTAGCTATGCAATTTCAGATATAGGAACTTTTTCAGAGTCAGTTTTTACTGGGTAACTCTATACATACATAATATTTTAAAATATGTATCTTTCTTTGAAACTTTATAAATCTACTTCCTCATACAACAGAATAAGTTACTCAATATTCTTGGAGTTTTTGGCTTCCCCTTTTTCGTGGATGAGGTCGGTACCCTTTGGTATCTCGAACTTTGCATTGGTATGACTAATTCAAGAACTGAAGCATCATCATCCTCATCGGAAGCTGTTAGCTCTACTTCATAGAGAGGCGGAGAAGCTCTATCAGAACTGCTTACGTCATTTGCGACCTGTTCTTCAGATGTCACCTGCCATTGTTGAAGAGCAGCGTACCCTTGGTCAGCTTCACCACGGTCCATTGCTTTCTGTAAGTGTGAAATGGGTTCATATTAGATGAATATTTACTGTAGCGCTGAAAGGACCAAAACAACAAGTAGTTTAAAGAAAAAAATAACATTTAATTTCGAAAAAGAAATTAACTGTTTACTAAGCACTATTATTCACAATTTACTGACATTACTACTAGCTAAATTCAAATACAAACTTAAATAAGCAAGCAAATAGATCGTTGCTATTTTTTCTCTCATTAAGGTAGTTAATTTGTATGTTCAAATTTAATTTAATTCTTCAAAAATCTAAAACCAAGTATCGTTTAAACAGTTTTGCTTGTTCTAGCGAGTTATTAACTTTGCTTTTAATTGCACTATCAGTTCTATACTGTGTACTGTGATACTCACCCTAAAATCGTTTTCACTCTTTCCTACTCGCTCCTCCCAAAACGGTCTGTCGTCCCCATCGCTGCTGCTTGCATCGGTTGCCTGTCAAGATTACGTTATACAGTTATCTATATAAAAACTTAAGCCAATACATGTATGTAGACGCTAAATTCAACTCACGTACAAAATTTGTCGAAAATTTGTTTGAAGCTCTCACGTTTGTCAATAAATACATCGTCATTTACGAATGCAGAGTAAAAATGAATGAAGAAATTCGGAGATTTCTGAATAGTAAAAACTTTGTAAAAAATTATCGTATTTTGTAAAGGTCTTACAAATCTTAACCATCACCATTTGTGTCATTGGTTGATAACGATAACCACTACACTCATAGTCAGTTATTTTTTAATTTTATTCTATCATTTAAGTTTGCGTTTTACGTCTCGTCTGAAAGAGAGTTAATATAAAAATAAAGAAAATATGCGTTATAGCTTTTTAATTAACAACCTATAATAATAACAATTATCGACCTTTCTATAAATTGCACTTTCTTTAAGTTTTTTGAGTGTTTCCATAAGCCTTCTAACCTCTTATTACATGAAGGAATATCACATACCCGCTCCTCTCCGCGTCCAACCAGCCGGGACCCTTGATCACTGTCAATCCCACTGTCGTCCGGTTCACCGTATGCTGGTGCTGGTGCATTGATCATAAACCCCTGCCGAAACTCTTCAGCCGCCAGCTTGACTGATGTATTGTATTCGTGTCAAAATAAATTTACCCTGAAATAATTTAATTTATTCATCAATAATTTGTTTACTAACAAATAACTGATTTGTTAATACTTAACATATGGACCGCGCTCTACATCAATGATACAAAGTACTGCACTAGATTTGCAATGTTCTACGAGCTAAAGTTTTACCTCAGCACTACAATATGGAATTTTTAACAAAAAAAAATCATATTTTTTATCAAGACTTTTTGACCTTCTTCTTCTTTGACCGTTGATATTGCAAATATCTATAGGCCACTGTAATCACTTTCCATTAAGTGAAGTTTTCCAGGTGGTAGAGCATTTGCCCGACTGGACACTAACCTTGAGTTGTGTTCCGGCATTAGTGACCAGGTTCCAGTCTCCCTTAAGAGAGCAGCAACGCATTTGTAGAACCTTAGCTGTTGCAAATGTCCATAGGCGATGGTAACGACTTTCAATCAAGTGGACCGTCCGACTGTCTGCTAAACTCCTCCAATAAAAAAAAAGTGGGCCGTTATAACCTTTTCTGTACTACAAACTTTAATAAAATATATTAGGAGCCACCTACGGCGATGTGGGAACAGCTGGTAGTAAGATGCCGTATAACTGGTTTGTTACTAATGACCAAACTTAAATAATGGCCGAGTAAAAAAATCTAAAAAATACTAATAATAATAAACCTTTGATGGTTGGTATTTCAGAACAGAGCTATTTCTTTAGATTGTCATAATATGTCGTCTAAAAATAGACACTACATAATGATCTTCGTATAGATGATAAGCTAAGTAAGATACTTTTGCTACGAAATTACAGTTTAATTAAAAGAAAAAGACTATCGATTGACTAGTTATTGGGAAGATTGGCCAAAATTTAGAAAAAACACGCACCCGAACCTGACCCTACACAGCAACAACACTTAATATTTACGTGTAAATAATGATTAAATAATTAGCAATTACACATCTATAGAATGTTGCAAATAAAGCATGTTAGATTTAGTATTAGGGATATGTTACCTTTTCAGGGATGTTGAGCTGTCTCTATAGCACCCGAATTATGGGTAACACGTCGAACCGCTAAAGTAGTCGAGGTGAACTATGGACTATGTCTGGAAACCCCCTACTCCGTTGCTATGACAACGGAGCCCTGCGCGCGCACCACACCAGCGACTCATAAGACATCAACATCTATTTACAAAAAGTGACAAACTTTTACAACACGACATTTTAAAACTAAAATTATTTTATCATCAATTTTAACATCTAAAACCGACTATGGCACCTAAAAAGGTAAGTCTAGAGTAAGATTTAGTAACCATGTGTGCTGTTTTATAGTCATTATGTGCGATGTAAATAACTCATAAATAATGATGGGAGGAGTTCTTAAACTTTATACAATAATAAAACGATTTGCTCAAAGTCCATAGGTTACTCTTGTAGATTTAGAAATGTAATCTTTATCAATAATTAATTATTGTTGTATGCGACTTAAACTACGTATTTGCATTTTTACGTAACAAGAAAGCTATAATCGATCAAACCAAATGGTATTGGACGTTTAGTTGTTAATACATAAATTCGCATCATTCTTGGATCAAAATAGGCAGGTAAATAATAATGTTTGTATTGATTGTGGTATACTTACAATTTCCTTGACACCAGCTAGCTTATTAAATAGTAATCTCTTTATTCTGAAGTTTGGGATTCTTATAATTATTTTGAATATAGCATAATCTATAAAAACCCTCAAAGAGATTATCATAAATATTAGCTAATACTTGTACTTAAACACAGTGGTGTAGCTTGTCTTAGACAGGCCTTGTATCAATATGTGTTAGAGGGGCCCAAAGAAAGGGTAAAGATAAAAGTAACATAAAATTCTCGAACTTAATTTAACTATATATTGATTATAAGTCTTTGCTTACACTTCTGCTCCTAGGAGCTTAGTTAGACAAAGGGTTCAAATCAAAGATACACTTCTCTCGCCATGTTTTCAGCAAACTTATTTATCAAACCATCCATAGCTAAAGACGATTTCACATTCTATCAACAATAATGACAAGTCTGATGCCATTCCTGTTGGCATTTATTATTATCCAGTTATTCTCAAAATTGTAAAAGATTGTGGATAACATTGTAAAAATTTTTACGTGGCCCCTAGGCCACAGGCACCCCGTGTATTAAATTAATACGGCTGATACGGCGGTAGCTACGTCCCTGTTTAAACAGTTGCATATTCATTCATTATAATAATTAAAACTAACATTCTTTACTCCATCATTACTTTTTGCCTGAGAGTTTCTCAATTAATTCTTTAAATAAACTTTAAAATCAACTTGCTTCTTTAAAGTTAACGAACTAATCAAGCACAGTCGTAAATGGGATGGTTCAATTCAGAATCATGAAACAGTATTTTGGTAGAGCTTGTTATAGACGGTCAAAAATATTTTCTTCTAAATGTATTCCACACGCCATAATGTTTTTGCCACTGTGGAATTCTTTGCTTATAACTCGGGATATAACTGTGATGATTGTGTCCTTTGTAGAAATACATACATAATTGGGTGTTCGACACATTTAACAATAAATTCTAATACCTACCATATAAAAAAGATAGTACTATTAAAAATCTTGCTATCAGTTTTAATTACTGTTAAAACGGTAATGAGTAAGCTGTTTGACTCGTTAGAATGATGCCGTCATTACGCAATACACCCGTTTAAAATCAGAGGCTGTGCCTTTTTTTAATAATAAATTAAAAAAAGTACTCCATTATATAAAAATCATTAAAATAAATTTTGTAATAATTGTCAGGTAAATTATTTATTTTTTACAATCTGCTGGATTAGCTCTTTAGCCCACAAGGGATGAGTAAGCCAGTTACATTACCAGATCTATGGCGAAATAAATCTCCGGAAAAATCCCTAGGGGTTCTACTCAAGCGTTTGAGAGTGAGTATTTAGGATTCCGCATGGTTCGTGTGCGAGCGATTGTATATATTATGTTCGTTGGCTATGTGTATTTGTGATCGTCTGGCTTTGAAGCCGCTGTTTGTGACTGTCTTTTGAAAATTACACGGCTATTAGCTTGATCAAATACATATTGAAAATTTTACCACCTGGTTAAATATACGCTGCAGTTTTGAATATATATGAATTTGTTTGTTTCAACCATCGATCACGTATAGTGATCGATGGTTTCAACGCGCAAAAATATACTAGGAATAATAATCCCATTAAATGTTTTGTTTTGATAGTTCGTTTTAATTTGTTCTTTAGAAGTCACTAATAGATTTATGGTCGGTTCTTATATCTTCCTATTCATTTACTTGCCTTACCATCGGTTCAATTTTGACATTACTTGTAGGGGGGTTATGTAAAAATTGAACCGATAGTAAGGCAAATGAACAGTTGGTAAGATATAGGAACGGACGTAATTTTTCATACGTAAAACCTGTGGAAACTTATTAATTAAATTCGCAGATGATACGTTTAAATATATAACTGAAAAGAAACTTATCAAGGTCTATAATTTATTTACTGATTTAGGCTTTACTTTTGTGATTATGTTGATAGGTTTAGTGAAAGTTTTCTATATCAAAAAAACTTTTATAAATGCCGTCTCTCTCTCTCTCTGATCATTCATATAAATGTTTATTAGGAGTTACAATTACTAAACGATTATCATTCCTAGTACGTACCTACTCTTCTTACAATAAGAAGGTAATTAAACGCAATGGACTGAAATTGTCCATGTTAAGTAGAAAATATAAAATAGCTGTGTTGTGATATTAACATAATAATTTATTAAACCATAGCTACAACAGATTTAAATACCTACCAAATGACTGTATATATGTTTTACTTTTTACCACTTAAAACGAATCCGTTAATAAGTCAAGCGTACTGTGTGTATACTGCCTTTTGTTCACGTCCTATGTATGTACAAGACAAACTAAAAAAAATAACGTATTTGGCGTTGATGACAATAATTTCCTATAAACAATGATAATTGCTCACCTTGAAGTTGCTATACGACTTCCGTTATTTGGCATCACAGCATTTGCTTGATTTGGTGAAATAAAAATTGGCTTGAATTTATGGTATTTTGTCAAGCCAAAAATATTAAATATAATATGCATTGAAATTCGAACGTTTGATGTTCTAGAAAAGAAGCCATATACTTGTAAGACGCCAAATACGTTGTTACTGTATAAGAGTGTGTAAAATATAATACAATGCCTACATATATGATCTGTCTACGTCATGCACCTCCTGTGACCCCGTCTTTGTATCTTTGCTAGATGGATTTCCCCAAGCTTCTCTGTGTATCGTGAGTGCGTCTTTTAGGAGCATCTGAATTTGTAAATACCTTTGTATGGCTTTCATTGCTACGTAATACAGCAAAATTAGAGATTTATTTAGTAATTAATTATTAAAATATTACAATGTAAATGGTGAATTTGAAGATTAGGTAAATGTATTTCACTGCATCTGTATATAGGGCTTTTATAAGTATATTGGCTAATATAAATATTATAAAATACCATAAACATATTAGGCATGGGCTCTCCAAAAGGGCTTGAAAACCAAAAAAATGACGCAGGTCATTATTTAAACACCCTACTAATTAGCTTTTAATAACTTAATTTTATACTCAAAACACCTTCATAACCTTGTAGACAGACACCTTCTGGGCGAAATGTATAATCTATATAATTCGTACAAAATTGTCAGAAATAAAATCATCAAATTTGCATGCGTCAAATGAAATTAGTTTCATTTCTTACGAATGTAAGTTTAGTATGTATAATAAATAAATATACCTAACTTATGACACATGGTAACCTATTTTCTAAAGCATCTACTTACTCTTAAATCATTTTGTAATGTGAATATTATTACAATTATCTATAAATTGGGACATCGATCAGGAATCGTGATATCCTCATTATGCACATTGTAAAACAGTATAACAAAAAACTAAAAAACACGCTTTCATAAAAAATCCAACTAAAAAACAGAAAATAAAATTTAATAAATTTGATTTTTTAATACACCCCACGCTTTTTTTTAAGACCCCATTCATCAGAAACCAAATTTATTAAATTTTATTTTCTGTTTTTTAGTTGGATTTTTTATGAAAGCGTGTTTTTTAGTTTTTTTTAAACTATTATTTATTTTTCGTTTTTTAGTTGATTTTTTTAAAATGTTTTTAAATACAATCTTTTGAGATCCTGCATATCATGTAGCAGCAGAGTGCTAGCCAAGACAAGTAAAACGAGCCCAAACATAACGGGTCTATCTTGTTTAGTACAGGAGTTCCTATGGCCACCTTCCGACTCCATCATCAGATCAGCTCCATGGTACCATATTATTGCATTGTCATCGACCTTTGACAGGTGTGCAAAGTTTGAATTAAATCTGGTCGTCCAAAGTAGGACAAAATCGAGCTCAAAGGGGTCGGTTACAAACATACATACATTCATACAGGTGAAGCTAATAAAAGCGTGTTAAAAAGGATGGGATAGAGAGATCAGACGAGACGAATGGGATAGGCAAGAAAATTGTATCAGTGCAGGAACAGAGAAAGAATACAATTTCTTTTGACTGGGCAGCCTGTCGTAAGAAGCGAAAAACTACCCAACGCCAGACGTTAGGGTATTGCATCTGGATGGCTACTATCCTGGTCTGGAGTATGCCGCTATAATAACCTTGAGTTGTGATCCGGCATTAGTGGCCAAATCTAGCATGCCTTCAGAGAGCGGCAGCAAATTGGTAGCACTTTCAGTGTTACAAATGTCCATAGACGATGCCAACCGCTTTCTATCAGGTGGGCCACCTGCCTGTCTGCTGAGCTCGTGCAGTAAATTAAAGAATATGGTGGGATACAGGAGGGACCATCGTTACTCGCACTCATAGCACGAAACATTATTAGCTCATAGCTAAGCATTTCACGTCGATATTCTTTGAGAGTGTGGTATCACACGATCGAGCCACCCGACGACCCAGCGAGCTGTAGTCAAGATAATGTTCCCAGCATGACTCTACATGTCAAAAAACCACAAGTAAAGCCCGATAGCCATCAATCATGTCTTGGAAAAGTAGTTAGTAGAAGAGTGGCTTGTCTTATTGCTGGTTAACAGCGAGATAACAGAGAAAAAGCGTTTTTTGATCGATTTCTCAGCCGTTGTTACAGTAATATATAGCATTTATTGCGGTGAAATAAATATATATCATACCTATATATGTATATGTATATATATATATATATATATATGTGTGTGTAAATATATATATATATATATATATATATATATATATATATATATATATATATATATATATATATTATACCTTGATCATATTTTTTGAGATACAAATTATAGTCAAAACGCATTTTCGATCAATTTTCTCAATAGAAAATAATTGCGAAGTGACATCTAAACGTGTACTTCAACTTTTAATATGTTTAGGACTGTTAATCCAACATCGCTAAAATAAATAACAGTAACATCATTTTATAAGAAATATAATTACATAGTTATAAACCCCATACAAGCAATGTCAATTTTCTCCAATTTATACTTAATTTTTTACAAATATGAAAGTATTTTTATTGAAACAAAATAGCCCATTATAAATTGTTCCACTGTAAAATCTTTATCAATACTGTGGCATCGATTAGTATGTCATCATTTTACGTCAATCACGCAACATTGACGCATAGGAAATACAAGTCGTAAAGTTTTTATATTTCGTGGCCGCGCAGAAATTGATTTCATGCTAGTTTAGATTTAGCCGAACCACTTTAGGGTATTAGGGAACCAAAAATAGTTTCAAGACATGGTACCTGTTAGATACTGAATTCCTTTACGGAAAACCAAACGTAACTCATGAATTATTAAAACATCTAAACGGTTACTAGACGTTTATAGAAACACATAGATGCCTGTCTTGTAGAAATATAATTTACATATATAGGGTTGAATAAAATATTATACTTAAAGTTTTACATGTAATAAAATAAGTCGAACACAGAATCTATCGAATCTGCCGACATGAAAATATCATGTAGTGAATACCGTATATATACAATTATATCACATAATATTATATAGAATGGAGGTAAATTATGGAGAACTATTTTTTACAAAACAGTCGTGGATCACAGAATAAATAAAAATATAACATTATTATTCAATTAAGTTAATAGCCGATTGTATCGCTTAAAAATAAGAGGGTACATAACAAAATTAATTATTAACATGAAAAAGAAACGATAAGAACAACTTTTTTTTTGCCCTTTTTTGCTGACGCAGGTCGAATATCTTTTCTTGGGACTCCATCCTCGGGCCTGGGGGGAAGGCTTTACACCGAGGGATGGGACACTTGATCGGCCGTATGCCCACCGTGCCCCCGAACGGAGGGAAGGGGGATGATCGGCCGTCAAACTACCCACTAAAACTAACCTGCGCCCCTCTCCTATGGAATTTTACGGAGTGCCACAGGAACTAGATCATAGGCACTACATCTATGACATCTCGACGCCTGGCTATCTCACTTTGGGTACCCCCGTGGGAGGGTACCCTCTTCACCAACAGGGGGAAGTCCGCGGGATCCGGCCACACTGCGCCCTGACACGACTGCACTAACCACTTTTATTTGCCTTTTCTTCCGTGATAAATCTTAATGTATCGTCAATCCTTTAGTTCCAGTAAACAGTTCTCTGTGTATACTTTTCACCTTCACTATCTTGGTAATAAACAAACTGCTACAGAAATAAACTAATACCACCAAATACCAAACAGTCATTAGCGATTTGATGGAATGCTTCTATCTACCTATAGCATCACCTATTTAGACCTGTTTATTTCTTTTGGCACGTCAAGCAAAACGTTTGCGTACTATTTTAGTTTTCTACAACTCCTACTCCTCGTGGTAATGTTTATAGCCCTGAACAGCCATAGAAAGGTCCATAATACGATTTTCTATGAAAAAGTATCGTTTGCACAACCAACTTTGCAAAACCCGTTCTTGTTATATTATCTCCACTATGTAATAGCAAGATTGTTTTGAAGTGATAACTTCTTATGGGAGGTTAAACTGCTTCGTTACGTAACACGTTACGGTACCAGTCTGTTTGGCTTCCCTTTCTCTTATTTATATTAAAAGGTTCAACTTAGATTTAAGTTATCACTTCTGTCGGGCATCCCGAGACGCACATGTCTTTTTTTATTGCACGAGTTCAGCAGACGGGAGACGGCCCACCTAATGGTAAGCGGTTATCATCGCCTATGGACATTTGCAAATGCGCTGCTGCTCTCTTGAGGGAGTCTGATTTTTGATCTGATTTGAGATTTTCTTATTGAAAACTATAATTTTATACTTTTCCTTACATAATAATAAATAATCCTATATATATATATATATGTGTGTGTGTATATATATATATATCCTACCTACCAATATAAACAATTACATTAATTAATTTTGAAAGTGTATATATATTATTATAAGTTTAGATTATAGTTTAGGTATTACTTATATGTTTTACCACCTATGAATAAATTGGTTGAATTAATAAAAAGTTATTTAATGTTCATCACTAACTAAACCTACGCGATATAGATTGAATAAATAATCCACGGCCTTATCGCTAATAGCGATGTCTTCCATGTAACCCCATTTCCACGGTTATTAAAGAATATGTAGAATAGATAATAATATTCTTATCTATAGAAAATATATGAATATATAGCGAAAAATAACAAAATGTTCTCCTTCGATCGAAAAAAATCAAGAGAGGACCAAAAAATGGGTCCACTAAAGATCTTCCCTAGTGTAAGTGGATTTACATAATCATCTTTGTCAGATGTCCGAGTCTACGCTATAAATTTTGGCCCTACGCTCTACTCGTCCAAATTCTATTGACGGTTTTTAACTACTTATAATTGTTCCAACGGTTTGGACGAAATTCTGCACTAGGCTTGCCGAGACACGGTCTGCAGCCCCTGGCCTCATTTGCTCCATTAACGGATGTGGCCAGGACATTACTACTTTAGCTTGCTTATTTAGTAAGCTACGTCTTGTTTATAAGAACAAAGGACTATATTTGTAACAACTAACAATAGTATTTCTTAGCTACTTTATTTGATACTAGCTGTCCCGGCAGACGTCATCCTGCCCGGAAAAGCTTCAATCGATATGCCGACAGCAGCGCCACCTACCGGTTCCAATTGTGAACTAACCCAGAAACCTTCTCTGGCTCATGCACCACAACTTTCCTAAATCTAATCTTAAACTATACATTTGATCATCACACGATTCTGTAAAGGACATACAGACAAACATTCATTTTTATATATAAGAGATGTTTTTGTTGATAGGTAGGTAACTAACACAATGAGGTAGGTGGCACATTCTAAAAAAATCTGAAACAATGTTCGTACAAAAAAACAGGCCTTGTTATTGTGATGAGAAAATATCATGATAATAATTACTTTAATTATCGGGTATGTCTTGATCTCAGGACTTATTAAGTTTGTACGAAAGGAGACTGTGGCGTTTTTTACATGATGAAAAGTGTCTTAGTTAACTTTCAAGTACCCTATTCTGCATATATATAAAGTACTCTGTGTTCTGCATAATGTATAATTCGGGGTTACAATATAAGATGTTATCAACAATAAAAAATATTTACCTCTTCTGATGACGTGCCCTTTACAAACGTGACGTTATCTCGTGAGTTTTCTATCTCTCACTTCGCTACTAAAATTAGAATATTTAACATTAACAAAATGTTATTAAAAGCAACGTTGTACGTACGCAGTGTTCTCGATACAAATGGCAAATAGTTGTTGATTACTAAAGCTTACTAATGTATACTGTTTGCGAGTCGTTCTGTTTCGTGATTTAGTTTCAGTGCTACCTTATGCCAGACACGGGGATTAATTAGAATTTGGTGACACGCCCCGCCCCGGAAAGTCATTACGAACTTTGTACTGGCGGCAGAAAAATCCAACAACGGTTGTTGAAAAACATTCTGGGATTAAATAAAATTAACAGAATATAAAAAAACGCAATTTGTAAGAAAATTGATACCACCGTTATGAGAAGGCTGGTTCGTATTTCGCGCAACGAATCAGCATTGCCATACAGCGTGGCACTGCAGCAAGCCTTCTGGGCCCGCTTCCCTCTAGCAGCGATTAGTTACATACTTTATATTAATTTATTTAGAATGTTAATGATTTAGTTTATTTTTAAGTATTTAGTTTAATTTATAAGATGTAGTTATTCGTTCATCCTGTTTTGATAAAAATTGAAGGAGTAAAAACACATACTTTTATTTAAAAATTGAATTACATTACTATTTTTTTATGAATACTTTGTGTTTGTATATTTGTAATGAATGAACCCCAAAAGTACTAAACTGATTTCAAAAATTCTTTCACCATTGGAATGCTACATTATCCCAGATTAAAATAGGCTATATTTATTACTAGATATAGGAATCTAATATTGGGATTCCTACCAAAACTTCAATAATGAAACCCAAGGTGTAAAAAACCTAGTGGTTGAGTGGATCCCGGGATTGTTTAGAAGACCCGGTAGGTGGCACTGGAATTCGGATAGATATTTATTTTTCAGGGCGGGACAACGTCTGCCGGAACGGCTAGCTAGTATTTCATAATATTCATTAAACAACCCTAGTAATATAAGTCGGCTTAACGTGGCTATGAAATTGAACAAAGTTCTTCGGCATCATACTATTTAAGACAATCGCGATAAAATCCCTTTTAATAAAACGTAAACAAAATACTTGGTAATTCTCGAATGTGTTGTAAGAAATTGGATTATGGCAGAAGATTTGATACAGGGGCATAATTATCTTCATGTAGGTCATATTCCGAAACGGTATATCGAAATAAACTTCGCGTAGAATAAATATGTAAACAAGTTTCCACTCTGGATACCTGAAAATTAGGAATTGCTATTATCAAAGATCTTATCTTATATTATGATCCTTGGTTCTAATATTATTTCCTCAGATTTTTTCCAAGCGCCATATCAATTTTCCTCATACCATACTCACTCGCTGTTCCATGTTAGAAATTATATAATTAGTAAAAATGTAAAAATCTCAAGGCCTTCGAAACCTTGTGCATTCAAAAATATTTTTAAGTTGACATGGTTTCGCATCTTTTTTATCGTTGTATATAGTGAAGATGCGATTTAAGACGGAGCAAGTTTCCCTAGTAGTTACCTATTGACTCGTGATTTGGAGATCACTGGTTTGTATAAATCTGCGAACGCAAAAGGAAGGTGGAGGCAAAACGTTTAGTTCTAACCAATAGTATGACCACCATGTAACGATGGCGCAAACCGATACGTCTGGTTATCCAATGATAGAAAGGGGATGGGGGCACCAAGCACACTCTCCAAAGTGTATCCGATAGAAAACGGACAGACCTACTACACGACGACGATGCTCAAAGCTTTGAAGGCGAGTATCAAAAAGAGTATCATCGTTAATTAGCCTTCTGGCTCAGGATTGGATGCATTACAGTCGTTTGATAGGAATCAATCGACTGTAATGCATCCAATTGGTACTTAGCTGAGCCGTCCCAAAGATAAGAATAGTAGTCCATGCATAATAAAACCTGTGCTTAGTATAGAGTTAATCATTATTCTGACGTAAAGTGCCACTTCACTTTCAAAAGTACATCCAGCTTTTTGGCTGCTACTTGAGTCACAGACTCAATGTATCAACCAAAATTGAGTGTTGGAGTCAAGGAGTATCTAATAGCTGAAGCCGGTTGGTTATCAGCACTGATACCCTCAAAAAGTCGGAGTTACTTCGAAAAGACTTTAAGGAATAAAATGGATCTACTATGTTTACACAAGAATTGCGAGATCAAAGTTCTTCCAGTTTGCTCTGCACCACGTCTTTTTTTTTCTAAAACAAATAATAAAGTTCTTTTAAAGTTTTCGAATAACAATATATGGAGTGATTAAAAGGTATGTTTTGTAAAATAAATTTCAAACAAAATCAGCATAATTTTAGATTTTAACTTTTTTAGTCGGCCTTACCAAAATGCTTTAGATTAGAAAGAAAGTTTGTTGAAAACTAGATATATTAGTGCCTTGTAATGGCAGTGCAGTGCAGTTCACTGCTGGTTTTACACTATTGAATTAAGGCAGTAGTCCAGATTGCAGCCTAAGCTTAATAAAATAATCACTGTAATAGTGTTTCTTCTAAATTTTATTATTTAAAAAAATGTCTGAATCAGAAGATGATTTTGATGTAAGTACAGTCAGCTCTACATTGACTTATAAAAACCAAGGTTCAACGAATTAAAGTATTGAGATACAATCCCCCATGCCTGAAGCACGCAACGGTATAATTATTTGTTTACGCTTGCTTCGCTTGCCTAAAAGTGCCTTGTTTTATTTACGACTGAGTTACATGATCGTGCCCAATAAAGACCTATCAAACAATATGCAAATATCCGTAGAATAGTAACTCGTAAACCCTCACAGGGTTCTGGAACATTTAACAAAACTGAACAGTGTTTGATTTGCTGCCAGCCAACGCTTGCGTGCTTACGTATTTTTAGGTGTTCAAAAAGCTTACTATTTTTTATAAAAATGCTGAAGGCAATGATAAAACGAGCCTTGAATACAAATGAGGAGAAAGTGCTTCTAACAAAAACACTTAAGTGCATAGATGTACGTAATGGCATTAATGTCAAAAATAATTGCCAATTTCATGTTATATCATTAAGCCATTGTTTAGCAGAAAGAGGCGGCTAGTAAGTCACGTGGGAATTTGGTTGAAGACGAAGGACTTGACTGGCTCAAACCTCGTGCACTACTCAAACCTGACGATCAGGAAGAAGTTCCCGATGCTGTAAGTTTTATCTACCTTAAAATTGTAAATACTCTTGTACATTATCCCTGTGAACACAGGATTTTTGTATAATTTTCAAAACTTTTCCTCGGTTATTTATAATGACTTACGAGTTGCAATCGTACTTAGAAAGTATAAAAAATAGCGCTTTGGAGACTCCGTTTCCTCATTAATTTATAATAGGAAACTTATTGTTATGATAGTATGTCTAAAAATAAAGTTAATAAGTTTGATATATATAGATCGACCTGAAGTAGAAACATAAATTATGGACTAAAACTTAGATCATTAATAGTCTGAGGAGTAAAATAAGTATTTCTGTGAGCAGAATTTTGTCTGACTCGTTTGTGTTGCGTTTGACATTCTTGGCAATATGCTTTAAATACTAAAATCTATAAAGATACTAGCTGTCCCGGCAGACGTCGTCCTGCCCGGTAAAAAATAGGGGTTGATCGTAGAGGGTTGAAAATCTAGGGTTGTATGTATTTTTGTATGTTGTATCATAAAAAAATAGAAATTAAAAATTTTGTCTAAAAAATAAATAAAAAATTTAGGGGTGGACTACCCCTAACATTTAGGGGGATGAAAAATAGATGTTGGCCGATTCTTATAGATACCGAATAAGCACAAAAAATTTCATCAAAATCGGTCAAGCCGTTTCGGAGGAGTATGACAACGAAAACTGTGACACGAAAATTTTATATATTAGATATCTACCTAAAGTATTAATTTTTAAAATTGAATTTGACTCTAACTACCACGTATAAGGTATTCTATTTTCAATATATAATAGCTAAGCAAATAACCCGTTGTACAACTACATTTACTTAAATAAGGATAAAATTTTGTTCACAAAAACCGACTTCACATTCAAAACCAAAAAAAAAAAAAATTGCCGACTTCTTTCTACCATGAATGTCAAAGAAGCAAGTGAGGTGTGTAAGAATAAGCCTAAATGGCGCTCTGTTGTTCGTGTCTACCCCGCAAGGGACCTGGCGTGAAGTTATGTATGCATCTATGTATCTTTCTACCACACCTTGAAGTGGGTGCCAATCAAAACATAAAAGAATAACAACAAATTTACAAAAATAGTATTTTTTATGTGTTACATAACACCGACTTCAAGGTGGTGTAGAAATAATAATAATATATATTTTTATTATTATTTATTAATTATATAGGTATTTTTTTGTTTTTAGTGTAAGGTCGTGGTTTTTGTTAAAAAGAAATAGTTTTTACTTTTTAGTTGCCTTAGCACTTCAATAGCTTTAGAAATAATATACAAATTCGCCATCTCACTCTTCGGTGTACCGTGTATATGCTCTTCACATCAAGGGTTGTTCTAGACTTCCTTGCGATCCACAATTAGACCCTGACTTGATGTCTATAGGACCATCTCGGGAGGTAAAAAAAAAAGTTGAAAATCGGTCCACAATTGATGGAAAAATCGCGTAATATGCCTACAAAAAGATTAAGCACACATACAGGTATACAAATAAGCTTTTTTTGAAAAAAATGTAGGCTCTCGGCGTTTTTTAATAAGGGTTACTCTCAATTTCTCTGGGATCGACTCATTAGTTCCTGACTTGGTGACCATGGAATTGCCTCAGGAATATATACTTACGAGTAAAGAAAATAATTTGAAAATCGGTTTAAAATTGACGGAAGTGTCGTGTTATGAAGAAGTTGGTTAACAATTTTCGTGAGTTTCTCTAATTCCTTGGAATCCACTCATCAGATTCTGACATGCTAACAATGGGACCAATGCGAGACCTTTTGATTAAAAGAAAATTTTGTAAAATTTCTTCATGATTGACGGAGAAATCGAGTAACGAATTTACAAAAAGACGAATTGAGATTATTTGAAGTCTATTAAAAAGGAAATATTTCTAATTTGGAAAGTTTCATCATCTACTTGTTTCCTTTCAATAGCAGTTACGCATGCACTGGACAATAAAATACGAGGGAGTGAAGTATATTTAGTATTTTCTACATTTTTCCAGGAATTGGAAGAGGAAGTAGGGCGTATCTTAAGCACGATAAATCCACAATGGGTAGCGGACGAAGTAGCTTATCACTATGGTCGGGGAATGTTTGTTATTAAGCCAAGACCGACGTTTGGAAAGGCATATCCCCTATATATCTATCAAGGCACAGCGATACGAAAAGATTCTGATGAAGCTAAAGCTCAGATTGCTGCTGGATATGGTTAGTTATTTGTAATATTTCAGATACAATAATAATTGCAATTTACTATGTAAATTTAAATAAAAATATATATCAGTTAAAGATTTGAATATTAAAGGCGAATGATGTGATATTCATTTTTGAGTAAACATTAAACCGAAAGTGCTGTTTGTTATTATTATATTTTATTTATTATCATGAGAAATGACACATGAGTGGCTACAAGCGAGTTTCTGGGTTTTACTTACGTTAGCTTTACTTTAAGACGATGTAATTTAAATTGAAAGAAGTCAATTATTCAATGTTTCAATCACATTGCTTACATTTTATGGATTTAAAGAAATGAAATAGGTATATATTTTATCTAGTTAAGAAGAGCTATAAATAATAACAAGAAGGTCTGCATCAGATTGTATTCATAATTCTTTTGTTCAATACTATTAGGTATGGTTGGTTTCGATGATGCGGGTCCTAAACGAGTGAAGGTGAAGAAGTCAGCTGCTGAAGAGGAGGAAGAAGAAGAACCTGAGCCTGAACCTGCAGCTCCGGCAGAAGAAGCTAAGCCTGAAGGTAACGGAATACAAAATATAGTGAAAATTTTTCAATAATTGTGTATGTATGTGCATACAATGGATACATACTATAATTCAGAGAACCATTCTCTGAGTTTTAGCATTTCTGGATCCATCTTAAATTAGAATTATAATTTCATAATCCATATTATTTATTACTACATTTTAATAACAGAATAAGCAGAAAGCTTTATTGCTATAAAAATTAATATACTTTCATCATTAATATTTAATGATACATGACAGTACTTACAAAACAAAAAATAGCTGCAATATTTGGCTCCTAAATCCTTGGGTTGTGTTACCCTACGTTCATCTTACGAAAGTTCAATAAATATTTATCGCCTTTTGAAATGAACTAAGAATTTCTAAAATAAATTATGCTTCTTATTATAGAGGATGAAGTCGCCGCTGAGGAACAGAAACCTATTGAAGAGAAACCGCCGGAAGAGCCAAAAGAAATCGGTGAAGAAGGAGAAGTGGCGCCTGGGGAAGGCGGTGAAGAAGCTGCAGCAGAAGAGAGTAAGAATTTAAAAAATAAAACTATGATAATTTTAAGTTCTAGAATATGCCTGCGACTTCGTCCACACTTGACTTGAAATTCCCGCGTGATTCCCGGGACACAAAGTACCGCGATATTCAAGAATAATGTAAGCTATCGCTTTAGCAAAAACTGTGTCGGAATAAGTTATTTTTTATGCACTCAAACATCTTCAATTCCTGGGAAAATTCTCGTGAGATTCCCGGGTTAAAAATACATCGTACATTTTACTACATAAAATTTGCTATCGATCAGTAGAAAAATCATATTGGAATTTGCGTTTTTTTCACGAATCCCAGTTGCTAATTCCGACCGAATTCCAGTTGTTTTTTTAAATAGCATGCTTAGAATTTTATAATAATATTATACATAGATTTAATACCTTTAAACGAATTAATTTCTAATTTGAATGACATCTAGCGTTGACACCAAGGTTGTTAAACTTTATAGAAATGATTTTCATAATAGTGAAATTAGAGATACATTAACAAGGCTATTGAATAAACAAGTTATAATCTAATTTTGTAGAAGAAGAAGCACCCGACCTCGGAGCTGAAGAAGTTTTAGACATTAAGCCGCGCGTAAAGAAACTGGCCAACCAATTCAATTTCTGCGAACGTGCGGCCCTCACGTACAACTTTCCAAGACGAGTATGATTATATTTAATTTTCTCCTTGATTGTCACAACATTTCACAAATTAAGTTTATTTTTTTCTAAAATGTAATACTTCTATGAACGCGTTTCTTTGATTAATAATAAAGACAATATCCGTTTTAGTCTGTGGATACACAAACCATACCACCTCCAAGAGCAAACTTTGGATCGACAGCACTTCAATCTATCATTTTTGATTATTATCAAGAGGACTACGCTAAAAAATTACGAGAAAAGGAAGAAGAGAAACCTAAAAGAGTGAGTAAAGAAGAGACTAAAGAGTCTATGCCCTATGACCTACAAACCTACTAAACTTTATATGAATAAGACCGTAAGAACATGAGAAAGTAAGAAGAAAAGAATTGTATTTACACATTTTCACTGCGCGATTGTCCTTCCTAGGATTCTTCTTTCCTAGTCAGTACGACCGCTATCCTAGCGCAGTAAAAGAACTTTTTTTTATTGAGCAAACGCCCCACCTAATGGAAAGTTATCCGTGCAGTAACGAAAGAAAGAATACAATTTCCTGCGACTCGGCGGCCTGTCGTAAGAGGCGACAAAACAACCCATAGCCAGCTGGTAGGGCATTTGCCGAACTGGATGGCTACCACCCCTGGTCTAAAGTATGTCGCCATAACAACCGTGAGTTGTGTTCCAGCATTAGTGACCAGGTTCCAATTTCCCTTAAGAGAGCAGCAGCACATTTGTAGCACCTTTGATGTTGCAAATGTCCAAAGGCGATAGTAATCGCTTTCCATCAAGTGGGCTGTCTGCCTGTCTGCTAAACTCCTGCAATAAAAAAATAAAAAAGTGGTCACCGCCGCCTACGGACGTTTGAACACCAGGGTTACTACTATTACTACTAAGGTACTGCCAACGCGTCGCTGGCTTCGAAGAAATTTTATAACGCCCTTGTTGAACGACCCCATATCGTAGCGTAGAGGGAAAACCGCAGCGGGAAATTCCCTGCAAATCGTTGTTGTGCACAGAATAAACGTTCTAGAGAACCGTTGCGTAGGTAGAACTTTTATAAAATGATGTTATTACATACGTATTTATACTTAATATATCTTCTCCGATGCTTTTCGATATTATAAATTATAACGGTTTTAAACACGGCATTTTGTTTCATTTTATTTCGACCACTTTTCAGTAGCCATCTTTGTCTTCCGTGATCTATCTCACACGTTGTTTTAATTATGTGTACTAGTCGCGAAAATTTAAGAAAATGCTATATAAATTTGTAGTTACGCAAGAAAACTGCAAAACATGTGAAATCGGAGCAACAGATTCATGACGAAAAACTAGCACAGCGCATACGTGAAGCCTGGACTATTCTTGAGAGACTAGTGAATCAGAATATATATGATGATATCGGTGAGCTTCTGAATATTTTCCTAGATTAGTTAAGTGCGTATCGGACCATAAACACTGTAGAGTTCCGTACAGATGACGAACGTCCATTTTTTGGTTATTTGGTTACAAAACCCTGAAAAAAGGATTTAATCGAAAATACCCCGTATCTCGGAAACTACTCAATGGATTTTTAATGAATGAATGAATAAATATGCTTTATTAAGTGTTACAAGATACAGTTAGCCGAAAAGACAACTTAAAATCCAAAATATAAGAAATTTCTTCCAGACAACCTTTGCATGGACAAGAGGAGATGGATTTTGTTGAAAACAATTTTCTTTACAAATTTTTTGCTCTCACGTCTTATTTTTTGCTAAATTTTTCTCTTCAAATTTTTTTAGATTATTGATTAAATCGTCGAATGCAGTGGTCGGCAACCTTTCAGCAGACATGGGCCACAAGGTGACAAAATTTAGTAAAGGCGGGCCGCCGCACTTGTGTATATCTGCTTAATATATCTTCTTAATATATTTAAGTTACGTGTCACCTTGTTTATCCGCGATGGTCTCCTAAACTACTTAACCGATTTTAATAAAATTTGCACAACGTGTGCAATTTGATCCAACTTGAAAGATAGGATAGCTTATATCTTAATGGACCCTGTAGATGGCGCTGCAATCGGATTCTAAATTTTACTTCTTCAGGGCAGAACAACGTCTGCAAGGACAGCTAGTACTTATATGCCTATGTTAGCTTTCATCTTAGTAGTTGCAATTCGTAAAATGGCTCTTAAATTCTTATCTGTGAGACAGGAAGCGTATTTATTTTTTCGGTAATTAATGAGTGATAAAGTTTGTTCTCATAAATAAGTAGGTACTACCACGAATCGTAATTAACTGCTGAGCAAACTTTGTCAATTCGCGTAACAGCGTGGCAGACTGTAATGTACGCTTTCCCGCCTACTTAATAATCACTTTATAAGTATAATAATTATTTATTTTGGTAGGATTCCACAAAAAAAATATTTATAAAACAGTCATGGGATAATGGAGGCATCTCGCGGGCCGCTTGTTGCCGATGGATGATGCATTAATCAGCCATTAATTTGATTATTTGTTATAGCTCAAGACTATCGTTACTGGGACGATCCGTCGGACGAGTTCCGTGAGGGCATGGGCTCTTTACTACCACTGTGGAAATTTCAATATGAGCCAATGCGAAATCACGCCGTGTGTGACATTCAATGGAACCCTCATTATCAAGATTTGTTCGCCGTTGCATATGGATCATGTATGTTTATAACATCAAATGCTATTTGCTGGAGCGCTTCCGACGGATTATTTCTTATTTTCACAATCACATTGCAGATTTTTTAAAGCCGTCGTAGTAGCTAAGCCGAGCTCTTAAGGGATCTATTTTACTCGAATTGAATTCATATTGAAACATCCTTAGACTCTGTGGCACTTAGCAAGGAGTGTAGGTATATTTATTAGGCCCCTGCTACACCTGTATTATTAATGTTAATGTTAGAAAAGGTGTCCAAATGCGATTTATAGCATTTAAAAATAACGCCGTTCATGATAAGCTACATTAGTGTATATACTATGAGTTGTTTACGAATGATTAATGACAGTAAGAATATCGCATCTCAAATAACACATTAAGCCCTTTGTCACGTCTGCGTGACACACTCACTAACATCATCCCAGACGTAGCAGAGGCATTAACGTATCTTATCTTTATATATGTAATGTATGTACACAGGTATACCTTTTGTAGTTTGATTCGAGGCTTTTCTAATTGTTTTCCTTATTTAAATATATAGCATATCTTAAGCACGTTGTAACTCTCAAGCATTACGAAGGCAGTTAGGATAATCAGGAGAATTGATATATTTTGTTTAGAAGTCTAGTTTTGACCATAACATTCGAATCCGTTACATCTAAATGTGAATTTTAAAATCTGTCATTAATCGCTTTTTATTATAGTTTACCGTTCTCTGTGATTGATAATATGTTTGTGTCAATTTCACATTCGAGGACAATTTGTTCTATTAATGTTGCTATTTTTCATATAAATCTTTGTTTCAGTGGACTTCACCAACCAACAAAAGACGGGCTGCCTTTGTCTGTATAGTATAAAGAATCCAGCTTATCCTGAATACTCAGTAATCACAGAGTCACCAGTGATTTGTTTGGACGTCTACAAAGAGACTCCTTACCTCATTTGCATCGGTAATAGAAATTTATGCTATTTTGCATTTTCTGCCGATTACTGGAAATTGTATGAAATGAAATAAAAGTATAATTAGCTGTATAACACATGAAGGGAAAACTTAGACTTCTTTATAAGAGTATTTCGCACACGAAGGAGTGTAATACCGGTCTGTTCCTATATCTTACCGACGCGACGGTTCATTTGTTAAAATATGACATAAGCTCCATATAATTAACGTCAAAATTCAATCGATTGTAGGACAAGTGAATAAAAAGTAAGATAAAAGAATCGGCCAATACACGAGAAATGCAGAAAGCAATATATTTTGTAATATATGATTTAAAAAAAACATTGGATCAAATTAAATAAAAAACATAATGCAAAAGAAATACAGCATACTGCATAGCATATATGTATATGCGAATGGTAGAGTAAGATGAGACTATCCCGTAGGCAACGACCATGTTTCACGGCGCCGGAGGGTCCATGACCTCTGGACACCATGAACACGCGGCGCTGGTGGCGGACAGCAGAGGCAACTGTCAATTCTGAGACTTGAGAGGACTGCCCAGTAAGGTGGGCCCACGTCAGCCGGGGTCCCGGAGGAAAAGCTCGCGAACATCTCTTGGCCCCGGCATATGGCGTCAGGTGGACACTAAGTGGTTTCAGTGGGTATTCCGGCGCATCTTGCCGGCTAAGTGTCCGGAAATGGATTTCCCTTTGTAAAAAAAGGCCACGACCCACGTTACACGCTATCGACGTATATCGAGTAGATACAATAAAACAAATGTCCATTAATGATTATATCCTGTTTGTTATACAGGTTGTTATGATGGTAATGTGTGCGTGTACAACGCGCAATTATCTCTGGAGACTTCGTATCAGTACAAATCGGACTCGGTGCGAGATAAGCACAGCAATATCGTTTGGGAGGTATGCACAATGTTCACACACTAAATTGATTAAATATATAAATAACTTTTTATGATGAATCATGATTTATCAATGAATAAATATGAGACAACACACCTTTCTTTAAATTTCTTAATTGTTTTAAATCTAATCTAAGCATATTTAAAACATTGTTTAGTTATTATCATTGATATATAAAAAATACTTATATACCAATGGTTATTATGGAAGTATTTCGACGCCACGCACAGTAAAATGCAAAAATATCCAATATAAAAAATGTCTATTAAAGTGATATTGACTGTTCGCAATAAATTTTCACAAAATAATAATAGTTTATGTTACAAGTAAATATATAAAATTTAATGAAACCCTTTATTATTTATTTTTATATACCTTTTAATAATTATCTTTACACGTTCTAAGGTGTTAATTTTTGTGACAATTAAATTTAATCAACGTACAAAAACCAAAATTATTATTAGAAAGCTTTGCATTAAATAATTGGAACAATTTTATAACGGGTTTAATGTTTACAAACTTTTCTCAACAAATTTTCTTATTAGGATTTCTAATTATTAATAGGATATTGTTTTATGACAGATTCAAGTTTAAATAAGCTTTTTTAAAAAGGTTTTTAAATACAAGCTTTTGAGATCCTGGATATCATGTAGCAGCAGAGTGCTGCTAGCCAAGATAAGTAAAACAACCCAAACACGACGGGTCTATCTTGTTTACTGCAATATTTTATATTAAAAAAGTCATCTAAAACCGTTATATCGCTAAGCTTTCATAAAGAATCTATTTATTCTGCTATATTATTTTAAATTGAAAAATTGCCATATTTTGTTTTCTCTATACGTAGATGAAAATTGACACATTCCCGCCCCCTAATAATTAATCGCCTAACCGAACTGTGACATAACGCTGCTTCTGTTCACACGTCTGTCATAAAAAGTCTATCCATTAAACATATAATAAGTATTGTATAGTTAATATGATGTACTTAGGTCCGATGGGGAGCCCGTCTTATAGATGGTGAAGCTTCGTTTTTCTCGATATCTGGCGATGGACGTGTGGTTCAATGGGCGGTGATGCCTGGAGAACTACAAGCTACAACGATAATCACACTCACCTCCAACGTACCGCCAATACCGGGACCTGATGGAACTATGATCACTGTTAACAGTATGTAGTCTTATATCGTATTTACATAGTAGATATATTTTTGTATTAGTATTTATACCTATAGTATGAGTATATTTATATAGATAACTATTGTATGATAAAATACATGACCACCAACGCTTTTACCGTTGCCGTTTTAGAAGAAATCGTTATTTAGTGGTGACAAGACCGCCTATCTATGGTATAATTTTCTGTCTCACAAGTTTTCAGGCTTTAAAGTTATGTAATAAAATGTTCATACAAGGCACTATTTTTGCTTTTTGAAGTTAGTCGTTACAATTTCAAGATAGGTTTCATACATTAATATTGCTAAATTGGAAACGCTGTTAAGCTACTCTCGCGTGAATTATACATACCTACGCTGCTGTCCTTCCATACTGATACATAATACAGTATCCGACATCGGGGTATTATCCTCACACGGTGATACGGACTACAATATCATATCACCGGTTCCTAGGTCGAGATGAATCTATCTCATCTCCATCGATATTAAATCAAGAACTATAAAGTAATCGGTTTTTTTATTGCAGGAATTCAGCAGACAGGCAGACGGCCCACTTGATGGAAAGCGGTTACCATCGCCTATGGACCTTTGCAACACCAAAGATGTTACAAATGCGCTGCTGCTCTCTTAAGGGAGACTGGAACCTGGTCACTCATGCCGGAACACAACTCAAGATTGTTAGGGCGACATAGCAGGGGTGGTAGCTAACCGGTCGGGCAAATGCCCTACCACCTGGCAGAAGAAGATCTATATGGGCATGAATACATCCAAAATGATATTTTTGATACTTAAAACTATTTTAAGTCAGTTTGTCTATCAACTTTTGAACTGGTATCACTTAAACTGCCAGATATTCAATGCAATGGTAATTAATATAGGTATAGTCGATATCAAGGAACTGTTTTTGGCCCCTTTTAGGTTGTGGCAGCTGCATTTGCTTTCATCCAGAAAGAGAGGAAATCTTCATGGTAGGCACAGAAGACGGCATGATCCACACGTGCTCACTGAAATACAACAGGAACTACGTGCGTTCAGTCCACGGACATCACATGCCAGTGTACAGAATTAGCTATAATTTTTTCAATAACAGCATCTATGCATCGTGCTCTGGTGATTGGAGAGTCAAGATTTGGGAGGATGGCAGAGAGTAAGATATGATATTTTAATTACTTTAATGGAGCAGCAAATCCAATACTTTGTGTTAAATAAATCGCACCCTTAATATTATAGAGACCTAAATCGAAATTTTGAGTCATTGGACTTGAATATCTATTACATAAAAAATAAGGTAAAAATTGAATAACTTGATAATTTGAATTAGGTCTCTAGAATTCTAAGGTTGCGAAACCGTTTGTTATTGTTGATAGCGAATACATATTCAGAAGTCAAAAAGCAATACGAGTTGTTAGGAAATACTTTATAGTAAGAATCTGTCGCGTAAATAATATAATGATGAATAGTTTCAGGGCCGGCTTTATTCAGGGGTGCAAGCCGCAGCCGCAGAGACCTAGGGGGCGCCAAGCGATTGACTTCAAATAAGAAGTCAAAGAGCTTCGTCATTATATTTCAAAATCTGACTAACGATATCCCCTAGTTCAGTAAATTGAAAAAAATGTAACCCTCTGTTATAAAATGTGTGTCGACAGCTTCTAATTTTCATTTATGTTGCGGTTTTACTACACTAATGTGAAGCGCCATGTAAAGTGAACCATCCTGACAAATTTTATTCATACTTTCTCAGAATGTTTTTGTTATGAAGTCAAACGGTTAATGGGACGGACATACGATTTCATAAGATTCTATTTTTACCAATATGACTAATGAAGACATTAGGCAAGGAAGGACGGAGCGCAAGCAGATTTTTGCACCCCGGCGACCGATAAGGTCGGTCCGGATGGTTTAGTAATATGTAAACCCAAGTATTATATCGCGACTCCTATTGGCTATTGCTAGGTCTGATGGTAGGATGACCGACCATAATAGCTTGAACCTCAACAAAATAGTTACAGTAGGGTAATCTTTCATTTTCCAAGTCTCCGAGACTAGAACTGGACTAGCTAAGCATAACTCTGGATAGCCAGAGAGAACTTCTAGAGTTTAGACTCTAGAAGTTATCACCAATATTAGTAATAATAATAATATTTCCTTACTTTCTGTTAATATTTGCAGTGAGCCGTTGTTTATGTTTGAACTTGGCTCCCCAGTGGGCGACGTTAAATGGGCTCCGTATTCCAGCACAGTCTTTGCCGCGTGCACGGCAGATGGAAAGGTGATAATAAATTATAAAAATAAAATTATAAATTTTGTATAATAAATACAGATGCAATAAATAATAAAACTGAAAATTTTAGAGCGATAAATTTGTAATATTGTAAAATCTACTCAAGCAAAAATAAGATTTATTATATTTATACATGCGAGCGGAGGTACGCACTTAGGATTGAAAAGAAACACCAGTTTTATTTTTAACTAAATACTTTTATTAACTTACACAACCGCACTCACTAAATTGCCCGCTAAACTTTTTACAACTCACCACTAAACTCGTCACTGTCTTCTATTAAACTTTTGTTCCAACTCTTTCGTGTCGCTTCACTCTCTTGAACTGAACTCAACAACCCGGTGGGCGCGCCTTATCTGCTTATATTCCCGGAATAATCTTCTGAAAACCATAATTTCGGTCTTCTTTTCGTTATTCTTTTATTTACTATCTATCCCGTTCTAAAAATCTATCTGTCTTCTACTTTCTGAACCTTCTATTCTAGAATTTTTGTTCATCATCTATCCCTTTTTTAAATGTATCTGTCCTTGTCAGTTTCTTCAAAAATCTTGTACATTTTTCTGAAACTTAAACCAACTAGATCGTTCCACCATCACTCGGCACAATATATTAGTATTATCATGTATGCTTCTGAGTACGATTTCTGAAACGAAACAGGAAAACATAACGTATACATCCCATATTTCATGTACGAATTAATTCATTATTCAGACAGATTTTATATACCCCATCTTTAAAATGTAATATTTTATGTCACTGCAAAATTATGCAGACAGTATTTGAATATAAGTAAAATAAACCGTTTGGTTCTTTCCAGGTATACGTATATGACTTGAATGTGAATAAATATCGGCCTGTGTGCGTACAAGCAGTCGTTTCCAAGAAGACAAAGAAATTGACAAGAATCGACTTCAACCAGCGCCTGCCCGTTATTGTTTGTGGTGACACCAAGTAAGTGCCTGACTACACGCCGACAATATTGTAAACACACTTTAAGTTTAGTATCCACAGTCAATTTAAAGTAGTGTACAACTGAGCATAGGTAATAATATTTTTTTATTATTATAAAGATCCAAATTTTACAACTTCTGAAAATCCCAACGATTAGGTAGTGGTTTCATTGAAAAACTCATCAGTGAGTACGCTTTGATAATATCGGTAAGTAGAATAATTAATCCAGGGTACGATGAAGTTGATTAATTCTTGTGTTAAGGAATAGAATAATAAAACATAAGCTTGCCACTCACTGCACTACATTAATAATAATTAGGTATATTCCATCCCAAAGTTTTGGTATCTCTGAGTCGGTAACAAATGATGACTGACTAGAATGCTTTTCATAAAAATCGAACAACCAAATGTGCAGCCCGCGAACTTATCTCGATCTTAATATATCTTATATTAATATATAGCTTTATATCTTACCTTATCGATAGATCTTATCAAGTTTAACCAGCTAGCTGGCCAGTTTTAGTAAAATAATATGATGAAGCACGTACTTGAATTTCACACGAAATTACCTAAACTGTGTTGATACTACCTTGTACCGTTATAACGGATACCATGATCCTGTTTGCATATTGAGCCATTTGATTTGTTGTTTTATGTCCAATACTTGTATCCTATAGGTATACTACCTACTTATTGTAGATTAATAAGGTACTTACGGATATTTACTTATTGTCTTCGGCCCTAAATCCTGCAGGAATTGTCGCATTTTAATGGCAAAAATATTTTGTCATTTAAAATAAGTTAAATTATCAAAGACTTTCGAAGTCAGAGCTCCCTTGATCAGTCTGTCCGCGTGTTAAAATACATTATTTAAATAGTCACAACGTTGAGCTAATGTATCAAATTACTAAAGTTCTAAAACATATAATAAAATTGATTGTATGGTAACTTAGTACATAGAAGAAGAAAAAAACAAGTTTCAATTAGAAGAAAAGCAAAACTACAAAAAATTGTAAAATAAATAATAATAATAATCATTCATAGAGAGCACTAGTAGAAATTCGCCACACAGGCAGCCAAAGGAATCTTAGTCCTTATAGCCAATTCAGATGCATAAGACTTCGTATGTTTGCCTCCTCCGTTCGCAACCGACGACATTCAACGGAGTTTTTGTGAAAGCTCGAAAGGCCTCTTTTTTGACTATACAGTTCACATTTCTCATAAAAACACATAATTATTATTCAAAAACTATCAATATAATATATAATAAATATAATAACAACTATTGTAAATTTTAGAGTAACGTTCATAACGGGAGAGATTGGATAAAACTATCGTAATAGAGTTCAATAGACAATACCGATGTTCTGATGCCGAAGTAAACTATATTAATTAATTTACATATTACCTTTGAACCTTGGACTTTATTGTTAAGGCATAAAATAAGTGATTTTGCATGTTGTGTAAGGTTTTGTCTTTTCAGGACTGATATGGACGTTCGTCCAAAAGTCCTTAAAATAAATTTAAATAAAAAACTTTGAATAGGTCTCGCCATTTTTTTTTCTACGCGCTTTTAGTGGAAATGCTAGACTTCTTACTGGCCGCATTACAACAACATAATAAGATTATGAAAATATTAAACTTCGCGCCAAGTCCGGTCTAGAGTCTACATAGTTTAATCTTCAAAAATATTTAAGTGTACACAACTTTGCCTCTTCTTTTTCTCCTTCTCGCTATATTTATAGGATTGCTGGAAGTACCTAAACTTTATAAGTTCGCTTATGTACATCACCACTGTTTTATAATTTTGTATGTAACTTTTGTGTATAATAAAGAATAGGGCACGATATTACTAAGCCTATCAATAATTGATAATTAGCTTGCTGCATTATCAAGGAGTTGATCTCCTGGCGTTACATACGACGATACGCGTCATGGTGGTAAGTGCGATCGTATTTCCCCAGCCAAATGGGCCAAGTCTCATACAAGCATACGAGCGGCTCGACAACCAAGGTTCCTTTAATCACACAGCGATCGCAATAACCGAATTCGGTTTAGACAATTAATTAAACGAAAGCCATCAGATGAAAAATATGCACATTTGTTTACCTAAATAAAGTATGTAAGGTTAATTAATTATTAACATTAATTATTTTATTATGATATACAGATCCGTATCTATAGTTATTAACTGAAAAATTATCAGTAACAACAATATTTGTAAAGGCAAGGAAATAAATGTAATACCTGCACTATGTACAGCGTTTAATAATCCAATACCACTTGTTTTCATAGCTGTATTGTTTGTTGCCAGTTGCCATATTACTTTACTGTACTTATGTATGTATATGAACTTATATTTTTTCCTTAATCCATAAGTGTATGTATATATTTTTCATACCTACGCTTTGTTCCAAAAGTTATTGGGTACACGTAATATTTAAATATTTCAACACCGTAGTCGGCGCCTCCATAGCTCAGGGGTTAGAGCACTGGTCTTGTAAACCAGGGGTCGAGAGTTCAATTCTCTCTGGGGGCATCACATACTAATACTTTTTTTTATCAATTATAAACAATATAAACGGCGTTTTGTTAATTTTTATTGCAGAGGAACATGTCATGTCGTAAAGTTATCGCCTAACCTCAGAGTTATGTGTAAGCCGCCTAAAAAGGCGCAAGGAATCGATCAACGAACATTACAGGTATACCATGCCAGTCTCACAGATTATATATTAGTTATGGCCAGTCTATTAATAATTGATACTTTGTCGTGACGCCTAAAATATTCTCCAAAAAGGTAACTTTATTTTTTTAATTACCTGTCTCAAATTGTATCAAACAAAATACTTTTGGATATTTCAAAGAAACGGATTGTCTACGCGAAGTGGATTATGCTCGTACCTACCATTACCATTTACGGTTATTACACTATGCGGTAGAAAGGTATAGAAAGAGCCTGAATCTATAGTAATATATGGTTAGGCTATCCTACCTCTATACCGGGTCCTAAATACAGTGTATTGTAATAAAGATTTTAGAATTGCCAGATTTATTTGCAATTATTTAAAGTGACCTCAGAGCTTAAACTTTGCCATTGGATAGAATGGAAAGAAAACGAAATCAAAGTAGTTTTAGCTTGGTTTTAACAGATTTAGCGTGTATCAAATAAAAGCACATACCAGCGTTGTTGTTATTTATTAAACAGCGCATCGCAATAATATACGACGAATCTGCATTACATACTCTGCATGGATGTTTTGTTCAATCTAAACCCTTATTATTCACACTATTTACTTCCACTAGGCTAAATAATCTGCATCTCTTCTAGTATTATTCGATGCTACTGTACTGTAGAAATTAATGTGTCTTGGATACTGATCTCTCTTATTATCACTGGTGCTGTCATTTACTTCCATTCATTCATGTTAATTCATGATTTCACTTCGTTATGTCATTTGATTACAGCCATTTAGGCGCTGATAGTCAGATCAAAAAGGTTACATACATACATAACTTCACGCCAGGTCGCTTGCGGGATAGGCACGTACAACAGAGCGCCATACAGGCTTATTCTTATTAAAAAGTTACTTAATTTAATACTAAGGTTAGTTCCATATATTGTCGCATGTTGCGCTTCAAAGGGAAACAAAATATGTTTTTTCATAGTCAATCTTGTTGTTGTAATAATAGAGGTCAAGTGATACTGGGTGTTTCCCTGATGTCTACAGGTTAATAATGTATGTTACAGGTAATGAAACTTGATAAGCTGTTAAGTCTTGTTCGCGACCCGCCATTCCAGACTGGTGTAGTGGACGAGAAGTTTGAAGACGATTAATTTTATTTTATTTTTAATCTGTATTATTTTTCTCGACTGGTAATATAATTTAGTCTGTGTTAGAGTAATTTAAATAAAACTGTTTTTAATTTGAATAAAAGTGTTTAATTTATATAATAGTAAAAGCTTTAAAAAACAAAACAATACAAATAGGGGCGATTTTAAATAATATATATAAATCTAACGCCCGATTTGAATAAACTCTATAAACAAAACAACGCCATTGTCAATGGCCTCCATAATTTTGATCGATTGCCATATTAATACGATAAAATTTGAGACGATACCGACACACTGATGTATTCTACGCCAAAACTTTATCACCGCTGCTAGTAACAGGTGACCTTATAGAAGTTATTCCAGGCATCTATGGCCTACCTAGAAAGTTTGGCGCAAACCTAAACTACATACATAATAAGAATTTTAAAATTTTCTTAGTTTTGGATAAAGGGGGCTTGCACACTATACATATATGCTAGATTTTTAGATCTTACTAGTCATTATTTTAGTTTACAATTGGTTGAAAATTGACATTGCTTTGAACGGTTTATGTCAAATTTTAACCAATAGTAAGACATAAATGAATGGATAATAAGGTATAGAACTCCGGCCATAGACAACTACAAATTACGCTGGGTTGAAACGGGCCAATAACCGCAGTCACAGATGACCAACGACAAGCAATTCACTTGCTTTGCGCGCAACCTTAAAGATATACTTGCACGACATATACAAACTTTTACATATAAAAAATATTTTTAATATGAAAGAATACTAGAAAAAGTCACTCAGTTAAAAAGGTATTTCTGTAAAAGCCTGCAAAGAAGCCGTCCATAAAGTAGAGTATGGTTAATGAAAATAGAGATTGGAAAAGCATTTTTAAAAACATTAATATAGCAACTCAGCGTCTTTCTTATGTTGCTTCTTCTCGAATTTGGATTTTATTCATGGTTTAAAGTCGTAAATGCTAAACCCTAAAATAACGAAAATGACAATAATTAAGACAATGTTTTGCGTTACTATCATTTTCATATGCAAATGCAAAAAGTCGATGAATAATAATTAGTGTCTGCTTTACGGAAATCCTAAGCTCGCATATAGAGAGGATTCTACTTTCTGTGACGTACCATTTATAGGGCTTTTTTAGTGTTCTTGAAGTCAACTGTATATTTAGTTCCGCGCTAAATGACTTACCCGTGGAGTGTTGAGAAAGCATTACACTAAAAAATATTAAAATAAAATGAAAATGCAACTTAATGGCAATTGTTAAATGCTATGGTCATAGATATCCACAGCACTAATATAAACCCCAAAGGTTTTCTATGCTATGTATAAATCAATGTGGTAAATCATTTTTTTGTTAAAAAAAGTGTGACGCCGCAGAAAGAGTGGGCGAGGGGCCCTAACGAACAAAATCAGTTTATGAACGGCCTCTTCTCTTATTAATTACATTGTTCAAAAACATCACTAAAGGACGATATTATTTTAATCGTCAGCTAAAAGTTATTAATCTAATACAACACAAATAAATTTAAAATTACAGTTGCGTGAATAAAACTTTTGCATTCAGTCATGTTATACAGTAGAACCTCTTTCAGTCAAGCCTTGATAAGTCGAAAATCTCCGAAACTCAAAAAAGTCTTCCCTTCAACTCTCAAAACCTCCGTTGCTCGAAATCTGAACCCTATATAAATCGATATAATTAATGAGTCCCTATAAGAAAATTTAGTACTCATTTTCTCTCTATAATTCGGAAAAATAAATTGATCATATCATATCATTGATCTCGAACATAGTATATTTGATATTACAATCTTTACGACTCGATTATTTAAATGAATTTTAACCTCCACAAAACGAATGTTTCCTTAGAAAATTCGCTCTGAAGTCGAAAACACCATAATTTGATTTTTGTGGGGTCTAGCTTCAAGTTCGATTTTAAAAGGTTCTATTGTAATTTATTCAACGAATAACTCATGTCTGATGATTGAAAAATTAGCCCTCAAACTTTCAACCAGCGTTTTATTATTCAAAACATTATTTTACAGTCTTAAACCAAATATATCAATTATTATTTTTGTTGTATGATTCTTTTTAACTTCATATATAAAATACAAACAGAGTATAAGAGAGCCTAAAGAGGTCGATTTCGCAGATTCATACGATGAACATGACAAGTATCAACATAAAAGTGGATCTTTATACTATGTATTATAATTACTAGTATATCTAGACACGTGTAATTCACTTTCTTTATAGCTGGAGTACAGCAGACAGTACACATTCACAAAGCGATTCTCCAAAGTTGACCGCTTTAGGCATTCAGAACTAAGAACTAATTCAAAAAGGATATTAACGACATCTAACATATAATTGAAACTAACCATCAACCGTTAAAATGCTGGGATTGTCACAACGAATACTATTTTTCGTCGATAATAGATACTACAAAATAATGTTTAATAATAAGATATTAAGAAAAAACTTTATGTAAAATTTGGATTAGCTGCAGAAGGCTGCCAATAAATGTTTTACATGAAAACCCGTGTATTGGACAGCCATCTGTTGCTAAGGTAAGCCATAATAGGGACGCGTACAATCAAAATAACTGAGACACTTTTAATTAACTTACAGAAACGCCTCATAGATTGTATAGGAGCGTACCTAGTCAAGACGTCATAAGTAAGTACAAGCAAAACGAGTCTGAAACTGTTATTTGAAAAGTAATTTAAATTATTTCTTGTCATAATAGAACTACGTTTTTAACGGTTTTAAGCGCGGTAATTTATTTGATTTTGGTTTATCCGACGTTTCGGCCGCTTTTCAGTGGCCGTGGTCACGGACGACAGAGATGACATTTGTCTAACGTGTATTGTTAAAGTTTTATTTAGTCTACCGCCAACTTGTTCATTTTAATTATTTAGTTTTAATTTTGTTTATGGTTGTTATTTACTCTATGGGAGCCTAATCTAATTTATCACCGCTTCACAACATGTTGTGGCTTGAAGAGAAGAAGCGGCGCAAGAAACTCTTCAGTAAACATGCCTAGTTCTAAAATTTTTATATAATATTAAAATGGGTGGAAGGAAAAAAATAAAAGAAATTATCAGTCGAGTTGGTTCGTTAGTGTGCTTTGTTTGGCCGAAACGTCGGATAAACCAAAATCAAATAAATTACCGCGCTTAAAACCGTTAAAACGTAATTTTATTATGTATACAAGTCGCGACAACTTAAGAAAATATTATTTCTTATCATGTTGATTATTTTATCACCTGTTCTTTTATATGTAAAAATATTATAATTTGCAGCATGTGTCCCAATGGCGTAGCGTAGTGGGGGCGGGAGGGGCAGCACTTTTTAGGGGGGTGGTAAAATTTCACAGTAAATAATATCAATATTTGAACCATTTCATATTTATAACGCAACTAAAAATTCGGACCGATTAAAAAGAGCACGGAATTTTTCATTACTTATTCTGTGACGAATTTTGGGAATATCCTTTCTTTGAATATTTTGTAGCGACTAACGAAAGAAAAATAATTCTCAAAATCGGTTCAGTAAATCCAGAGATTACCCCTACAACGTCACAAACGCACAAACTTTACCTCTATATAATATTAGTATAGATATAGTATTCATTAAATTGAAATACCTAAATAAAAGGGCGGAATAATTATCTTCCGCCCCGGGCGGCCGTCACAAACGCTACGCCGTTGATGTATGCGCATTCCTATTATTGGCGTCGCTTATACGTAACTCTAATAGTGTTAGATGAATCGATTTATATAGGTATTAAAAAACAATAATGCTTAAATGTAAAAATAAATAATAAATGTTTTATTGTCGCTATTGCTGCAACGCTATTTAATTTGTATCACAGTACTATGACTAGTTGAGAATAGAGCACACACACATTTAGAACCCCATGTTCAATGAAGCGGAGATGAAAAGAGGAAAGGAGAAAACACGACCTTCTGTCCGATTTTGACCTAGGACAGTTCAAGCAATCAGAGTTATGTCGTAGTAGTACTCTGTCAATTTGGTTTGACTCTTTTTATAGCTTGACTTCAGAAGAGAGGCAGACTGTCCGCCTGATGGAAAGCGGTTACCATCGCCTATACAAACGGTTACCAACACCAAACATCTTACATACTAAATACGCTGCTGCTCCTTAAAGGAAGACCGCAACCTGGCCACTACTTTTTTTTATTTTATTGCAGGAGTTCAGCAGACAGGCAGACGGCCAACTTGATGGAAAGCAGTTCAAAGTAGCATCGCCTATGGACATTTGCAACACCAAACCTCCTACAAATACGCTGCTGCTCTCTAAAGGGAGATTGAAACCTGACCACTAATGCCGGAACACAACTCAAGGTTGTTATGGCGGTATACTCTAGACCAGGATGTAGCCATCCAGGTGAGCAAATTCCATACCACCTGGCTGTGGGTTATTTTGTCACCTCTTACGACAGGCCGCCCGGCCGCAGTAAATTGTATTATTTCTCCGTTCCTACACGGATTAAAACTTTAATGATAAAACTAGGGGAAATCATATATCCCGAAAAAATACCAAATTCAACTGAAAATTTGGAAATCTGATTACAGGCCTATTGGCTTGTGTGGAATGGAACTGTGTTAGCGCACACGATGTCATAGGCTTAAACTCAGAATGAAGCAGTATAGCTCATCATCTTCGCTTCCCTACAATCCTGTTAGAAGGAAATCAATAACAGAATATCTTTAGTGTACACAACCCTGCCTTTTGCTTTTCCCCTTCACACTACTCATAGGTTTGCTGGAAGAAAACTCTTTTAGGGTTAAGATCGCCTTTGTACTTATATCACTACTGTTTTATAATTCTGTATGAACTTTTTGTGTGCAATAAAAAACAAATAGAAATAGAATAAATGAATAGAAATAGGATTAAAAAGTTAAAAAAGAGAAACAAAGTTCCAACAAACTAAAAATGGGAATAAGACTATTCCCAGTTTCAGACATATTGTTTCTCCTCTCCGCTCGTCTCCGTTTTGGTCGATGACACGCTAAATATTTGCTTGTGCCATTGTGTAAATGACCAAAAACATCTCCTCTCCGCTTTGTTAAAAATAGAGCCTGAATGTTAATTTTATATTCAATTTTAATCTGATGACTGACAACACTATGACACTTCCATAAAACTTAAATCTTTGTTTCTTTTTGTTGGAAGGAACTTGGATGGACAAAATAAATAAATCATAATTATCTACAATTTCAGTATTTGTGCTTTCTATCTCGTTATAAATATATTTATGAGTTGCTAATTAATTTTTCTCATACTTTCAAATGAATTATACATTTTTTGTAAGAAATAAAAATTCTTTAACTCGAATCTTTGGTTATAAAATATTTAAAACAAATGACACTATATTATTGTAATACAAACAAACATACCACAACTACCATATACCACTTAAAATCAAATACCGAACACCGGTGATCTACTACTGTATTAGGCGGTGCAGTTACTTATTTATCTTCTCTATGGTTAAGTGAAAACCAAACCATATATGATGTATAGCTCTATGGATAGAGTAGCTTCGGTCCAATCTTGTCGCAACGTTCGACTGCGTTCAAGCCGAGTTTAAGATCCAGAAATGCTCGCGCGTCGTTCGGTGCCGGCGCTTGACGACCGGCGAATGAGATCTGAAAATATAATGCAAGTACAGCTAATACTAAAATATTATATTAAATTCAATAACTAATAGCACCAAAGATGTCATTGCCATGAGACATAGAATATTGTGAACTATATTAATAATTCATGAATATGTTCGAAATTTGTTTTTAAGACTACAGTTGTAAACCCCCAAATAAAACAAAATAAAAAATATATTTAATCTTTACACAAATTGAGTAAATAGAATACCATGGGGCCATGCATAAATTACGTTACATTTTAAGGGGAGGAGGGGGTCGGCGAAGTGTGTCAAGGGGTGGGAGGGATCCGAATTTTCGTGACGTCACATTTCAGTCTTATTAATATATTTACTCTTTAAATCACCAAATTTGAACTATTAATGAAAAACTTTAAAATATTTCCAATTCTATGTGTGGTTTAAATTATTCAAAAATAATTGAATTGAAAATAAAACTGATTCCGGAAATGCAAAAATTAAATAATTTCTTGATGTAAAACTGTAAAATATGTAATGTCCATGTATGCTTGTTTGCTAGTTTCGCATTTTTTAATATATTCTTGTAACTGCGTCTACAAGTCATATATATAGTCTCTACAACTATCAGCAAATGTGACGAGTGCATCGAATGTCAATGTGAGTGTGTCTTGTAGCAGAAACAACTCCTCATAAAGTCCATGTAAACTGACACGCCTTTTTAGCCGTGTCTCGCAGTTTTCACAATAAAAAAGCAGTCCAGCCTTACCTGTGCCAATGGATGCAAATGTCTTTCAGGGAACTCCCTCTGATGTGCAAGAACCCAATCCGCAGGCCACATAGTGCCATTACGCGCTGTGAACGGCAACACTAACACATACACCCGGTTCGTGGCGGAGTATGCTACTCTGTAATAGTGGCCTTTAGTAGCTCGCTCCCAGACAAAGCCGTCTGCGTCCGCACCCCCCCTTTGTAACCACGGTACTCTAGATACGTCCGACGCGTGGATACCAATTTCAGCATATTCTGCCCACGGTAGTAGATCACCGCTGTAATATACAAAATCTTCTAAGTTTCCGTGATTAGTGCACATAATAAAACTACGGTTTTAAACGCGGTATTTTATTAAATATTTATTCCGGATTATCGGCTATATTTCAGTAGATGTGATCACGGAATATTAACTTACATAAAGCTCCCATAGAGTTAACATAAATAAATATTAAATAAATAAAATGAAAAAGATATGATAGATACCTATACACCTATATACTTTCTCACAATCAGCTGCTTACGTATTCATCCGATTTCAGAGCAGCTCGTCTCGATCCGTGCGAGCTTCGTACAGTCGTACCATATACATACACGTTAAGCGAACGCTCGGCCGAGCTACATGGTAGGCAGAGTGGGGGGGGGGTTAGGTTTTATTTTCGTTACGGAATTTCTTGATTTGGTCGCCGCGCTCAAATCCCGCGATAAATGCTATATGCAATAGCTTAACAAGTCGGTGGTAGGCTAAACAATAACTTGACACTTGGCATCTTTGTCTTCAGGTCTTGTGCAACGGGTATATTATCTGGATAATAATCCAGGAGTCAATAATCCACCTTGCTCGTACAACTGTGTTTTATGCAGACTGCTAGTTGAATGGGGAATCTATATCTAACCGCCTCTGCCAAGTCTGGTAGAAAGATGAGCCCAAGAATGGCTTGGCGTCAGGAAGGATAACATAAGTAACATCAGTCTCAAAACAAGGAATGCTGAAGATCGCGCGAAGTGAAGAAAAAGAAAGTACGGAAGCAGACGCCATGCGCACACAAAGGGATTTAACACTCGGATGACGAAGACGCTCTTATGCTTATAATGGCATAGGATATTGTATTTTTGGTGAAATTATTTCTTTCGCCAAAACTGTTATGATAACAGTCCATTAACATTCCACTGCTGGGTTCAGGCCTCCCATTATAGCGCAACGGACAGTATACCCGTCAAGCTTGTTCAAGGCGACTTAGCAGGTTTAACACATTTGTTATCTCGACTTTATACTAAAAAAAGTTTCAGAAACAAAATTACCGCACAACAGCCCCCAGCAAAGATGTTGTTTCAAGCCAACATCTTGCACCTGCTTGTAGCAATGAACGCAATACATGTCCAGAAGCACGACGCATATTACGCCGGCAGCAAGGCGGCGTGTTACGGCCAGAGAGGATGTACGATGGTACTCCTTGCACAGATGGAAAGCACCTCTGGAAATATTTAGTTACTTATGAGCCAAAGAAACATAATACTGTTACAAGTTAGCAGGTCTCGAATTAAAATGGCTTTAGAATTCCTATAGAGTTTATTAGATCTATACAAACACGTGTAACACAGGTACAAATATAACAGAAACAACAAATCCAAATGTAATGCAGAAGGTCGTAATTCAATAAAACGCGCAAAGTCCGTCACTATTAGATACCCGAATGTACACACGTCACGCCCTCGCCCCCTCCCTCCATCAGGCCGTCGTTTTATACTCCAGAAATACAAATGTGCCTACCCAGCAACGTCGACGTTGTGTAATCGTAATTCGCCACACCTAGCTTTCAGCCGCAAGCCGTAAACGAGTACAATAGAGCCATAGGCTGTTTTCTACAATAACAAGACGTGTATGCCAATACATAAGTGAACAGAAGACGATCATAAAAGGATTACAATTAGTTCAAATGCTGGCAGGTAATAAAATGTGCTTTTACACATCTGTACGTGGAATTTGTCTTTGTTGGGGCCTAGGTTGTAACAATAAGTTGAGATATGGCTTTAAAAAAGCACTATACATGTCTATTACAAAATGGAATACATTGGCCCTAAATTCTATGTGTAAAACAAGAAATCTTAAAAATAAGCTAGCTATATAGATCACAAATAAAATAAGTTGTTGATTACTTAGAATCCGATTTATGTGAATATTCTAATTTCAACAATCCATAATATAAAAACACAAAAGGATAATTTCATTCGGAATAACTAAGACCACCACAATAATTATAAAAAGACCAACATAATAGAAATAACTCTTAAAATGACTCATATCTTTTTTACCATCTGGCCCCAACAATATCAAAAAGTATCATTCTCCTTTGTATAATTAATAAAGCCTAAATAAATTACACAGGTTCACTTCTATCTTTTTTCGATATAAGAGGCACAAAAAATATAATAAAATGGAACTTTGTCTTTATTATTCATAAAGGATTAAAAAAAACTGCTTATTGAATTTAAACAGTTAAGAGCCATTAAAATATTTTTAAGAAGTTTCATTTCATTTATGCATCTGATTAGACACCCAGACTAGATAGAGACGACTTTAAATCAAAGCTGTGTGAGCTTCTAGGACACTATTGGGAACAAATAAAAGTAGTGTATTATTGAAATAAAAAACTCTTGAGACACATTGGGCAATTGAACTCACATGACTATCACACTCACAAAGTTCTCAGTACTGAAGTACAGCCTTACGACTGACAGTTTTTATTTATAGTTCCAAAGACTAACACATATTACTAGGCTATTAACATAGCTACTTTAAATAAAAATTCAAATAATTTAAAACTATTTATTGAAATATAGAGTAGTTTTCTCTTTGGATCAATAATCTATTTACCTGTGTTTCCCTTTTACACCCAAACCACTGTACTCTCCCATCTTCTCTGACCACAGCTTTGACTCCCAATTGTTTATATAATGCCACTCTGTAGTCCCTCATTCGCCTTGATGCTCTTTGCTTAGCCACAGGAGTCTTTAGTACACTTCTTCCTACCCCTAGTTTGCTATCTAATATTTGTACCTAAGAGATAATTAGCAAATGCATGTTAAATCCATACAAACATAATCAATGTGAAAGAAATGTTATTTTCATGTTTCTTTACATTGCTTTTACAGCCTTGAGAGTTAATCAATTTTCATAATTGAGTATGTGTAATTTAAATTTTAAATTTGATAAAGTAATTGTATTTTAGGGGTGATTTTTTAATCACCAGATAAAAGTTATTCATAAGAATAAAATACATTTTAAGAAAATTAAAAATAACAGTTGCATGAATAAATTAGTTGAATTTTTTCAATTTTGAATCTAGTTTGATTATAATTTATTTGGTCAATAACTTTTTATATGACTGAAAAATCAGTCCTTGGATACTTTTTATAATAGACACAGGACCATTTCAATAGAGTACTACTTTAAAAAATAGAGTAAAGTTAATAGAAAATCTCATGTATATGGAAAAGTATCAAATTTTTTGATAGACTAGCTGTGAGTCACTGTTCAGATTAGGCTTAGTTTAATATATATATGGCTTTAATCACATCATCTAATGCATCTTGAACTTCCAATCTATAAGGATGTTTGATCGCAGATATATAGGCACAACTAGTTAATTATTAACATTGTACAACTCACCTTAACATTCTTTACAGCGGTTTGCAAATACAATGACTCTGGAAAAGGCCATAGAAAAGGCTGTGGCAGTTTGTGTAATAAAGTAGTCCTGATTAACAGTGCATGCTGACCATGCACAGCATCACAGATTTTCCCAGAAGCATCTTTATTGTACTGTAAAGTCCAGTCTGCATAATTCCACTTCACTTGCTGACACATGAGATGACCATTCCCAACTGCTACTGCTATTACATGCGAAGGGTTCGTCGTCGCTGCCAAAGCAGCTTGCTGTAGTGTCCGGCGTAAGACTCGCGTGGAATCCGGCACAAACAAAACGTATTCTGTAGAGATCAGACTTAAAGGATTCAAATCTTGTGGCAAGGTGTTTAGCCTTAACTCTAGAGATAACACCTTCACGTTGCGAAGAGTTTCATTGGTGGCAGAAAAGGGGAATGGCGGGTACGGTGTACTTTCTGAAACCACCACCACAGGCATATTGGGAAAGGCCGAAACAAACGACTGCACACTATCAGCGACATCATTTTCAGACTCTTCAAACTGCCGAAAAACCACAGTAAATAGTTTTGATAAATGTCGCGATGTACGTGACTGTGCTGGATTAGTAGACAGAGTTACAGGGGCTATGGGATACAGGCGCAATGAAGGAAACAGGTAACCACATATCAATACCACTGCAATGAAAACGGTCAAAACATAAAATTTGAATGTTAAACGACCACGGCAAAAACGATATATCATTATTTTCATTCATAAATTTGTTCATTTCATTAATAATAATAAAATTATTTTTCAGTCACATCGACATAAATAAAATTCAACAATCGATTTATATAAAAAGTAAAAACAACCGTGGGCAACATGACATGAGTCAAATTCAACTGAAGGCAATTATTTGTTGTTTATTTATTCGCCACAAAGGCAGGCAAAGGAATCTTAGTCCATACAGCCAAGTCTGATGTATAAATCTTAGTATAGTAGCGCAGTTGTATTGTAGGCTACAACCCACGTCTTTCAACGGAGTTCTTGTGAAAACTCGAAAGGCCTCATTTGACTAAACAGTTCACATTTCTCACAAAAACACATCATAATTACTCAAAAACTATCAATATCCTATAACTATTGTTCATTTTAGAGTATTTTTAAACATTTTTAGAAAATAAAACTGCACAGTGCAATGTCCCCTTTCAGTTCCCGCCAAAAACTCCTGAAGGCAATTGAATTTGACAATATCAGTTAACATTTATGACAATAGAAAAACTATTATGATTATGAGCAAGAAGCTGACACACAAGCTTGTGTTTATGCTTCTTGATTATAAGGCCCAGTTAGAGTTACTATCCTGGAATACAGACTTGCAGAGGACGGAACTTCTAATACTCAAAAGACATTCTGCTCGGTGTTGCAGGATGCAGGAAAAAGCTTACAGTCTCCTATTTAAATAAATCACGTCCTCTCCAAAATGTACACTTTCCGGTGCACAAAAAAGTCAAAAAAACAAAATCATCAGATCATTGTCGTGAATTTTAAACTTCGATAATTAATTGAATATGTATTTTTTCCACTCAAAACCAATTTTAGTTGTTATAAATAAGTCTTAAATATATTCCTAAACACATTAACCATTAAAATTACCCATGAAATCATCCGGGGACATATATGTAAACCCAACCCGAAATATTTTGTTGTGAGAAATTTTGGAGAGATATTTTAACTATCAATAATTAATCTACAAACACAATTCTCATCACTATAATTATTATATCTAAGTCACAATACGGTATTATTTCCTTATCTTAGAATTATACTCTACTAGTGAATCATCAATTCAATAGTTCATTTTAATAATCCAATTCATTCGTTCGTTCAGTTAGGTACGTTATTTATTTATTATGCCGTCTTTACTCGTGTGCGTCGTATCCCATAGGCTACTTTCCGTTAGAGACTGACAATAATCACGTTCACAACTGCGGTTTTCCCCGTTTCACTTATTTGCTGGCGTCACAATCGTAAACTCAAGTGGAATGATTATTTAACGCACCTATTGACACGGGTCGTTGTGAGCGCCCCGTGAAGGAAAATGATGACGTCATGAGTGACGTTTTCACTATGACGGTGGTTTTGCTTTTTTCTTTCTGCTTTAAAATAAGTAAAAACTATTTTGGGGTTTTTTCTCAAAAAGCTTCTTTTTGGGATTTTTGAAAAAATATGGGGGTTAATTGACATAGTCATCTGGCAACGCTGTTCAAATCATTCAATCAATCGACGTCAATTGACGTCATTTCTTTTGGGATTCAAAATTTTGGAGATTTTTGTTAGAATTTTATAATTTAAACAGTTATAATGGATGATAGTAAAGATTTTGAGCCTTTGGAACCATCCTTAAAAAACGTTATTGATCAAAAATCTTTAAGATGGATTTTTGTTGGTGGTAAAGGTGGTGTTGGGAAGACTACATGTAGGTTAGTAATTCATTTTAGTCCTTATTTATTTAATAAGCTTTTAATATGCTATACTTTATTATTCCATTTTAAAAATCTATCCTTATTTCAGCTGTAGTCTTGCAGTACAATTATCAAAGGTTCGCGAATCTGTGTTAATCATTTCAACTGATCCAGCACACAATATCTCTGATGCTTTTGATCAGAAATTCTCCAAGGTAAAATGATCTGAAATAATGTTTGAATTAAGAAATAACTCAAGTTTGTCATCATTTATAAACAGTAATATTTAATCATGTATTACCCAGTTGCTTTATCAAGATGTGACAATCTAAGCTTCATAATTCATAACTCAATTTTTAATTAGTCATCTTTATCTAGGTATGATGAAATCGTACAATACATATTCAACCTTATTTAAATTGTTTTATGTGCATAGAAAATCTAAATTATATGGCTATTTTGAACAAAAAATACAACCTTTATCTAGAAAACTCTTATTGAAGCATAAATTTACTATTAGCTTTCAGTTAAGTGGATTTAATTTAATTTTAACAATTAATTCTGGTGCTATTGTCAAATGAACTGAAAGAGTGTCTAGCTCATCATATGATGACTTTTTAAGTTTCTTAATTATATTATTAGCTTACAAGTATTGTGTTGATCTATGTATGCAGATAATACTTGTATTTATTCATTTGTCTTACTACCAACAAAATTTGATATAAACTCCAGCAAATAATGTAAAGGAGATGAATACACTTTCATACATTCTTGGTCCAAAATTATCAAAAGATGAGCGATTTTTAAGGTTTCTTTTTATTATGTTGACATATTTTATAGTCATAATGGATTGTGCTATTTTGAATGAATTAATCATGTGGTGTATTGGTTTTCATATAATTGATTGTTGAAATTAATTCACATAAATTGATTATGTTAATCAGTAAAATATATTTCATGTGACCTTATTTTTAAAATTTCTCATCTGTTAAATAGTATGATGTAGAGCCGATGTTTTTCATGTTGTAATAATAAAATACAATACTTTCTTAAGCCATACATCAACATACATGTCTTTGGCCCTAAACTCCCCTTCTCCTTTGCTGTACAAAGGTAAAAAAATGAATTTTGAAATATACTGGTCTATTAGATGTATAATATATGCCTGGATCAAAGTCCATATAGTTTTGAAGTGCAAGAGATACATTACAAATCTGAATAAAGTTATATAAATAGTAAAGTTCTGTAGCCAGAAGCTAAACTAAGAACCCTTCTCATTATGTCAATTAAAGATGTGTAACTCAGGAGTGATTGATTTAAAAGATGTATAATCTTTCAAAATTCGAAATCACTCTTTAAATCTTTGGTTTGAAAATACATCTTTAACTCACTACGTTAAGATTGATTTTAGTCACATGAAATGATGAAAACTAACAAATCAGATACTTAGATGTAGTATGAGACAATAGATACAGGATATTGTGAATTGAAAAGAGATAACATGCGTACTCTAAGAAATACAATGATGATACACAGTAAATTAAACTCTGTGCCGTTATTGTAAAGCTTAAAACCGGTCAACTGAATAAATTATATCATTCGAAACCAAAGATTTAAAAGAGTTAAAGATTTAAAAGATTGATTTGCATCTTTTATGGAAAAAGATTTACAAATCACTGATCTCATTGGTGATTTAGTTTGCGCATCGCTAATGTCAATGATATGTAACAGATAATTTTAATCAAAAATAATAAAGCCCGAGGTTACAATTTGACAGATGGGTGTATATAACTAGATACACGCTACTTAATGTTGTAGAGAAATTCTGAAAAAATTAAATAAAAGAGATTTTATGTGTTCTAGCCACACTGGTGTCGTTGTGATGATTACAGCTCTTAGGGTGGGCTCGATCTGTGTTTTACCTCACTCTTACAGAATATTGGCATGAAACTGATGATAGCCTTGAGCTAATTGTTTCATATGATGAATACGAATTCCAATGGCCCACTTCCCCCTCTCCCAATTCCATTCTTATACACTTTATTCCATCCCTATTATCCCATTCCCTTTATGCCTTCTTTCTATCCCGTCCTTAAGGGTGGCAATGCGTTGGCTTCACTCCTGGTGGGCCGCCACCAACTTTGTAAAACAAAATGTAAACATTTGATGCTGTTTTTTTCTAGAATTTTATATTATAAACCTGTAACATTTTTGTTTCCTATCTACATCTAATTCTTGGTATTAACTGCATAATTGTTACATAGGTTCCGACAAAAGTGAAGGGTTTCAACAACCTCTATGCAATGGAAATAGACCCTAATGTTGGACTGACTGAGCTTCCCGAGGAGTATTTTGAGGGTGAGACTGAAGCCATGAAGCTTGGCAAAGGTGTCATGCAAGAAATTGTTGGTGCCTTTCCTGGTATTGATGAGGCCATGAGCTATGCTGAGGTAATGTTCAAACAACTACTGAATTTCTTTAATTTTTTCCCTGGGGTCTTCATAAATATTGTATGAAAATATGTTATTGCTCCCTATTAGTGGTCTCTGTGGTTAAAGAGCTAAGCCATTGCTGGCCGACCTCACTACAATGCAGACACTCTGGGTTTGATTCCTAGCATGGCACATTTTGTAAACAAACTTTCTTTTTAACCAACTTCAAAAAAGGAGGAGGTTCTCAATTCTTCGAAATATATAATATATATTTTTATGTATGTTCACTGATTACTCAAAGATGCCTGGACCGATTTGCAAAATTCTTTTTTTGTTTGATGCGGAATAGTTGCCATTTGGTCCCCTAAAACATTTTAACACACTTTGACCCAGTAGTTTTCATTATTAATTAGTAAGCTCTGGGTGTCTGGGAACGGCCCCAGAGTGTTCTGTTTCATATTCCCCATAACACAAATGGAACTTGCTCAATTTGGGAATACGCAATGTGTCTGTCGATTTATAAAAAAAAACTGAAAACCTAATGAATAATATACAAACCTAAGTTCAGACATAACAGAAAGACAGACAGATAGTAAGTTCATGACATTTTTGTACTATAAAGTTGTAAAATTTCTTGGGATACACTTGCTAATAGCTATAGCTATAGTTAAAATTTAAAAATAGCTATAAGTTTTCAAATTATGCAATTGAGTTATATGAGAACAATATGTTTAAATATACATATGTTTATTGCATGATTGCAGGTAATAATTGTAATGACTAGTTTATTTCGATTTCATTTTCAGGTTATGAAATTAGTGAAAGGCATGAATTTCAGTGCAGTTGTATTTGACACAGCGCCTACGGGGCACACACTGCGTTTGCTTTCCTTCCCGCAAGTTGTGGAAAGAGGTCTTGGCAAATTAATGAAGTTGAAATCAAAGGTATAGTCAATATATTAACATGTTTATGTTTACTGTTTTATTTTTCTTACATATTTATGGCCCTGTTAGTATACAAATATACTTTAAGATTAAAAGTGTGTGTAATACGCAAACAATTATGAAAGATTTCTTAAAGGTGAGGTTTTTGTTATTTAGTTACAGAACCTTGATAAAAGTATTTAATTGCTAAAACTCTCAAAACATGCTTAGGGGACCTTAATCAAATCAATTCTGGTTGGATGCATGATTTTTTAGAAATTCTCCACATCATATTTAGATAGATAGATAACACTTTATTGCACACCAAAATATATAATTACAAAAAAAGACCATGTTTACAATATTTTCTAGGCAATACAACAGGCGGCCTTATCACTCAAAGAGATCTCTTCCAGGCAACCTAAATAAAAGAGATTGAATCAGGCGAAATAGGTGGTGCAGGAAAAAGGCAATAGATACACAATACAAAAATACTCAAACTAATTTAAGAAATAAATATACAAATACATACATATATACATAGTCATATATATACAATAACACATAAGTTATTATCCCTATTAATATTATAAATGCGAAAGTACCTCTGTCTGCGAAAGTCTGTCTGTCTGTCTGTTCCGTTTTCACGTAAAAACTACTGGACCGATTTGGCTGAAATTCGGTATGTATGTAAATTAAATACTGAGGATGGACAAGGGGTAATTTTGGCCTATTTGGTTATTTTGGCCTTTTTAGTCATTTTGGCCTATTTGGTCACTTTGGCCTATTTGGTCATTTTGGCCTTTTTGATCATTTTGACCTTTTTGGTCATTTTGACCATTTTGATTATTTTGGCCTTTTTGGTTGTTTTTGCCTATTCCGTCATTTTAGACCATTTTGGCCTTTTTGGTCAAGTTTTGTAATTTATTTTGTTGACAGATAGACGGGGGATGGTATATATAATTAACGATATAAAATGAAGTGAATCTTCTGTGCGCAAATACATAAAAATGTAATATAATATAACCTGTAGCACTTGCTCTATAAACAAGAGACACGCACTAGAGGTTAACCCGCGGCGCAGCCGCGGGGTAAACTCTAGTAATAAATAAATGTCTTAGCATGATTATATTCCGTAAATCAGAAATAGCTATTTGTAGGCAAATAGTGTTTTCTGAGTAAATTTCTAAATGTTGGTAAGGATTATATTTATTTAGATGCGTTAAATAGTTACAAAATTGCAGGATTGAAACGACTCGCGCCAGGGCCATGACAGGTTGACTTCTCTCCAAACTACCTGCATTTTAGTACATAACAAAATGTCATAAGATTTTGAAAGTGATTTTATCAGTAACAAATAACTTATATTAAAAAAAATATTATCATTTAATTTTCATAAGATCATGATTTTTGAAGTTTGTCCAATATTGCAAATTCTTTTCAAAGAATTTAATGGATGTTTGTTCTTTCTTTCCAGGTTTCACCCTTCATCAATCAAGTAGCAGCACTATTTGGTCTTGCAGAATTCAATTCTGACATATTAAGCAATAAAATGGATGAGATGCTCTCGGTTATAAGACAAGTCAATGCTCAATTTAAAGACCCGAACCAAACTACGTTTGTGTGTGTCTGTATTGCCGAATTCCTATCATTATATGAGACAGAACGTCTCGTACAAGAACTGACGAGATGTGGTATTGACACTCACAATATTATTGTGAATCAGTTATTATTGAGGACATCGGCTCCTTGCGAGCTTTGTGCAGCTAGACATAAAGTCCAAGAGAAATACTTGGAACAAATAGCAGACTTGTATGAGGACTTCCATGTGACAAAGTTGCCTTTATTAGACAAAGAAGTCCGTGGTGCCTCCGCTGTAAATTCCTTCTCGGAATATTTGGTCGAACCGTATGTGCCTCCGTCATCGTCCACATGAACATTTGTCTTTTAATATCTCTAAAGGTCGTTATAGGGTTGTTTATATTTGACATGTGCAAGCAAGCATATAAATTCTTTATGGTTATTATCATATATTTTGTCATTATCTAAGAGGGTTCAAATATTTTTGTGTAATATTCTGAAGTTATGTAATGTGCAGTTTCTGCCCAAAAGTATTGCCAGCATTAAAAATTTGTTTATAGTTCATAAATACACATTGACTGCATGCGGCTGTACAAAATCGTAAATAATATATATAAATTTAAACTCATAGTAGCTTTTAAAATATTTTCTAAAGCAAGGCCAAAGCGTTGATAAAATTATTTTATTTATTACATCAAACTAAATATGATCTTAATAGATAGCTTCTAAACATTCTTATTATAATCAAAACTGCTAGTTTTGGCATTGATTGGTTTTGCTTTTTGTGTGTTATTTCTATTGCTTCAGTAACCTAATTCTACCTAAAGTTGTTCTATATATGAGACTGAAAATGAAAATCAATTTTAAAAAACATTTGAGTCTAGTAAAGGGTAGTTTTAATTATACCAAATTATCAATCAGTATAGCTAAGAAAATATGTTCTTAGAATGTAATGACATTTAACAGACATGTTTCATTTTGGTGTTTGGATATCTATTTTAATATATATAATAGGCGTTGAAGATAAGTTATTTTCATGTGAGCATTCCTTGTTTTCTGCGACTCCTAGGGCTCATGAATTGATGCAATAATTTGCAATATCGTAAAGTTGATATCGAATGTTGTATAGTGATCGAAAATAAATAATTTAATAAATATAAAATATATTTCATGTTGTCTTTTATTAAAACACCTGTATGCTTTAATTGTTTTTATTTAAAATCAATAAAAAAATCATAATATTACACGATATATGATTTAGATCAACACAGTCAACAAATTAAATCTCTTTGTGAATATATATTTTAATGGTAAGATCGTTTACATTAAAGCCATATATCGTCGCGACGTTTCTAAGATTGAGTTTGTAACCAAAATGGTTGATATCATAAACAATGTTGCCAGAAACATCGCGACGAAAATGGACCTTCATTTGTACAGAAACAAAATGAATACTAAATTATAAAATGCTTTTATTATTATTTTGCAAGCAAACATACAGGCCATACTTCGTGTACATTATCGAACAAATACTGACTATACAGTAATGCATATTACATACAACAGATGAATCTATAATCAACACTTGTAACACCCAGCAAGTATTATATGGAAATCTTTAAAGGTACAAAAACTCCGTATCAAAAACAACAAAATTGTCCATAAAAAATAATTTCGAATGTACGTTGTATTTCCCCCCATTCATGATGACTTGACGCGCAGGGTAATCATATTTTAAAAATTACATCAATTAGAGGTTAGAGATTTTTTATTTCAGCGAAATTTTCTAGTAATTATCACGATTTCAGGTGTTTTTGACCCTAGCTTTAGGTGTTAATATTTCTAATTGTTGGCAGCCCTGCGCGTCATGTCGTCATGAACGGGTATTAATTCAATTACAACTATTATTATCTTAGGTTGGTTTGTGCATGAATTAAAAGATAAATATTAATAACTCGTTCAAAACTACATAGTCTACATACGTAACATTCTTATACAGACTAAATCAATAACATATACTATTACAAATAAATGTTACCTGGACACTGGAATAATTAATATTTTGCTGTTTTCGAGTTACCAACAACTGTTGTTTTTCGGCGTAAATCAAACACTTGTAACATTTATACGGCTGAGTTTTAACAAGTGATGCATTTCAAATTTCGGCAACTTTAACGCATGTGTCATAGATCGCGCTAAAGTTTATAGTCTTTCCACTTTGGCTGCAGAGGCTACAAAATTACTGTTTTCATTAAAATCTGTATTGGGCGGCCATTTTTTGCATAAAACAAGGATAATGTTTGCTTGGACTAAACCTAATAAAGTAGTAATACTCATAATGTATTAATTCAAAGCATGATAAATATAACAAATACTGATTTTATGACTAACTTAAAAATAGACACGATATTGTGTGGCATAACTTCGAGAATATTCCACGGCCCATCACTGGGTCATGCTTGGCATTGTGCAATGTTTGCGACCTTAATCATTTCTTTCAAAAAAATTGTTAATTTAAATTAAACACTGTGTATCATTTTTATATAGAAGTATTTAAGTAAAATTTGTAGCTCTATTTTACTTATATAAATACTTAATTAGGTTATTATATATCACAAGCGAAGTCGCGGAAAAAGTTAGTTATATAAACCTTCCTTGAAAACTTATGTAACTGGTGGTGAAAACTGCTTAAAACCCGTTGCGTGGTTTAGAAGTTAAGGGATATATTATTATCGCCTGACAGGCATGGAATAGTAGATTTTTACATAAGAAGAGAAAGTGTCCGTTTACGCTTAGCTGGTTTTGCGCACAAGCGTATTAAAGGTGTTAACAGTGCCTAAATAGGCCTTTCACCCGATGTTAACACTTGTTTTTCATATCGAATATAGGGAAAGCACATACAAACTGATTAGTTAAATAAACAACTACTTCTCTAATGAAATCAGGCGTAAGTCCGTAAAATCTGATACTCATTTAATACGTCACATATGAACTTATTTATTTTCTGTGGCATTACATATACCAGCCAGTATTTTATTTAATATTTTCTTAAGTTTACTTAAAGTTAACTTAAAGTTTTCGCGACTTGTACACATAATAAAACTACGTTTTAACGGTTTTAAGCGCGGTAATTTATTTTATTTAGGTTTATCCGACGTTTTTTATTGTCACTAATTATAGTTTTAGCTCAAAATGATGTAAATTAAATAATAATTTAGTGAAAAGTATAAAATATAAAATTGATATTTTTAATTACAATTTATGCCGCGATTAACAATGGCTGTAAAAAAATGAGACATGTTTCGCATATATTGTCTATGGATTGCATTATATAATTTTTTTCCAGCAGGGAAAATCGTTTCCCAGGGACGAAAAATTCTGTTTTCATCCTTGTAATACCACAAAGCATTCAGAATATGAGACATGAAAAGAGACTTTGTTTTATACAATGTCAAATATATCATAATAAAATCACATCAAAATATCAGCGATGGTGCAGTTGTATGGTCATCAGCTAACAATATAAGAATCTATTAAAAATATTATAGTAACTCGATCTATCTTTTTTTATTGCAGTTCAACGGACAGGCGGGCGGCCCACTTGATGGAAAGCGGTTATCATCGTCTATAGACATTTGCAACACCAAAGGTGGAGGAGGAGACTGAAACCTGGTCATTAATGCCGGAACACAACAAAAGGTTGTTATGGCGGCATACCCTAGCTAGACCATGGGTGGTCGCCATCCGGTCGACCAAATACCCTACCACCTGCCAAATCTGTTATCTTTCTGTTAAGCTTTCACGGCAAAACTACTAGGAGTACTGAATCGGATTTGCTGTAATTTTGCACAATAATTATGTAGTTTTAATTCTGAGATGAGATAGTTTGCGATATAAAATGAAGTGAATTTTCCAAGGGGCAAATAGCACTAACATAAAAAAATTATACAATGTAATCTGTATTAACGCCTGATCTTTAAACAAGACGTGCGCACCAGATTTACTTATATTTTTGAACTTACTCATACAATAATTTTCACACACTATTATCCCAAAAATATTCAGTTGGTAGAAATTATTACACAAAATTAATAATGTACCACCTTTGCCAGCATTAAATTTTTAAGTTCATAATCAACAGCCATTTGGCAGTGTTCGTTACATATAAATTTGTCAAAACTATAACAACTTTTTTATATAATTATTAATTAATTCTGAACGAAGACGAGAAGGCCCGTATTCTAAAACAGTACGTAAAATGCTTAGGTAGGTGATAAACTGTCTAAATTAGGAAGTAGTAGTGCGTCTTCGAAACAAGTCCCGCGTCACAAAAATGGAACTAATCATAAGAGATCAGCCCAGCCATGTTGTTTCTAAAATTGTTTTTACCTTTCTAACATTCCGTTGCCAGACCGCAAGTCCCTCTGTGAGACTTCTTTCGTGAGACGAGTCTACTTTCTAACGCAAAAGCTGTTAAAATAATTTGTTTTTCAATTTACAAATTTTAAGTTTAAATATTTTATACAAATCTACTAACTATTCTAGAATATTGACTTTAATAAAAAAAACATGAAATTATTGTACCCGTAAACAAATTACCAATATTAAAACATTCCATTTCAAATAACAATTGATACACAATAAAATGTCTTTTGCACACGATATAATTACAAAATATCGTTCATAAAAATATTGATCAACAACCAATTTGTATTTTCTTAAACAGTCTGTTATAATGTACAGGATGGTCTCACAGTATGTCAGCTTGTCACTTCATCAATGCCGGGATTTTAAAACTTACCATCCATTTCATTAGCCTTACTGTTGGTCTGTTGCTAGAAAATCAGTAGTGAGGCAAATTAAAATATTACAGTAAGATACACTATTGAAATCCAATAAATATTTAACACTCGCGTGTAATTCCAATGTGCGGGCGCGATGCGATGGCCGGGAGAAGGCAAAGGGACGGGAAGAAGAAGCAAGGAAGGAATACTCACCTCGCCACCAGTCCGCCGCCACACTGCGCTCGTCCCCGGGGGTTCACACTCACTAGGATATGGCTTCTGATTAATTAAATGTAGTTAAAACAGTTTATTTATTTATTTGGTGTTCCAACAAATTTATAAGCGTACGTAATTTATATGCGGTGACAGCCGTGACAGTTCTGTCTTAATGTCTCTTGTTTAGCGCATTCTTCATTTAAACCTTTATTTTATTCTTGATGGCGAGGATGGGGAGGAAGAATTTACAAGGAGGTGTTCCTCGGCGCAACCATCCTCCCCCGCTTGAAGGATTCCCTTCAAAACCGAATATGTATGCGGCCATGCAAGAAAGCGGTGTAAAAGCGATGAGAATATGCGATGCTTGCATGCGGTGCAAGAATGCGCTACAAGAATGCGATGCGAGAATGCGATGCAGAATGCGATGCGGGAATACGATAAGAGTATACAGCGAAAATGCGATACGAAAATGAATGCGGATGCGGGTTTAACAAGTATGTAAATAAATGTAATGTAAATGCAGTAAATATATTACAGATGAAAATGATAAAACAAAACAAAAGTCAATTCTAATTAAAACAAAGACAAATTCTGAAGCGGTGATCAAGATGATTTAGGAAATGGACAGAGTCGCACAACCGGGCGTAAATACGATCCGCATGTAGTGCGAACTTAGCTGTCCTAACAACAACATCTTTCTACGATAAAGTTTCATCTACAATGCCGAATGGTCATTGTAGAAGCGGGATGTTATTTACTTTCAAATTACAACGTAACCGATGCCTATTACATTTTAAATCGTTTATCATTTAAGAGCATTGGCAACGTGTGGAGATACTCGCTCTTCCAGTATGGCCAAAGAATAGCATGTTGAGATTTACGGATGACGCGGAAAAGAAGCAGCCTTAAATTTAGGAAATGCGCGAGTGTCAAATCCTCCAAAATATTATAGAAGAGAATTAGTTCTCAACTAAAAGGCACGTATGTTTTACTATCTCCTTGAGCCCGTTTAATCGACAGTAAGTATAGCGATAATAATTAGATCGTATTTATCTAATTGGCGGTTAAAATGAAGTAAAACTCTGCGACAGAAGAAATTCGTACAAACTTAATTCGATTTGCTCCAATAAATCATATCCGACTATGAAAGTGAACTTGAGTTACTGAGCTTCTGCGAGATAAATATAATGCGGGTAAGAAGTCATCAGTAGTAAATTCACCTACAAGTTCGATACGACCGTGGTGTTAAAGCAAAAGGAGTAAAATAATGTTATAACGCGAACACTTACAATGAATCAGAAAATTTAACATCAATGTAAATGGATTTGAAAGGCTCATTAACTCTGCAATCCCGAAAGTTTGATCTTTCAAGAAAACAGTAAATGCGGACACAGACGAAGGCATTATAAAATATTTAAATAACATGCGCACGAGATTGCGCGCTAAATTATTGTAACAAATGAATCATTTGATGCATTGAAATGCGAGGCTGCAAGAGGTACCAGTTAATACATTTTAATGACAAAGTGCGTGGGATTACAATATTTTCGATATCAACAAAATTAAATCAGAAAACTGATCAATATTGTGTTGCGGTAAGATTTCAAAATCAATTAATAATTTTGCGATGCGGCAATGAATACTTCTACTTTATGCGAACCTTAATAATAAAAGATTACGAATATTTAATAAGATGCTTAAAATTCAACAAATAGACGTAACGCGAAAATTAAGCGAACAAATAGTAAAATAATATTTACAACTTCAATAAAATGAGTGAGCTAACATGAAGAAATATGGCTCTTAAATGGTAAGCCATAAGTATTTCTAGCATGAGGGTTGCGGGTAGTACGGTAAGAATCCCCATACTTGCGGTTATAAGTGCCAAAAGCACGCGGCGCGGTAGCCCTTTTGAGCGGACCAAAACGATTAAAGTTATATTTATATTTAAGATGCGATGCGAAAGAACCTAAAGTTGCCGATAAGCTTTTGTTTACATATGCGGGTGTGTTACCTACAATTACGTAACCTAAAGTAGTCTCCATAGCACATGGAAAACCTACAGAGCGCGAATAAACTCTATTGGAAAGTAATAAATACGGGAAAAGCGAAGAACCTATGAGCATATCGATCTCACCAGGTTTACCGAAATGAATATCGGCTAGCGGCAAATTACTGAACTCCGAAATCAAAGAATTATTTACGAAATGCGTCGGCAAATGTTCAGTAATCTTGTCTACAACTAAAGCATTCATGTTATATGAAACATTATTGAACCTAGAATAAAATTTAATATGTGCGGAACCATTAATTATTTTCGACGAACCCCCAATTCCGTTTACGAAAGTTTGACATTTATTTGAGTTTAAACCTAATCTTTCTAAACATGTCTTTGTAATGAAGTTGCTCTGTGCTGCGCTGTCAAGAAGACATCGAACATGTTGCGCATGTCCGTTGTTGTCATAGACGACAACCTGCGCAGTTGGTAAAAGAACTGACATTGTCTGCGCGGTTGATAACTGATCGTAGGGTTGTCGCAAACCTTCGTTATAAGACAATGTGCACAACGTAACATTAGGTGCAGTGGATGTAGGGGCGGTCGTTGGTGAATTTACGGGTTCAATCGGCGGCGCTGTGCTTATGCTGCATTTGCACTCTGAAGTACGCGGTAGAGGTGCAGGCACGTGAGATTCGACATTGATAGCGGGCGGAGCAAAGGCGGAATTGTCGAAGTGTAATAAAGTGTGGTGTTTCTTCCGACACTTTTTACATACCGAATTTGAGCGACAATTATACAACTTATGTTTATAACTTAAACAGTTTATGCATGCGTCAATATTTTTAATGTAATCAAAGCGATCGCGGGAAGAAAGCATGAAAAACTTTGAACAATTATACAAGTGATTGTTAGATCTAGACGAAAGACAGAGATCACAAGACTGAGATGGACGCGCTGTATTATTCGTAGCGACATACGCGAATGTAAGCCTTGGCTTAGAAGGTTCATTAGGCCTATGTTTGATCACTTTCTTTTCTGGCTTAGCGAGAATAGTAGAACGTTGTATTATCTTTACACGATCGCGGATAAAATCAACGAGGTCAGAGAAGGCTGGAATATCATTCCCTCTCTGGTCCATTTCGAAGGAGCGGACTGTCTCCGAGTCTAACTTCCGGAGCGCGGTATGCAAGAAGATAAAATCTGCAAGTTTATCGAAGTTAAGATTTTGTATGGCGTGTACCGACGAAACAAAGCTATCTAGAAAATGTTCCAGATTCTCGACCGAGCATGCGCTCGATGGCTTAACGTCAAAGGTCTGGTCTAAATATGAAGAAGCTAGGGTACGTTTATCCTCATATTTTGATATAAGTGAATGAAAAATTATATCGTAGTTTTCACCCGTAGGTGACAACCCTGCGAAAACAGACTTGGCTTTATTTGTCAATCTGCCTATCAAATAATATAATTTTTCCGAATTAGTTAAATTATTGTTATTGTGGACTGTATTTGAGAACGCGGTGTAAAATAAAGGCCAATTTTTAATATCCCCATCAAATTCAGGGAGAGGCATAGGCGGCAAATTTGGTAAATGCCTCTTGGGGCGGTCTGACTCCGACATAGTAATGTGAGGTGAATCAGACTGCTCGCGGGTCAAATGTGTGAATTTACTTTTCACAAGACAATAAGTGTCCTCGAAAGCCGCCCAGGACTGAAAATCTGGTGTACAATCGGGGTCCAATTGCATGCGGAGCATATTTATTTCTTGTAATGTGTCTTGAGAGCGGACACGTAAGTCGTCAATAGTTTGAGCTTGACTTAAGAAGCTTTCTATACATGAAGGATCCGTAGTTGTCCTCAGACCCTCATTGTAGACCCTATCTCATCGGTCAACGTATGTTTTTTGAAGCGCTTCGAGGAACTTTAACTTATTTGAGAGCTCCGGTGAAGCCGGGGCTGCGTGACGCGGCATTATACTACGAAATTAAGAGAATTTATGAAAAATATACAAAATGCGACAAAAAATATACGATATGTTCGAGGAACTAGTAAAACACGTATGCGATGCGGGGCTAGCGAGAAAGTTAGAAAATACGTGTAAGATGCGGCTTGTTGGAACAACGAATAAAGCACACGTATGCGATGCGGGAAAAACGAGAAAAGGTACGAAAATACGTGTGATGCGATGCGAAACTGTCCAAATCCTAGGATGATGTGACGACAAAGTTAATGCGTTATAGCGTGAAATGGATACGACATCCGGCTCGAAGGTAACCAACAAATGCGGGCGCGATGCGATGGCCGGGAGAAGGCAAAGGGACGGGAAGAAGAAGCAAGGAAGGAATACTCACCTCGCCACCAGTCCGCCGCCACACTGCGCTCGTCCCCGGGGGTTCACACTCACTAGGATATGGCTTCTGATTAATTAAATGTAGTTAAAACAGTTTATTTATTTATTTGGTGTTCCAACAAATTTATAAGCGTACGTAATTTATATGCGGTGACAGCCGTGACAGTTCTGTCTTAATGTCTCTTGTTTAGCGCATTCTTCATTTAAACCTTTATTTTATTCTTGATGGCGAGGATGGGGAGGAAGAATTTACAAGGAGGTGTTCCTCGGCGCAACCACAATGGTTAAAATCGAAACGCGGCAATAAATGCGCACTGATTGATAGCGGATCCTATGTCTTATTACCGTTCATTAACCTTTCTAGAAATTAAAATTTAACATGCGCTCCATACAAGTAATGTCAAATATCTAGCAAAGGTATAGGCAAAATTGATAGGATCCGGATATAAGCAGTTTTTCTAGTTTAAAGCGGAATTTTAATATTTATATAAAAAACTTTTTTAAATTATTAAAAAAACATGAAAGCATTTTTTAATTATTATTATTTAGGGCAACGAACAATTACACTACTAAGAGATTAAATAAAAATATAAACTATTGGCAAATATTACTTGTGGCGCAACCAGCGATGTTGCCAACAACTATAATAAAAAAAGGAATAAACCCGTCTGTCTGTCAGTCAGTTATATTATCCAGAAAATTACAATCTCATTTTATAAGATTTAGTGGTCAGTCGTCAATAGATGTGTGATGCACTAGAGCACTTGCCCAATATCAATATATAATATCGAGTTGATTAAGCTGGTCCTTTGACAATGTCATTTATACCAACAGTTGCTCTGGTATGGAGAGCCCTAGCAATACGGCATTCATGAGCTCATACTATAACCAAAACAACCAATATAGCATTAAATCACAATCACATCACATTAATATCGCTCTTCGATACTATGAGACCACACAAACATTTGAATAATAATTAAGATTGTGCATACACAGATGCACATTGATTGTACATTTCATAATATAATTAGGATTGGCTAGATTGTTTTTGTCAACTGTTGCGCTGTTGAGTGGGCACGTGCCAGGCGGTAAGTGTGGCGCCGACGACGGTGCCTAACAGTGCGGCTGCGCACGCGCCGCTTTCAAAGAGCAGCTTCGGCGTGAACACGCCCCATATCATTAGGTGACGACAGTGTATTGTCGCTGCTAGGGCACATGCAAATACCTGTCGATATGCAGATAACACTATTTAATAGAGATGCCACGAATGGTGGTTTGGCCGTATAGCGAATATTCGGCCGAAGCGCCGAATGTTTGGCATAAGATGTGTCTATTCACGCATTAACAGTATTCTGATATTTCATTCTGACATTTAAAAAAATGACCGACAGATAAGATTAACAGGATTAATTAAATAAATTCGCATTTCAAACTCCCAAAACGTAGTTTAAATATTAACTAAAATAGTCATTTTTGTAATATGTACATTTTTGAAGTTATACTCCTTTAGGCGCGTTAGGGAAAAATGACGAGAGTAAATTTTTACGATGCGCGCGCACACCGTCACACGAAAAACCTACATCATGAAGTTAGCTATAGTCAATCGACACCCTCAAGTTAGCTATAGTCAACATTTTAGTTTTGAAGTTACACTTTTAAGATGCGCGTGCACACTGTCACGAAAAACCGACACCCTGAAGTTAGGTACAGTCAACCGACACCTTGAAGTTAGCTATAGTCAACATTTTAGTTTTTCTATTGTTAGTGTTGTTTTTTCTACAAACGTAGAATAAGGCGAAAGATAAAATTTTAGAAAAGATTTGTACCTTGATACGCCAAAGAAGTGTAACTTCTAACGCGTGTACATAATTTTATCATAATTTGGTATTGGGCCGATTACCAGTTATGTATGTGGCCGATAACCTAATATCAGACGAATATACGTATCATCTCTACTATACATACAGGGTGGACAGAAAGGTGACGTAAAAAAGAACAAATCAGTTAGTTTACATTAATTAAATTAAATAGTTAATAGTAATAGGTGGTAATTCGGGTCGGGGGGGTACCCGATATTTAACGATACCCGATAATTACCACCTATTTAATATATATTTCACCTACATTGTTAATTTTCAAGTTATTTTTTTTTAATCAAATTAAATTATTTAAAAAAACACAGTTGATTGTGGAAGAAAATAAATGATTTAAAAGCGATTCTCTTCTAAATTCAAGTCTATATTAAAATTTTACACATCAAATAATTTTGTTGTATTTATACGTACCCTAATAGCGAAGCAAAGTGAAAATTTAAGGCAGAGCGAGAAGATCGCCGCTAGCTGAGTGCGCGGACCGACATTGGATGCTCCGTTGCGACCCCACAACGCCAGAAGGGGCACTGCCGCACCAAACATCAACGGCATACCTGAAAATTGGCCATTAAAAATTATTTCTTGCCTGAAGCAGGCAGATGGCCCACTTCATGGAAAGTGGTTCCTGTCAACTATAGAATTTTGCAACACTAAAACCAATTATTTCGATGTTGAATTGTTGAGTAATCAACATAACATACAAGTATATAACTTGAAATCAATGGTGGGTATAATTACTCTGTGTTCTATAAACAGGAGTTAGTTTTTTTTTATTAAGATAATTTGTAAGGAAAAATAGTTTTAAGGATGAATCGTAAATTAAATTAAATCTACTATGCGAGTCAACTAGGTACATGATTTAATTTTCCTATACGCGGAGAATTTCAATGCGTTAATTCAACCATTCTTTGATATTTATTTATGGCTGGGCAACTAGGCCTTTAAGCCAGAAGTCAACCATTTGCTATCACTGTACCGTCAACAGAAAAATATTTTGCTAATGTAAATAAATGTTTTTTGAAAATTAATTTTGTGTGCATGTATGTGAAACTATGTTGTATGTTAAAAATAAAGTTAGGTAGTTGCATATTATTATTTTTATAATATCATTAAATTTTGCAATATATTTTTGGACAAATTATCAAGTACATTTAGTAAGCATAAATAATATAATATCAGCCCATAAATGTCCCAGCGTTGGGCTCAGGCCCCCCATAATAGGGGAACGGACAGTATACCCGCCACGCTTCACCAAGGTGGCTTGGCGGCTGCACATCGATTATCTCGATGTGCAGGTTACATCACGATGTTTTTCTTCACCGTCATTAGCACGTGGTAATTGTAAGCACATAATACCTGCACAATATTATGTACACTACGTTCAAAGTTGATTTGATGATTGCGCACACTATAATTGTATTAATAGGAAATGTATTCCATATCCTACCACTAAAGATTTTATCAAAAATACTGTGTACAATTTACATTTGCGTTTAGATTTCTTTTATAGTGTTAAGCTCAAAGTATATGCTCACCAAATAACTCGAGTGACACCAACGCAGCTGTGATCGGTGGTCCGATGGCTAGATAATTGGGGTCACCAGCATGGAAGGCGGGCGCCCATCGCACGTGGCCCAAAGTGGCGTGGTGGCCGGTGCCATAGAAATGGTATGAAGCCAACAGCGCCCAGAGGCAGGCCACACTAGAACTGCACCTCGTCGATAACGCTGTATAATTAGGTAGGTGTCACATTTTATAGTAAATTCTAAAATAATGATCACATGAGGGTGTTAAAATAACTTGACATCGTCTTAATTTTAAAGTATCACGATAGAAATAATTTTAATCAATAACGCTATTTGCCTCTTTAAAGTAATGAAGTCATTGCTTGCTATGCTCATACAAAATCTACGCAGTTACAGAATTTTGCTAGTTAATAAAAATTTACTCATAATAGTTGTAGCCGTCATAATAGTTCATATCAAGTTATTTTTTATTTCCAGTTTATATAATACAATTTACTTAGTCACAAGATACACCATATTTTCTATGTTATCAAAATAATTATGTACACTATATGCAATTTTTGATATATATTTGATTTGCAATTTTTGCATTTTTGATATAATAAAATTAAGGAAAATGTAAAAATTACATAACTAAAGATTCAGTACTTACAAAACTTCGAAGATCCTTCACTTTTCAAAATCGAAACCAGATTCAATGCCAAGAAGCCTGACAGCAAAGCAAGAGCAGCCGTCGGCGCATACGCAGCGCCCAAGACCAGCGCATTCGCTATATAAAACAACAGACCGCACACAGTCAACGGTAAAAACGCTCCATGGATTTCCTTCTTCCATAGTAATACAAACATCGACCCTAGTACTAACCAAGCACCACGAGCCAAAAGTCTGGACCTACTCGGAGACCCTAAAGACCCCCAACCTAGAGCCCAATGTGCGCAGGCAAAAATACCTGCTAATACCACCCCGTGACCCCTCCAGCCGATAGCGCGTCTCGCTATAGCTACAACAGCGGCCGTTGACCCCAAAGCTAGCACTAATGCAGCTCTAGAAGCTTGACTAGTAGCTGCCCCACTTCCCGTAGTCCAACAATCCCCCTGTTCCTCCCTACAACCTCGATATGATCTTGACACAGCCAGTACAGCACCCGAAGCGACCCAAAGCGCTAAACTTTTCAATGTACCAACATTCCAAGCCATCAAGGCCATAACTGACAAAGCTAAGAAGGACAACCCCGCACCCTCTTCAATTATATAACTGTTTGATGTCAAAACAGCTGCTGAAGCAACTAAAGCGGACCGCGAGAAACGCTCGTAGAACACCGACCGTCCCTCATACCACCGTTGAGTGATACCGTCCCAATGCATTATTATTAGAACGCAAGTAATCCCTCCTGATACTAAGCCGGTACTCAATATTATTGCATGTTCAAGGTCTTCTAAGATTTTGAAGTAGAATGCCGTGTAACACATCGCTATGCAGAGAGCTATAGCGATTAAACCGGTTGGAACGAATGAACTAGCAAATACCAGAGTCAACCTTTCCATTGGCAATCCCTCTGTTATTAACCAATTAAAGAAAATAGCTAGAAGAAGAAGCAAAAGAGCTCTGAGCATTGACAGTGAGTCAAACTCAACCCATACTTCGCGAAAGACGTTGCGAATATTGTCAACCAGTAACCTGAAACAAGAAACATTTTATCTATTATGATACCGATTTAAACTGATTTATACATCATGTGTTTTACAAATAACTTGGTAGAATTAATACGCATTCATTTATTACAAATGAGTCAAACTATTTACACAAAATAATAAACATGAAATTTACTCCACTTTTATGCAGGGACAATTCGTAGATAAGGGAAGAATGTTATATTTGTACATACATACATAGCTTCACGCCAGGTCCCTTGCGGGATAGGCACGAGCAACAATTTAGGCTTATTCTTATACACCTCACTTGCTTCTTTGACATTCACAGATCTTGTCATGCACGCTCGTCCGTTCTTAAGGCTCCTGACATCACCTTCTGCTAGTACACGATCAATTTGATCATGGAAGGTGTGTCGTGGCCTTCCGTGACTTCTGCATCCATCCACGTATATATATATATATATATATATATATATATATATATATTTGTACGTTTTACTTTAAAAGTAAAAAGTATAAAGTTTATTCACCACTCAAGATTTATACTAGCATACATTATAAAATAATTTAGTTGACTAACCTGACATTAGTCACATAAATACGGAGATCTTCCTCGGTTTTTACGGCAGCAGCCTTGTCTATTTGATCCCTTGTTTCGTTTATCAGACCTGCTAGCTTATCTAAAGCTATTTGCTGCGACTCTTCGCCGTAGCGAACCATGTATTGTGATATCTGAAATTTTTATTTGTATTACTTATATTTATTAAGTATTAAATTTACAGCGAGATATCATTCAAATGTATTGAAGGTTAGTTCCATTTTCTCCGCTATATGTCACCTAGTATCTATTCTTTGTAATTACAGGTGCATAAATAATCGATTATCGTAATTTTTATTTTACAATGTCTAACTTTAATACAATGAAATAATCCATCAAGGTAACATAGTTGTTTTGAAATTAGAAAGTTTTGCAACTGCCCTTATTCGGCAGCATTTTGTGTATCAAAAAGAGAATAATAACTTTGGCACCTTCTGGTGAACAGCAGAAAACAGGATTTTGACTATTACGCGCCGTCCTATTGTCATCGCTCGCGCGATTAGTGCGATGCGATCAAAAAATTATCGTGCGACCGTGTGTTCAAACATACTGATAACTGCTGAATGTCCTAATGACGGTCGCGCGATCATGCGATGCAATCAAATTGTCTAAATTTCATCGCGCGACCATTGACGCATCGTATTGATCAGACGATCGTCCGATCAAACATACTGATCAGTACTGAATCCTATCCTATACAGTCCTATCCTATAGCGCTCGCCGCTCGCGTCAAATATTTCTGTTGACATAGACAAATATTCGTAAAATCTTCTTTTTTCCGTACGTCGAAATACTGATTGTGAAATTCACCGCGCTGATTTCAGTTTTTATAAATTAGATATATTATGTCGTCCACGTTTTTTTTTTTAATGTTATTTACGATTAAAGAAATATGGCCCGATAGCATAAACTGTGCATCTCTGTTAAGAGCCATTTCGAGTGTGATCGCAGCGCTCCAAAACACGATTCTAAACCGGTTTCATCGTACGATGACAATAGGACAGCGCCTTCTAATCGCACGACCGGTTTCATCGTACGATGAAATCGCATCGCAACCATCGCGCGAGCGATGACAAGAGGACGGCGTCTTAGACGATTTATCAAAGTTGGGCAATTATCATGCCTGACGTTCTTCTTTCATGCTCATACTAGCTTGTCCATAAAAGTATGAAACATAAGAAAACAATCTCGATAGTTCCACTCTTGACAAACAACGAAGATTCAATAATATTAATAAAATATATAAACTAAATTACCTGTTTCAAATTGTTTACCAAATGCAACAAAGTATGCGAGACAGTCATTTTCGGCAGCACGGGAAGTAATAAATTTCCTAGGGACGGTGCCGGTGGGGGTTTTCCTAGAGCACCACTCATTGTAGGCGCCAAATCAGTTTGCTGGATTTCTCTGCCCAATGCAACATCAGGTCCTTCACCACCAAAACCCGCCGGACTATAGGCAAATAGTGCTGCAGTTCTCTCTGCTTTACTTTCGCCACCGTGGTCACCTATTGAGAGTTATGATGTTTCTGTATATTTTTTTTGCTTATATTCTTACAGCGCCGTAGTTATTTGATAAAATAAAAAACACAAAGCCATGTTCATCTGCCCATTTGATTATGGATGTTAGTAATTACTCTCAGAAACTATTACATTTATCTGTATAACATTTGGCAAAAAGGCCTTTTCTGCATGCAACTAGATATTGCTGTAGGAGAGAATCCCGAATAAAATAAAAATTAGGGATGGCCGCCGTAAATGTTGTTCAGTATAAAATGCCTACAACACACGAGTACTAAGCTATGCTGTTCATTCACACTAATATGATTGTACAGCCACGGAATAAAAAAGTTAGCCAGTTTTCTAATTGATTCATTTCGCGTTCCGCGAGCACATGTTACCTTTTCAAACTAAGTTACAGAACAAACTTTTCCACAGAAAATTATGTATAACTATTTGGCAATAAAGTTTACATTACTTAGATTAAAGTTATTTAATTTTTTATCTTATAAGAAGATAATATAAGAAGATTGTTTAGAGATGTAAAACCTTTTTACTGGTTTTAATAATTATAATAAGCGTAGTGAAGTGATTATATCCTCTTTCTCATTGTTGATCTCAGCGTCTGTCATTACCAACATTTGTGACGTATAAATTTGGTTCTTCTTTTCACTATTACATCTATACATACAAATAGGTACAATTAAGAGTCTGTTTGTAACGTATATATAGTACCTACATCAAAAAATCCATTTAATTTTTTTTTGTCTGTCTGCTGGACTGATTTTGTCTGGTCTTTAACTGGCAGATAACTATGTTATAAGTAGTAACTTAGACTATAATTTTTTTTTTAGAAATCCAACAAAAGAAATCCACTTCGACGAAAGCGCAAGCACAGCTAGTATTTTATAAACGTAATATTTAATAGTGTTGATGGTACTGTTTCTTATACTTGTGCAAACAAAAGTCGACATTAAGGTGAGGAACAGTTAACTTCCGTAAGTATACATGAATTTATGGCTTTGGCGTAAAATAGAAAAAGAATAACTTATGTAGTAATATTAATGTGAATAGTTTACTTTTACACACACACACACACTCACATATACGTATATTTTAAAAGAAAACTCCAAATACATATTAAAATAACCCGAATATACCTTACGTCAAAATTAAAAATGTAAAATGTTTGTACAATGACGTATTGATATATAAAAACATAATATGAAACCAATGCCAAAACTTTAGCCTTAATAGTTCCTGAAATAATCGGCTGTGAGAAATAAACAGACAGACATCAGACTGATATCGTTTATTTTATGTAAAGAAATGGAAAAAGAATACTATAAAGTAGAATTAACCATTAAGATATTAAAGTACTACTAAAGTTGTCATTCTTATAAGCCGCGCGCAGAAGGTTTGCCGCTGACCACTTTATATATCTCCTTTTATTGCGCTTTGCTTATTGAATATGGACTGTTTGTTACAACTCCATCAATTCTTCAAAAGGCATTCTGTAACATACTTCTGTATAAAACTTTAAAAAAAAAGAACATGAAATATAAAAGAAATATAAAGAAAAACAATTTTTAGCTAGACATGTTGCTGGGGAGCTTCTTGCCGCTTCTTCTCCTTAACAGCAATAACAGTTTGTGAAGCGGTGTACAGTCAGCGTCGGAAAGAAAGTAGCAGTTAAGATGGTCAAATAGATAAGAACATCGAAAGTGATCATTACTATCGATACAACCAAGGTAGTCTAATAGCTCGCATCAGCCTTCTTATCCAAAAACATCGGCACACCAAGAACGCCAAATACATGAGCGCATTCAAGTCATCCATATAATCTTAACAGACACCTAGCCAGATGTATCTAAGCAGCCAAGGTGGCCAAAACAAAGTAACAGTCTAGAAAAATGAACTCTATTCTAAATGTGATTAGAGTCAAATCGAGTTGATTGCATACTAAATGAAAGTTCAATTAATCTTTTTAATTTTCATAACATAACTAGTATTTGCCCTCGACTTCATTCATAGTAGTTAAATAGTAAAGATAATTTTTTTTTTACCAACCTTTAAAATCGAATGGATTTTTATTATGAATGCATGAAACTTAGATTTATCCATAAAACCTTGATATTAGTAATGTTACTAAAGATGTTTTCAACTACGATGTCTCACTAAGGATTTCTAATAAATACAGACGCAATGTTCGCAAATCACTGTTTTGTGATTTGCGAACATTGCATCAAAGTTAATCTAGTGGTTTGGAAGTGGAAGAAAGTTCCGGGAAATATCTAGAGTCCAAATATAGTAACGTATAAAAATGACATAAAGTATCAAACTGTGTTGTAATAAGAGCAACACGGCCAGTTTTCATGCTATTTCTAGGCGTATAATTCCCAATAAAATTTTAGAACTTTCCGGTACTGAAGTATAGGAGTAAAAACACTAAAAAGTGAATCCGTTTTCCTGAAAAATTATACTAGAATGCCCATGATATTAGCTTTTTCAGCATTTAAGTCAAAAATTTATGTAGAATAATGAAAGCCTTATGAAAGTTAACACATATTTATGAAGAGAAATTGTTTCCGTTTTCCATCAATCAAACAATTCGATCCCAATTGAATTTTTTTAATAGCTTCAATATACAGACAAGATTATTTTCCAATATTAACATTTAATTTGACGTAAACCATTATGTATATGTGAGTTTGTTGAAGTATCTAAAGACTCAAAAAGAGTTTCAATATACAAGAAATTTAGAATTCAAGATTAAACTTTTTTTTATCAGCAATGAATTATTGATGACTGCCACCAATTTGCGCGGTTGTATGAAGCTTTAACTCTATTCCGTTTATTTACTTATGTGTTTTTACCGCGGGTCGCATGAATTTTGTGATAAAGAAGGTGGGTACTGAAAATGAGTGCTGTGTCGGCATATGTTTTGGCACAGCAAAATACTGAGTGCCAACCTCATTTCGCAAATTATTGCACACTTTTTCATTAATATTGTGATAATGTATGTCTTTGTAGACTATGGGTCATAGAAATGACCCGGACATTTGGAGGGCTTGCGTGGGGCCATGGGAAGGCCAAAACGTAGAGGCCCCTTGACAAATTTAATGTATATGTGTTATTATTATTATTACTTATAGTAAAGTGTCGCATTTTTAGAAATAAATATTGTCTTGCTTGCTTTCTTTCTTTCTATATACATATATATTGTTACGAGTTACGGGACTCGAATTAAAACGCCGTTGCAATTACTATAAAATTTATTAGAAATATACAAACATGTTTAACACAAGTACAAATATAATAACACGCGCAAAGTCGTAAGGTGCTTTACATTTAATACCAATTTAAGAATAAGTAATTCAATTTGAAATTCATAATTCGAAATACAATTAACTTTGATTTAGTATGTAATCAACTCGATTTGACTCTAATCACATTTAGAATAGAGTTCATTTTTATAGACTGTTACTTTGTTTTTGCCACCTTGGCTGCTTAGATACATCTGGATACAGACACCTAGGTGTCTGTTAAGATTATATGGATGACTTGAATGCGCTCATGTATTTGGCGTTCTTGGTGTGCCGATGTTTTTGGATAAGAAGACTGATGCGAACTATTAGACTACCTTGGTTGTATCGATAGTAATGATCACTTTCGATGTTCTTATCTATTTGACCATCTTAACTGCTACTTTCTTTCCGACGCTGACTGTACATGACTAGGAAGTTAAAAAAAATAACCTATACATATGACCTTCAAAAAGTGTTCTCCAGTGGAACTTATTTTGAATAAAACTTTTGAATTTGAATATATACAATAATAAATTAAAATAATAAACGTATTGCAACAACTATGTAACTTTTTTGTCAACCCTACTGACAATTGACGCGTGACATCATGACGCTATCAGCAAACCTTCTGCGCACGGGTAGTAGTATTCTTTCACCATAACAAGAGCAAAACAATAAAATAAAGTTGTGCTTTAGAATCACACATTACAAGAGCAAAACAATGTATGTCTAAAACTACACTAATTGATTAAAATTTCAAACACACTTGTAGTTAAATTTGCAAGCATATTTCTAGTTCAATACCTACCATCAGAGTTGGTCCATTCTTGTGAGTCTAAAACAATTTGAAGAAATATGGATTTTGTAAATTATATAATAGTAAATAAAGCTAGAACTACATTAGGCACACGTCAGCAACGTCCGCAACGTACACCGATCTCGGCACTTCAGAACCCATACATTTTATATATTAGCTACAGTTTTACACAACTAATCATTTCTCCCGATGTACACGCGCAGTAGACCAATGTTAGCAGCGCTGGACAGTTTTTTTTTTAATTTACTAGTGCATGCATATACAGTAGTAAATTTTAAAAATTATGAGCTATCTTTTAAAATTCAAGTTTGAAGTGAAAATCAGAAACGTATTATTTTTTGGTCTTTAAAATTATGCCGTAACGCGAAAAAAATTGACTAAAAATAAGTTTCGGGAAATTTTTGAAATTTTAAAAATTTTTAAGCGACTCCTTGAAAATAAATATTTTGAGCTGTCCTTAGGAGGGAGTACTTAAAACATCAAAATTTAACACGCTTTCACTCGAGACTCAAAAAAATAGTTGGTTTTATGCGCCATCCTACTGAACAGTGTACTAACCGTGTAAGCAAAACAGTTATTTCCGCTTGTGAATAGATTTCAATTTTTACATGTCTACACTTTTCTGCGCGAAGGCAACTTGGCGATCGGAGTTATGAGTTGAATAAAACTGGAATTCTTTAGAGCTACATTACATCCACGCTATGTGATGCGACGGAACGTACGCGACCCTAAGGTAGCGATCCCAGATTTTCGTCGGATGTTGGAGGCGTTTGACGACATAATATATCATATATTGTAGCTATCTCAGACATAGGAGAGTCCGTCTCCTTATTATTAACTAAGCATCAACTAATATTTTCAGAAATTTTCGAACGCTCTGCTGCTGAATTCATGCAATAAAAAAATGTGTAGCTTAATTTTTTTTCTAAGAGCATTCATCTTATCGTCATTTCTGCATTCGAGAAGTTGCCATATTAGATTACTGCCTAAATTCTAAACTTAAAAGAGTAAAATAAACTGATTTCAAAAGTTAAATTCCTTTTTTTATTTTTTACACATAAGCAGATGGGAAAACAGCATTAAATAAAACTACTATAAACTCTAATATTTTCTTAAGTTTTCGCGACTTGTACACATAATAAAACTACGTTTTAACGGTTTTAAGCGCGGTAATTTGCTGACATGAAACACGCAAGGTCTACGAAGTCTGCGTTCAGTGAACACACGCTGGATAAACCCAACCATTACATCAGATTCGATAACCCACAAATCCTCGCGAAAGAGAATCGTTTCATACCAAGAATGATGCGTGAGGCTATTGAAATCAAAAAACACCCAAATTTCAATAGAGAAGGTGGTTGGCAGACACCACCTGTTTGGGATCCAATCATCAAAACTATTAAGACCCAAACCCAGCAAAAACTAACTGCCAGACCTCAAGACACTGTGAGCTCTTTCTGCGTGCAACGAAACAAACCAAATTGACTGATAATTTCTTTTATTTTTTCCTTCCACTCATTTTAATATTATATAAATTTTTTTTAGAACTAGGCATGTTTGCTGAAGAGTTTCTTGCGCCGCTTCTTCTCTTCAAGCCACAACATGTTGTGAAGCGGTGGTAAATTAGATTAGGCTCCCATAGAGTAAATAATATCCATAAACAAAATTAAAACTAAATAATTAAAATGAACAAGGTGGCGGTAGGCTGAATAAAAACTTTGACAATACACGTTCGACAAATGTCATCTTTGTCTTCCGTGACCACGGCAACTGAAAAGCGGCCGAAACGTCGGATAAACCTAAATAAAATAAATTACCGCGCTTAAAACCGTTAAAACGTAGTTTTATTACTATAAACTCTTACCATTTTCGGTCATCCCATGATCTCCAACCACAATCAGCAAAACATCATCTGGGATCATATTTATGACTTTATTTAGCCTTTCATTAGTTTCATCCAGCTTTCTCGTCATCTCAGGGTGGTTTGGTCCATATCTATGACCTGCATGGTCCACTCCCAAATAATGAGCTATGAGGAGGTCCCAGTCTTTCTTCTGTAACTCATCATAGATTTTTGAATCCACCTCTGTAATAAAAAAATCATAACAGAGTTAAATAAGTCAATAACACATCTACAGAAATATAATATTAATGTTTTAATATGAGCTTATAATGCACAAAAAAGTGCAGAAGATAAAATAGGAAAGCAGACTGCAGGCTCGGAAACAGACATGCAGAATGTGATTTACGATAATAAAACTTAATGAAAGTTCCATTTTTTGGGGTTTTTTTTGTTGCAGTCAGTGCTGCCTCATGAAAATGTTAAAGTGTATTATGTTTAGTAATCTGGCAGGCAAGTCCCAAGTTTAAGTAATTTTATATAAAAATATGTAATAATTGATAATAAGAAGTTAGATTCATAACAACTAATGTCATTAGATGATGTTTTAAAATTATGTATATTGAAATGTATAAATAATTACATAGATATCATTTGACAAACAAATGGACAAATGATATAACCCCGGGTTAAACTACATTAGCACTTGTAATAAGTAAAACATGCAATAGGCAATACTGACACCCATACCATAGTAACAGAAAATTCATAGTTTGCCATGCCAGGAGTCAAACTTATAACATCTATAAATAGGCAAATCACAGAGGCAACCTTTCTTATTTCATAAGACATTCATTAACTAGATTCAATACACATGTAGGGGAAATTAAACCATTGTTGGCATTGGCACTTAGCATTATTGTACAGCTATAATATAAAATATATTAATATTTCTTAATATTCAAATTCAAAAGTTTTTATTTAAAATAATTTCCACTAGAGAACACTTTTTGAAGAAGCCAATATTTAATTTTACTTCCTATTCTATGCACACTGCTTTGCAATGTGTTATTACTGTTAAGGAGAAGAAGCGGTAAGAAACTCCCAAGCAACATGTCTAGCAAAAAATTGTTTTTCTTTATTTTTCTTATTCTATTTATATCTCTGATTACAGAACTGTGTATGTTACAGGATTACTTATCAAAGAATTACTGTATAACTACTAATTCCTAAACAATGCAACAGATTTTTAAAGCAGTTTTCATTACCTGTTAAATAATTTTACACTGAAGGTTTATTTATCTAAAAAACCTAATTTTTACATGAGTAAAATAGAGCCACTTTCTGGGGTTTCACTGGTGGCAGGGAATCATTGGGTGAGGTGCCAACAATAGTATAGTTTACTCTAGGTTGCAAAAATGCTGTCATTAAACCATTAGTCACACAATACTAAGATAAGATATACTAAGATGTTAAATTTATAATCAAACTCCTATGAAATATAATACCTGTGTCCACAGTATCTAGATCCCAAGTGTGAAATGAGTAAAGTGCATGAGACCTCAACCACCGGGTTGGTATGAGCCGAGACCAGGTATCATCCCCAAGCAACACCACCTGACCACCACCTTTGGTTACCTAAGACCATATAAGATTTATATTATAGTCAAAGTATTATTTTATGCTACCAGAGATATCATTATACAATGTATAGAAAGTGAGTTATGCATTGCCATAAAAATACTATAAACTTTTGAATTATCAACTCTTAAGAGTAAGTAGCACTGGTGCATGTGTATAGTAAACTATACCAAAGAATAAATTCAATAACAGTTAAGTATCTGAGAGCTTGGCCTGTTGGTATTACCAGTTTATCAGTCCTGAGAAATACATGATTATAAATTGGTAAAATCCCTATATATTCAACCTGCAGCCTGCAGGCCACAGATGGCCTACCTAGACCTAGAGCTTTTGTGAGTGGCCCACCTGGGTACAATATAGTTGTATAATATAATGGATTTACATTAGCAGCACCCCTGGTGCTGCAGATGTAAACTGCTGCAGACTGATGAACCACTTTCTATCAGTGGGCCATAAACCTTGTCAGGTAGGGTATAGTTATATTTATTTTAACTTTTACTTATTATGAATGGATCTGAATTGTCTTAATATAGGTTAAAAGACACCTCATGTAATACATCCATGTGGCCCAAATAAAAAAAATGAGTATGACTGATAAAATCTAAGGATAAAATTTATTTCTCAGCCATAAAGTTTAGCATAGACTAAACTCATAAAAATATAAATCAATGTGACTATTTGTATGGGTACTGGACAAATAAATCATATTTATTCATTCAATTAAAAAAAAAAATTAAGAATGAATTGGATGATAAACTTGTGTTTTAATTAGGTTAGGTTAGGTTTTTTTTAATGAAATGTTTTAAAGAATTATTGAAAACATGAAAATAAAAATAAATTCTAAAATGAGGGTGGGGTATAGATACACGGCACATTTATTTATTGTGAACAAATCGGAACATTTTTATAATAGGTTAGAAGGCTAAGGCGGGTGCGAAGCGAAGCGGAGCACTCGCCTTAGCCTTCGTGGTTATTTTTTTTTTAAACACCCAAAAATAATTTTCCAACACATACACAATTAGTCCCTATGTGTACTGGCGCTGTACATTACGGAACAAGATCTGCTTACATGTTACTACAAAGTATACGCAAGTATTTGCATACTGCTCTTGTATGGATTGGAGGAACTTCGTAAAATACTTATTTTCAATCTTTAATTAGGTTAGGTTAGGTTTTTTTTTTTTTGGCCGAGCCTTTTTAAGAACATTTTCAGTACCCGTATTAATAATTATAAATTATTCGTACAGTACCCATATTAATAGACTCAGCCAATATAAATTATAATAATTATACCAAATATGATTTTAGCCAAGTATAATCTAGACACCTGGTCTATTATGTTGTCTTCCTGCAGTTCCATAGCTGCAAAGTTCGAACTGACATCGATAAACGTAGGCAAGGAGCCTGTGACGAGCGCTTTTACACGTTGAAGTGTTGTAGTTGGAGGATCAGCCATGAAGCGAAACAAACGTGTACGGTCCGGCCATCGTTCTATGGTCTGGTGCATAATTGGTAACCGATTTTGATACGCCAATGGTTTGTCAATACTTGGATCATGTTCTGTAAAGTCATATCTTAAGGCATCCACAAGTAAAAATACTACTCGGCTCTTCGTAGGTGCACAAAGCAACGGTGCTCCAGGTATCGCAATAATCCGTCTAATTTTTTCATCCTCAGTGCACACATCCTTCAAAGTAGAATTTCCCCTATCCCGTCCTTCACAATTAATATCATCAAGACGCTGGCAGTCGGTCACATCATTAAGAGTTTTGCGGGACAACAAAAATCCATGACCGAACATAAGTACCGCAGATAAAACTAAATAAGAAAACCATATAAGATACAAAACAAAGTTCCATTTTTCTTTCATAGTTATGAAATTAATTAAAACAAAGTTTATTTCATTTCAACACACCTAAAACTCAATATTTCCGCGAGACACATTGCTTTCTCGGAAGCAAGATTTTCAAATAATTGATAATGACATTTGTTTTTGTAAAAGACGTTGACAGATAATACGTTAAAATAGTCTAAGGATAATATCAATAGGCTTGTTGACAGTAAAGAAGCCTGTTTACTATCGTGACTGGCAGCCCGTCTAACCGTACAACACATAAAGCAGTTCTATCAATGTTGTTACAGTTTACATAGAGTTCCGCAGAACGCTCCACTGGTAGACCAATGAGATTGATGAACTGCAGGAGGTACCACAGAACTACCACTGCCCACAGAATTCACCATTCGCTCAAGTGCTGCAGGCGACGACGTCCTCCAGACTATGTTAAGGTTAATAGGTTTCTGGGAGAGTTAAGAGAGGCCAAGAAAGTTAGGAAGACCTTGCTTCCGGACCGGACCGAGACCCCTAGAGGCACCTATAACTGTTGGCCTGCAGTATAGGTCGAGCCTCATTGTATTTCTGTCGAAGAGCTTGACGTCGCCATGGACCGTCTCCAGAGCAGGAAGACAGCACCAGGTCCCAGGCTGGTTCCTATTACAAGCTGCAAAAGCTGCAAGAACTATTCGACACCTGCATCAGTTCAGGTCAGTTTTCCTCGCAATGAACGGAGGGCCGGCCCCCCGATGATCCGTTTGCCTATAGGCCCACAGTGTTGCACAACGAGGTAGTCCGGTCTTCGAGAAGATCCTGGCAGAACGCCTCGTTAGGCATTTAAACACGGTAGAGGCGGGGCTCGAGACTCAGTTCAGTTTTCAGCCGGGACGCTCCACTTTGGACTCATTCGACGCACTCCAGGCAGTCACGGACGAAGCTATACAAGCGAAGTATAATGTCCTAGCGGTATCGCTTGATGTAGCGCACGCCTTTAACAGCCTCCCTCATGACTGAGGATACGATCACACAGAGTCCTCCGTATCTCAGAAGATAGTTTGACGCGTACCTGCAAGACAGATACATCCTTTGGAAGGGTGGCCAGACTTGTCAAACGATAAGTAAGAGACACATCGCATATGTGTTCCACAGGGATCAGTCCTCGGGCCGATTCGACATAATGTTAGTTATTACCGGATCCTTCGAAAACTAATCATGCACGAAATAGGGCTAATCTACATTGCAGATAACACCCTACTCATGACAAGTGTCACGTTGTACTTGGAATCGCTTAGACTGTGGGGGTGGTTTGTATCTACTGCAATGGGTCTCACGAAAACGAGGGACCTTAACCTTTATGATGACGCAGATTGTTACCGGACACGGGTGCTTGGATGAGTATCTGAATCGGATCGCGGGATGTCTACTTACTCTTTAATGCCGCGAGCGCTAGACACTACGTATCATATGATGCTCGAATTCGCTGTATGGCAACCTTAGAGGTTCGGGCTAGAGGCCATCTTTGGGCCGATCGATTCGCTCGGGGGGACTGGTTGAAACCATACTCCAGAACGACGACCATTGGTTGGCAGTTTCTTCCTTTTACGAGGCAGTAATATCCAATAAGGAAGGCCCCGAGAGAGAAATGGAGAGCTGAGCACGCGCTTCCATACATGTTTATGCGCAAAATCTCCTCCCATGATTCCATCGCAGAGATCCTAACCTCTATTGGTGAAGTGGGTCACCCTTTGTTCCCGGGGTGACCTATCTATCCTTATTACGCGTTTGATCTTGGGAGTAGCTTCGCTCATGACCTCATGTTCTTCCACACAAGCGGGGGTACGGGATTCAGGTTTAGGTTTAGCGGAGTACTTAAGAACATCTGTATCAGTCCTCGCACACGCTGCGCCGCGCTGAGCGCTTTGAGGTACTCCCGCCCCACAACATAGAGGGACTCACTGTGTTCCGAAATGTATTCCCTGCGTTATCAAGAAATCCAACATAGAGTCCAACAATACTGAGCAAAATGCCTCTTCCGTCCTGCAAGCTCTGCCCACTACATGACTGCAGTTTAGTGAATAGCCTCGCAATACAGTAATATTCGAAAACCGAAAGAATACAGGGAAACTTCAGCCGAATGATATTTGAAAAAAAAATTGATCCTAGTTGCCAATGCCAAGCCATAAACTTTTTTAAAAAACATTTCTTTCAGTTTAGTTGACGTTTTTAAACTTGTTTAGTATTATCTCATGAAGGTTGAGTTGTGTTTTTGTTGACTTTTCCGCTTTTCTTTATATCTGTGCGCCGCATTTTATTACAGCAGATAATCATTACTTTAATTCGTTAAGTTATTGCAATAATTACAAATACGTTTTTAATTAAGCGTCGACAGTTGATTCTAGAAATTATAATAATAACCTCTTCAGATAAGAATTTGTACTTTCAAAACTTTACGAATGATTATAAGTATACTTAAATCACATGTTTGAAGTGGTATTGACTGTATAGATTCCGTGTAGTATGTTGTATATGTGCAAGAAACAAAAATGTCTTCAACATCTAAAATCAACAAAGAAAATTTTCGACTTTTGGACTTGTCCAGCGATGAAGAATCTGAAGACTTACAGCTAGAAATAATACCAAGCAGAAAAAAGAAAATTACCAGGTTTGTAATTGTAATAACTGACAATGAATTACAAGTTAACAGTGAAATATAAACAATTTGTTGACAACTTGTCAAGGTCACTAGGAAACATTATTTTATTCATATAATATTGCTACAATCCATAAGCACATACATGTTCATTTAGGTTTTAGCAACTCTAATATAATTATAGATTGGGATTTAGTTAGAATTCTTAACATTTTAGAAGAGAAAGAAGTAAAGGCCTTGCTCCACAAGCTCCCGAGCCAAATATAGGACAAGAAGTACAATGTGCTCTCCGCTGGGCTGTGAGGGGTACACTTTTGTTGTGGCTGTTGATGCTTACATGGATCTGTGCAACACTTTATGACCAAGTCTCCACTATGAAAATACATATTGATGAAGGTATGTCATTTTATATTTCATTTTACTATTAATAATCAAACACAGGTCAACAAAGCTATTTATTATCAGAGGATAAAACAAGATACTTGTTTGTAAAATGTATTTATTCTGCCAATCAAAAACTAAAGCCAAAGTGAGGATTTAATACCAAAGTTAGAGGCAGACTGTCTTGTCACACCATCTGCATGGTTTTATATTTAAGTGATGATAGAGCGAGCCGAGTAGTGAGGTAATTAATACAAAGTACCCTCTAATATTATCTACTCACTAATACAACTCACCAGCAATAGCACAACAATCTAACACTATTATTATTAAAAAATAAGTTTTACCACTATTAATTGAATACATTTTTCCTAAATATATTTATCATGTGTAATGAAAGCAAGAAATTCTTTATTTTTATTACAGCAGTTATTTTGTAAGCAATGCTAACTTTAATATTGTATACTATAGTATAAACTGCTCACAAATAAATTTTCATCACAGTAAAACATACTTTACTCCACTTTCTGATTCTCTGTATTAGTTAGAAATATAGAAAAGTACTAATCATATACCTAATGGTGGTAAAAGACATAGATATACTATATTGGTCAATAAAAGTACTAAAAATAACATGATGTGATTATCATCATGTTTGTAATATAAAACATTGTGATGTTATTAAAATTCTTGTACTTAAGGTAATTCAACACTAACCATTATACTACTGCCGAAAAGCATTAACCAATCCCAGGTCAATCTATGCACAGATAAGATTTATATAGAGGATGATGATATATCCAGGTATCTTTAAATCTCATGTGCATAGGAAATCTTTAGCTAAGTGTGCCCCTCCTAAACCACTTTAACACTGATGGTGGGCAATCAATGTGGACCTATTTATAATAAAAAGTTAAGATATAAATTAAAACTGCTAAAAATAAACATGTTTTTAATTTTATTTTATTTATTCGGTTTTTTTTCCAAACATATAGTCAACCCCATGATACTATAATAGTTTATTATTAGAATAATAATAAAACCTTGTTGCCCCTGTCTTCTATGGCATTTTTAGGGCCCATGTAGAGATGGCGAGTTACCGTCTGCCCATTTGTCCGTGTTCCCCCAACATTGCGACGGGTAGACTCCATAGTCCCCATATTCCGAGACCCCTAATACCACTAGCAGTTCGCGCCAAAAGCCCTTGCATTAGTGTATGGTGTACAGGGATAATCGCCAACCAATACCACTCCACATTTACATTAAATTTGTCAAGGGGCCTCTACGTGTTGGCCTTCCCATGGACACACGCAAGCCCCCTAAAAGTCTGGGCCATTTTTATGATCCATGGTCTTGAAAGCCATACAGTATAATAATTGCTGTTTTTCTTTTTTTTTTGATTCCCCTCAATTTATATTTTGTTCATGGCCACCAGCTAGTCCTTTGACATGGCCTCCTCCAACTGTTTCCATTTGTCACTGTTTTTAGTGAGCATTAACCAGATGCTCCTTGTCACCACTTTCAGGTTGTCTGCCCAGCTTCTTGGCTGTCTGTCTCTCTTCTTCTTATCTTCTACAATATATTTTTTTATACTCTGACTTACTTTAATTTTATATGGTAACTAGGATATGCCTGCAACTTCATACAAGCTTGCCTTAATAAAAAAAAGATGTCGGCTATTATTTTAGTGAAAACTGTGTGTATGCAACCGAACACCTACAAACTGCTTCTGGGAAAATTCCTGTGTGATTTCTGGGATGTTGATGGGATTGTTAAATATCTGTGAAAAAATCACATTGGAATTCGATTTTTTTCATCAAGCCATTTTAAAAAATCCCAATAAATTCCCGCGAGATTCCCAAGATAAAAAGTAGCGTAGATTTTAAGTCTATAAATTAGCTGTCCATCAGCAAATACCGCATCGAAACAGGCCTAGTAGTTTTTACGTGAATCCTGAACAAATATACAAGAAATTAAATTAATATTTCATTGCATTCTCCATCATTTACATCAGTGGTTCCCAAACTTGTTTTGTATACTGCCCACTTTGAGAATAAATTATTTTTTAGCGCCCCCATTTTTTCACGTACTTAAAAAACAATATAACATCAAATTAAATTAACTGATTATTGGGAGCTACATTAGCGGAGAAACATTCATTCTAAACGAGACTTTTACTATAGCCTGCAAGAGTTAACTTGAGACCTAAGCGCAATAGGTAGTACACAACGGCGCTGAGGTCTCAAGTTAACTCTTATGGGCTACACCTGCCGATGCCTATTTTTTTCTGGGACTTCTTACCGCCCCATTTTACGCCTGCAGCGCCCACAAGGGGGCGTTATCGCCCACTTTGGGAACCACTGATTTAGATAGTGTATTCCAGTTGTATTTTTTAAATAGCTTCAATGTACAGACACGGCATTTTTAGAATTTTGTAACATACATAAAAATGTGTATTATAATTGGTTTGTCATAAGTGGAGACCCAACATCCATACCCCATCCCTGCCCCTAGGCAAACAGGCGTGGTAATATGTATAAGTATACAAGTATCAAAATTATGGCATAAATAAATTTTCGTCCATAATTCTGAACATCTTGAAAGTCTAGAAGTACTCCCAGTTGATTTATATTTTAAACAAAAATATCTGAATTTTCTATTATTTAATAATAACTGGATAATATTCAACATTAAATTATACTGACTTATATCATTTGTAACATGATATCGCGGGTTTTGTAACATATAGGTGTATACGCAAAATGTCATAATTTTGTTGTTTACTAAAACTATGCATGTTACAATTTAGAAAGTCTTACTAGTATGCAAGTTGTACCTAAAAAGAAAGGTATTCCAAATTTTAGCCTTATACAATCAACTAGAGTTGGGTATGGAACAGAGAGCATGAAAGTAGAGTAAACGCGGTCGAGGTGCGAGCACTGCGCAAAATCTGCGGAGTGACGCTCGCGGACCGCATTCGTAATACCGAAGTAAGAAAGAGAGTTGGTCTGAAAGAGAGTGTCAGGGTGAAGGTAAGGAAAGGAATGCTCCAGTGGTTCGGGCATGTGGAAAGAATGTATGATGAAAGAATGACTAAAGGGGGCGTCCATAAATTACGTGAGGTGTTTTTTTAAATTTTCTGCGTAAGATTAGATGAGATTTGACTCGACCCCTTAAACACCTCACGTAATTTATGGACGCCCCCAAACAGATATACAATGCAAAAGTGGATGGATTCAGAAGTCGCGGAAGGCCACGACACTCCTTCCATAATCAAATTGATCGTGTATTAGCAGAAGGTGATGTCAGGAGCCTTAAGAACAGACGAGCGTGCATGAAAAGAGCTATGAATGTCAAAGAAACAAGTGAGGTGTGTAAGAATAAGCCTGTATGGCGCTCTGTTGTTTGTGCCCACCCCGCAAGGGACCTGGCGTGAAGTTATGTATATATGTATCAATGTACATACAATCAACTAGTTTTGTTTTATTCACAATTTTATCCTTTCTGTAAAACTGCATTTTTTTCTGTACGCCCATTTGTTATGAAACCCTCGATATATAAACAACTTCAACAATCATTTAAAGTTTTATTTACCATTTTTAAAATTAGTTATATAACAGCAAAGGTGTAGCCCCACCCATTTGTACTTTTAAACCATTCCATATTCCTATAAATGTGTGATATAAACCTATTCAGAGTAAGAATTTATAGAAAACTAGTTAAAAAGGAAGACAATTTATAGGCCATAAAAGACAGTTTATTTTTTATGTATATGAAGCCGCAGTAAGTAACTAATTACTTATTTAATTTAAAATAATTTATAATTAACAGTTGTACAATAACGGATATCCTGTCGGCTTTTATTAAGCGTCTAAACGTCGCTCTACTAGTGTTTAGTGTTTAGGTGTAATGTCAATAACCTTACAATGTGGCGTGTACACATGTCTATTTTTAATTATTACATGGGGCCAAGTAAATGTAAACATTAAACTTGGAAGCCCCCCTAGTACTCATTTACGTGACATTACAACTCCCTAGCGGTCGTGTGCCATAAACACGCCATGTGTAGTATACTATATTGTCTTTGTCAAATGCCTTAAGTTCCCAAGGTTTTAACATATTTTTTATTTACTGACTATGTATATTCCCCCCGAGTTAATAAGTTACGCTACATTTATGGTTGGTTCTAGGAGAATAATGGGGCCGATTTTAAATGCCTAGACTACATAAAGTAACGGAAAATTACTTTTAAAAATGTATCCTACCAGAATATCCGTAGAGGCGTTATTTTACTATTGTAGCGTCAAGCCTCTTTCTGTCCTTCCTCTTACATTTGAGGCGCGGGTAGTAAACTGAGTAATAGCGCGTCAAAATTAGATTGTGTACCGTATCAGTACAAATGGATTTTGAACGGGACACAACTCTACTCGGAGAAATAAGGGTTCCAATTATGGGTTTTTGCCAAAATAATAAGTACAGGACTATAAAAGTGTTAAATATTTAAAGGCGGGAATATTGAAATATGAAAATAACCGTAGTCACAGGCTCACTTGCAGACTATCAAATAATGACTTTCGTAATAATTAGTTGATGCTTGTCAATCATCGCGTGATGAAGGGTTCCTTAGAGGTGAAAAATGTAGACTGTTTTCGTGATCTGGCTAATAAACCAAAGCAGAAACTACTTAACGTGTATTGTTCGAAATAAATTCCGTTACAAAGTATTTTTATGATCTACTTAATTGAAAAAGTTATTAAGAACATTAATTATGTTTTTACTGTATCTCACTTATGTTTTCTCCACACGACCGCTTGCACTGAAAATACCGCCCCTAAACCACCCCACCCGCACCGCTAAATTCCCTACATCTTCCTGTCAAATTTCATGCATGTAGATCCAGTAGTTTCCGCGAAAAATAACCGTAATATGTACGGACAGATGGACGTACATTGATTACGGATTACATAAGGTCTCCGTTTTTGCCAAATATGGATTTTTATAGTGTGCGAAACACTAATGTTGTTGTGTGACGTCAGCGTCAGCCCCGTCCGGTTAAGGCGCCAAAGTGACAAATCCAGTTTTAACATATTTATTTTGATAATAAATAATATTTTTTATCTAAGTTATGTTTTTAAGCCAACTTAAGTTAAATAATAGTTTAATAATTAAGGGCATCAGATTAGTTTCCAAGGAATAAATTATAACCTGACTAATTTTGAAGCAAATCAGCTGTTTTATTTGCGCAACTGTAATGTTTAATTTGTTCATGTTGTATTTTATTCTATGTAATATCTTCTATCTGAAGATTGAAAAATCGGGCTTTATTTAACCAACAAGAAATTTGCTTGTATTTCCTATGCGTGGCCAATGGCATAGGGCATAAATTCCCTATTACATCCGACACGCACCAGTTTTATTTCTATCGCGTGATGAGACGCGTTAAATAGAGACAACTATAGAGGCGGAGTAATCCATTAAAGACAAATTGCCTCCTAAATGGGACACGCTTGTAATACAACAAGTCATTTGTAAGAGAATTTTAAAAAATGTATACGACTAGAGTATTCCTGATTTAATCCTTAACAATTGACCGTTTATGGCCGGTTCCTATATCTAACCAACCGTTCATTTGCCCTGCATTGATTCAAATTTTATATAAGCTCAAGTAATGTCAAAATTCAACCGTAGTAGGACAAGTAAATTAATAGTAACATATACATAGGAACCGGCTGTTAGCCATTTCGGAGATTTTTCGAGACGAATTTTCATACGGACTGAGACAAAGCTTCTAAAAACGGGCGTTAAACAAGGTACCGCATTTATTGCACTTATCAGTTAATTTTGGAGTTTTATCTTCTAAGTTATTTGAAGTTTGTCACGAACAGGGGTCTTAAAAGGTTAAATGATCTTAAAGAAATATAAAATTGGAGACTAAAACACACATTTTATGTTAAATTTTCGTACTGCATTTCGATATATTGCATAGGGCAGCCCAATTCTTCTATTACTATCTTGTGAAAATCGCCGGACGCTATCGTTTCAATCGTAGATTTACTTGATTTTGATATTCTATGTATTCCAATGACGTGCTCGTGGTACGACAGTCTATCTTTATAAATATTTATAAGCAAATTTTGGGTTTAATTTTTCAATTTTCATTTCGGCTTAAGCCATTTCTGCTAATTATAATACGAATGTTTTTCTCCTATTATACGCCGCGACGATATCGAGAAGGTATTGTGGATTTAGTAGAATACGATTTTTTGCAATGGAATCGTACTTTGTATATCTTCTTCGCAATATCGAGATGTTGAAATAGCAGAATTATACCCCAGAAGATATAAATATAACATCAATATTCCAGGCGTATGGTAGAGGAGGGACTGTAGACACAGCTAGTTGAAGTATATATGTATATCATTGATTGACAGAAACTGAAACAAAAATATCTGACTAGAACAACTGATAATTAAATTCTTTATTTTTAATAAGTATCAAATGAAACAGATTCTTTTGTAAAGCCTCATGTATACGGGTATACGCGTTTAATTTCTAGCTTCAGTTTCTTATAAATGTTTAATGTTGTACAAATTAGGACGACGTGGGTTGTTCTCGTATTCGAAGTGAAAGGAGTTAAATAATATCTGGAAGTGAACCATATTACACCTTTAAACAACGTTTTCCTTTGCACCGTGTATTAAAAACTTCAACTAACTGCATTTAAAATGTATATGAATTCCAGTTCGTTTTGAGGGCTCACTATGTAACTAAAATGTACATAGGCATACGAGATACCGTAAGACAGGTCTTTAAAATCGTATATTTAAAACGTTTTTGTCACCGCATTTGAAAAATAATGTAAGCTATCGTTTAAGTGAAAAATATGCCATTGTAGGCTCATTTTTATGCACCTGAATCACTACAAATTATTCCCAGAAAATTCCCGCGGGATTCCCCGTATAAAAAGTAGCGCAGAGCTATTAAGTTTAAGAATTCGGTGTCTATCTTCGAAAACCGTACCGAAATCGGCCTAGTAGTTTTTACGTGAATCCCGAACAAACAAATAAACCGACAAACAGACGAGAAATAAAAAAATGTATGAGTGTGTTCTCAGTCATTTATATAGTATATTCAGCGGTTTTTTTTTTAATAGCGTCAATTTACAGCCATGGCATGTTTAGAATTTATGGATAGATACAATATTAATGTTAACTTAATGTCCTAAATATTTCGAGAATAATAAACTTTTTATTATATTCGCGTTCATTTTTATCACTCTATATATATTTATATAGAAAATAGCTCGCAACCATTAGAACTTATCTTTGTTTTATCATCTAATTCACTAATCCCGCTTATCACATCCAGTTGCTGTACATTCAATGCGTCATTGCCTGCACGCATGCGTTGCCCCGCCTGTGTGACGTCACGCCTAGTGCTTGGTCCACCGTCCTCAGAGAGACCCGTGTCCTCAAGATAGAATATTAATGTTGAAAAATACAATAACAACCGTACCGTCAGTATACTGTAGAAAATAAAATCAATAACACCTGTGATAAATTTTGTATGACAACGGTCATGTTTAACTGTGTTTAGCGATCTGATGACGTGCTTTGTTTTGTTTTTAATGCGTGCATAATTTTTGACGTGTGGTCAGATGACCAATTGACTACGGAATTGCGGGTCTTTGTAAAATATTATATGTCATTTAGTTACTATAATTGTAATGGTTTATTATCATGGTAGTTAAGTTGCAAGACTTATAAATTCAAAATATTAATATTTTAATTTCCTACAGTTATCATTGTTAGCTTATTCTTGTGTAAATCCCTGATGTTGCAAACGTCCATAGGTGGCGGTAACCACTTTCCATCCTTACAATATTGTTCTACAAATACGTTACTATAAGAGTAATTACTTAGTATCCAATATTATTGAAATGTAATGCATATAAAATATAGAACTGCTATTGTGTATGCTATTGGAGTAATAAATTGCATAATTCTATGATCTCTATTGAAAATATAGGCTTTCATGCCACTTTCATTTTTTGTCTTCTATTTACGACACAAGTTTACATATGGCTTTGTTCTCTCAATATCATTAGTATTGTATCTTACTTGTAATTTCTTTATTTTGAAGACAAACCAACTTTAATTATTTATTTTTGTATATATTATTCTTTAGCCCTGTGATGCTAGTTAGATACTCTGTAAGATGTGTAAATTCACTAATGATCGGTTCATATATCTTATATTCATTCGCTTGCCCCGCTTACCCTTGGGTTGAATTTTGACATTTCATGTTCACTGTATGGAAAATTTGTCACAATTGAATCGATAGTAAAGCAAATAAACAGTCGGTAAGATATAAGAAGCGGCCGAAAATCCTCATCATCCGAGTGTTAAATCCCGGTTGAGGTCGGAGCGTTCACTCCGCCCAGGGTCCGCTTTCTTACTTTTCCTACTCCACTTCGCGGGGTCTTCAGCATCCCCCGTTTTGAGACCATTGGCACGCATGTCATCCTTCACGACGTCAAGCCAACATTTCTTGGGCCTTCCCCTTCGACCGGGACCTGGCGGAGGCGGCATGGCTAGACATTTCTTCCCCACATAATTAGCCGGCGGCCGAAAATCATCTTATCTTAGCATTGAAAGTGTAGTCGCTCACAGTGACTTACTTCGCCCCTTAATCTCTTAAGCGTACCTCAATGTCTCTTATCGAATCAATTACCATTTTGAGTTAACTGCAGAAGATTAATCCGCGTTAGCCTCTATAGAGATTTTGTTGGTAAGCTTAACGATATCTTACACATTCTCTTGGGGTACCCAGAACGCAGCTTCCACTGCGCATGCCCCTATTCATTCACCCGACAGGGCTTATTGGTCGATAATGCCACAGCATAACGTACCTCGCGTACTTACACTTTTGAATACACTATGCACGTTCTTATCTAACCGTGGCACGTTGACGGAATAAAAAGACATTATCGTTTAATGCATCTTGCGTACCATCTATTTTTGCAATATCGACATTCTATCGAGGGCTTTGTACCAGAGCTATTATAATAATTATGATCGAATTTAACAAACTAAGTAAATTACCTGACAAGAAATTAACTTGTACACGATAAACTGAGACGTTATGGTACTGCTTTTTCTGAGAAAATGTTATAGTTATTGACCATTTCACGCAGATGTAGCGATGGATTCAATACGTTATTTGTGATGCGGTGTTGTTGTTAATTGTTATAGATGTTAAAAAATTAACAGATAACTTATTTATAAAGCACTGACATTGATGTAGCTATTCGTTAACCGTGTTCAACTCTATAAAGAAGATGCATATGACCACAGTCAACAACTATAACATTATCGCAGGTTAAGCACGAGTATTATATTTGTGTTATTTCTCTTAAAAACGTCCATCAAGTGAGCCGTCCGCCTGTCTGCTGAACTCCTGCAATGTGACTCTGGCGCTGATAAGTTTTTTTTAAATTTCACTAATTACCTCTCAGATCGGCAGTATGTTAGCAGCTGTAGAGTATACCTCTCGTGATGTAAATATCCACTTGATGATGGTAACCACTTTCACTCTACTGTTCCGTTAGCCTGTTTGCTTGATATTGAATATATGAAAATTTATTAGCCAATGTTTTCAATTCAATTTATTTATTTGCTAAAACATGATGCCAACATGATTTATCATGTCAACATGTTTTTTTACATTATTGTTTCATATGTTTTTGCAAAGGCGTGCACATTTACATCAATTAATCAAAATTACTGGAACTGACAATGTTACATTTTATACATATACGGCCTTACTTATAATAGTTTGTTACATTTTAAGAAACTGCTCAGCAAGTGATTGGTGTAAATTTTACCCATAAGCTCCTCTTAAGGATAAGAGGTGGTATCATAAATTTAATTATTTATTTGAAACTTTTACATGTATCAGGCAGTATTTTTTTATTATACTAGCCCCTAAACTAGTGCACTGTATTATAGGAGCTAAATAACTGTTTAGAGTTTAAATTATCAAGCATAGATAAACATATCATCAATACCTTACCGCATAAAATACAAAATCAAAATTAACAATAATTACTTTAATATTACGTCTAATTTATAATAATAATAAATGTAATTAATTCAAATATATATTATGCAATTATGTTGTTTATGACATTTTTGTCGATACTTGGCATAGTCATTAAAAATATATGTATTTACTCGCTTTGTGAAATTAATTTCTACGATGCAATGTGTAGTTTAGAATTTAACATAGGGTTAAAGTTCGTATTTAAATCAGTTGAGATTATTTAATATAATTATTCATACTACGTTGGTATAATATATTTTGTAAAGTGTTTGTTTACACCTGTTTGTTATCTATTCAGGTTTAACGGTTACTTCCGATAATTGATTTTGTGTTGTGTCGAGTTGTGCGTGTTTGTCATTGAACATAACAAGAAATACAGTTTTATAGTGGCTATAAAATTGTTGTATACGTGACTCAAGATTAGTTTGGTGATTGCTTATTTGGGGTAATTTTGTTAGGAGCGTATTCTAGAATTCTTGTACTGGAGGCGATGTTTTAGTAATTTCAGTATAGGAGGCTGTTAGACCCAATATGACATGTGCAAGGTCGCTGGAAGGCTTTGATTACAAAAATGTAGAAACGGGCTATATGGCGTAAACTTAAATAGATAGGTCCAGCTGTGAATTGCAATTGGCTGTCGATGACTTGTACCTAAACTGACAATTGAGAGTAACTGTCCAAATATAAAAGTATTTGGAAATGCATAGGGCATCACAATGCTTCATGACATTTTTTTGGACCATTTCTGATGCAAGCCACGGAATCTTATCCTATATAAAAATCTTAAATTAATTTATTTCTATTACTATCTCAACCACAAATTATTTTTAATCAATATTCTTATCTCAACTCGAATGTTATTCCGCTCTCATCCCAAAGTAAAAACAATAGCAATTAAGTATGGATAGTGTAAAAATGAAACTATCTGTAAAATGATTTTACTTGTTAACTCTATTATTAGACAACAGTAATGATGATTAGGCTGCAAGTAAAGGAGACAGCAATTGCGATACTCACAGAGAGGACAATACTTTTTGGTGAATGATTCTGTTTTTTATTGTTTACATGGAAATTAAACTTTTTTGCATTATTTGCATGATGTTCCTAAAGCGTATCGATATCCTTTTATTAGTTTATCATTAATCTGCGTAGAAAGTGTATCCGATACTGCGTATAGTGTATACCATACATATATATACAATACAAATAAATAAAATTGAAGTGTCTGTTTGTAATGTAAAAATAACAGCTTTTTACTATATTCATATAAATTGTATACGGCACATATCGGTGTTTCAAACTATTATTTTGTTTAATAATAGTTTGAAACACCTATACAAGCAAAAATATACTTGGATCCAATTGTCACTTACGATAAAATTGCGGTATTGCGGCCATTTTATCGTAAAAGAACAATTTTTAAAGTTTTGTCAATTCTCGGCTTATCTCTGAAACGGCTGGACAGATTTTGACCGCACTTAGGCTCTTTTTTTAGGGCTCTGCGTAAAAATTTCCACTTGGACAAAGTCTTGCGGCGGCTAAAAATGCCGTGATTTGAAGCTATTAAAAAAAATCTCTATTTTTATTAGATATCTTTGACAGAGCAGTTTTAGTAGTGATATCATGTAGTAACATTACTTATCTTAAGTTTTTGAGGGAATTTCTGAAATTCATTTATATTTTTTACTAAAAATCATCATCTTGCTGTAAATTACCCTTAAGTTTAAATATTTGCAAAATAACTGTAATCTTTGTTAGCCATCCAACGGGGACGAACTCACGGGCAAATGCTAGTTAGATAATACATGTGTGCTAATGAAATGAAAATGCGCATGTTAACATTGATGTAGAATGTCTGTTAAAACTACAGGCTAATTAATGTACAGCATATGCAATTTTTGTGTTAAGATTTTTCACATGGTCAGACCGTACACAAAATTTGTTTCTTTTTGCTAATTTTAAAATGGGTAAAGTTGAGAATAGATTTGGTTTGATTTAAATATATACAAAAATATGGCCGTGGGTTGATTAAAGAATAGAAATGGATCAATTTAAGAAAAATATACTCGTGGGGTTTGACGTCTTGGGTTGAATCATTTTTCCGTTTATCGTTCTAGAATATACACCTTAGATAAGATTTCACGATAATGAATAAAGGATTAATTCACTTTGGGGCAAAATCAAAACTTTAAAACTGTCTAACTAAGACTGGTAGATGAAGAATATTTTGCAACTCGTATACTGATAGTTTAATACCATTATGTACTTTTAATAATCATCAGGTTATTTAAAATTAGCAAGTTTCTGTCACGCCATTTGGCCTTGTGGCTTGTGTAAGTGATAAAAATTAATCAAGCTAATGCTTTCACTATGTTCGATCGGTTTAATGTGCTCGTATAAATATTTTCAAGGTTTCAACAAATCGTAGTATTTTAACAGGGAATGGTTTGTTCTTTAAAAGATTTATATCGTGAATTAGGAATTGAATATTAAAATTAGCTGCGGATGATATTCCTTGAATTTTCTACTTTACAATATGTACGTATTTTCAATTAATTATTTTTACTGCCAGAAATACGCCTACTGACTGACTGTTCACCTGGTTATAAGTGTTTACTATGGCAGATGGACGTTGGCAACTCCAAAAACGTTGACAATGTCACAAGTCTCGAAGAAATTTTAAAACCATCTTAAATGAACCTGTGAGGTTTTTGATAATGAGGTGATGGCACGTGGCTGGAGACGATATGAGTGATGTCCAAAAAAGTAAACCACGAAACGTTTGTATAGTACCTACTGGGGGTTATACACAACTGGTATGGGGCTTGCAGACGCAGCCTCACGCACACGCAAAGCTGCTGAGCTGACAAATGCTGACAAACTATGTATCTACAAACCAATGTTAAGCTTTGAATCTTTGAAGAATGCGAAATAAAACTTTCTAGAGAATCGATGCGTAGGAGCATGGTAGTTCAAATCTCACTTAAGATCTGCCTCTATTGTAGTATCGTTCCATAATGTTTGCAATAAATTGAGGTTTCAATATTTTTTTAAATAATTAACCATTATAGTAAAGTTATGTCTTAATATTAAGAGATCTATCTAGAACAGCGCATAATCTAAATTATCTACTCCAAGTTTTAATCTCCTATAACTAGTCAAAGAGCGACAAGATAATGTCTTTTTTATAAACCGGATTATAACGTTTGCGCAAAAAATATGTCCGCCGCTATTGTTAGTTTTGTATGCAAATTAATGGTGTCCAATATATTATTTTAATTGTCGACTAATTTAATATGTAAGGTTTGATAATCATCTTGTATTTAATAGCATCGTATTGTCTGCAAGATCAAGGGTACCAACACTTGTGTTATTTCAGCCATTTCAAATTCAATGTCATTAATACGCAAATGACCTCATGAGTTGTTATTAGTAGTACTCTGTGTTTGCCTTGTCAATTTGCCACGCACGTGCCTTAAATACAAGAAATTATTAACTCACGAGTAGTTGATTGTACTAAATTTCCGTAACGATCTCTTATCCGAAATTTTTAAGCCACATCTTAAAAGGAACAATAGGATCGTTAAGTACATGCGCAGATATTTATCCTCCTTTAAAGTCACAAAGACAAATCATCTTTCTTTAGGCAGCCGTAGCTCACCATAAAATGTTTAGTTAATTTGTGCAATTAGCATGTATTAAATAAATAATACGACGTTAAAAATAAGTACTAATACTACGGTGATAATAAATAAAATTTAAATATTACTCTACCCTGTGACACCTGATATTTTCTAAAACACTCTTTAGTTTAGAAGAATTATCATTTCTAGGTTCGGGCATTAGTATTAGTTTCCAGGACGAATTTGTAACACCAAGCTTTCAGTTTTACGTCTGACGGATCACTGCTTGGTTGGGTATTAATTGGCTGCTGCTCAATTTAGGCGTGAATTTTAGCTCTTGCTCTGTCATTAATATCAAGGCCATACTCATTCCAACAACCTTTGTATGTACTATATCTAAAGAATTTTTGAAAGCTTTGTCATTTCTGTATGTAAATTATGGTGACATCGCACACTTCTTTTATATAATAAATACAAAAAAGCCATCGCCGCATTACCTTGGACTTTAACTATCATGATATCTTATTAAATATAGAAGACAGACAAACAAGCTACCGATCGGTAAATTGCAATTAGTATAGTGTTATCGTAAATAATTGTAACCTGCTCCATAATACATCGACCATGCAAAAGTAATTTAACTAGATAAATTATTCATATCGATTGTCATCATAGTCTCTCATTCGCTGATTTGACGTGCGTCGAAGCAGTCGTACTCGTGTGCGTTCATCGTGAATCGCGATACAATTTGGACAAAAAGTGAAAGTGAGTTAAAAGTGAAAAAGGTTCAAGTTCGGATGCATTTACGGTAGCGTCCACGGAAAGTTATGGAGAGTGGCGTGCATGCGGCAGTGCCGCTGCGAGTGGGGAAAAAAATGAGGAAGAGGCGGGAACTGGATGCTTTAGTTGTCGGGTTGAGAGGTGGTCGGCTACTGTCCGCTTCGAGTGACGAAGGAGAGCCCTGGGGAAGGCGGACGACGCGTCGGCGTCGTTCTAGACCCTTCGTCCGGCTGGCTGCAGCTCTTGCTCTCTGTGTTTGCGTCGTCTCAGCAGCAACAGTATTATGGCTGTTCGTAGATGTGCGGCGACAGATCGTCTCCCTTCGAATCGAAATGGACAGAGGTGCGCCTATTCAAATAAACATTTAAATGCAATAAAATTATACAAGATAAGTACTTGTATAGAAGTATTATTGTTTACTATCATCTAAGGAAGTATACGCCTGATTTAGATTTGTTTAAGCGTTAATAGCTCTTTTGTTTGTTAAATCACGTATAAAGACAATAATATAACATCATCTACTGGCAAAAAAAATAGTGGGACGAAGTCCAAAAATTTGAATTATATTTGAACGCGTTAATCTTAGAATCTATAAGTCTGGTTTAAAAAATATTTGTGTAATAGATAGATTGGATAATTGAGATAAGTTACAAATTATCCCGCTCTACTCTAGTAATTTTATTAAATTTTTAGTGGCATTTCGTGCTTTATTCTAGTAAATAAAGTGATTCCTTTCACCCTTTCAGACTATCTTATGGAGCAAATTAAAATATATTGTTTTAACCTTAAGGGTCTCATATCACTCAAGCATCCATGATGTATGTTTTATGGAACTTAAATAGTTAGCATTGTATATAACATAAATTTTCCTGTCTTTAATTTATATTGACAGCGTACGAAAATTTGGGCTAAGACACACATACATACATACAGGTGTATGGACGGACATAACAATTTAATTAGGGTTCCTTTGTTATCAGAATGCTTACGGAACCCTCAAAAACAATCTAAATAAAATTTTGCTCATTCGAAAATCGTTCATTACACTTCGTAATGTATTTAAATATATTCCAATTTCAATTGCTCTGATTTTTAATGAGTATCATTTGTATTCCAAGAACGCGTAGGCCGAGTCCTTGTGCGAAGTTATCTGGAATTCATCAAAATAATGTCGAGGTCCCGATGTTATAACCCACGCCTAATTCTCCCGTTCATTCGCTAACAGTATTGTTGCATGCAAACACTGACATTATGGCAATTCTGAAAGCAATTAAACTTCGCTGTTTAAGGCAACTAGTAGTTGCTCATTTCGCGTTTTGGTAAAAAGCAAGCTTTAAAATGGACAATATGATATAAAGGCCTTGAAGATATAATTTGTTGATCTGTGTATACTAAGTGATATTTCACTGGAAATTAGTGAAATGATAGTGCAGAAATGGAGAAAGAATACGATTTCCTGTGGACGGACAGCCTGTCGTAAGAAGGGACAAAACAACCCACAGCCAGGTGGTAGGGGATTTGCCCGTCTATCCTATCCCGTCATACCCTAAACCAGGGATGGTAGCCATTCTACCATCCCTGGTCTAGGTTATGCCGCCATAACAACGTTAAACTGTGTTCCGGCATTAGTGGTCAGGTTCCAGTCCCCCTTTAGAGAACTGCAGCACATTGGTAGCACTTTTGTTGTTACTAATGTTCATAGGCGATGGTAACCGATTTCCATCAGGTGGGCTGTCTGCCTATCATCTGTACTCTCGCAATCAAAAAAATCATATATATACTTATAATAAAATTGTAGAGGTCGAATTTCTGTACAGTGAAAAAAAATGCTAAAAACCGAGTCAGGGGGATGTAAGAAGTGAAATAAAATTAATTTAGATTTTTTGTTTCTCTGTTTGTCTGTTTATCTGTTTATCTGTTTGTTTGTCTGTTTGTACCGGGTAATCTCCGAAACGACTGGATCGATTTACACCGGCTTACCGATTTATTTTAAATTTTGTACGGTAATAGCTTATATCCCTGATCAACATATAGGATACTTTTGATCCCGAAAAATCAAAGAGTTCCCGTGGGATAGTTAAATAGCTTTAATTACTTAAACAGCTTATAACAGACTTAAAGTAATTTCTATGCAACGTAACACAATAGAAGCGGATATTTTGACAGGGTGTGGTGTTGGTGTGAGAGTTTTATCTTATAAATATATTATACAAAGCTGATAAGTTTGTTTCTTTGTTTGTTTGCTTGAACGCGCTAATCTCAGGAACTACTGGTCTGATTTAATTTTTTTTCAGTGTTAGATATCCCAATTATCGAGGAAGGCTATATACTATCACGCTAAGAGCAATAGGAGCGGAGCACCAATGAAGAATGTTTAAAAATCCCGGGGTATTGTTAACTTACTTTTTTTGAACTTTTCCACGCGAACGAAGTCGCGGGCAGAAGCTAGTTATAAATAAAATTGTTTGTAAGTGCTTAGCATATGAAACATAAAAATCGACTTTATTTACAATCGTTTACATTAATCATTTTCTTAGGATTCTTAAGGGGCGACCATTAATTTAGCAAGGATTTTTTGCGATTTTCCAACCCCTCCAGGGGTATGACGACTATAACCCTGGTGAGATATCGTGAGATTTAAGTCAACACCCTCCCCCATCCCACAATCTCACATGAGATTTGTTCAAAATGTATGTTTCTAAGAAAACATAATAATATGCTTAATATTTTTATTAAAGACTTAAATATCCATAGACAGGACCACCACCAACAAAGGATTAATAAAGATGTTTTACTTCACAGTAACACATTATCAATTAGCTCGAGGCTTTCGAATATGCTCTGTGGAAATATTATTGCAACATGTTTTCGCATATTACAAAACATCACAGACAATTTAGTTCAGCAAGAAAAATCTTTGTAAAACACTATTATTACTGTCACGATATTTGTTAAAATTTTAACTGCTTCCCTGCCATTATGTATTCAATTTACTAGTAATAAAGATAACCAACACATGTCAGTATATTCAAAAAGTCAACGCTCGTTTATGTCTGTGTATTTATGATATGTATGATGGCCATAACTAATCTCGCTATTTCACTACAAAATGCTGTAACAAAATCCAGTTAAACTTCATCCTTAAGTAATTTATGTGAATATAGACCATAAATTAGAAAGACAGAATGACAATCGGACATTATAATTTCATAAGGTTTCAATTCTTGTCACTTTGACTATAGAACCCTAAGCATTTATATGATACTTACCGAAAAAAAAACAACAAATGTGCAATATATAGTAATTTTTATGTTTAATTTCGCACCGACTTCAAGATGTTGAAGAAAAAAGTCGTCAAAATTTTATTTTTCCGGTTTTTAGTTTGAAATCGGTTTTGTTTTTGTTAAACAAATATTCATTTTTACTGCTTAGTTGCGCAAATACTTGAATCGCTTTAGAAATAATATGTTAAGTGAAATTGCGTAACATGCTTACAAAAAATTAAATGCCTGTGGAAGATGTAATAGCACGCACACACTTTCGATTAAAAAAAATGAAAATCGGTCCACAACTGATAGAGAAATCGCTTAAAGTGCATACAAAAAAATTTAGTGCCTGTGGAAAATATTTCGTAAGTTGATTTCTCGATTCGATTTAAATTCGGATATTTTGTTTTAGTAAGGGTTACTCTCGATTTTCGTGGGATTCGCTCATTAGATCCTGGCTTGATGACCATGGGACCGCCTCGGTAGTATATATACTTACGAATAGAGAAAAAAATGAAAATCGGTTCAAATTTGACGGAGTAATCGCGTTGCACATAAAACAAAATTTACAGCCCAATTGAAAACCTTTTTCAGGAAGTCGGTTAAAAAATAGGAACTATACATACAACCAAATATAGAAATTATTTGTATGATATTATTCACAGTGTCAACGAGAAGCGACAGCGTCGGTGACGCTCTGCAAATATGCCACGCAGCGGCGAAATCTTTACGAACCAACGTCTCTGACTTGAATGACAGATTGACAAACTTAGAGAAATATCATTCAGAGTTAAGTAGTAGAGTCGATAATGCAACTAAAGGGCTACAGAGTGTCACTAGTCAACTAGAAGCAACGCCGAATATAGTTGATATGCCGAAGCGGTTAAACGAGCTGCAGAGGACTGTAGCTGATTTTGGATCACAGGTGAGATTAATTATATGTTCTATGTCTGTTTCTGGGCCACGGCTTATTATCGCAGTAATTACTATGATTAAAGAATATATGCTACATACTTGCATGCCCAACAATGTGCAGCGTAAAGTTAGTCGAAACATCGTTATCAAATTTGGTGAGCAACTCATGTTTTTAAAGTATGTTTAGATCGGAAGACATTATACCTATCAAAATTTATGATTACGGGATCTCATATACATTTTGATGCTACAGTAGCATCTGGATATCTCGAATGTCAAGGGAATTGAAAACAAATCGACTTGTTGAGTCTTCGACTGAACAAGTAGTTCGAGATATGAAGTAATTTGATGGCTAAAATTTCGACTAGAAAGCGCGTTTCAAGACTCATAGTTAGCGGCCTAAGAAGTACTGATCGGAATAAAACAAATTTAGGTTTGTTTTACCTGATGGTACACAGCTGTGTGACTTAGAAAGTTTAATTAATGGATTCATTCATTGCACATGTCTGTTCGATTTTATTGTTTCGCGTTCGGGGTATTCCAAGTAAGACGTCATTATGTTGGACTAACTTCGACTTACAGAGTCTGAATTTTGAAATTCAAGTTATCGAGTATAAATATGTACTCAAGTGCCTACGCAGGGAAATAACATTTTGTTCGAGTTAAAAAATCTAAATAATTCGACATACCGAGAATTTGGGGGTTTAGTGGAAGCGAACGGCATTTTTTTCGACTTAACAAGATTTGAGTTATAGAGATTCCACTGTACTTTACCCCAAGTAATAAACGATCAGTTCGAGAATGTAGCTAGATATTTAGTTGCAGTGTATCATTCATCAATAAATGAAAAATGTATTTGATAGACATACGGTAGAATATTTATCACTTTATTACTTATTGTTTGTTATCTTTTAATGATTTATTTTATATGAGAATGATTGCAATTGTTTATTGCTTCCCTTCCTAATAAAATATTTTTACAGTCAGTCAACAAACAGTCATTATCATGATAATCATCCATCACAGTATTCGACAAACTCTCAGATAGAAATAGATGCCTACCTAAAAGACAATTTTTCCTATTAAATCAGGCAATCTACAGCTAATTTAGTTACGTCATAAGATAACGCAGCCACTATAAGTACTAATACTTACTAAGTAATTTAAGCCCGATAACCAATTATTGTAATATGTCTAACCCAAGGTCTATGTTACTTATATAAAAACTTCATTAGGGTTTATAAATATAATTGCATTATCGGAACCTGCTGGGCCGAATAGCCCCCTAATTTTTTCACATTTTTAAACACATTGACCAATTCTAACCATTTACAGATTTATTATTGTATAGATATATTCAAGATAAATTCCTATGGGTATAGTATATTACAATCTAATGTCACATCCACAACAGTACCACCTGAATAAACTGTTATTCATACCGTGCTGTAATAATAAATTATAAGATTGTTTATATTTTTGATTTTTTCTCTCAGAAGTTTGTCTCGAACAGCTTCAAATTTAAAAGGCTGAATGGATTTCAATGAAAATCTTTTTAAGGATTCTTATTTTAGAATTTTATTAAGATGTTCGTCTGTTTTCGTAGGTATTCGATATCTTGCAGGTTTCAGAACATATGTTTGAATTGATTACAGTTGTTTAATTACTTTATTTTGGTTTTTATTGTAGGGACTTCTAATTCGAATTAACTTTTCTCTTTATTTCATTTTGGCTTATAAAGTCCATTATTGTGTTATGTACTATTTTAAAATTACTGAATTTCAATGTATTTTGTAAATTTGTGAAATAAATTCAAAGTAACTTGAAATATATTAGTTAAATGTGATAATAACTATTCCAGATCAAAAGCTTCGAAAGTTCGTTCAACCTGACGAAAAGACAAGCGAGCACAGCAATAGCGGGGGTTGATGAATTGAAAACGTTACTAAACCAACTCGAAATCAGAACCAACGAAACTGCTGCCAACGTAACGGCAAATATTAAACGCGACGAAGACTTAAAGACTCATATAGATTCATTAAACACGACGCTTGAAACAAAAATGACAGCTTTACTCGCAAGGATGGAGGAAAACAATGTAAGTACGCAAGGGTCAAATTAAGATCGATCATGCAAATTAATGTGATTTTTAACTGTGAACTTTCCTTGTTGTGACCTGGAAGATCGCAAGGTTTATTTGTGTGCATAAAATCTCTTATACGTGTGAAGGTTGCATCATTTAGACATGCAGTATACGATTACAATGAGCACATCAGGCCAAGGTATTTCAAAAAACATTCAATCGAAAACACCCCATATCTCAACAACTACTAATGGGTTCTTGCCAAAATCAATTTTCGTTAAAAGTATACCGCAAATGTGATCTCAATAAAAAAAATTATACGTCTGTGTTTGAAAATATTGTGAAATAAACTTAAGAAATACAGTTTTGCCTAATTTTTTTTTACAGAAATCAACGAGCGCAGCAGCACCAACTGTTGCTGTTTCAACGCCCAGCAGTACCACATTGACTGCTACCAATGGAACCACTCAAGCACCCACATTACCACCAGGTAACTTTATACCCTTGATACAAATTTTGTTTTGACCTTTCTTTTGACTTCTATGAAACGTGCACATCGATATTACCGATGCGATCTGAAACTCCCTAATCCACCTTAGTGGAGAATGGTAACAATCCAGTGCGTTACTTGAAAATCGGGATGGGCTAGTCCAACAATCGAAATTTTTGGGACTGATTAACACCATTATATGATTTACAAGCTGCATCTGCGTGGAATTTGTTTTCAAAACCCTCCGATTTTGAAACATTCTTCATTGGTGATCCGCTTCTGTTGGTCTCAGCGTGATGATATATAGCCTAGGAGTGCTATACTTCCTCGATAAATGGGCTATCTAACACTCAAAGAATTTTTCAAATCATACCAGTAGTTCCTGAGATTAGCGCGTTCAATCAAACAAACACACAAACTCTTCAGTTTTATATATTAGTATAAGATACTAACTACCCTATTTATGCCGGATAATTTTATCATCAGGGTAGGTCGAGATCGATTGATACCTTGCAACGATGTAGGCACACATCTTTCGCTTCATCTACTAAATTTAACTGATCTCTTCACACATACTCTTTTACTTTGGATTGCTTATTACTTTATTTTTGTTTCAAATAACTGCAATTTAAAGTATTACAAAAAGGACGGTACTGCTGATAAATCCATAAAACGTATTTTGTAGCTTTATCGTCAACTTTCCTAGAAAATAAATATTAATTATAATTATATAAAAATATATTTAATCCTGTTACAATTTAATAAAAACCTTATACTTTGAACAGATGTTTATTTCTCTACTTGCGTAATTTATTCCATACCCTCGCATCTGAAATAGACTGTTGTTTAAAAAAAAATAAGTTCTCTCTCTTGACTGTTTATTTTGTCAGTGCTTTTTTGTTTTTTTTTTATTAAATATTTTTCTGGCTTTTGTTTTGTTTATTCTTCTTTGTTTGTTTATAATTCTTTCTTTTATTTAATCTTATTATCTTCGGGATTCTTATCCTATCTTACATTTATATGTTTATCACTAATTCAATTTAATCATGTTGAATACGCCGCATTCTACCATCGCCGATTATTAGTTCTGGACAATTATTAATGTTTGGACATTTGCAAAATTTATAAACCAGGCAAATCCATATCAATAGTAATATAAAATCAAAAGCATACATTTTATTGATAAGCAGACGTTTCAATTATACTTCCGGAAAATAGTAGCCTTTGGGGCAATATATTGGGGATTTACTAAAACTGACTCATCCTAAGTTAAAACACAAGTGATTAATTGGAATTCACTATCTATGAGTATAAGCACACCCAGCAATTACTGGGGTTTCCTGCTGAATTGAAAGTGAAATTGAAGTAGGTAACTGTATGTGATTTCAAAATAAATGCAATAGTGTAAATGAAAATTGATATATTAACGACGTCTAATGAAAAATGTCGGTGGAAGGATTTTTTGTCTGTCTATTTGAAAGTTTGTCTTGAATAGTCACCGTAAGCGTTTATGTTAGGTGGAACTGTTGACATACTGCTTCCGCACCGCCCCACGCTGGTGCACAGTGACCATGCTCACGCGCTAGCAGCTCACGAGACTTCAAACGAAAATTGCAGAGGTCTAAAAATATATTTTCGAGCAATAAAACCTCAGAGGTCGAAAAAAATATGTGGTGCTTCTGCTTTCAAATTATGTATGAGTTACGAATCTTCTCAGAGTTACATTTTAAGTAGGAAAATTGTATACCTACTCTTTATTACTGTAACAATAGGTAGGTAGCTTCACATCAATATTATACACTATATTATACACCAGCGGAACGTAAAATTCGTAGGTAAAAATTACCCTAAATGTTGACCCAGAATATATATAGGTCACTATAAAATTCTAAAAGTTGCACATTAAAATCTGCTGGTCCGATTTTTTTTGTCTCAAATTCATTGTACAAACACGCCCAACAACACACCGAACAAATGTATAATATTAGTACTTATACATAAAGATAAAATGTACATGTCCTTTACAGAATTATGTTCTTGACTAAAATTATACTCGATGATATTGCTATTACACAAACACAATAATTAAGATTTTAATCTTATGACGTGAATACATTTTACCTTTGATACAAATTATCTTTGATAAATGATTTAATCAACAACCGATCTAAGACGTTTGAAACCGAAAGAATACTTATTAACATGGTTGTTAATAGTATGAAAGAATACAGTCTTCTCCGTACATGATTAGTAGTAATATTTTATTACTTACTAGGACTTCACATGTTGTTTCGCAGTCTCTTCTCTTTCAACTTCTCCAAATTATTTAGGGTCGGCACGATATGTCTTTCCCTTCTATACTATATATTTCCTATATACTGACACACATCCTCTGTAAGATCATAAATCATCATGTCATCTTTCGCACAATCCATTCATCTCTTTTTAATCTGCCTTTATATTTACACCCGACAATATTCTAGTTTCACATGACTTTGACATGACGTGACTTTCATCCCTCTTCAATACACGCCCTGTACTTAATTAATGTATTCTTTTAATTCAACAATAATTATACAGTCCACTAAAATCGAGTTTGATTTCCGAAACCTCAAGACAGAAGCAACTGCCACCAATACAATGAATGAGAATTCCGACGGCCCGATTCCCCTTCCCCTATCCCATCCAAAGGCTAGAAGTGTAGAGGATTGTTACGAATTTGAATTTGTACGAATCTGTATGTTGTTGTAAATTCGAAAATGCTGTTGGGGACATCACCAAGTTTATAAGAAATACACACGTCACAGTTCTTACAAGTATTGCCGAATACAACAGAATCAAATCGTAGTAGGCAGTAAATAGTTTTTATTATCACATAAATCGCGCAAAGTTTGTCTTTATAAGATACTCATTCCGAAAGTGCACTAGTTAACGCCTCGTTTGCAGTCAGAACACGTCTGCCGCATTTCCCAACTGACCGACCCGCATCCATTTGTAAATTAGACCTGACCTCCTAACAACATGCCGCCCACTGGTTCTTGAAATCGTCAAATGGTTAGTTTATTGGCTTCCAAGAATTTGCATGACATGCCAACAGAAGAAAGGTTTTATGACATCTTACGGCGGCGTGAACAAAGAGATTGGTATAAATAATAGATCACTTAAATTGAAAGAGGCAATAAAACACATGCAAGAACCCGTTGGCAACAATATTAAAATTGTTACGGGGTTTGATATCTAATCCCAGCATTTTGAAGAGTATAAACTTCTATATACCTGACATCTACACCCGCGATAGACAACACAAATTGTTTTCAGTACCGGACAGTAGGCCTAATGTGCTTCTACAAGCACCTCGAGAACCAGGGTTCTTTGAATATTAAAACAGAACAAACTTGTGAAGTGAACACACATTAAGATCTTTTATCGTGTCCCTTAGGGAAATTCAAGAAAATGCATTGAAGTGTATTACTAACGTAATAGTTTGAGTGCTTACATCCTTGCTTTCGTTGTAAGACTGTTATGGACATTGTAATAGAAGGAAATAAACAAATAAATCTTTCCATATCCATCTCCTGTTTCCAACTCTTATTTCATTGTTGTAATTGTATTAACATGTATATTAGGTCAGAAAACAATTACGTAGGCCGTGCAGACTTATCGGCCAGGATTCGAACCCGTATCATTCGAATGAAACGCATCAAGTCTCATGTGTAATATCTAGTGGCAGTCCGATCTGTCTCGTCTGGTTGACCGCAGTATGTGGATTGCGGTAGCCGGATTCACAAACGCAACACGCGGTTGACTACCGGCCGCACACTGATCCGCGTGATATGTACAGAGTAACCGACCGGTTGACCGGCAACAGGGCCACAGCTGTTCGGGAAATAAATAAGTTTTACATACATTTTCTTTCTCTATGGCCAACTGGAGCTGACTGAATTGCTGTTAGCCGCATAGTGCATATGTGCGATTAGCCAATAAATAACTAGTTAAAACACTAGTCACTAGTTTAAACATGAATATATATGTATATATGATATTTTTGTTACAGCTCCGCCAGCAAAACCAAACGTGTTACAATGATGAGGTGATAACGTACTAAATTTTTACAACTGAACAAATCCTGACTTTGGATGAGAAAAACGGGATATGCTCATAAAGTCTTGTTCTCAAGATGTTTTACGTCCACAATACAAATACGATTGTAGACCACACCGGGGAAAATGTAGAGGAAAGGATACCCTCCAAGTTTAGTAAGGATAGTGTATGGTTAGTCATTTTGCAGATGTTTGGTGGGAATGTGGATGGATTGGAAGAGATTCGTAATTAGTCTGACATATGACAGTTCTTATTCGGGTTGCTTATAGCTCTGCTGTATGTCCAAAAGATAGAAACCTTATCGCAAAAATCCCATTATATGGGAAAAATAAATGAAATATACAAGGAATAACAACCGCGTAGTACATGTCTCCAAACTACGGCCCGCAACAGATAAAGGCTTATTTCTGTATTGTTGCCGTGTTAAATTGGATTTAAAAATACACATAATGATAATAATTTGGTTTTAGCCCTTGGAAAGGCTGGAGCAACAAGTATAGTCCTAAGGCTGGAAAGTTTGGAGCCCCTGGTCTAGTATAGAGTAACTTTGAAATACTCCTAAACCCTACACGACTGGATGGCATTACACTCTTTTACTTTTCACCAAACATTTTTATACCTAAAAAAGTAAAGAAAAGTGTTGTCTTAAGACTGCTTTGGTCTAAAATATGTTTGAAATAATGAAATGTTACGAATTAGTAATAACTTGTGGCGCCATCTAGACGTAGAGAATTTAGAATCTTTTAGTTATTTATATGGATTACTTAAATAGAGGTCGCTATCTCGCTTGCGCCTTGTGACTCTTTATTCAATTATAAACTGGCAGAATTTACTGACAATTAATAATGTTATTGCATTACGAATGTTACATAAAAAAATCATTTTGAAAATCAAATTTCTGTAAAACATTTGTAACATTATTATTGTTATATATGTGGTATACACACAAGTAAATTTTGTCAATTTACATTTTGAAGAATGTGGTCATCAACTCCATTTACGTAACCCCTTAAAATTTAAAAGTCCAACAATATTGGCTGTGCATTCAATTATGTTTTACATCAGTTTGCAATACTTTGGTACATGCATAGCAATATAATTAAAACTGTCTACGAATCTGAGATAAGGTCAGAATATCGCCATAATATGTAAATTTTAAAGGATTTAAAAGTGTGCAGAAAGGACAGCGAGCTGTTGAACGCTTGTAACGCGGAGAGTATGACATAAGAAACAGTATTGTTTAATTTTTGACATGATGTATATTTGAATAAATGAGAGTGAGTGTGTGTCAGAAAGGAAATATCTGCGTTGTATTTTTCTTTAAATTTTATTATTACAATATAATCTCCGGCACGCAACTTGGCTAAATCGTAAGATGCGCAAGACGTTTTGTTAAGTCTCTTTGGTTCTCAAGCGGGACGCGGGGAACGACTCTACTTAACTCTCTTCTTTATACTCATAAGCTTGACCGCGCGCGAGAGAGACGGACAGACTTTTCATGATGCGACTGCAGTGCTACGTCACACCACACGGTTACTCACAACAGACACTACACGAGCACAACATAACGCCAAAATGTGTCTAAGTTGCGTGCCGCGTACAATATATGCCTAATACGAATTTTTATCACGATACTAAAAGCGTCGTTTAATTATTTGTTATTTTTTTGTGAATAAATTCAACGCCATTTTGATTACAATTCTAGTTCCATATACGCCAACAGGGGCGTTATTCATATATTTATAGAAAAGTTTAATAAAGACATGTAAGGCATATTCTATCTAACACGAATCGTAAACAGTCAGGCGCATACATAGTACAATATTCCTGTTTGAAAAACTGTACTGCGTAAGTAGTGATAGTTTACTGATGACTTGAATCGTATTGAAATCGTTTTGATAAAGTTGCTGACGGTATAGAATCGAGTTGGAACAGTCACTGACTATATAGAATTGAAATAATTGCTAATAGTACGAAATCTTGTTGGAACAAAATTAGTGATAAAAATTACGTGTTAGGTATTCAGATGATTTTTTTTTGTATTTCCAGAACTACTTATTTCTTATTCGACTGTATTTTTCTGTATACTCTTAAATGTAGATTGTAAGACTTTGATTAAAGGTATTTGAATATAGTAAAATTTGGGAAGGCTATTTGTGGGGGGAATTAAAACATATTATCTAAGTTGCAATAATTTTGTGCCGTCATCTAATACCGTTGTAAATATTTTAATTAGTTTTAATTATGACTCGAGTGTAGAGGCAGATGTTTGCGCACTGTGTGAAATGTCGATACGAATGTTTTATTACTGTAATAAATTATTGTTAATAGATCAATTATTACCCGAGAGAAGGCTATTTTAGTTCACATATATTGCTTACCCCTCTTTTTACCTTTCAAATCTATTCTTTTTTTTTCGAGGTGTAACTAACACTAGGGGTATATTTCCCAAAGGTTTCCAGTAAAAATAAGAATAAAAATAAAATTACTTATTTTTGATCTATTTTGAAGTGAAAATACCTATATCCTAATATTATAAAAGAAAATTTTAAGTCCTTATTACTGAACTTTACAATCGGCATCATAAAAATACACTTGGTTTTTTGGACATTTTGGCTGGTTCGATTCCAACCATTTTAAAAATCTTTGAATGAAGTTCCATATACCAAAGCTATTTTTATTTTTTGTTTTGTATTCAGGTGCAATAAAAAACAGTCAAATATTGTTAATACATATTTATTTTGTTCAGTCATGGTAGTACTTAAACGCACATTTATATCAAATGAGATTTTTATCTATACGAGATTTTGAGAGACGAGAAAAATAAAAATACTAATACGTCATTTACAATCCCAAAAGATGAGATAGTTTCTGCGGTATATGCATCCAGTTTACAGGAGTGAAACACCTAGAAGTTTCTCCGCTTTAGTAAATCAATAAAGTATATTGAAGGCTCGGACGTGTACACTTACAGAATTTATTCAAACCCATTAACATAAGTGTACACAAAACAATTCACAAACAACATTAATTCAAGGACAATTTTTTGTGTCATCAATTAATTGCACGTAGTTATACGCAAAAAGGATCCAACAAAATGTTATTTTTGAATTATTAAAGATTAAAATTTTAGCTGTATTTTCGCATTGATGCAGTTAAACTTACTTATATAAAAATGATACACTTATGCTTATATTCTTCTAAGAAAAAAAGAAATACAGCTAAAACTTTAATAATTCAAAAGTAACATTTTGTGGGTTGGATCCTTTCTGCGTAACTACGTCCAATTATGCCTCGTTAACCTTATGGCCACTTTTACGGCAGCAAGCAGAGAAGTAAAACAACGCGAGTTTAATTAACGTAACTAATATAAACATTTGATACTCACGAGAGGCGGACGTAATGTAAACAAGGAGTAATAACATCATCATTATATTAAAATAAATTTATATGAGATTCCATGTTTGTATATTCCAAGCCGAAGTTAACGACTTCTACAAATTAGCAACAGAAGGCTGCGCAATAACTGGTTTTATATGGAAAGTCTGCTTTAAAATTTTAGGTGACCTATAATAATAACTTTATTTCCAAAACATGTCATTTCCATATAAACATGTTTATATTAAAAATTAAATAATTCAAAACGAATAACTAGGTTATTTCATCCGTGGCATTATTTAAAGACAATAATACCCCGAATCGAAAGAACATATATACAAAAAAGTTATGATATAACTTCTGGCTATTTCTTATTAATTTCATTTTTTATATTTTTTTATCCTTTGAGACCTTTCAGAATTCGATGTTGGAACTAACGCCGATCGATCATAGATATTTTTGTTTGTAAATGTTATTGTTTGACCAATCCAATATTCTTGCCCACTTCAGCAAACGCTTCAACAGCGCGGTGCACGTCATCCAGTGTATGGGCTGCACTTAATTGCACACGGACTCTAGCAGCACCTTTCGGGACTACAGGATAGCTAAATGCCACTACATAAATACCTCGTTCTGTAATTGTAAATAATTAAAATATTAGTTAAAATAGTTTTAATAATATCATAGAGCAGGGAGTGAAAGATCTGAAAGAGAGTGTCGGGGTGAAGGTAAGGAAAGGAATGCTCCGGTGGTTCGGGCATGTGGAAAGAATGTATGATGAAAGAATGACTAAACAGATATACAATGTAAAAGTGGATGGATGCAGAAGTCGCGGAAGGCCACGACACACCTTCCATGATCAAATTGATCGTGTACTAGCTGAAGGTGATGTCAGGAGCCTTAAGAACAGACGAGTGTGCATGACAAGAGCTATGAATGTCAAAGAGGCAAGTGAGGTGTGTAAGAATAAGCCGAATGGCGCTCTGTTGTTCGTGCCTACCCAAGGGACCTGGCGTGAAGTAATGTATGTATGTATGAATGTATGATATCATAGAACAGGGACAGAGCAGAACCAATGGCACGACTGTCTTTGAGGGAACGCCACCGATCACAAAATTCACAATAAAGTGATATGTATTATATTCAGTTCATTTGTCTGCTAGTCATTATTAATTACCACCAAGGCGTTTTAAGATTCCAATCTGCTTTATGCCTGCCACTGGTTATCTTGAAGAGATCGCTCTTTAGTGATAAAACAATTTTGTCCTACTGTGTAGTACTCTGAAGGATGTCCAACATCTCTTAATGGAATATAGCAAAAATAAATATGGCAGAGAACAACTGATCAGGAAGTTGGCACTGAATCATTTCTATGTAGTTATTTTTGGTAGAGAACAACTGATGAGGAGTTCGGAGTGAATCTTTCCTATGTAGTTATTTTTGGTAGAGGACAACTGATCAGGAGTTGGCACTGAATCATTTCTATGTAGTTCTTTTTGGTCTACCAATGATGCAGTTTTGATGTTGTTCTCTAAAACAACTGATGAGGAAGTTTGGATTGCATCATTTCTATGTAAATATTTTTATAGAGATTTTGGCAGAACCAGCCTCAAAAAATGCTATATTGTTAGCTAGCCAGCTCAATATTTCAATTATAGGATATTAAAAGTTATTGTATGGTTAGATGATGGGGCTGAAAAAAATTGTGGACAATTCGAATAGTAGTGGCCTGAAAGTTTTCATTAATGGTGTAAATTAAAGAGTTATCTATTCATTGAGGAAACGTAACCAGCCTTCGCCCAGAACCTTACCCATAAAGACGGTGACGGAGGCTCGGTACTCTACTTATAGTCTTGAGGTAGAGTACAAGATAACCATGTTAAGCTTTTTTATTGTATTAGTTTATTTTGTGTTAAGTTGAAATTGCTTAATTTCTTTTTTAGCAAATACTCACTGAGCATTCCAGTGGCCATTTCAACAGCCAAAGGTGCGTCGCCGACCATAACTGGACATATTGGATGGTCGTCACCAGCCACCGTAAGTCCGGCTTTCTTCATTCCCTCTCTGAATGCCGTAGTGTTAGCACGTAATCGCTGCCGGAGCTCATTGCTTTGTTCGACGAGATCCAGTGACTGCAAATTGGCGTATTGGAGTAATAAATAATCTTTGATGTGATGAAGCTTAGCCTATCAAGGCAATAAACAAATTTTTTTTTATAATGACATATAATGCAGGTGAATTTTTCAAGTCAGTCTCTGTTGCTAAATCCGAAAATATATAACGAAAAACACTCAAAAGAGTCTGGGCCGACATAGATTAAAATTAAAGCTGTATAATTTTTCAAAAATCAATGGCTAGTCTCTATTATTACACCAATTCATAGTGTAACGTGTAACTTTAAGGAGCAATTTCTGTGAAGAAAAGTTACGACAAGAAACTAAGGAAAAGGGTTGATTTAAAAAAAAACGATTTATATTTTTCAAATTGTTATAACTATATGCCGTAACATATCAGATCAGAATTATTCGAAACCATGCTTATCCTTAGAAGCTTATGCATTCGTTTTAAGGTTATGAGATGGTAATTAATATACCAACTCATAACCTCAAAACTCAAAAAAAAGAAAATCATGGTGTGTTTTACATACATACACACCACGATTTTTCTTTTCAAAATCAGTTCTGACGAGGGTGATTTTTCTAAAATCTAATAATTAGCTCTAGTCTTCATAAAAACCGGTCCTGAGACTTTTTTGAATATTTTTCGCCTTATGTTTTAGTTTCGAATTAGGCCATTGAGGCCGACTTGAACAGTTCACCTGTTTACAACTAAAAAAAATACAATATAGAAGAATAATAGAATAATTTAATACCTTTAAGGATGCGCCAACAATAGGTGGTGGTGGTGCATTAGAGAATAAATATGGCCTTGAAACATTCCTAAGCAATGCGATTAGTTCCTTTGGTCCAGTTGTATACCCCCCAGCAGCACCACTCACGGCCTTGCCTAAAGTTGAGCAAATTATATCTGCTGCGCCCATAATCCCACAATATTCTTCTGTCCCTCTGGAATATATGATTATATTTTAAAATTATCAATCACACAACAGAGCAAAAGAGGAGTGGAGTCTGCGTCTCTCCGAACGTAGTATTGCGGTAATAACATGTACAAAAAAGCAGAATAGCACAGATAATTTGGGATTAAAGTATGAGGAAATTGGAACCACAATTAGAACTAAAACAAAGATATTATCTACTTGAAAAAATGATTAAAACAGATAATAATAAATATAAACAACCGATACTAAGGCTGGTGTGCACCGAAATTTAACCGACGGTTAACCAAAAATAATCAATGTTTTTCCATACATTTTTGGCGATTATCTTATTAGCCTTTTAACCGATGGTAAAAGCTTGGTGTGCCAAGCCTAAGAAAGTTTAACAACAAGCATTAAAAAGATCCCAAAACATTCGGACAATACTGGGACAGTCAGAGGGAGGAAAGAAAACGCAACGTGTAGAACGCTCTAGCCCGGTAGAACGACAATCTGCATAAGGTTATGGTTAGATGAGGAAGGAAATTGATATTTCTTTAAAAAAATCCATTGTAGATTAATTTCTTATACTTTGTACCTAATGCAGATTCACCAGAAATACAAAGTATAAGAAACTAGCTACGCGCCGCGGTTTCGCTTGCGTGGCTATCGAAGATCGTTATATTTTAGAAAATTCACAACTATATCTTTATAAATTATAGCCTATGTGTTATTCTGATGTGTAAGTTATATTATTGTAAAGTTCCATCAAAATCCATTTAGTAGTTTCTGCGTTCTTTTACACATTCTTAAAACCTTTCGCGTTTATAATAGTATTAGTAGGAAGTAGGATTCGTTCATAATATAAATTATCAAAACAATATAAGGAATACTTACTACCTACTATATGGTTTAAATTTAATATAAGCTCTATACAAGTAATGTCGAATTTCTACCAATGATAGGGCAAGCGAATGAATAGAAAGATGTAGAAGGCAAATACTACGAGTAATATAATACATACCGTCCAGTTTCGCCGAAGAAACCGGTCGCGTGACTATCATCCACCGCTAATATGCCGCGATATCTATCAGCGAGGTCGCGCAGGCCTTTGATCGGTGCAACAGTTCCGTCCATTGAGAACACGCCATCGGTGATTATTAGTTTCAGACGTGCCTCACTGTGTGCTAACAGATGTTCCAATTCTGTGAATACGACATTTTAGTCAATGTCACTTTACATGGCTTAAGAACCAATGCCACTTAGAGGGCAGTCTTTACCCGGGGGTGCAAGGAATGCGTGGCACCCTGGCGCAAGCCGATTTACTTCAATAAGCAGTTATTTAAGAACTCTCAGTTAATTTAGGTACTACTCCATTTTGTAACGCTATATAGACTACATCTTCCTCTCAAAGTTTATCGATATAAAACTACTAGCTTCTGAGTAAAATGAAACAGAACAGACGACGGGTGGGCATGACGATTGCATAAGGGTTCCATTTTGCGAAATGACTCCGGAACCGGAAAAATGAACCTGGTTTTCGCACCCTGGCCCCTAATATGCTTAAGACGTCGCTGACAACTAATTATGGCCAGTTCCTATATCTTACTGTTTCTTTCGTTCTGTTATCGGTTAAAATTTGACATAAGCTCTACAAAAATGATGTCAAAATTCAACCGATGGTGAGACAAGTGAATGAAAAGTAAGATAAAAGAACCAGGCATTAGTTTTAAAAATGGGATAGTTAACAGTCAATTGAGATACGTTTTATCATCTTACAAAAAGAATGTGTACGGAAATAAAAAGTTATAACATCGTAACTTTAACGAATCTAATAGTGTATTACCTAAAACAATAAAAATAGAACTTACCATTTAAATCCCTATGAGGATATCTATACTTCTGTGCCTTGCAAAGTCGGACACCGTCAATGATGGAAGCGTGGTTGAGAGTATCCGAGAAGACTGCATCCTCGGGAGTGAGCATTGACTCGAATAAGCCAGCGTTCGCATCGAAACATGACCCGTAGAGAATCGCATCCTCACGGCCGTGGAATTGGGCCAGGCGTTGCTCTAATTCCTAAGTGAAGGTTGTATACACTTAGAGATAAGAAATTGCAATCGCTAGAATAATTACTAGATTGTTTTAATATTATATTTATTGTAATCCACGTATATGTATTATATTTATTGTACGTTATTTATTGTAATCCAAGCAACTGCTAGATGTAAGGGTCCCCGAGTTTGCGCCTGTTATTAAATTAAAAACCAAATTAAAAAGTATCTTGCTAAAAAAGGGATACTACACTATTGAAGAGTACTTTAATGACAAAACTTCATTTACATAGCGGCTCTATCCAACCTCTTATACTGTGTTTTGTACGAGTACAATGTTTTTATCTTGCCATACTTGTAAGGAATATATGGAGAAATGATGAAAAAAAAGAAAATTGAGTACGTCATGTTTATAACTATAATAATATTTTATATCCTTTTATTGCGCTCTGTCTTATTGAATATGGACCGTTTGCTACAACTCCATTAATTCTTCAAAAGTCATTCTGTAACATAATTCTGTATAAAACTTTAAAAAAAAAGAACTTGAAATATAAATGGAACAAGAAATATAAAAAAAAAAATAGCTATACGTGTTGCTGGGGAGTTTCTTACCGCTTCTTAAATAACATGTTGCGAAGCGGTGTACATAGACTAGGAAATACAAAATAAAATAATTTTAACCTATATGTATGACCTTCAAAAAGTGTCCTCCAGTGGAACTTATTTTGAATAAAAACATTTGAATCTGAATATTTATCTATCATCCGCTTTTTCTTCGGTGCCTATCGTGACTTTTGCGTATGTCGTTTGACCACTGGACTTATCTGCATCCTATAGAACTCCTATGTTTATTAAGAGCAATCGCCTTAACTTTTCCGCTTCATGAAAACTCATAGCGATATACGTGACTGGCCGATTACAAACTGAGCTGGCTAATTTTGCGAGCTATGTCGTTTACTTGGTACTCTTACGGATACCCTTAATTTGGATTTTAGTTATAAGATATACTTCGAGATAGTAGGCTCAGCCATTTGAAGTTTGAATTTCCAGTGTACCTATTTCATACCATACAAGCCATAAGAAATACCCTAACGTGATTTTAATTAACACGATAAAGACCACAGAAATAATATCTAGATATTATTTCTGTGATAAAGACAATAGCTCCAATAGCTCCCGAGAAAATTAACTGTGACTTTCAAAGACAAACGGATGGACGATCGGTGATGAAGATTTCATAAGAGTTAATAAGCCATAATAAGCTAAACTCGCTACAGACAATACGGTTCTGCTTTGAAGATATTTCAAATCATTTACCTTGTGTATAGTTTGTGTTCCACAAATAAATCTGACAGAACTTAATCCAGCGCCGAACTTCTTTAAACTTTCTCTCGCTGCTTCGACTACCTCTGGATGGTTCTATAACAATGCCAATGTATCTTAAATAAGTAGTACAAAATTAGTCGAGAAATTAGTAATAACATTATAAATTATAACTTACCGAAAGTCCTAAATAATTGTTCGCACAGAAATTTATAAACTCCCCTTCAGCTCCTTGAATTCTCACCTGAAATATTGTTACGTACATGTTAATATTGAATACCATTCTCTACATGAATTCCTGATGTTAATCTATACTATAATAAATCTGTAAATGGTTTAATTTTGTACAATGCGTTTAAAAATCACTAGTGTCTTCACTCTCACTAATGTGCTTGTATTGCACACAAAATAAAGTAGTCATCATTCCGCTACGGAACCCCAAAAAAGTATTTAATCGATAATAGGATTTTAAACCAAAATTTGTCAAACTTTTACTATATCAAATTTCATATTACAGTACATTCACGAGATAAACAGCAGTACTAACACAGACAGACAGATATAGGAGTGTTTAATCATTTTTATATCTTAGATATTAGAACACAGAAAAAGGAGTTCTTACAATTTCAAAATGTATGTAAACAGTCTCGTCGGTTGTTTACATTTAGTATTCACCGCAAAACGCCGCGCCCGTGCCGGCAAGCGGATAATACAAAAACAAGACCACATATTTGCTAGCTATACCTACAAAACGATAGATACATATTATATATATATATATATATATATATATATATATATATATATATATATATATATATATATATATATATATATATATATATATATATATATATATAACCGTATAGCATACTAATTTATACTGTGTGACGCCCTTTAATACCGCCTTTCTATTAGGAAATAGTTTAATTGTTCATCTGGATAGCTCCAGTCGTCAGCCTATCGTCATCTAGTAGCAGATGTAGACCTCCACCTCCCTAAGTTTGCACTAAATATTTTGACTCTCCGTTTTCCTCGTCCGGTCACAATCGGTGGACTTCGCAAATCGTCGGCCTACAGGGCTGGAGGACGACTTATACTGTTAATAGACTGATTAGACATTTAGTCAATTGCTTGGAAGGCAAAGAACTAAAAGGACGCGACCATATAAATGACATTGAATGATTACGTTTTTTTGTGTTAGTGTATATATATATATATATATATATATATATATATATATATATATATATATATATATATATATATATATATATATATGGTTAATTCATTCAATTTGAAAGACAGAAATGAATTGTATTATATCAGCTTTACATTTACACTTATTTATTTATATTAGACAGGTACACTGAGACTTAAATGGCTTCGTTTACTCTCATCATATTCAAATACGGTTTGCGGCGTAGAAGTTTCGTCACTTATGATTTCCTATCATTATGATAATGATGTATTGTGTATGTAATGCTGCCAGCCTTCTAGGTACACTGTCCACCGCAGTCGGTGCTCGGGCTTCTAGTTTATAGGGTTTTTCCCCCTTTTTAGGAATAGTTACGGAATTATTTATAATAGTTTTTGCTTGAATATTTTTTTTATAATTTAATATGACTTAATTATTATAATCAAATGTATAATTAGCAGTATGCTTAGACTTTCAGATGATCATCAGGCAGCATTCGCATGCTCTAATAAAAAATAAATGTGTGTGCAGTTCACACATCCGTCAACATATTATAAATTCATAATAAAATTCTTTTAATTTTTCACTGTTTGTGTCTAAAAAATATTATAATTAGTTTTATTTCGGTAAAAATTGAACTCATGCTTATCTTATCATGTCTTGTCATGTCTCTCTAATTCATGTTACACAATATAAAACTCGTATCTCATACTCCCGCAGGTTATTTCTATAGATTTATGTGATTATCTCTTTTTAGTGTCAGTTTTTCGTTTCATCGAGTTTCAAAACAACGATTCTAAAGAGGTTTCATTTCAAAAAAATCGGTCTACAATCGACCGACAAATCGCATAACAACGACATACAATCGAATTAAGAAACTTTTCCTTTTTTAACTCGGTTAAAAATAACGCAATGTTACATATTATATCAACACACGTTGTGTAGATATTGAGCTCATTCACTGATATAATTTCCAAATCTGAACTGTTAAATTACAGACAAATGCTTCTGGTCATTGACCAATCTAGTACTCTACCTTTGTGTCCTGTGGCGAAGAGAGCACTCTCTCATGTTTCCAAGTTTTGGCTTTCTTTATCTCTTGAAGGCGGTCTTCCAGGACCTCTCTAAGTTTCGCAACTCCCTCGCGTTCTTTATGTTTCAATTCATGCAGCTGGCGAACTTGTATGCCATTGAATACTAGAACATAGTAATTATTTCAAGTACAAGCTAATTCGAAATTTAAATATCCTTATTTATATTTCGAAACATAAATTCACAATACCAAAAATAGGCTACAATAAATACAGTATTATATCTAATTGGAAAGATTGTATAGTCTAACATAGAGTAATATAATTTATACTATTAAAAATAGCAAAGAAATCATATTATTATATTTTGTAAAACATGCGGATCTTAAAACCAGTTATGGACATGAAATAAAGCCAACACTGTTTTGGTACAAAACATTAGCTTTCGATGACATAGCTGTGATATGTGGGTAATATTAGAATGAAAGGAACACACTGTATAACGTAGATATGTATAATACACATATCTACGTTATTTAGTGTGTTATTAGCTACATTAGTTGGTATATTATATCATAATATACCTACTAATGTAGCTAATCATTAACGGCATTATTTTTAACGCTTTAAACAAGACGCATTTGGCCACAGTCGCTAGCATTAATATGGAACCAGATGGAGCAGGGATATAACAAAAATGTGGAATTATAAAATTATAGTACCTAAACGAATCGAAATTTTAAAGATATAGAAAAGCGTAACAAGTAACACTATCGTTATGAGAGCACAACACTTACCTATAGCTAGAATACCTCGCTATATACTATTTTGTTATCATGCAACTGTAATTTCATGATTCAAGGTTCACCTGACAAAATGTTCACAACATTACTTCAAATAGTTATTGTCCTGCTTATAAATTTATGATAGACCTGTGCTCAACACTTATACAAGCTATATGTTAAAACCTTTGAAATGCATAAAGTGCCTTTTTCTAGCTGATTTTCAATAAACGTCTGGGAGATTCTGGTGGAAACCTCAAGAGTCGTATTTTACTGTGCAGATTTGTTTTCAAACAATCTACAATATTAGTTCAAAGCGGTTCACAGTTGCAGAATACTATTTTTGTAGAACCAACAAAATGTGTGCTTTTGTTTAAAAAATTTAACTGTTTAATGAAATTTGACTCTGAGCTACCACGAAAATGGTTTCCTTTGACGTCACTCAAAGACCTACATAAAAAATGACTGATGCTTTTTTGTTTGAAGATAATTATAACAATTGCTAATATTCAAATTTATTATATTATTTCCGGAAATAAGTACGGTTCCCGTGGGATAGGCAACATGAACGCGAGGGAAGCCATGGGCAAAAACTACTTTATTAGTGGTAATAAATTCATTCCCAAGATCGCGAAGACGAAACAAATAATCATTCGACATATTCACTTTCATATTCAATAGTTTACCAATTAGTATAAATGTGAGACATAGCCTTGCATTTTTGGAACAAACAAAACTTGTATGTAAAAAAACCTAAACGCATCAAAAATTGCTAGTACATTTTAGTATCAAATTACGAATCGACGTTAACAAGTTTCAAGTAAAAACAATTAGTCGTCGTACACCAGACGTTGTGCTGCGCTTTAAATAATAAAGTTAAAAGTAAATATTTACATATTTAAAACTCAACCTTGACTAATATCATAATAATAAAACGCACTTTATTGAATTCAAGTTTCTTAAAATGTACTACAATAGCTAGGCGGCCTAGCCAAATATATATGTTAATCTTGGAGTTTTGGCTGATATCAAAATACTTGTTGAATTTGCGTCTTATTTTATATATACTGAAAATCTTGTAAGCCTAGTCCTAAGTTCTCAATCGTTTGTTTTGTCATTTCAACTGACAACATGGCAAAACATACCGAATGAAGCGAGGTACAAAAATTTCAGTAGTCACTGGCATCAAATGGAGAACAGGCTATGATAACTATAAGCGAGCGTGAAATCAAATGCGATTATTGGGATAAATGTAAAACTTACCGTTGCGCAGGAGTTGTGAGCGTAGCGCCATTGCGTCGAATGGAGGCGCGGCCGCAGGGGCACGCTGTTCGCGTCGTCACCGGTATGGCGCCGCGGCGGGACGGGACACACCGGTCATACAAGTTTATGTTTCGTACATTTTCCTTTTCGAATAGTTTGTTTGACTAAAACTTTACTGGTATTCATGAAGTGGCAATGTTCAATGTAGACCAAGCACTACAGCTGTGTTGTGAAGTTAGCGCGCAACTGTGTACACACTTAAGGTCTTATGAGTAATCATTGAGGTATAACATGTCTTATATGATCTAAGTGAGTAATATTAATTAAAGTATTTGAGAAGTTTATTAAAAATACTTTTAACGTTTTGGTAGCCTTGTTTTTTCCAATCATTAATTTAGTTACCGTGGATTAAGGATTCAAAGTTCAAATGTGCAAAACTGTATAAACCAATTAGATACCTAATATCTAATTATTATATCTACATAAGTACTTTCGGCACACGAGATGACCATGGAGGGATCAGGGATGATCATGGAGCATTAGTAGGTACACAGAAACTCATTTAAGACGAAAGAATTTGTCAATACGTCCAACTTTATTAAATTGAAAATTTTTAACCCAGACTACGAATTATGGCTCACAATATACAACAGTATTTCATAGAGCTTTGAATAATGACACCCATTGAGGTATGATATAAGATGACACCACTAAAAAATACTATATTGTTTGAAATAATAATAGGTTTTCACCTCTCATATGTATCATTATCAGCAGACAGACGACACCAGATTATAAAATAAAACAAGAGTAGAATACTTTATAAATAAAATAAATTGAATATTGATGCGATTTATTCTTTAAGAAAATACATTCGTCCATAGCCTTTTGCAGTCTTAAGAGAAACTCAATCTAGTGATCTTCAGACTAGAGCCGACTCTGAAAAGTGAAAAAGTAGCAATTTTAATTTTACTATCCTAGTAAATAAGACAATTTTTGATATCATCCGATATGAAATCATGGTGGCTAATTCACCGGCCATTTATACGGTTAAATCCCAGATGGGAAGCATGCACCATTTCAGTAGTTTTACAGAAGTAATTATTTGAGTAAATTGCCGTCAGCACGTGGTAATGGTTGCATATTAGATCAGAAAAAACTAGATAGGAATATCAAATTTTTTTCTGATCTAATATGCAACCATTACCACATGTTGACAGTGAAGGATAACATCGAGACAACAAATTTGTAAGCGTGGCAGCGCAAAAATATGCAAGCCCAAGCCCAGTAGTAGGGCATCTACAGACTGGTATTGTATAGAAGCATTCTTAACTTAGACATTTCTCTAATAAGTGCCTTCTTACACCCATCCCCTACCCTAGGGTGACCTAGTTAGGATGGATTATAGATAGAATTAGTACCCAATTAGATTAAGTTGTTTTTGTTGTTTATAAATTATGTATGTCCTAAATAAATTTAGGTTTCTTACCTCAGGTCCAACGTGAATAGCGAGCATCATGTCGTAGTCGTTAGCTCCAATGAATATCTGTGCCCGACCATCATTGCCCACGGTTATCGTCTTACCCTGGCAAGAGTTGCCCACTTTGTCACCAGAAATAACGTCGCAGTATCGACCAGCTGGTAGGCAGGTCTGAAAATAAGAAATACCATTTGGAAAATTATATGCTGGGGAGTTTCTTACCGCTTGTTTTCCTTAACAACAATAACCAGTTGTGAAGCGGTGCACATAGAATAAGAAGAAAAATTAAATTTTAACTTATAAATCGTCCGCAGAACGTTTTCCGATGACAACCCCTCCCGGCTCCCAAAACCGCGACCCGTGGTCGTATAGCTCTTGGTACTACTACAAGTCGCGGTGCTAGTCGTAGGAAGCGGGAGGGGCAACCATCGGCATACCTTCTGCGCACGTTTTATAATATATGTAGATATGACCTTCGAAATGTGTTTGACAGAAAACGGAGTACTGAAGAGTTCAGTGGAGGACGGAGTACAGAGTACGTGCTAGTGGTCTCACAATAAGGTATTTCGAAGACAGCGCAAAGTAGAAGAGAACACTGAGGAAAGCGGACCTGGGGCTCAAAGTGGAAACACTTAACGATTATCATAACGAGTAAGCTACTGGTACTGAATCAGTTTAACCGAAGCATTAACTTCATAAAAAATAATGTTACGAGTTGCCGGGGACTCGAATTAAAATGCCGTTGGAATTATTATAGAGTCTAATAGAACTATACAAACACGTATAACACAGGTATAAATATAACCGAACACCTCAAGTCCAAACGTAATGCAGAAGATCGTAATTCAATAGAACGCGCAAAGTTCGTCACTTAATAGATTCCCGATTGTAGTAAACACGTCTCGCTTCGCTCGTGGTTCTCGCTCGACTAACTCCTCCCTAAATCGGGCCATTGCTTTATACTGCACAAATGCAATATGTCCGCCCGGCAGCGTGGACCGAATTTTTAGAATCAGCTTGTACATACTTTAAATTTGTACCACCTGGCTAATGATTACAATACAACAATAGGCCGTATGCCTAAAAGAGACGACCATAAAAGAATTTCAATGTTATTATTTTAAATGCCGACGGGTAATAAATGTGCTTTATTTCAGATATGCAGGTGGATTTTGTGTTTGTCGGGACCGAGTTGTAGTAATAAAAACAAGTATTAGGTTAATACCTACCTACATATTTTTCTTATTCGTCTGACGAGGTCCAAAGCTAGCTATGGGCGTGGGTTACGATACGGATAATATTATAACATTTTAAAAATGCTAGTGCTGTACATTGAAGCTGTTTAATAAAAGTGTAATGTACTATATGAACGATAAAGAAAAAGATGTAATTGTTTTAGATTTCCTGTTAATATAATATAAAAGAATGGACTCATAAAGTCAAAGAAACAAAAATAATTACAAGATAATAGCATAATATCCTTACAAAGAGCCTTCTTTACCTGCAAATTTTGATTAAGGTCCCACATGTTATTATTAAATGCGACAAACGCATTCCCACCCCTGCAGAACGCGATTTGGTTGCTGCCGTTATCCCACCAATCGTTGACTCCAGTGTTACCAGCGGCATTTCTGAATTCCACCATAGCCGAAATCTGCCGCCAGCGGTGCTGGCATATCCAACCGTTACCACAAGTGCCGTCCTAAAACGACACAATAAATCTTAGCAAGGCATGATACCAGGGAGATCCTTACCAAAAAAAAAGATTTGTTATTGACAAGGTTCAGTTTTTGATATGATATATATATATATATATATATATATATATATATATATATCTTAGTAATAATCATTATAGTATTATAGAGTGGGGGATTTATTCTCTTTAGTTTCACCCTTTCCCAGTCATTTGGGGTCGGCACAGTGTGTCTTTGCCTGCCATAATTCTTTATTTTGCCATACGTCCTCTTTGCACCTGCTTTGGTCTTGAAAGAGCGATTCCTTTTTCTTTTATCAACATCACACAGAGATAAAAGATATCTTTACATCTCTTTTTCCTTTTTTTTCAACCTAATCTTATATTATTACAATTTTACTATAACTAATACTACTTTTGTACTAGTATTTATGTATTTTATCGTATTCTACTTCATGTAGTGTTTATTCTCTTTCTTTAATTACTGACTTGATATAAACTATTTTCTATCATCTATTTCCTACATTTCTATTTATACATATACATGCTGCTATAAGACTGGTTTTTTTATTGCATGAGTTCAGCAGACAGGCAGACGGCCCACCTGGAAAGCGGTTACAATAGCCTATAGACATTTGCAACACCAAAGGCGCTACAGATGCACTGCTGCTCTCTAAAGGGAGACTGGCCACTAATGCCGGAACACAACTTAAGATTGTTATGGCGACATACTCTAGACCAGGGGTGGTAGCCATCCAGACGGCCAAATACCTTACCACCTGGCTGTGGGTTGTTTTGTCGCCTCTTACGAAAAGGCCACAGAAAATTTTATTCTTTCTCCGATGCTGCACGGATGACGTTTTATTACGTTTCTTAAAGACAGAATAAAAACGTATTATTTTATTTTTATGTAGGTTTATGACCCTGGACAATTACTCCACATCAAAACTTATTTTAATTTGTTTGTAAAGATTATTTACAAACAAGATTACTTTCATAATAAAATCCGTAACTGGCAACATCAAAAACGGAAAATCATCATTGCAACAACCGATAATCTAGAATTATCGATATACATTTTGTCCTTTATGCACGTACAAATTATCAGATATAACAATTACATAATCATTATAATCGTCTGATAAGCACTCACCGAGTTGATCGCAGGGGATATGATATTGCCGCTGCTGTCCATTGGAGGACCAATTTCAGAATCCCAAAAATCGAAACTGCTCATAATCTGCGGTTCGCCGTACGGATGTGCTAGTAAAAATGCTATCGCGCCTTTATATGGCCTTGGTTCCTTGTATGTAATGATACCACCTCCACCACCATGACCTCTTTCATTGTCATGATTATCAATGAAAGTCAAAGCATCACTATCTGCCAATAAACCCCATTGAGGTCCCCAGGTAACCAACCAACGTAAGTCATTGTTTCCTCTAAACGCGTTGCTAAGTTCCATGCCAACTCTAAATTCTGTCACTGCTCCTATGGGAGTGTATTCATCACGACTAATAGCCTCACCACCGTAATCAATAACTTCTTGATAGATATAAGGTCTAGCGTTAGCAGGGAAACCGTGAGCTGTATTCAAATTGTGTAAACGGTCATATATAATACGAAGATCTTCTGGCCACATATGTTTTGCTGCGTCAATCCTAAAGTAAAAGTGATTATTGCAGAACGTAACAAACAATATTTCAAAGTAAAAAGTTGTCTAGATTAGGTCCTTCCACTCCCGCATAAACTTCGACTGCACTTTTCGTAATGAAAAGTATTTAACTCTGTAATCAAGCCTAATTTTCTTCATTCTCCAAGAAGATCTTAACATTCTCTCACTTTAGTGCGGCGTACAGGCGCTATGATTACCGTTACCATACCTGGGTTTTGAGCTACCTAATAAATATTGAGAATTCTTGAAGCTAGTACATAAGATTAAATGATTATTATAAACAAGTTAAACTTGGCGTCGTAATTACTGTGATAATGGAGATTGATCGATTGATTTTATGATAAATTTCTTGATAATTCTTTTATTTGCTTAGCATAGTAGACAGGATAATGAAAATGGTTATCGTTGCTTATGGACATTTGCTTCTCCAGAGGTGTTCAACGCATCACAGGTCTCGAAGAAATTTAATAAGTGTAAAAGATTTTTTATTAGCAATTATATAGGTATACTTTACCTAAAACCGGCTACACCATAATCGATCAGTTTGTTCATGAAATTCACAATCATCTGTCTGGTATGTTCATTTGCTTGATTCAAATCTTTTAATCCAACGAGTTCGCAATTTCGCACCTAAAATAGAATAAAAGATTACAATTCAAATAAACGAAGATAATTTTAGTTTTGATAGTAACAAATTGATGGAAGGAATAGACTTTGTCTTTATCAATAATGGGGATTAAAAAAATAATGTCCGATAAGACAAGGCAACAAAATACCCGGCTGGTCGTCAAAAGATCTTAGATACTGATGATTCAAAGGAGAGGTCTCTAAAATGCATACAGAATAGAAAATTTCAATGTTCTTTTTATAGTTACGGTTTTATTCATATTGAGTTAGAGTAAGTTTGTAGGATTCCTTAGAACATTACTATCAAACGACCAGGTTCACGGCCCGCCTTACGTCTAGTGATTCCAAAGATAAATCGATAATGAAGCGAGTGCTCATATAAGACAAGGATTTTGTTTTTACGCACATTCTTATTATATTTTTATAATACATGTCATTAACAGTATTAACATTAACATTTGACGTTATGCTGCGTCCAGATATTATTTATTTTGATCTACCCCATGAAACATCGCAAAGGATATGCGAAGCAAATGAAAAGTCGAAGAACGAGTTTTCCTCCATCCATTTCAAAACTGACTTATTAGGTAATTATTACTCTTTGTAGAAAAAACAGCTGTTCTAGGGATGTATTGACGTGAATTGCGTTTTTTTATAATTATAGTAAAAAAAATTGTTTTGAGTAAATGCTAAAAAGTGACTCCCTTAATTGCACGTAGTTACGCAAAAAGGATCCAACCCACAAAATGTTACTTTTGAATTATTAAAGACGGCAGGATTGGTCCACAACTTCCAAGTCACTCAACGGGCTATGGAACGAGCTATGTTGGGTGTTTCTCTTATGGATAAAATTAGAAATGAGGATATCCGTAAGAGAACCAAAGTAACCGACATAGCTCGCAAAATTAGCAAGTTGAAGTGGCAGTGGGCCGGTCACGTCTGCCGCAGGACCGATGGCCGTTGTAGCAGACGAGTCCCGGAGTGGAGACCGCGTCTCGGTAAACGTAGTGTCGGATGCCCTCCAGCCCGATGTACCTATGCAAGGTCGCCGGTAGGCGCTGGATGAGGAAGACAGTGGACAGGGATGAGTGGCGTCGTCTTGGGGAGACCTACGTCCAGCAGTGGACTGTGAATGGCTGACGACGACGACGAAAATTTTAGCTTTTGTATATTGTAGCTTTTTTTTGTTTTTGTTTTTACTAGTATAGGTACCGTATATAGATGGCCAAAGCTGTCAAATTCTTACCCTCCAAGCGTTGTTAGCATAATCTATGCCATCAATAACACAATGTGGCCAATTGAAGTGCTCAGCCCGATAAGGCACAGCCGGGTAGTACCAGTCCCTGAATACCGCTGTATTGCCAGCAGTACCCACGTTCTCCGGTGGCTCGCCAGTCATGTGATTTATTATGGCATCAACGTATATCCTTAAAAAATCGTGTGCAATTAAATAGGATAAATAGGAATAATAATAACTGTTTTGACATCCTCTGTGTTTGAGCGGGCTAAGCCTTTGTCGACCGACCTCATTACAACGCAGAGACTCGGGTTCGATTCCTGGCATTCTTAAACGAACTTTCTGTTATTTATTCTGGTCTGAGTGTCTGGGGAGGGCCCCGTTGTATATTTTACCTATAATACAAGCGTTACTTGCTTAACTTGTGGATATACAATGTGTGTGTTTGTCTGCCTATTAATTATTATAAAACAGAATTGTAACTTGCGGAAGGTGAAAAACCATCGCTAGGAAAACTGCACGTAAATAATTTTATCAGTGTGTGAAAAAAACCATTAACAAACTACTGGATATGAAATTCATCTTTAGTACTGAAATAAGTATTAAAATAAACTTATATCTTACTTATACCAGTATATCTAGACACGTGTCAATTTCACCAAACGATTCTTCAAATTGTCCCCCGGTTTACTTGGGCAGGTGCCTGCTCAGGTCAACCGAATCGGTAGCGTATATAAAATTTAATAGATCTATCATTTACGCATACACGCTTCGGTATAAATTTACACGAGCATGACGTGTGCAGTCACATCTGCACAGGTACACCTGGTCTCCAATTCTGCTATTACATTATCGTCAAAATGCTCGACCTTAAGCGTTATAATGTCTGTTTGATGGATCGGCACGTGTATGATCGACTTAAGGAATAATATTTCTAATAATAATGATCATTTCTGATAAATAATTCGATTATGCGTTTCAAAACTATTACGTAGGTGGATCTATCACTTATTTAATTATAGTTTACATGATCTTTGATAGCCTTATCGATAGTAGGTTAGTTAAATACATCAAATCATTGTCAGAATAGTGGAACTATTACAATTTCATGTGCATCTCATCATCGTCTCTTCGTCACAATATGATTTCTAGGAGGGTATTGAGTTTATTTGATAAAATTTCAATAGGAGATTCATCTATAAGCTACCTACTGTAGTGTTTTTATGATTGTAAAAAAAATAATTAGGGACAGCCGCTGTAGATATAGCTACGGAACCCTATCCGTTTATAATACAAATACAAAATTTATATTGAGTGTTGACTTAAAAATATATGGCAGCTAATAATTATGTATTTTAATGAATGTCATAAAATTATAGTTGTAGTTGTAATTATTCATATAATAATGCTATAATTATATGAAAATTTGTATTTGTATGCGATATACAACTTTGACGGTTGTGAAAGTAAATAGTTGTGTTGTTATGAAATATTTTCTCGCAAACATTCGCTGTTTAAAAATTGAAACACTTGAGATACCGACCGTTTATGTCAGTTGGTTGGTGGTGGTGGCTTTAGCTAAGAAGCTTACACACAAGTTGTTTGTAAGCTAGTTGGCTTTAGCGCAAAAATATAAAAAACGGCTAGTGTTGGTTCGATAAGATAATTCAATCTAGTGAAGTATAAGTCGATGATTGATGGAATATGAAAAGTGCATTGAATTTTTTTGAAGTTTGACGTCTTAAAATAGTCAGAATCATTCTTGTCCTTAGATCATATAAACGATATCAAGGGGTATGTCCAGGCCAGTCAGGGTCGCGGCGTCGGTCCCATTGCCCTGACTTCTGGTGACAAGGAGAACACCGAGATGTTTAAGCGGGTATTTCGGCAATTAGTTGGCGAGCCTCACACTACATCATTATTATGTCCCAGGAGTGCGGTGTCCGTAAGTAATCAAATTAAAATGTTTGTAATTTTTAAGAGCACGTTCTTGGAGATACTTACCTAACACCAACATTGTTACAGCGCCGGACCATGTCAGCAAACTGCCTCTCATCACCTGAACGTGTTACCAATTCATACGACATCGGCTGGTACCTCTCCCACCAGGGTCGATTGTAGGCCCACAGTATAACATTCTCATTAGGTGGTGAAATCTGAGACAGTATAATTTCTATGAATGCCCCAGGTCCCTTTAGATTTAACTATTTAGCTTTAAATACCGGTTGTGTCCTATATTACTTCGAAACTTGGGGACCGGTTACCTACTTCTGGCTTACTCTGTGGTAAAGTGTTCAGAACATTGAGAGCGCTTAGTTCATTAGAAAGCATAGGTCCCGGGGTCCTGGCAAGGTTGTTCTTATAAGGAAATTGCCAGGGTCAACTATAATCTGGGATGGACTACATATTTATCCGCCGTATACAATTCATACCACCTGATTTGCTTAGCTTTGGAATGTATACCTAAAGCTAAGTAAATCACGTTTGTGGTTTGTCTATCTGCCGTTTTTTTATTGTGGATCATTTCCGGTTTAAATCTATTGGGACAGGGTGACAGGGCTGATCGAGTGAAACTGAAATACATATTGCTAGTACTAATGTAAATAAATTTGTATAGTATAGCTGTATTGTATTACCATCAGAGTCTAGAGAAGTTTTGTATTGGTGAAAAAACAAGCTTTTCTAGTTATTTGACCTATATTCTATATGGAAAATATTATTATTTCCTAAGTATTATTTATATTTTTGATATAACAGCATACTTAAATATATCATTAATATTGAAATTCCAATGTCTATACTATATACTCTGATAAGACTCCTAATAATTAAGAAATTAAATCTACTTCCTGTCTACGTACATTGTGTTTTCAAATGTTTATAATATTCTGAACGAATAGGTGCTATAAATTTTGGAGCTTATATTGATTTATACAGTATAATAAAAATAAAGACGTAGATAAGAGTTTGCTTGCACGCGTGCCTATCGAGATAGGTACCGTTGCCGCACCCCTGTAGTAACAGAAGCCGGCCGGCGAGAATCAAATCCACTGCGTCGGCGTTTTTATTATACAAGTTTTATTATTATACAATTCTTGAAAACATAAGAAAATATTTAAAAAGTAAAGTTCGATTTTTAATATTTCCTAATGCATAATTTTAATGAAAAATCATGAATGTAGTAATCCGATTCATAGACAAATTACATATTTATCGACTATACCCACTTACTTGAATACCACCATAACCCTTTGGTCCGAGGAATCGCTCGCATTCATCAGCAATATCATTCCATTTCCATTCGAAAAGGTGAACGTTCACTGATCGTCCTGCTGCATAATAAGGATTCTTATATGCGTAAGTAACAGTTGCTAGAGCTGCCAAGCATAGAAGTATGAGGGGTCTCAACTAAAAATATAATTTTCACGTGGCTTACTACTATATATACTAGGTACTATCTAAATTTGTAAACGTAACTCATGTATGTGTATGTAACTCTATGTATGTATATGTATTTGTATACAAATATGTATGTGTATTTTTTATTTGCTATTAATATATGTATATATGAATGTATATATTAAAGTACTCTGTGGTATATATTTTAAAATATGCGCACTAAATACCGACCCATTATGTATTTAAAATGGAAAATTATCTCCAGAAGGTTGTCTGGAAGAAATAGCTGTTAGCGATAAGACCCCCGATTGTACTAGTTATAAGATTGTTAACTCATATGTATTAATTATTATTGTTTACTTGTGTGCTATAAAGAATATTCTTTTTTATTCTATATAAAAGAAAATATCCCATTTGTCAGGATTAAAAGTAGATATAACTCTTGTTATATCTTGTATAAATTGCGAATATATTCATCATAATCGGTTTACTTCTAAAATCGTGAAACAAAAAATACACAATAAAATCATATTAGCTTTTATATGTATAGGACAGTATAGGATATATTAAACTTGTAATAAATGCTTACCATACTTCTGGCTCTCATAACACTTAATAACGATATGATTGATTTAAAAAATTTAACTTATTACAGTGATGATTTTTAATTAAAGATAATTTCTATAATATCCCCAATGAACTAAGTAACGATGCTTTATCTTTATAATCCCAGATATGACATTTTCAATCTTAATTGATACCTTGTTGTTTTAGTTTATATACAAATATTTGTAGTGGTACTTAAACATAATTATACTTAAAATAGTGATAGTTAAATGTTTTTAAAAATAATTAGTACTAAACTTTTTAATTCTGCCATTTTAAGTAGTTTTAAATTTCCCGTGACACGATAAAAGTTCAACAAAGATAAAACAAATAAAGACAGTTGAAAATGAGATAGTTTATATGAGATTTTGAACAAAATTATATATTGTTATTATTTTAAATGAATATTTTCTACATTTAATATTTAGTTCATACTCATAGTTTACCCCGCGGCTCAGCCGGTGTCAACCTCAACCGGTACGTGCCTCTTGTATATACAGGTTACAACACCGGTTACTCTGGCTACGTTCTATCCGCTGGCAAGCAAGTGGAGCATGAAAAATCGCGATCGTGAACGTGGTCCGAGTCTTGACTGGAACGTAGCCAATATCTTAGCTTCCAACTTTAAAAATACTTCATCTGCCGTTTCACAAGACCACGGTCGTTATGGTCATGGCGAAAATGTCACTTATGACGTCATTGTTTTCAATCACAAAGCGCTCACAATAGCTTCTTTTGGAACGTAATAATTCTTTCAAGTTTCTGTCGTGGTCAGGAGTTTTTGGCGGGAACTGAAAGGGGACGTTGTGCTGTGCAGTTTTATTTTCTAAAAATGTGTAAAAATACTCTAAAATGATCAATAGTTGTAGGATGTTGATAGTTTTTGAATAGTAATTATGTTTTTGTGAGAAGTGTGAACTATGTAGTCAAATGTGGCCTTTCCAGTTTTCACAAGACCTCCTTTGAATGGCGTCGGTTGTAGCCTACAATACAACTGCGTTAATATACGAAGACTCTATCAGAATTGTCTGTATAGACTGATTCCTTTGCCTGCCTTTGTGTCGAATACTACTACCACTCTGTCGTTGTCAGTTGTCAGTAATGTCAGTGCATATGTCGATAGCTGTCCTTTTCAGTCCGTCACCTCTTGCCTCTTCTTCCTTTCGTTCATTTTCAATTTTATTACTTGCCGAAGTGGTTGTTATATTTTTCAAAGTTAAATTTACTGCGTTCCAGTATTGAATATTTATTTTAAATTAATTGATTTAGTAATAACTCAATGATTGAATTTTGTTGTGCTTAATAAATAACGTTGGTCCACTTACCCTCTTATTTGGGTATTGTTATTGGTGTTGTTTATTTTTCTAAGACAAATTCTCCGAAGTTGTTTACATCTTGTTACTGGTGTTTTGGCAATGGCTGGTAGAATATATATCGTATTTGCCTTAATATGTATAGTGCCTATAGTTAATGCTTGTAACGAGGCCATTTGTGCGAGTGTGGTTTCTAAATGTATGCTAACACAATCGTGCAAATGTGATTTGAAGGACTGCTCTTGTTGCAAAGATTGCTTCAACTGTCTCAGTTTTCTTTATAGTGAATGTTGCAGCTGTGTTGGTAAGTATTTTCCATAATTGTTATCATAAAAGTTTACAAATTACATGTTTTACTGTGCTACTTTTTGAATTAAATATTCTAATTTGGTTTGTTTCTAAATATCTGTCTGGTTTTATGCCACTAAACTCTAAAAGTAGAAACAACATTTATAAGTATACACCTCTGTTTCTTCTACTGAAAATACACAGCAAAAACACTTCAACAGGTGGCTGGTGAATAATGTTAAACTTACTTATGGTTGCATAAAACCATGTAGGAAGACTGGCCAGATAATGCTTTAATACATCTATCCCTTGTGCTTGACCAGTGGTGACCTGTCATAGCTTGGCCTGATCATTGCCAATCCTGATTTGGATGTCATGGGCAATGCAACTGGATACATTCAGGATGAAACCATAATAACTGGATTTTGCCAATATTATGTGTTGGTTTTGGACTTGCTTGTGATTGTAGTGTACTATCAAAACTCTTTGTTACTTTCATAGAGATACTATGTTGAAGTATTTAGAAATAACTTATAAGTCATTTTAACATTGTGCAGTATGAATTGCAAATTTTAATGAAATAAAACTAATAATTCATGGTCTGTCGCTTATCATATTGTCAGTGTTAAGAGTTCAGACTTCTACATGTAATGTATTAAGTTCACCAAATTAAATTTTAGACTGCCATCTTATTTCATAGATTCACCCAACTCCAGCTTTTCTTATATATCATCAATGAGTGCTATGTCATTAGTTTACATAATTAGCCATGGAGATTGAAGATAATTTTAAGTAATACAAGGCAATACTCCCCCCCCCCCCCCCCTCTGAAAAATATTCAAACAGATCATTCATACACATATGATTAAAAAAACATTGTTAGGCATAATTATAAATATTGTTTAGTGTTAGGTATACAAGAAATAAAGACATCTTTAATTACTTGGATAAGAACATGATATACTTTATCAATGTTATAATTGAAATATATTAAGACATAAAACTGATTAATTACACATTAGTTATTATTCTTTATTTATTAATTTTATTGTCACTGACTCACATTATGATATTGTTTCATTACAACACTAAGATTTGATTTAACTCAATGTAATTGAATTCATCTAAACTAATTTCATGAATATTAATTTTATAATTCAATGTGCAGAGTCTTGATTGAATTAAACAGATAGTAATTGAATTATTTTCAATGTTTAGAGACTAGACTTCAAGATCATACTAGCAATCCATGTCACTTTATTTGCATGGGACTTGCACTTTTCAATCATATCTTCTAAACCTTGCGAAAAGGGAAAATGTGCCATTCACAAAAATCAGGGGACAATTACTATTCTAATTCGTAAAATACAATATCACACATAGACACTGTCCAGGTCTACCTCAATGCCAAATATAGCTCCAATCAAGAAAGGGATCATTGGATGTTACTTTTTGCTGATTGATGACTATAATCATTCACCATGATTCACAGATATAAGGACCTATAAAAGAATCTACAATTTTCATTTAAAAATGACAGTTTTTATCAAAATCATGTATAGCAGTATAGTTTTCTCTTAAATAAATATTTAAGTTTATTATGTTTTTGTTTTATATTGAATGTAGTATGTCATGTTCTTTATTATAACTATAGTAATATTTTTCTTTACTTCTATTGTGTCCCTGTGAATATGCACTGTTTGATACAACTCCATTAATTCTTCAAAAGTCTTTCTGTAACATAATTCTGTAAAAAACTTATTAAAAAAAAGAACTTGAGATATAAATAGAATAAGAGATAAATATAAAGCAAAAAATTTTTTTTACCTAGATATGTTGCTGGAGAGTTTCTTGCCGCTTCTCATTAACAGCAATAACATGTTTCGAAGCGGTGTACATAGACTAGGAAGTAAAATTAAAATTTTAACCTATATGTATGACCTTCAAAAAGTGTTCTCCAGTGGAACTTATTTTGAATAAAAACTTTTGAATTTGAATTTACTAACACCTCTGGTGATATAAATGAACAAAGATTGTAGTTACTACTTTCTATCAGTTGGGGCAGTGGCTTTGACCTACTCCACTAAAAATACTGTTCATCTCACACACACATACACATGTAAGAGTAACTAGAAACAGGTCCCAAGTTTGCCCAAAAAAAGACCTAGGTATCATTTAATAATAAAATATTAACTTAACTTGTTATTTCAACAGACATGTGTCCAAAGCCCAATGACACCCAAACAGTGTTATCTAAGACATCATACGTAGAAGAGCTGGCAGATGGAGTGCCAGGACTGTTTGCTGCTCTCACTAGTGACCCTGATCCCCAGCAACGTTGGTTGTCCATCACATATCCTGTCGACATCGACCTGTCTGCCTACAGGCCTGCTCAGAAAGAAGTTGTTTATCATTTACGTAAGTTATTCTTTTGTTATTCTTCCTAGCATTGATAAATTTTAATGGTTATTAAGGGTACATAATCTAATACATCCTTTGTTATCAAATTATAAATTTTTCACTCTTCTATGTAACATTAAGTCAACCATTTCTTGGATGCTGAAAAGATGTCACTTAATTTCATTAAATACTTTGTAGTATTCCTGTTTTTTTGGTCTATGATAGCTATCTTACTATGCTATCTTTCTGGGTAATATAATCAACTCTGAGGCCTATTGCAGACCAAAGTAACTCAAAATTCTATTTGATTCAAACCCAGGACATCTTTGTTGCAGTAAACTTGCTAGATCAAGAATTAAACTATTTATTCAGAAACAGAAACACTAGTTTTTAAATATTGTTTCAGAAAACAAATCAATGTGTTTCCGAAAATTTTGAAACACTTGTCGTAGGTGATAAAATTTCTGAAATATTTTTTCTGTAAACGTACATACACATAGTGTTTCAAAAACTGTATATGAATCACCCATTTCTACTTGAATACATGGTTTTATGTAATTCTTTAAATGCTAGAATGAAATCGCTCCTTAAAAATATTTTATTAAAACAAAGGATACAAAAACTCACCATCGAGATGAACATGAGTCATTATTCTGGTATGTCAACAACTACCTGCTCACTAATCTGTGCTCTGGAAATATTGAAGTCCCGGAAATAATTAAAGTATGAACCGAAAGGGCTTAACCATTTTACACTTCATATGAAGTCAGCCTTTTGAACAATAATCAAAACATATTTTTAGGGTTCCATAGGTCTTTTATATATTCTTTAGTTTTATATACTCTTAGTCCTTTTATCCGTATATCCATCTGTCTATGTATGGACAGTCATCTTGTATTTTTAGTGTACCTAAGACCTAACTACTGTGACATTGGCCGAATCAGCGCCAGTAGCGTTGGAGACAAATCGCCAAAAATAGAATAGAATAGAAGACCTAACTATCATTACATCTTTTCCGCTGTTTGGCGAAATTACAAAATTGTATAAATATGTTCAATAATGACAGGTGCCTCTCAGTGATCCGTGGGTTATGGATGAGGTGTGAATTCATTGTAATAATATCCTTCCAAAATACTTCATTCACGGCATAAGGCGAAGCCACAAATTTCTGAGCCAGGGGAAAAACATACTAATATACGGAGCTATTTTTGTGGGGGCACGCGCCCTTAAAGGAAATTTCGAAAAATAGCCATAAAATTGAAAAATGTAAAAACATCAATTTTGGTAACATTTACAAAAAAATTACTATTATTGAAACCGAACTCAGTCCTATTCGCTTTTGCTCGTGTTTCAGGCCGTGCCAAACTCTATATTTGTAGTCTTATCAACAGTTGCTATGCAACAAACTGCATTAAACGATTTTTTATACTAACTCTAGGTGATCTAGAAAAGCAACCCGGTGACATTAGTCCATGAATTGATTGGCTGGTGAATACTTAATATACTTACGTGTATGAAATATGAATTCATTATACTTCTCAAATCCAATGAGAAAATTATAGTAGTTAGTAATTTTCTACGTAGGTATTATAAGTGAAGGAAATAATATGCAGTAACTCGTTCGTCAAGACTGTTTATAACACGTAACACATATATAAAAGCCGCGTGACTCTAGAAGCTCCAAAGCCTGAATCCTGTAGTAGATGTTTATGAGCTGCAAGTCAAGTAAACAATCGGTTAGTTTTATATACCACGAAGCCCAAGGAATATATAAATTCGTATATACAAGTGTTGGTTTCTAGTAAAATAGATAAGAAAGGGAATAATTAAAATAGTATTGACGTAGTAGGAAATACTATAATTATGTATTTATGAAATCATACATTTACATGCTTTGAATTATTAATGTGATACCTTATACCACGATATTTGATACTTTTGAGAACAGCTGTGTTTTATTAAATATATGTGCCGCTCAATAGCTAATATAGTCAAGCTTAGAAAAAATTGCGATTATATTTTAAACGGAATTCTTATACACTCATCGGCATAATAAACCATGCGCTAATGCTTAGGTAGCAATTTTAAGATTAAATAAAAAATATGCTTTAGGTTGTTTTTATTATTGCATTGAATGTTATTAATGTTTTAAAAGAAAATCTGTCATAAAAGTGTTAACAATTGGTTTCATTGAATAGTAAACCAAGAAAAATATTTTTTAAGTTTTCGCGACTAGTATACACAAAAAAACTACGTTTTAACAGTTTCAAGCGCGGTAATTTATTTGGTTTTTTATTATTCCGACGTCTCATTCATGTTTCCGTGATCACCGAAGTTAAAGATGTTTATTTAGCCTATCGCCAACTTGTTAATTTTGTTTATGGTTATTATTTAGTCTATTAGAGCCTAATCCAAATCACCACAGCTTCGCAACATTTTGTGGCTTGAAGAGAAGAAGCGGCGCTAGAAACTCTTCAGCAAACATGCCCTAATAATTTTATATAATATTAATATTATTCCTCTCACCCATTTAATGTAATCCTTTATGCCAGTGAATGTATAACATCGATCTGCCTATCCATGTATGTCACAAAGAAAGCTATTTGATGTCGTATTTGTATTAGAATGAGATGCAACCGGGATAATGCTAGGATGATGATGAGCATGTAGCATGGTTTCTATTATTTTTAGTGAAAATTAAAATTTCATGTTTACAATGTTTACCAATAAAATTACAATCTCCTTGGTTCAGAAAAACTTAAATAAGTAAGAAAAATTTAAATAAAAATACACTAAATTTTCCTTTTATTTATGGTTAGGAAATGGCCGTAAATTACCATCGCATGTATGGGTAGAGGGGGTTTTATTACACAATAAGGGACGACAAGGGATAAAGTCCTAGTTAGCGTCGGTGGAAAAAAAAAACTATGGGGCGCATTCTAGTTAACTAGTTTAGGTAAGCAACTAGCAGACGGTCTACCTGATAGTAAATGGTGCCGCCGCCTATGGACATCTGTAACACCAAGGAAACCGATCCGTAATAATGAATATGAATAATGCCTGCCTCGTCGGACTTAAAACAAAACAATCTTGTTTTATTTTCTCGAAATTTCTTTATCTATTTATACAATTCTGCACAACATTGGTTGTTTTCGGCAACTCCCACTCAATTTGTTTTGCGTGTTAGTGCATCCAATATACGCTATACGTAAGTAAATATGACGTAATAAGGTATATCGTAATAAATAATTACATTTAGTTAATAAACGTAATATGTAAATGTAGTGCTTATATATTTTATTAAGCATTTGTTTATCCTCCTGACGCCCGGGTTGTTCAACGCTTTCATAAAGTAAACGCCCAAAGTCCTTAAAAAAGGTTTCAATGGCGAAAACCCAAGACTTTGAACTTTAAATTTTTTATTTTACAGTAATCGCACAAGTATGATATTTTTTTCCTTACATCAGGTGAATGAGGAAAAGCAAAAAAAGGGTAAAAAATAGATTACCTTTTGGTAGGCCTTTGGGTCAAAAGCACTTGATTACAAACAAGAAACTTCATCACATAATTTTTTTTCAACTATCTTCAAAACGATTAAAATAAAATTTAACTTTAAAAACCAATTTAATAACAAATAATCCTTTAAAATTAAGAGAAAAAATTATTTTATTATTATTTATTTAAAACATTCGAAACATTCATGATAGTCGTTATATAAACAAAGGCCTATTAAAAGATCTTAAAGTTTGAATTATGATCATTTTCACTATATCTCAGATCCATATAAAGTTTTGATGTAAACAGCAAATATAGTACATGAGCAACTATTTTTGATAAGCATATGAACACAAATCGTAGATTTCATGAATAAATTAAGATTAATTTTCACACTCGATGATCTTGTTCCATTTTGAGTCAAGAAAGACAAATTTCTTTTGTGTTTTTGGCACTGGTGCTTGGTCATACACAAGCAAAAACCTCGAACATACGTTCGGAGATATAACATTTTAAAAAGGTGGTAACTTAAAATTAGTAACAATGGTTAAAGTTGGGCTACTTAGAATAGTATTATATAGTATTAATAGTACCCTGGGCATTAATTTGACGAAATTGGATTTAGTGTTGGGCTTTAATCACTATTTCATTGAAGTACTTTTTTAAGGACCGTGGGCGCTAGGAGGTTATAAATAATAACGGACATAGGTATGTATTGGTTTTACTATTATTGTCTATAACAGGTATATAGATAGTAGCCCCAACTGATGAAGTTTTTACCGTTGCCTATATAGCCCTCGAAGAATTTTTATGATGCTCTTCAAAACCACAATATGACATGGCGCAGAGGAAAAATATTAGTAAAGACTTTTTCTTTTTTATTATTCTGGCCACTTAAATATCGTATGTGGCTCATGTTTGCAGCGATTGCAAAAATATTTATTACATTTGGAACATACCATCGAATTCTTAGTCAATTCGGCTACATACCATGGCATACTGCCCACGCTGTATTCAATTTGCACTATACACAAAACAAACACAGAAGCGCTACTCTTGCTAAGTTTATAAATTGACCGGAGCGCTAAATCTCTAATTGAAACTGCATTTATAATTATTTGGTGATTTTGTGACTTACTTAGACATTTTAGTTAACTGTCTTTGTACAATAACGTATGTCCGGTGCGCAGTCTCACCTATTATCTTAGTGGAAATGAACGCATTTATTTCAAATTGAAATCTTACAGATTACTTATTGAAAGTCAAGACTACTACCGCTTTGAAAATATTTTATTCATTGCTAAAAGAGACTTACTCACTTAACTTGAAGTGACATAATCACCGTACAAGCAATGTCAATTTTCGACTAATGGTGAAGTCAAATAATGCATAGTATGATATAGAAACCATCAGAAGACGAAAAAAGCACTGCGCTTTAATGCTAGAAAATAATGTTATTTGTACAGAAAGCGTGGAACAAGAATCGGAGCCAGCGAGCCGTGACATTGTCACGTTCAACTGTACAGTCGCCTACATGTCGCAGTGCATGTCCTGTGACAAGTGCCGTGCCTCTTGCAGATCTATGGGCGCGAACAGTTTGAGGTAAAGACCACAATTCTCACAGCCCTTATGACTAACTTTACCCTTAACGATTAACTGCGCAATCGCTTATATGTCGCAGTGCATGCCCTGTGCCATATGCCATGCCTATTGCAGATTTAAGCACGCGAAGAGATTGAGGTAAGGACGACGCGAAGAACAATAAGCTCATGTATGATTATCCTTACTAATAGGTATACAAGTATGAAATTATCTTCTTCTTTACGACTTTAGTAATATTAATTAATTCAGTCAATTCAATAATGCAAGCATCTTATCCGTAATAACCTGTTTTGTATGGAAAATATTGGAATGTAAAATCGTTGGTCTGAGATCTAGTTCTAGTCACTACTTGAACTAAAAAAGCGAACGTTTTAGGAGACTGATTCGAAGTTTTCAGATCAGTAATATTTTGTCAAATTTTATAATTATTCCATTAACCTTAATAAAGTGATTTATAAACGTACTAATTTTTTTATAAAACGCCTGTTATAGAAGCTATAATTGTTTCCTTTTTAATTTTCAGGTGGTTCCATGACGGATGTTGTGAATGTGTCGGAGATAAATGTTTGTACTACGGCATTAATGAAAGCAGGTAAATTTATCTTGCATTAGTGTTCGCCCGGAACTTCTGCCACGTTCTATCTACTAACAAAAAGTAGAGTAATACCGCGTAATTGTAAGAATAAAATGTGTTACCAGAATTAAATGTATTATACGATTGTTACTTAAACTATACTTAAACTTTGCCAGGTGGTAGGTAGGGCATTTTCACCGACTGGATGGCTACCACCCCTAGTTTAGAGTATGTCGCCATAACAACCCTGAGTTGTGTTCCGGCATTAGTGACCAGGTTCCAGTCTCCCTTAAGAGAGCAGCAGCGCATTTGTAGCACCTTTGGTGTTGCAAACCTCCATAGGCGATAGTAACCGCTTTCCATCAAGTGGGCCGTCTGTCTGTCTGCTAAACTCCTGCAAAAAAAATCTAAAGTATCAAACATGTTGAATTTGACAATCTAAGAAAATAATAACCTATTTCGAAAATCTTTCGTTTTGAGGTCTTCTCATAAATCTCATGTGATTTGTTTGTTAATTCAATTATTATTGTATCAATTAATTAATTAGCAACACCTGTTGGTAACGTGATACAAATGGGTTCGCGCAGATCTATATGTTAATTTTGCACTTGCAGGTGTTTGCCATTTAAAACATCGTGCTGATTTTGATTACAATATCATATTTCATATTATGTGTGTATTAAAATACTCGATTATACGGATTTGTCCACCCGCGTAAGCTATTGTCTTAGTTTCCGTAGTTTAAGTAAATTCTAAAAATTTCCTTGTCAATAGAAATAAATATAATCATTTATAAGCATATGAATTTTGTACAGATGATACATTGTGTTCATAGAAATTATGTGCCTTCTTATACTATGATCTGCAAATTAGGCCACATTTGATTAACTTAACCAACGCATATGCCGCCATAACAACCTTGAGTTGTGTTCCGGCATTAGTGACCAGGTTCCAGTCTCCCTTAAGAGAGCAGCGGCGCATTTGTAGCACCTTTGGTGTTGCAAATGTCCCTAGGTGATGGTAACCGCTTTCCATTAAGTGGGCCGTCTGCCTGTCTGCTGAACTCCTGCAATAAAAAATATTTAAAAAACCAACTAATATTTTGTTTCTTAGTATTGGATTTTCTAGTAATTTAAAGAGTGGTCAAATTTTTGCAAGTGATTTGGTAAATTATCTATTCTCTATTTATATCACATGCCTATAGACACAATGAGGTACTATGATGATTCTATATTAAATACTAGGTGGGTAAATTTGCTGCGTCTGGATGGCTATCTCTCCTGGTCTAGAGTATGCCGCCATAGCGACCCTGAGTACAATTTCCGCATTAATGGCTAGGTACCAGCCTCCTTTTAGACAACAGCAGCACCTTTGGTGTTACAAATGTCTATAGGCAATTCGAACAGCTTTCCATCCGGGGGGTCGTCTACTGTCTGCTGAACTCATGTGATAAATAAAGGAAACTTTCCAACCCTTTAAAATAAAATCTGGCATATTCAATTCAATATTATATACACATTCAACGTAATTGATTGGATTAATATAAATAAATGACGTTGAACTGTCGACACAACTAAATATTAATAGAATAATTCTTTTAGATAGTTTCATACATTAGCTTTATAATGGTTTTAGGTGCCTTGCCTGTCCCGGTGGTAAGGAGACTGCGGTAAATGCCCTTGACGAGGATCTGACATACGAGGATCTTGATTATGGCGAAGAAGTTGACGCGCAATCGGTATAAACAGAATTCATATATTTTTTTAAAAGAAATAAAATATTGTGTCACCTCACTACAAATAAAGTAAAATGATAAAAGCAGTAAGTAATCAATAAAAAAATTATTTGAATTAAGAATGTGAAAGGGCGTTGCTAATTTTATTACCATTATAACTTTATACAAACAAATGTATTGTTCGATTCAATATGACAACTGTTTTAAAACTGTTATTTTTTTTATCTGTTTTAAACTTCTTCATATTTGTTCATTGGTGAGGTGAAAGTAGGTTTTAGTTATACTGCAACTAATAATCACAGTCATAGTGAATGATTTGATTATAGATACCGTTCACACAAAATATTTGAATGAATGCACAAAGTATTAATGGAACAGTGCTTGCTATTAGAAAAGTAATTATGCTTTTTAATTGGGAGCATTAAGAAATTGGCGTGCAGTAAGGATTTTTATAAAGCTAACGTTTTATTATATATTGTATTTTATTGACATTTGTTTATAATGATTGTTCTACTCTTGAATATATAATACTTCTTAAAGTTTTTCTTACATATTACCTATTCACAGTAGTTAAAAATAGAACATAATATATTATATTTTTAATAAATACGAAAATGGTCACAAAAAGTACTGATATTTGTTATTATGTATAATCTGTGCACACGTGTTGTACAAATAAGGCTTTTTACAAATTAATACTGCATACCATTCTTTGAAAATATAATTTGAGATTCGATTTTTGCCATGAACTAGTTTAGTTATACTTTTAATATTTCTATTTAAGAATTTCTTTAATGTTTACAAAATAGATTTCTGAAGTCGATCAAAGTGTTTGCGAAGCTGAGGTTTTAAAGAAATTACTGTTTTACTCTATGCCATGTTTTGATATTCGATATTATATATTTGATTAATAGCATAATAAATAATACGACCGAGTTACTCTGTTAAGAGGCCCATTCACTATCCTGCACAGCAGCTCTACAGCGAGTTGAGCTTGCAGAATTCAAGAAGGAACCTGCCTTGTGTTGCTAGACGCATTTCGGATTGCAACAACATGCACAATCCTGCATTAACACGGAATTTCAGCCTACATTTGTGCACCTTTGAATGTTTTACAGTTTTTGCTACAGGGCCTTTTGATCTAGACTTGTCAATATTTATTTTTGATTTGAAATCATAAAGCTATCTAAATTATAAGTTTTTAATTTATGCCCATAATAATAAAATGATATTTAAGTAACTTAGTATGAAAATAATTGTTTAAAATTGTTGTGTAGTACAACAAAATATTACCATTCAAGCTTTCGCTAAAAATCAAAATGATGTCAATAATATTGTCACATGTCCAATGTGGAATCAAAGAAAATAAAAACAGAAAATTTGCTTTGAACCATAGTGTTCTGATGGGATTATGGGCAACATAAGTTATACTTTTGTATAGTTTTGGTATTGCCAGCTTTATGCAATTATTCTATACGTCTATGACTTAAAAAAATGGAATCTCAATTCAGCTTCTCAAACATTTTTTACGCTTCTTATTCGAAGAAATCTCTAGTAATTAAAATATTTACAACATTGCCAAGTTAATTGATAGCTATAACTTTGCCATAAAATTTTAGAATTTCGTAATAATATTTTTGATATCTATGTTTAATTTTTAGTTAGAAATACAACTAGCTTTAATTGTAACATGACTTTTACTTTGATAGTTAATAGTTCTACTTATAATGTGGGGTTTTACGTTTATCTATTGCGATTTATATGCAATCTAAAACTATATAAAATATCTATTAATACTGTTTTTTAATGTAATTTTCTTCAGTAGAATTGAAAACATATCGCAAATTATAATTATATATTATCTTTTCAATAATCCCTATTAATATTATAAATACAAAAGTAACTCTTGTCTGTCTATCTGTGTGTCTGTTACACTTGTACGGAAAAACGATTGGACCTATTTGGCTGAAATTCGGTATTTAAAAACTAAGGTTGTCAAACACTTAATATTTTTATAATTTTTATTATTAATTTTATAAATTAACAATCGAATTTGATTATTTGAATTTGTTCCTATGGTATACATAGGATACCATAGACAAATATGTAAAAAAATGTGATTTGAAACAGTTGATTAATGATTCTGCAAAAGAGATCCTAAATCCGATAGTTTCGGCTTGTTATATAAATTGCAATAATAGTTGCCAACTGTTCATTATATTCTCTTTGAATTCTGCTAAGTTAGCATTATTCTTCTTCCGTCCTTAACAATGAATTATGCGATTAGGTAAATAAAATTATACATTTTAAGAATATGTAATGTAAACATTAATATGGAAGATACTAGGAATGATAGTCACAGTCTCGTCTTTTGATTAATTTCACTTTATTTGTAATTAAAGTCAAATAGCATAGTAATTAAACAGTAGTACATTTATATCTATCATGATAATTTGAAAGTAAAATAAAATGTTATTTTACCATCGATGAAATTGAAACGAATTTTGTGAAGACTTCATATTTTAACTCACCAATTTCGTGGAAAACCCTTTCTGAACCATAAAATTTTAATGATATTTTTGTATATCAAAAAGTGAAAGAGGAATATCTTGTGATGGTGCCCTCTTTTAGTAGAAATTCAGTAGAAATTAATTTCAATTCAATTTTCAATACAAATTTCATTCCTAATATTTCTTCCATGATTTTAGATATAAGATACTAGCTATAATCAGTGATCAGAATAGCAAAGCTAATTTACATAAAGTTGCCTTAGAGATGTGGATACAGAATGATTAAAATCATCAAAATTTAAATTACTTCTATATTAGATAGAATACTTGAATCAAATAATCAATAAAAATAAGTAAATCAATTAGTGGTATGTATTCGAAACGCTGATTCTATTAAATGTTTTAGTTAAAATGATACGCCACTTTAAAATAAAAAATACAAATTCTTTCAAAGTTATTTTTATTGCCAGATATTTTTGGATTTATAAATAAGCCTGGAAAATAAAAAAAAAACATTAATTTCACTGTGGTTTCTATGATTGGTACTTTAAAATTATTTAATCTGTGTTTTAATGGCACTAAAATCTGCTGCTTCGTTTTTGAATTTTTAATTACAATAAATAAGTACGTATAGTACGCACAAGGCTTTAATGCGGTCTGAGAGAAGTTAGTTCTGTATGCTTGCGCAGCTCCCAGTCGAGTGTGAACATTTATTATACGGACTAGGACATAAGTATGACCAGGGTTGGATGTGGGTAAGCTGAAAACGATAGCATAAAAATTTAAAAAGATAGTATTTGTAAAAAAATATAGTACACTTTATTATTTGAATTAAAAATACCTAAGCATTAAATAATAGTAATTAAAAGTAATAATTAGACGTACTATTAGACGCCTATGAACTCTATGACCTACATCATAGAGAGCAATATGCAAACTTCTTGTACGAACAATCAGTGTCAGAAGAAAAAGTATAATTCACGGGAACTCCCCGTAAATAGTTCCTGGATGACGATTTATAATCTGTACTCTTCGACTACAGATTAGCTAACGTGATTACATCTCGATTAAGTTTTTTTTAAATGTTGGACTAGCACTGAATTGTATTTAAATACTACTTATATTAATCATATAATAGGCAAGGTATTGAAATTATAGTATTTTTTCTTGCTATCGTTAGATATGGATAGTATATAGTACGAAGCATGAAATTGTAGTACAAATACTATAATTATAGTACGAAATCTAACTCTGATTATACCGGATAGCGTGTAGTGCGAAAGAGACGCCATGCGAGCGAGCGAGAGGGCTCTTTCAACTTTAAGTAGCATCTCGTGAATTGTATGCGTAATGAACGAACTTCAGAGAGGCATTTAAGTTTTACTCATATAGCTATATCTGACCCCCTGAGAAAATAGTGTCACAATTGAAGCGTCTTAGTCATATTGTTAATTATTTGCATGCAACTGTAAATGTGTCAATTATAAACGTTTTATAAACTAACATTAAATATAAGTTAAAAAAATTGTTACAATTAGTATTTGACAAGTTACATTTATTGTGTAACAAAATAGTGCCTTAAGTATTCGCGTATAGCATAAAACGTTTGGATATTCCATTTCGATATTAATTGCCGGACACAGAATATATAATGGTTTATTACAGTAGTATATTTATGATGGAGATTATAGTTTTTTTAATGTTTGTATTTCTCTTTTTTAATATAGTTACAATTACAATCTATAATCAGTTAAAAATATCAAAATACCAATTAAATACATTTTATAGCTGTTTAACTTTATACAGTTTTAGATATCTATGTATGGTACAAAGTCTATTTCTGACTACGCTAATTGTTTAAAAAATAGAGACTTGCTTAGAAAAACGACATATAGTTAGTATCGAAACTTATTGTTTGCATGGATAATACTGCTAAACATTCGTATAGTTTGAACTAGACTATAATATTATATGAAATATACAAAAACGGCGTGTAACATTGTGCTTTATTTGTGAAAAACTCAATGAAAAACTCAGTGAAAAAAATTCAATGAGCTTCCGACATTACTTTAAAATCCAGGAAAAAACAGATCTACACATTTGAGTACTATTATTCGTTGAAAATTTTTACTATGCACGCGTCTAGTAATTTTCTGATAGTTTTGATGCTAAATGAAACATATATTTTATATTATAACTACAAGTATTATTTGCAATATTTATTTAATAATATTTGGTTTAAACTTTTCTAACACGGTAGCTTATTTGAACAATAATTAGTATAATTACAGTCTTTAAAAATACTCTGAGTGCCAAATGTTTCAGGTACAAATATTTGCTATTATATAAATCTAGTACTGTAACTGTTGAACAATTATTTTTCACACAAAGCCTTCGTCTATTTGGTTTATTTACCTGTCTCGTGGATTTTGGCAATAAAAAATATAAGTTCGACGGATTTTAGGTAACTTTCAATTGAATTATAACCCTTTTAAAATTTCAATTAGGACCAATAGCCGAGTATGGAATCTCGATGTAACCATGAATAGTAGTTATTTTAAATAAAAGCTTTTTGAAGTTTTTCTTTTTATATAGTTTAGTTATACACCTTGAGTATTGTGTTTATGTGAACAGTTTTTTGATGTAATAAATGTGTATTCATATTTTTTATGTATGTTTCCTTTGCACAATCCATAGATACTATTTTCAATACCTTGCCTTATGGTTTCTCAAGACCGTGAAGTTAGTTCTAAACTTAGTTAGAATTAAATTTGCTATTTATTATATGCATACTTTCGGTAACGAAAATGCAAGTTTCATGAATTTAATATTTTATTCAAAGAAAGCTCTAACTGTTAATTATTTATTATTGACTTCTATTGTAATTACTAAGATGTATAGCCAGAACCAGAACTGCATTAGTGTATACTTTAGATTTCCATCCCTAGGAAATACTTATTTTCCAAGACATCATTGGACTTTAACCTATCAATGTCTGTTTCGTTAATCTCGCTAAAACTCGAGAACGGCTGGACTGATTTGGATAATTTTGGTTTTGAATTATTTGAAGTCCAGGGAAGGTTCAAAAGGTGAGCAAATATGAAAAAAATGCTTGGAATATAGTAGACACAACAATTTCGCTTTCCCTTTAGAAACTATTTTTATCTGTCAAACAATTGATGTTCGTCGTTTAGAAATCAATTAAATTTAAAAGTCGTTCAGAAATCAAATTAAATTTATATTTAACCTTAAAAATGAAATAAAACTTCACTTTTAAAACTGAAGTTTTATTTCAGTTTTAGGTTTTGAATCAAAGATTTAATATTCGTTCCGATTATGTTTTGATCTCATTTTTTACTATAGTTGAAATATTCTGCAATTATCATTCAGCGTTTTTATTTATTGATTCTGAAGCGGTACGAAATGCCGAGTCAGCTAGTAAAATATAAAAGTTTTAGTGCAAAGACCAATGTCATCATTGAGGTATAACATATCTAGAGAGAGCATTGCGAACAAACAACATCGCCAAAAACGGCATCAAAAACAAGAAGCGTTGCTATATTCACTCTGGAAAAACTATTAATGTGTGCGTGATTTCGGGATATCAGCTAAAAAAATCACCCCATTTTTATATTTTATAATTAAATATTTTTATATAAGTGAAAAGTTTAAATGATCGTAATGATTTAAACCCTCTTTGTGTGATAAGTTAATATTACTCAGAGGTTTCAGTTTTTCTTCTATAATTAAAAGAATAAAAATCTATAAAATTAGCAACTAAAGTTGTGTGTTTTGGACCGAATCATAAATGTCTGTACAGATATTAGTACATTTTTATAAGTCTGTTAATTAACAATACTAATTTAACGATACTAAAAATATCCATAATGACAAATTCTTTTTGTGTTACACAATATGTTCACGATGGTTATCAGACGACTAGTTATGGCCTAAAGATTATTCTACCCTAAAAATCAATGAAATAATTTCTAATAGTGGACTTGGGATGATTCGATGGGTTCATACTGGGTGTGTTATATGTAATGTAAATTTATATCAGTAGTAGGAACTAAGGGGTAAGTACACGGAATAGTTTAATGCAGCGACTTAAGAGCAACTACATAACTTGAAAAGGGCTATTATTAAAATAAAAATATTCATATCCAAAAGTTTTTATTCAAACTTTACTATTTGATTATTTCATAAACTAAAATTTGTTTTCTAACATATCAATATATTAAATTATTATTGATTAGGAATTAATGGAGATGCATGTAACAGAATATAGACAAAATTAATTTCTTAATTATGACAATAATCTACTATAAAAATGTCAATATACCATATCTCCATAAACTCATTACATGTTTTTAGGTAACATAAAATAAAGCTATACAAAAAGTTATAAGTTTCGAAATCCTTCCTTCTCTCTCACTACTTCTCCTCTTTAGCGATAACTAAAATTGCATTAGAAGAAACTAAACAGTAAAAGTTAATTAAAATTTTAGAGCACTAAAAATTTACTCTTTGTTAATTTGTTGTAAATTTTCTATCCAGCAAAAACAAGCACTATTGCAATAATATATAATTGGTTATTTAAAATTTGCTTGCATGATACTTAAAATATCCCGTATTTTCTGTTTTAATAAGTATATTATGTTTATTTCCATTACCGCAAGTATATACATATGACAGTATTAAAATAAGTTTGTATTGTCGAGATTCATGGTAAATTAGTTCATTTCCCAAACTAACAATACACTAGAGCAAGTTCAAAGAAAATTTCTACGTTGTGTACAATATAAATGTTTTCATAATATAATATAATTTTATTAAACTTGAGCACAGAAGATTGCAGCTTGCTGCGATGTTTCTATATGATTTGTGTCATAACAGGTACGACTGTACATCTTTAATAAATAAATTGTGTTACAGGGTTCCTACCAGGACGCATTGCCGGGACCCCTGCCGATTGTTTGCGACCACGCGTTGCCGAACAAATGCCGGCAAACGGTCCCCGCTTTACCAACTAGTGCATTCATATAATCAGAACTTCTACTTGATAGATATAGCGGCAACTAGGCCTAGCACTTACAAACAAATGATCCGTGAATGTTTGATAAACAAGTAAACCACTATCACTATCAAGTTTTTCTGGTAATAGGCGTCCTCCTTGCGGCTGGTTGCAGGCATTCGGTGTGATCTTGGTTCCGGCTCTGCGTTCTGGTGAGGTTTTCCTTTTTCTTTTTCCTGTCTTTCTTTCTCTCTTTTTCTTACTTTTTATTTTTATGTTTACAGTATTTTACGGTAGCTAATATAATTTAAATTATTTAATATGTGGCAAATGATGTTGGTATTGTATCAAGTTAAAATATTTATGTATAAGTTTCATAACAAGTTGTAAATTCTGTACAATACTGTTTTTTTGTCCCAAAAAAAAACTAATAAATAGAAAATATTATTACATATTCTAAAATAATATATATAATATTTCTCATAATAACAATGGGATTCGTAGAAAATTTAAAACGTAATATAAACTGGTTTAAGAAATCCGGACGGACCCACAAACATTACATGTCTGTTTTCTATAGATTTTTCAAATTATTCGTATTTTACAACAAAAAAATCGTATCAAATTCCCCAAATTTGGCAAAATAAGTTCCATTTCTCACCTGACAACATTAGTCAATTCGATAACCTTGTAAATATCGAAATTAAATTTCATGTTTTTTACTAAGAAATCATGAAAAAGTTGATAAGTTTTTCGATGAAATAACATCATATCCTTATCCTTTCCTCTTTTAAAATAGTTTCGACACATTTTAATAGCGTTGGAAGGTATAAAGATTTTTTTCGTGAGAGCTCCAGCCAGTAAAGTAGTCAAAACGACACTAACAGGCGTGACCGGCGTGAAGAGCGAGTGCACCAAATTTGGTGCACTGTTTTTGGTGCCGTTTTTGTGCAATTGATGCGTGATCTAGACGTTTATATGATCTAAGAATGTCATATACAAATGTGGATAACAATTATAGAAAAAGTTTGAACAATTTTCACAGCTCTCTTCATGGCAGCCGGTTTTTGCATATGATTACGCCTCGTTTACATTATACTCATTTCCACGGCAACAACTAGGAAAGTGACGATGGAAATTAGCAACGCGTGCGTAAACGCAACTTGTATGAACATTTGACATTTGCGCTGTCCACTTTCCTGCTTGTTTCTGTGGAAGTGAACATAATGGGGGTACACAGGGGGTTACAGATACCACGTGCTGACGGCAAAGGAAAAAATCGCGACAAAACCTTCACATCGAGATAACCAATGCGTCGAGATATGCCAACGCGCATTGAACAAGCGTAGCGAGTATATTGCCCATTCTTCGAAAAATAAGAAGCCAAGCCTAGCTGTTAACCAAAAAAAGAAGGATAAAGAAAAAAAAGATTATAGCTAGGGCCGGACAAATCTCGTTCGTCAGCTGAAGATGAGTAAAAAGACAAAGTGTAGCAGTTAGATTAAGGAACATATTACTCTCTTACGAGAGGGTTAAACGTTTATAAATGAAATTAGAGATTTCCACGAGGTTGTGCCGCAGGTCAAGCACCGGCAAGTAGCTCTATTTTACTTACATAAACATTTAATTAGGCTTTTATATATCGCGAGCGAAGCCGCCGGCAAATGCTAGTGTTTTAACTATATACACCGTCCTTGAAAAATTAGCTAACTGGTGGTGGAAATCCCTAAAATATGTTGCGTAGTTTAGGAGAAGGCAAAGAGTAAATTGAATATATAAAGAGGAGATCACGAGTATACAAACAGAAACGTGGAATAGTGCCTGTTTTATATTGTACTATATAAAAAAATATACATTTTTTTTATTAATATTATCGGCTTACCTAAATGTTCATGAAAGGGGTTCAAGAAACCACTAGCTGCATTTTGAGCGAACTTAAATATCTCTTCAAAAACATGTAACATAGATCTTTCGATGGCAATATTTAACTTTACCTTATCATAGCGTGATGCAGCTATGGATTAATTTCTACTTATATTACTGTTTGATACTTTTGGTATCCTTATCTAAGGAAGGTTTCGTCTTAGCAGATTACGAACTTTTGTATGGCTTATAATAATACGCTATGAATGTAATTCTGTATTTATCGCGGTTGTAATTTATGTTGATAATTTTATCTGTTAGAAATGACTTGCTTCGAAGAACTTGTAAGGTATGAAAATGTTACTAGATTGGATATTATATGCTTGTAAGTTTATAAGTGATATGGGGCAGTGGCTAGTAGAGGCACATGGCAGCGACGCGGAAAAGAAGTGAGTAGAATGCGAACGCGCAACAGGAGCTCCAGTGGGAAACTTACCTGCTGCTAAAGTCAGGTAGTTTGCGTTGGACCACATATGTTTCTTCTCTGGTTCATGGCTTTTATGATCCTAGACGCCTAAGAGTAAATGCGATAATAGCAGGGTGGGTACAATTGAAAGGAACTCATAAATATATCATAAATTGGAATAGTAAACATTACCTATGTTTCAATTCAAAACATGTGACTGCCATTCGTCAAGGAATTAACAGATGCGATTGAAGTCGTTTTATTTCTAGATACCTAGGTACGTGCTGTCAAACATAACGTCGCTTTAGTACTTGTCGTGGTGCGATTTAAAGGCTTAATACAAGTTTCTTTCGTGTTAATTTTTTGTTGCTTACAGAGATAGTGAGACTCTAAAATCCCCCTTCCTTATTTAGAGTTCCGTAGTTAATAACAAAAAGTACTTATCTCTCTATCTATGTATGTATTCTATTTGCACCCTTCATCAGTATGTAATGAATAAATAATGATAAGTTGTCCAAAAATGGTAGTTATAATGTTTCTCACTGCATACTGTGCCAGATTATTTTCAGGATATTTATCCTACTTTCTCATTGACTCTAATTGCGAAATCAACTCTACACTATGTCCTGTCATCTTGGACATCAAGGTCATGATCATGATCATCTATGGTAAAAGAATGATTGAGAACAGAATATAGTATATCACAGTTATGAAACTATCGACATCATAGAATACCATGATCGGTGCATCTTTATTTTTTCAGAAAGATGTCCAAACTAATCTGCAAAACTTATTGGCTTATATTTATTTAAAAGAAGATTCAAACAATGGTCGGCAAGTTCCATCCGATTTACAGTTAGAAGTTACTACTTAGTATGCAGGTAGCGGTGTGTATTTTCGACAATGATGACTGGTCATAATCAACCGTCAATTACCGTGATTAGGTGAAAAATGTTTGATGATATATCAAGGAGAACTTCATCGAGCAGCGTTCACGTAACACGAGAGACTCCATTTAGAACAGTTGAACTGCATTCAAATAATTCCATATTATTTATAGTAGATCGACTACTGGCGCACGCTGCGAGTACACCCGCGGCCGTCCGCGCGAAGACACCGCGCCGCGCAGCCGATAAACCAAAGGCCGTCGCCTCCCCGCCTGCCTATCTATCTACACGCGATATCGTTTAAAATAATACCACACGTGAAACACTAATTTACCGGCTCTTCTAGTTTGTTTACGCCTTTTGCCATCGTATACTAATGCTATCCACTGCAAAATAATCATATACCTATATAATCACCAAGTACTTAGATATTTGTCTCTAATCAGTGATAGCAGGGTGATGTAATTATTTGATGCAAATACATATGGCATTTTATTTAATGTTACGTAGGAAAAATATTGTAAGAGTCGTGTTGTGTACGGTGCAGTGAGGGATTGTACACGCTATGGTCTATCTGTGAGGTGACGGTCGGATTGAATACGGACTTGTTACGTGAAGCAGTGAAAATGCGAAGCGACGTGTTGGCGCCAAGTGAGTTGGAGGGGACCGACTACCTCCTTTCCTCGACAATGAGGCTGGAGGATAGCTTTCTACAGATACTAGGTAAGTGCTATTATATATTGCTCCTTCGATCCGACTGTGTCTCATCTATATATTCGAATGATTATAAAGATCATAAGTGAGACATAACAACAATTCAAGGCCCGATCATGCATAAAGATGAATCGCTAAAGGTCATAAAACTATATAATACAAATAAGGTAAAAAAATAATGAGCTCCCTTCTAGACCACTAAAGAATTTGTTGGCTGATTAAAAAGTAATTAGTGTACAGTCTAATGCAAATACTGATATAGTTTTATTTTGTTTAATAGGTTATTAATAATAACTAATACTAAAGAACTACGAAAGTAATCGACAGAAAATACACTGTGTAACATATAAACTCGAACATTGAAGATTTATTTATGAAAAAAACGCTATAATCTTACATATGTGGAAGCAATGCGAATTATTTAAGATTCACGCTGCTTTTTCATAAAAGTAATATTATTTTTTTGCTTTATTTTATAAAATTAAATATGTACTTACATTTACTCATTAATTATAACAACATTACGTTCCGTTTTGTAAATGCGATCTTGAACCGTGTCGTCTTACGTAATGTTGGACATTAACGGTCTTATTCATATTGAGTTAAAGTAACTTTGAAAGCTTCTTTAAGAACAATAAAGAAGTCTTCAAACTTGCTCTAACTCAATATGAATAAGATAATTCCTCAAGAATGAACACTAAAGGGCATAATTTGTTATTACTCTACTCATCATTTATGTTCGCATTGTTGTAATATTAGTTTACATTAGTAATTAATGTCATTTTTTGCATACCAATGGAATGAGCTTGCAAAATCTCTCATATGCTGTACCACAGATGGTTCTTTTTATAAGTATTAGAATGAATGGTTGATATTGAACGCTACGACTCGCTGGTTCAAGTTTGTTAACTTAAGCTGATGCAATAGCATATTATAAAAAAATAGCCTTAGAATTATTTATGATAAATAATTATTTTTATTTTAATATTTATATGCTATTGTTTCCGAAATACTGTTACGTGCGACCACGCACTTAGGATTGGAAGAAATCACCAGTTCTTTTAACTAAACGCTCTTATTAACTTACACAGCCGGACGTGATTCCTCTTCGCAGGGTTGCCCTTACGCGCACAACTAAGACGCACTGTCCTGACGATAAGACGTCTCATTCACAATATTGCCTTCGCCGATATTGCGTAGACCACCTCTTGCTACTGCAGTGTTCACCTCCGAATTTACCGCGAGTAGCTCGCTTCTGGATCTTCTCTTAAACGACGCTAGCGGGAGTCCCTTAACTGAACTGTCCACTAAACTTTTCACTAAATTCACCACTAAACTCGTCACTGTCTTCTATTAAACTTCTTTTCCAACTCTTTCGTATCGCACTTGTCGCTTCGCTGTCTTGAACTGAACTCGAAGCTCTTAACTGCCCGCTAGGCTAGCTTTGCGCTGCTTATATTTACGTTATTCTTTTATTTACTATCTATCTCTTTCGAAACATCTATCTATCTCTGTCATTCCTTCCCGAACCTTCTATTCCAGAACTTTCGTTTATTGTCTATTCCTTTCTAAAATGTATCTGTCCTTGTCTTTTCCTTTCAGAATCTTTTACCTTTTCTAAAAGTCTTGAGACCGGTTTACTCTGCCAGAAAGTTCTACCCTCGGTCGCAACAATACTACCTATTTACATCACAGTTGAATCGAATGTCAATTGGTTTTTAAAATCTGTTACATTCAGGATACGTTTGTATACATACATTATTACAGTTTGTTAGGTAGTGACAATGGATCTTCACTTGATACGATCTTTGCACACGTTTTTCTCTTCATCTGCTTTCTTAATCACTTTACACCCCTCTGTTTGAAGTGGCAAAGGTAAAGCTTCGATGTAAGCTAGTGACTCATGTATTTGAATTTGCCTGTATTATTTCTTGTAACCCACACAAGGTAGTATTTTAGAGATTTATAGACTGCCAATTTCTAACATTCCCTCACATCCTCACTTTGGCTCAGTTTTCAAATCGTAAATCTTCAGAATTCATATGAGAATTTACTTAACGACTATTTGGGCTATTCTAGGTTCAAAACTAAGGGATTTGATTGAAAAAAGATGCAGTGTGACGCTGATTTTAGTGTCCGTGGCCAAATACATCTTTTATGATGTGAAGCAATACTTCTGTAACCGTTCTCAGATCTTTATTTAAATTTATTATTCCCTTTCAAGGCCGGCAACACATTGGTAGCACCTCTGCTATTGCTAATATCATCATTTAGCCACTTTTCATCACAGTTGGGCCGTCAGCATGTCTGCAGTTAAAATAAATATTTTATTATTATCGGAATTTGCCTCAATAATTTGTAATTCAAAATATTTTCTACTATATAAAATGAGGTTAAAACTTATAGTAATTTGCAAAAAAACTACCAATTATAAGCTTGAAGCCGAGTTCTTGTTTCGGAGGCCAAGACCAACTTTGAAAGTAGTTCCTTTCTTCATGACCTTGGTTGAGAACCGATTTTAGTAAAATCTGTTGCATGCTTTGCAGGCCTATTATAAACATAAGCTACTTTTCAGTTTTGAAAGAGACCCGACGAGTCAAGTGATTCAGGTTAAAACTGCGGGAACATAAATTCGCGAAGATTATAATTCCCGTCATATAAGGAACTAGAAAACGGAGTCAAATAAGTATTTGAAGATCATCGTTTACATTCGTACTGACTAAAAATATTTAGCAAAACTTGAATAAGATGACATTGGAAATATTTCGGCTTGTAAGGATGATATTTCAAACTGTTTATCGGGTGTCATACGAATACGAAGGTTGCTAGATGACATATTTTTGTCTAGCTTTAAATACTTAATCAAAGGTGTGTGCGAAGTAGTGTTCCTATTACGTTTTAATCATATAAGAATTAGGTATTCGATTATAGATAAGTATTATCTAAAGCTTTTCTGCGGCTTACATTCGGTTATATCAGTCTTATCTAATAAACACATAAATACTCATATGATCCACCATTAGTGGTAATATTTGAGTGTTACTATCTTGCGATTTCGTAACACAACAATTTTAACATGATATTTCGATAAAGGTGTTATTTTTGTAAACATGCGAGATACAGTAGTCATTTAGTGATGATGATATTTGAAGAAATGTCATAATTGTTTGAGAATTATACTGTACTAGAGTTTTCCCCATCGCGACGCCGCGTATCCATCTCTAGACGGAAGCCTTATTTTACTTACATAAAAACTGAATTCAGTTTTTGACATCAAATATGATTACATCAAGCCTTTACCGCCATTTTATCGTCGCTTACATTTGGACTTTATGCTGCAAAAGGTATTTTAAACTACTTATTACTTTGTTTTAAGACTTCCAGTTTTTCATTCACCAGGGCCCAATCTAACTAAAACTGAAAAGCTTTAAGCAAACTAACAGTTTAAAATACCTTTTAATACAAAAAATATACGTTGTAAACGAGAATGGAATGAAGCGGCAAAGGCTCAACATATAATAATCACAAAGAAACTTAATCCAAACTGCCCTGGAAAACGAAGAGATGAGTCGAAGCAAACCTGATTTGAAGTAATACAATGAATGACATGTTGTTTATGACAACGTAGGTATTTGTTAGTGAATTGAAAAACACGAATGCAGCGCCATTGCTAATCCGACCATTCTAAGGAAACGACATCTTTTATTGGGACAAAATGTTAACTCGGGTTATAAAACAGCTCTATGTCGAATTTCGTTCGTATACCTTCAGAAGTTTCCAAAAAAGACGCGATCGTAGCGCCATTTTTTCCGCTATTGTCGGCTATACTGATTCGATAGTGAGAATAATGCAACATACCCCTGTTCTTATCAAATTTTTTATCCATCCAAAGGTTGTCTGGAAGAAATCGCTAATAGCGATAAGACCGCCTATTGTATTGTAAAATTTGGTTTCTGTAAACTATATCTTTAAAACACAATAAATCATATTCACTCATTCATTCCTTAATCGGAGTAAAAAGTATACTAAGTTACGCCTCAAAATAAAGCTCGATGTCGAGGTTCATTTAAATTCGTCCTGTAGTTTTCACGTGGTGCTCTAGCAGAAAAATTCTAAAAATTGTATTATCGATGTTTGTCGGTCTAAATTAGCCTCTCTGATTTTTTCACATTTTTAAACGCATTGTACAAACTCGAACCATTTACAGATTTATTATAGTATACTCAGCCGAAGTTTGGAGTACAAAAGGAAACAAAGTAGAAAGCGTCAAACAATTTGACGACGCGGCGAAAAGGTGTTTTAAAAACTGTGACTCGCAGGAGTGGAAATTAGCTTCCATCAAGAAGTAAATTCACAGACAAAGAATAAGTGTACAATTTTGAGAAAAAGCATACAATGGAAAATGACAACCCTTCAATCTCAATATCAATCAGGGTGTCAGTATCAGGGTGGATAATCATAGACTCTTTAACAGTGATTGTAATACGTGAAAGTGTAAAAAAAATAAAGTCTTACAGACTATATCTTGCGGAACATGAAGCAAGACGTATTCTTTCAAACCTTGGCGATGTTTGTCAAAGAACCACTGATATGACAGATATATTTAAGTTTATATTGTTGTTTTAAGTTAAATCGTATGTTACTTCATAAAAAAACCGCTATTTTAGATCTCTCGTACAAGATATAAATGAAAATATTGTATGTACAATTATAATTGACCAGATAATTTCATGTTTGGTTTTTAGTATGTCTTTAGTATATCGAGATATCACTGCAAACGAATGAAAAAAATTGTGCCAACTTACTCTAGGTGAGTGAGTAGTTGTAAATTTTGAGGGTGACAATAGCAGTACTTCTGATTCCGAGTTCGACAAAGATGACGTTGCGGCCAGCTCTATTTAAGACATGGATGAAGAAGCCCTTAGCGAGATAGAATATTTAGATGAAGATTTATTGAAATAAAGTATAATTAAATAATACCTATCATGATTTATTTCCTGGAATTTTGAATGAATAATAAAATGAGCGTATGCTTTAACGTCAAGTAACATTAAAATTAAATTTGTCTGCTAGCAATATTCTATCTTATCTATAGTCAAGGTCAGTGAATTAGAACAAAGCAAATTTATCCATGTCACTATAATTTTAACGCTTATCCGAGTCTAAAATCCAATAAAAGTAATACCGATATAACAATACTACGTTTCACACGAGAAATCATTTTTATAGTTTGCCAAGGATATCTAGTGGAACTTAAAGCAAAAATATTTTTGTTATATTTACCAAAGAACAGTCAATATGGCGGATTTGTAAGGGTTTGTTTAGCTTCTTTAAATAAAATAATTGTTCTGTTAATTATCGTAAGGGATTAAATCTCTTGCCAACAGAATTATAGTCATTATTATTAAAATAAACATCATAGGTTATGTTGCAAAAATGCACGCATGTCGTAAATGAAGCAACCGTACGATCCTTGCACGATGTTTGACGTAGTACTTCTTCTAGGATAACGTTAGAGATATAGGCCGTTTCACGCAGATGCGGCGATGGGTGTAGTGCGTTAAAACGAAACAAAATAAATATTACGAGCACCTTTGTTTACATCATATGTCAAAGCAGAATCACAGACTAGTTGCTGTTGCTTGTCGAAAAGAAAAAAAATGTTCCCGTTTCAAGACATCTGTGCCTGAGAGTAACTATGTGTATTTCTCTGTAGAACTAGACAAAATTTTAGTTTTTTATTCATCCTTACCACAAGGCGGCTAATGATTTAAACGTTTGTATAGTTCACTTATCTGAAGAAATACGTACTGAAGTTACTGGACATTTCATTTAAATTCAATTAAAACAGAACACATGAGTGAGTGAACTCATTTGAATTTTTATAAGGTACTCTGGTGTCGGTGTGCACTCACATTTGACGATGTGAACGTACTATTATAATGAAGTAAAAATGTAAGAAGTTATTGCAGGGGATATATGGTTCACAATAAAATTATCTGTATAATCTAAAAAACACTCATGCGCTAAGTAACGCTTGAGGTGATAAGGCGGGCCAATATAAAAAATATTTTTGAGCGATCCCAAATGTTTGTTAAATTTGAAAGATCATCATGTAAACCAATTCTTTAAATTATTTGTAAGATATTTTTTGGCAATATCTCAGTTTATGGATACTCTGGATTATAGAACCTCTAAGCTTTAAAGTAGGGTTGCCACTTTTTTTTGAAGAAAATATAGTATTTTTGTTTTTAAGCTGTACTTACGGGAAATTTAAGTGAGAAAAAGAATCTCCTTTATTTTACATTTTATTCATCTTATTATTGCATTTTCCATGTGTGTTTATTACTACTCTTTCCTTTGGCCAGCAAAGATCTATTATTTTTAAAACAATCATAAGTCTCTGAACAAAAAGAGCAACAATTGAATTAACGATGAAAATTTCATGCTATATAATTTTTCTATAATATATAGTACAAATGGCTAAAATATAGCGATACTATATATTTATAGCACGGTTGGCAACCCCACTTTGAGACATCTTTAAAAGTATTTGGTGGGAACTGAAAGAAGATGCAGGGTCGCGTCGCCCCTATGTGCAAAGTGTGCGGCGCACACAGGCGCCATGACAATAGGGGCGCCGCCATCGAAATTATTTTAGTTAATACTCTTACACAACAACATAGTCATTGTAGTGGAGATAAGTAATTAGGTACAATAGGCGCAACATATGCCTTGTAAATAACATGAATGTTCGTGAAAAAACAATAGTTGTAGGATATTGATAGATTTTGAGTAGTAATTATGTGTTTTGTGACAAATGTGAACTGTATAGTCAAATGTGGCCTTTTGAGTTATCACAGGAAGTCCATTGAATGACACTAGCTGATTACCTACAGTTCAGCTGTGCTATACATAGGCTTAAGAAAATGAAGAAACTATATTTTAAACAAAGATTTGGCTTAACGGCCTAGTTGCGAAGTCATAACCTAAATAATAATAAAAATTAAAGGTATTGACCTCGTATACAACGGAGAGTGTTTGAGGTGATCAAAACATCCAGGAAATGGAATAGTACGATCATAGACAGATAGTAGTAGCAGACTGTACGGGACGCCCAGTGCAGCACTTGCTTGTCGCCGTATGCGTGAAAGCTATAGATTAAATACCCACCCTCTTGCGATATTTCTGGAGAACTACAATGTGAGTCTCTTCTAAAAGGACGTAAACGGAATCCTGTTAGATTACATAGACTACTTTCGGTTTTACAGATATAGTTTTCCACGTGCGACATGTTTTATATCGCTTATCATTGTAGTTACTGAGATAAACAGCTGTAACAGACAGACACCAGTGTGACAAAATCATGTCATAGTGTTTTGAGAAAATCTCAGCTAGAACTTTTTAAATTCCCAAAAGCACACAAAATATATTCAGAACTCTTGCGTAGGTAAATACATGAGATGATATACCTACTCCAGAAAAGTGGATATAAACATCCAACCGATGGCAAGCGGTGCGGACTTAGAAAGAGGCTGAAGGCATCATTCTAAGCAATTCTTCCAAACTCCCCATTGTTTCTTTACTTGTAAAAATTAATATTCATATTAATTTGAAGTGCAAGTCACAAGAGGTCTTAGGGCACCGAACATTGAATACACACACGCTCATGCATATTTAGACATTTGGTAAACGCTCAAGTAATGTATACCGGTTTGTTTTATACGTTGACATGACATACGAAGTCCTTGCGGTTTTTTATAAATAAAATCGACAAAATGCGTTCCGTAAGGCCAATAAAAGATTGCTTTTTGCCATTTGACTGTTCGAAACTCTAAAAAGGAAATAAACGAGAAAAATATCTTAATATTCAAAACAACTGAACGCATCTCAGTCAACTAATTTTTCATGTAAGTGTGTCTTTTCCATTCATAGTGTTAAGAGCTGCGAGATTCGAATTAAAATGCCGTTGGAATTATTACAGAGTATATTAGAATTATACAAACACGTATAACACAGTTAGCAGTTATCCGTGCAGGAACGGAGAAAGAATACAAATTCCTGCGGCCGGGCGGCCTGTCGTAAGAGGCGACAAAACAACCCACAGCCAGGTGGTAGGGCATTTGCCCGACTGGATGGCTACCACCCCTGGTCTAAAGTATGTCGCCATAACAACCCTTAGTTGTGTTCCGGCATTAGTGACCAGGCCCCAGTCTCCTTCAAGAGAGCAGCAGCGCATTAGTAGTACCTTTGGTGTTACAAATGTCCATAGGCGATGGTAACCGCTATCCATCAAGTGGGCCGTCTGCCTGTCTGCTGAACTCCTGCAATAAAAAAAAAAAAAAAAAAAAGTTACACATATAACCGAGCAGAATAAATTCAAATGTAATTCAATAAAACGCGCAAAGTCCGTCACTATTAGATTCCTGATTGTACGGCAAGGCGTGTCTTGAGGCCTTGATCGTCGCTGTCGTTCAACTGCCTCCTCTCAATCAATCATCGTTTTATACTGCACAAATGCAAATATGCCCGTCGACATTATTTCCTATTATTAGTATTCATAATGCGTAACACCTTGCTAATTATGCAGCCTGCAAGCGGCCGTAAACGAGTATAATAGGATAATAGGCTGTTCTTCAAAATAACTAAAAACGTATGCCAAAAAAATAAGTAAATAAAGGAGTACGATTATAAAAGAATTATAATTAGTTTAAATGTCAACAGGTATTAAAATGTGATTTTACATATTAGGACTATTCTGCCGTGGCGATATTGAGATGTGGATTTAGTAGAATATGAGAATTTTTACCGCTATCGCAATCGAATCGTGCTTGCGTGTCTTTTCAATGCCAAGATGTAGATATAGATGAATTGGGCCCCAGGTAGGAGCGTATCGGAGATGAGAGTGTGTAGTAAATAGTTACTGGCTTAAATTGTTACTGACCAGCCTGACCTGATGCAATAATAATGACACGTAAAATTTATTGGGAGGGGAGCTAACTCACATGTGTATGTGATGATATCATTCAAAATTAGGTTACTTCTCAGCATGGAATAAGAATACTACGAATCACAATCGCTCAGTAAAATACGTGATTCTGAACAGCTCTTAAATATCCAGCCGATATTAGATAGTTTAATTCTGTCTTTAAATTTGGACAAGAAACCAAAGTGTTTCATATTCATCCATTGTCAATAAATACCGTCGTGTTCTTTCGGTTGCGTGACTTTTAAGCATATTGATTAATTTGGTTGATCCGTCTATTACTAGCTGTAGACCGTTCATTTCTGTTTTTAAATTTGAACGAATCAATCAGTGATCCATATAAATAGAAAATTAAATTATTAAATGTCATTAATTATATTGTCGGAACCTTTTACTTATGTGCTTTCAACGAAATTAATTCCATTCCGTTTAGCTGTCTAATATCAGCCTTACATGGTTTAGTTACCCCACAGGTCATTTTTATAATTCTTATTTCAAGTGAAACTTCTTTAGAATCGTTGTGATTTGAAAATCGATGAAACAAAAAAGTGACATTAAATGGAATGAACACATAAAATTAAACCTTATTTAATTCAAAATTAAACACATCTCTCTCTTTACTTGGTAGTAATAATTATTAATGTATATAAAACTTAAAAGATGTCAATTGAATTTTAACGCTATCTATATATAGCAGATATCCTTTTATATGTTAATCAAAGGAAATTGTGCGTAACAGTGCATTTAATTTTGAACTTTAAGCTAGTGACTTAAACTGTAATTGAGATTAGTTTGAATTAAAATATATTGACGGATCTAGTCTAAAGGAATTATATTTACGAGTATATTACTATAAACTTAAAGAAGAATTATCTGTGAGTATATTCTCTGAAGTCTCAGTTCGGCTGCGCGTGAACTGCACACACACACACAATTATTATGGAATATCAAATCAGTCAAAAATGTACAGCCTTATTTATAGAAAGAATCCTATTACAAAATTTTAAACAAAAAAGAGGGACTTCAATTTAAAAATGACAAAAAGCGAAGCGAGGAAGTTGGAAAACGGCCGCTTTCGCAATTTCATTTTGCGAATGTACTATTCCCGCGTTTAGGACGGATCAGCGAAAACATATATGAAATTTGTATATCCTTGTATATCATCTCCTTTTGTTGAACGTGGTAGGAGATAGCATTTATTTCATTTCATTTTTGCATTTAGTAGTCAATTTGTCTTTAAATTATTCTTTTCTAGAGTGTATTTTAGGGGCCATTCTTTAATTACGTAAGGGTCTAGAATTATCTGCTAAAGAATGAAAAACTTTGAGTTCGTTAAACTGTGAGTTTTACTGTAGTTTTACTACAGTGGCGGATTTGCAGTCTTGGCTGCCCTAGGCCCCAGGCCATGTAGTCAGTACCATTTATTTAATTTTTACATGAGGAAATGCGTTGTCGCATCGTCAGCCGCGCGGGGGATCATGCGCGGCCGGTATGTGGGGCTCTCCGACGCCGATTAATCAGTACGACCGGCGCCGGTATACCCACTAAAACCTCATGGGAGCCTTCTTCCGCCTAGCGCCGGGGTCACGGTACATGCGCGAGCTTACCCCGCAACCCCGGCAGCGGCTGACCGCCTCGTAAACAGAGGCGGCCTCTCCTGTGTGCGGGCCGGGGAATGACGTTTCCCCGGCCCTGAGAGGGACACGCGGCTGCCTCTCGCGCCCTCTCGCGGCATTAGTGCGGGCGGAGGTCTTTCTGATCCCCCAGACCTCGACGCCCGCTGCCGCCCGCCCGTGGCTGCTAGGAGTCACGGGCGCTATCCTCCTTCGGTGGGGGAGGGGGAGGCTGCGAGGATTGCTCCTGCGCCTTCACCCCTCCCTCTCCGTCCTCCCCCCTCGCCGCCTCGCTTTCTCAGCAGCGTCAGCGGCGGGGGGGGGCTTCGCGATAGGGGAGGGGGAGGCTGCGAGGATTGCTCCTGCGCCATCACCCCTCCCTCTCCTTCCTCCCCTTTTCCCCGCCGCCTCGCGCTTACAGCAGCGTCAGCGGTTGGAGTCGGGGAAGGCCACCTAACTTCGGAAGGGAAGAGTGTTTTGGGAGGAGGTTTGGAAGGAAGGGAAGGCTTTTAGGATGAGGAGGCGGAAAGGTGGGACACCACTGTCACGGAGTGAAGGGGGGAATGTGGCAGTGGCCGCTCGGGGCCCCGGGGACGCATCCCCTTGTACCGCTTCCTGGACGGAGGGGAGTGCAGGGCGGCACCCCCTGGGGGGATGTAGTCAGTACCAGCCACCCCTTTCTCAGCACCTATCATATTGAGTACATAATGAATTTACTTGAACGAAATAATTATGAAGTAATTACATTTACATTAGATTATCTATATTTTATTTATAAAAACCACAAAAATCATTTAGGAAGATTATTGTTATACGATGCGGTTTAGTGCGGCCCACCATAATGTGCGCGAGCCTTTTAGGCAAGATCCCGCTATACAACGACCTTCACCGAGTGCTAATTTGATAAAATCTATTTTACATATAATTAAACGTGTCAATAAATATATTGCATATGGGTTGCCTAAAAAAAAATCAGTCCAGTATATGATTAATTAATAATAATAATAATTATTATTTTTTAAATTTCACCGATTTGTTTATTAAACAAATTCTATACCAATCGAAAGTATGAAGCCCATAGAACATGCAAATACTAGGTTGCCTTTTCTTTTCCGGTCACAACTCTTGGAAAATTGAAAAGGATTATACCTGGCTACCCGAGAGTACGTACTTTGAATTGTTTCTTGTTATGATCAGTGAATTTTTTGTCACGATTGCCCGCCCCTAATATTTGGTCGCCGTAGGCCCGGGCCTCCTGGGCCTTAGGGCAAATCCCCCACTGCAGTACTAGTATTAAATAAGTTGTAACATTATTTTTAAATCCAGCAGTTTTAACATAAATACCAACATATTTAATGTATTTATATACCAATAACAAACAAAAAATGTAGATAATAATTCTTTTTCAGTGTCTTCCTTAGATTTCCACAAGGTCATGTTTTTGTACACGTGTGTAATGACCTTCTGTGGGATTATACTGGTAAATAACTTGACAACGTTATAAGTGTTGGTTTTTATTGTGATTTGTGTTTAGATAGATACAATCTCGAAAAATTATTATATTTCAGAACATATTTTCTGCTGTAAAATTCAACGTGACTGAGAAAATTAATTATCATTTTAAACTGATATAACATTTAACCTGGCTCATTTAAGAAGGGCGTTACAAATTTTTTTTCGAGGCTTGCAACGTGCAACGAGCTTGTAATCGCCCATGGTGTCACGCTGCCTGCGTTGACCACTTTCCATCAGGTGCGCCATCTGGCTTTTTACAAGCTGTTGCCAATAGAAAAATAGAAATATGTACATAATTATTATTTATTGCTTTATCCGTGCAGGAACGGAGAAAGAATACAATTTCCTGCGGCCGGCGGCCTGTCGTAAGAGGCGACAAAACAACCCACAACCAGGTGGTAGGGCGTTTGCCCGACTGGATACCTACCACCCCTAGTCTAAAGTATGTCGCCATAACAACCTTTAGTTGTGTTCTGGCATTAGTGAGCAGGTTCCAGTCTCCCTTAAGAGAGCAGCAGCGCATTTGTAGCACCTTTGGTGTGGCAAATGTCTATAGGCGATTGTAACCGCCTTCCATCAAGTGGGCCGTCTACCTGTCTGCTGAACTCCCGCAATAAAAAAAAACTAGTTTACATTTAATTTAATATAGGTGCATTTGGCGTGAAATATAAAAGACCTAGAAAAATAAAAAGCCCTGAAGAAATTTACAGATAAAAATTTCGTTGGAAATAATGTTAACCGTTGGAATGAAAACAAATTCAACATCGCGATAGAGATGATACTGATGATAATGTTGGAAATATTTTAATAGAATAAAATAATATAACTTTATGTTGATTATTCAATCACATCACGTATTAAGTATAACATTCCAATAAAATTTTTATATACAAACAAAATAATGAGCGAAAAATATTTGACGAGTGATTAAACAACGTTTAATGAGCCTATATCACTTTTTTAATACAACAAATAGCGACAATCTAATCTACCGCAAATGGTACAACTTGTGTTATCTTCTGCACTAAGTTACCTGAATTTACCTGTACGCTATCGTTTGTATACTTATTCCATTTAAATAACGTCACATTAAAAGTACACGCAATCAGGTTTATTGCAGGAGTTCAGCAGACAAGCAGAACGACCCACTTGATGGAAAGCTGTTACCATCGTCTATGGACATTTGCAACACCAAAGGTGCTATAGATGCGCTGCTGCTCGCTTAAGTGAGACTGGAACCTGGTAACTAATGCCGGAACACAACTTAAGATTGTTATGGCGACATACTTTAGACCAGGGGTGGTGGCCATTTGTCAGTCACTCTGCATCCCGGGGTGGCCTAAGCTTGCTGCGCAGTCGAAGAATGGGTGTAGCTTCGCTCATCATCTCATGTTCTTTCACACAAGTTTAGTGGGGTAGTTGGTTCCGCCCAGAGTCTTCGCACATGCTGCGCGGCGCTAATCGCCGCTATCCGGTTCCACCCCATAGTCGACTCAGTATGGTACGAAATGTATTCCACCTGCGCATCAAAAAAAGGGTGGTAGCCATCCAGTCGGGCAAACGCCCTACTACCTGGCTATGGGTTGTTTTGTCGACTCTTACTACAGGCCGCCCGGCCACAGGAAATTCTATCTGTTCTCCGTTCCTGCACCGATATGGCCACACATGTAGTATCGCTCCCATCATTGCGTTGATGTATTCTAGCAACAGCTCCACTCTATATCGTTGACAATCTTAAACTCTCAAGACAGTGTACCTCTTAGAATTGAACAAAACGCTGACTCTCTGTTTTATTGTAGTACAATACAAAGAACAGGGCTATGATGAACTGTTTGAATTGGATGGTCGTGATCATCGTCTTAATTTTATCACCGTTCCTCTAGCCAGCAAATGTAACTTCTTTCATATTTTGTAGAATACACTAGATGCTTGACACGCGCCAATCATCCAGAATATTATTCAGAGAAAGAGGTACCACGTACGGTGAACGGTCCACCTTACACGGTGCTAAAAATCTTTTACTAATGAAGTATAACCATCCAAAATTCCAAAATGAAGCCAATCTGACTAAGATTGTTCAATAGCCGAATAAAAATCCAGGTTTTTGACTAATGGGTGAATGACTCGCCTTGCGACAGCCGACGATTGACGACTATTGGCGGGCTCCTATATTATCTTATTCATTTACTCGTCTTACTATGAGTAGATTTTGACAATACTTGTATGGAGCTTATGACAATTTTTAACCGATAGAAAGGTGAATTAACGGTCGATAAGATATACGAACCGGCCATAGACTGTTAATTGCCGGTTTTCGGTTTTTTGTGAACATCTGCAAATTAACCAGCCACCACTACTTTTGCAAGGCCGTCCTATATTGGGCGCCGGGTTGCAAAAACTAGCGTGCGCCACTCCATCTTTAAAATATTTCGCTTATAAATATTTATATAAGCGAGTTTTCGCTTATATAAATATTTATAAGCGAAAACTTGCGTAATGAATGAGAAAACAACTTTTTAGCTATTCACGAAAAACTTCAAAATATTTCCAACTGTATCTGTTTGAGAATAGCGTTTAAATTATTAATAAACAATTTAAATGTCTTGGTGTTAAATTGCGCCATATGTGATGTTACACTAGAGAAGGAGGAGTTTCACAAATGTGACCAGCTACGACAGAACGGGAGAGGGGTCAAAAATCAAATAAAAAAATAATGACGTAGTTTGTGGATGACCAATAATGCTATTATCAAGTTTTTTCTAATATTATTCTGCCGTGATGACATCGAGTAGATATTGAGAAATTAAATATTTTAACTCTTAGTCTACTATTGCAGAATACGACTTTTTTACACTATTGCAATGGAATCGTACTTTGAATGTCTTCGCAATGCTAAGATATAGAAATTCCAAATTGGGCCCCCAGGTGTTCCATCTATAATTCTATGTTTGCCAAGGTCTTTTTTTGTCACTTCTTTTTTTGGATACGCTGATTCTCGAAAGTTGTTTGTGTATTATTTTTTGTCTGGAGCTCCACTCCAAATCAAAATCTATTTTTTTTAATAAATGTTACCAAAATTGATATTCTTTCATTTTTCAGTTTTTATGACAATTTTTCGAAATTATTATTTCCTTTAAGGGCACACGGCGTGTTCCCGCGTGCCCCCACAAAAAAGCCCTGTGTTTGCCTATAAGTAAACATTAAAAAATTGGTAGATTTCTATACTTATTCATTAAATACGCAATAGTTATATAGCCTTGAGTATGATGATAAGGCAGAACTTAATAGAGACTTTAGTTTATGAAACCTTATTATATTCAAGTGTCATATTAATTAATACGTAAGAAATTAATACATGCAGTTACAATTCCATCAAGGATCATTTTATATGATTAAATATTGTAATTATAGCGATCAGGTTTTCTTTGTCACAATTGGCTCTAATTCAACGTTGCTACGATGTACTAGGTATTTTATGTCATGTGCTCAATGAAAAACGCAATAATACAGATATCTTCTTACAAAAATAATTTCAATGTTTACCTATGCTAATGGTAGTACTTAGAACTATATATTTAATCATTTTGTTATACGTACTTTAATATGAATAAGAAATAATATTTTAAATTAAATAAATTATTACAAAAGTACAACAGAGTAAAATGTTGAAAATTATCATAAGGCAAATCACGATTGTCTCTATATCCCATCTTTTCTATCCCGTTCTTCTTGTCTGATATCTCTATCCCATCCCACATTCCACCTTTTTTAACCTACCCTAAAGGCTGACGATCGCGTTGGCTTCGCCCTTGGTGTTGCAAACATCTATAGACGACGGTAACCAGTTTTCATGAGCTGGGTCGTCTGCATGAGTGCCAGCTACGTAATGAAAACAAAAACATTGTGTAAGTGTGCAGTTCATACACAGTAGAAGTGAAACAAAATGTGACAAGGGGTGGGGGATTCTAAATTTCGTGACGTCACATTACATATATTAAAAAAATCTAACAAACATACATATTGTATATCACTAAGCTAAGCAAGTGACGCTTGGGTTATGGGTAATATATAACGGACCAGTCTCGAGCCGGTTCCAGATACCCAGACATAGATAGTAAATAAGAAAAGTCCTAAATTTCGTGACGTCACGATTCAAAATCTGATATATTTAAGCTTAAAAACACGAAATTTGAACTATTTCCCTCCGTGCAGAAACGGAGAAAGAATACAAATTCCTGCGCCTAAGCGACCTGTCGTAGGTGGCGACAAAACAACCCACATCCAGGTGGTAGGGCATTTGCCCGACTGTATAGCTACTACCCCTGGTTTAGAGTATGGCACTATAACAACTTTGAGTTGTGTTTCGTCATCAGTGGCCAGGTTCCAGTTTCCCCTACAAAGCCGGCAGCACATTGGCAGCACCTCTGGTATTGCTAATGTCCATAGCCGATGGTTACCACTTCCCATCACAGTTGGGCCGTAAGCCTATCTACTATGCTTCAGCAATAAAAAAAATAACGAAAAGCTTGAAATCATTTCTAACTCTACATGTATGAAAATTGTGTTTAAATTATAAAACACAATGCTTGTACAGCCAATCACCATTTGTGATGTCACACTATTGTGGCCTAGTATGGCATCAGATATTTTGCAATTTTACGTCAATAAATTCTTAAATTAAAACAGCAGTTCCGTAATTAGTTATATTTTAACATCAGTTACATTTATATTATTGTTTAATAATTTAAGCACAATGGCCATGAACGTGACCAGCTGTGACAAGGACGGGGGAGAAATTCATGTGAGGTAATTTGTGGATAGCCCGTAAGCCAAACTCTTGAAGCAGAAACTTTCACCGACACTGCGAAATGATATTGTTAATGTTAGACATTTATCTATGTAAGTACATAACTAATAGTTTGCCCTAAAACATGGTCGTACTAGCATAAGCAGTTTACTGTGCTATCATAGATAATACTATATGTGTCCTATGTTACACACACGAAAACTAAATCAGGGTTACCATATCTTACTATCCATTCTTTTCCTGTACGATTGGTAGAACATTGAGATTATTACTATAGAAACTTAGAGTTTATGTTAGATTTTACAAGCTTTTATTTAACTTGCAATGGATGTATGTATGTATGTAAGTTCGAGTGGAATCTTGCAAGTTAAATTTGACCAACATCCCGGTTTCCGATCGAGCTGAAATTTTGCACGCATATGTATATAGCGTGACAATGCAATAATATGGTACTATGGAGCTGGTCTGATGATGGAGTCAGAAGGTAGCCATAGGAACTCCTGTACTAAACAAGATAGACCTTCGTGTTTGGGCTTGTTTTACTTGTCTTGGCTAGCACTCAGCTGCTGCATGATATCCAGGATCTCAAAAGCTTGTAGTTAAAAACCTTTTTAGAAAGCTTTTATCCGATACTAATGAAAGTGAATCGATAGTAAGTTACTAGACACCAAATTCAGGATAAATCGGACACTGGCTTCAATAAACTTCTAGTAGTGCAGGACCACTGTTCATAAAACTTACATTAAGCCGTTTAACGCGCGTATTGCTAATTCTAATTTAATATTTGATATAAAATAAGCTAGTATATGTATAATTGAGAAATCCGGGTCATTGCACTGTCGTTATCTTTTATATACCTACTTATTATCGAAACTCCCTACTTGTACATGTGATATAAACACGTTATTTTACTTGTAACTGGATATGAAACTAAAAACCACGTCCCCTAAACTGATTTACGGTAAATCCTGTTAAAATTCCAAATACAGACTGTAAGTGTAACGACGTACTTGCGGAATATTCAGCGCCGGAAAATTCGCGCGGAACGCTCCGCAGGTGTGTTAAGCACGTATAGGTATTCCGCGCGCGCCCCACCGGAGAGCATCCATATGGGGTGTTTTTCTCTCCGCATATGGAAAAGGCTCGAACTTCAAATGCAGTTTAAACTATGGAATTCGTAATTTAGGCAAAAAGTTGATCAGTGCTGTAAATCTGTGTCGTAAGATTAATTCAAAAATATAGCGAGATCAACTAAACTTCGAATAGCGCTTTTTTCATGACAATATCTATTTTATTCGTTCTTTCGATGCGTTTTTATTATTATGCAATATTTGTTAGTGACAACGAAAAAAAGGGTTGGCCTTGTAATGTATTGTTGTTCAATGAGTCTGTTTCAAAATTTTTGTCCCGAAATTATTTTAATTTTCTTGGTTGTTTGAAGGAATGAGACAAAAAAGAAATCATTGACAAATATAGCGTTTAATCCACGCACGAAATTTCTTCTTACTTGGTTTAAACATTTGTCGATCAATTAACAACAATCGATAACTATTGAAAACGTAGCTTTGGATTATATATAAGGGTTTTACCTCGACATCATATTAAAATACTCCACATTGTAGAAAGTTCATAAAGTCCGTCCATAAAGTCTCAGCTCGTTACAAAAAAGCACAGTAAATGTTGTAATTACTTTATTGAACTGGATTTAATGCAAGGCAATTTATGTTCATGTTATCTAGACGTGGAAAAAAGCTTGTATTATATTTTAAAAGACTTTTTAGATTCTCTAGTTTTCCCGGAATACGAAGAGACAAGTTAGACAGGCTATGTCCCTGAAAACAGAATAGTATTAAATAACTATCTTTCTTCTAGTTACATCAATCTACAGTTCCACACAGACGTATAGAAAAATCTATTTTAGAATAAACTGTGTCAACGGAAAATCTTTATGTGATAATAATAACCGATTAGTGGCAGTGTTAAGGCACGCAGACTTGTTGCCAGTGACTGAAGACCTTTGCCAACATTACGCAGCATTGGTGCAGCCACATGATCAACTATATATACTGCATAGGAACATATCCTAATCTAAATGTGAAAATTTGCTTTACCTACTACAATAAGTTATTTTAATTGACATTCAAATTGGCATACTCTTTATCATTTTACAAAACGCTGAAACCACCTAGCTTGTGTTATGAGGTATGATATGATGTATTTTCTCTAACGAGTTTAATAAAATATTAAATATTCTTTCAAATATTAATTAAATTACCTATTAAATGCAGCCCACGGCAGGTGTAAAGAGAGCGCATGGAACACCGGTGCACCACCAGGTATTATACCTGCGCCTCCCGCTCAAAGCAATCGAAGGTCTAATAACGTCTTCATATACCGGAATTTGGCGGCAGCGGAGCAAGCTACTGCGCTCTCTACCCGCTCGCAGAGAGGGGAGACAAAGAACGAACCATGACCAGGAGCACGATAGGGTCTTTTTTAACAAGGGGAAATCCGATTGCGGACTATTACTATCACAAGGGAAACGCGGTGAGTAGTGTGGGATTCGCAACGTTGGGGTAGCACTTGCACCGCAAACAGGTGCTGTTGCCATACGATTAGGGCTACCCTCTAAACCCCTCACCTTTCTACCCTTCGCCCTTATGCCAGGGCCACAGGTATTTACCGAGCAGCTAGACCATGTGTTCTAGGCTGTCCGCGAGCCCTAACAGATGGTGGCCCAACGGCTTCATCCATTGCTGGGAGGAACAACGCCCTCGGTGTCTTCGAACTCGCGTATGTGTACCCGGAGCGTAGGCCGGTTTGTGCCGCGACCCACGGGAGAAGAGGTGAGCGTGTGCGGAACACCAGCGCACCCACATCTCGGGTCCGTTCAGTATAGCTGAAGTTCTAAGAACGCCCTCCGGCGCCAACGCGTCCTTCTTTGGTGGGAGCGGAATACGCTGGTACGGTCACGGTCCTGCTCCGCTTCCTCCTTATCATGTATAGCTCGTTCGCAAAAGAAGAAAAGGCGTCACATCTGAGGAGGCTCTCAACCATAGGGCCACGCCGGGCGCAAGAGGTCAAGTCTGTTAGCGGTGATGAGGTCTCGGCGCTGCTTTGCCCGGGCGCAGCACATTTGGGAGGTATGCAGCACCGTATCCTCGTCACCTAGTCCAGTCGTGCCTTGCCGTAATACCATACAATTTTCCGGAAGTATAACACATAATGTAATAAATACCATTCGGCAGTCACCTCCCTTCGTTGACAAGCTGTTGCTATAGTTCACGAATTACATTCATAATACATCACATTCATAATAATTTTAAATCGTTAAATACATATTATGTAAATTACGTCAATTGAAAAGTAAATCGCAAATACCCTATTACAATATTATACTGCTTAAACTATCTTTAAAGGATTCTTATGGTTCTTAAAGAAGGCTAGGTTTATAGGACCGTAATAAATTATCTACCTCTTCAACACTTTTTTTGGAAAATTGATTTCTTGTTGATGCTGCCAAACTAAGAATACTTAAAAAATTATTACTCGCTTAATTTATTATTGACAAGATCTATTTTTGTACATTCTAATCATTTTAAGTACTTACTAAAGCACTAAACATATTTTTAGCAATCTACTACTAACACACGCGAAATACTTACAACTTTAATAAAACGGATGAAAATGTTAATAGCTAGTGTGTTGAATATCTAGTAAACTAACAATGATTCTGCTTTAAACACAATCAAAATGTTTATATACATACCGGGAAACAATGTAGCAGTGACGCTACAAGTGCAATGTAACCAACAGTTCCACAACGGTTTGTACCCTAGTTTTAAGCCTGCTAAACAATAGTGTTGGGGTATAGTCGTTCAGGAGTGTGGCAAATTCGTAATATTGGATATTTCATCAATAGCGCTTTTATAACGCCACATCCACCATTCTGATTTCTAGCAATATACTACCCTAGTCGTTGGTCCATTAGGCATGAGTCCAACAATACTTCAGCTTTCAGTTTAGCAGAAATGCAGCCTCTACTTTAGATTTTGACTAGCTGCCGACTTTGGAACAAAGTTAAAATAAAATAACATCCTATCAGTATACGATTTTTTGAAATTAGATTTTATAACCGTTCTTACTTTTGCATTTTTTTCTGATCATAACTTGCCATATGATTTTCCAAGCATCTTTGAATTTAAAAACCAATAATTAAACTTCGAAATAAGCGACTAAAAGTGACTTCCGCATGTTTGGCTCTTTAAGGCCTTGAGCAGGAATCATTGTCCGTGATATTTATATGTTCATTCACCTCTTTTGGTTATCTTTTTATTATTCCAGAAACAAACTTAATAGTGAGACAATTCTTATCTATATTAAAGGGATTTATTAAAAATTTAGATAATTGATGAATGATAATTTTCTGTTCTTTAAGCTTTATTTTAGGCAAAAATTTGCAACAATCAATTGCATGACTTTTGCCACAAACATCTGTTTTGTACTCATACAACCCGCATTTAAATATTTTCTTTATACTTAATTCAAATATCCTTAATTGAATATCAGACAGTTCTTATATAATACATTAAGTATAAAATCGTTAAAAACCATAAAATAACATGTCAAATTAACACCAAACATGCTAACAAATGCCATCATGTAAAGTAACAATTATTTGACCCTGGATCTTTTGTGAGAAGTATGTAATAACCAAATTAACCATCCGGAATAAGCGTAAATCTATCTATTTAAATAAAAATAAATCGTATAAATGTATGTACGCGCATAACTTGACTAAAGACTATACCGATTTTGATGAAATCTTTCGTGTGTTTCGAGTGGATACCCGGATCATTTAGACAGAATTGGAACCGGCAGGTGGCGCTGGGACCGGGTTTTATGGTCCTCCTAATCTCCTAAACCGATTTTGATGAGGAGCCCCGAATGTCGTAGATTCACAATTGGAACCGGTAGGTGGCGCTGGGATTGGGTCCTAGATTCTTATTGTTCAGGGCAGAACAAAGACTGCCGGGACCTCTAATTTTGTACAAATTTGCTTTCACGAAATGCTGATGCATAGTACACTAAAATATTGTTACGACTTAGCCCCCTGAAAAAGATAAACTACACGAAACACGTTTAATTACCTGTCGGTATTCGAACTAAATGTAATTCTTTTATGATCGCCTTTATTTATTTACTTATTTATTAGCATACGTTTCTAGAGAACAGACAATTATTTTGTTTTCGTTTATGGCCCTTGCGGTCGAATCATTAGCCAGGTGTTACGGATTACGTCGACTACAGTACGGACATATTGCATTTGTGCAGTATAAAACGATGGCCTGGTTGATGGAGGGGGCAGTCAAGCGATGATTACGATACGGTTGTGACGTGTGCACATAACGAGAATCTAATAGTGACGGACTTTGTGCGTTTTATTGAATTAGATTTGTTGTTCGGTTATATTTGTACCTGTGTTATATATGTTTGTATAGTTCTAATGAACTCTATATTCATTCCAACGGCATTTTAATACGAGTCCCGCTAAACTCGTAACAATACGTTCCACCACTATATTAGGCATGTACAATTTTACTTACCATTTCGTCTTAACTTACTTTCTTCATACTACAGAATATGTGAATAAATAAACGAATGAATGAAAACTCTTTTTTATTCACCATAAACTTAGACAATAAATATGGATACATTTGCATTAGAACAATAGGCGGCCTTATCGCTAGTAGCGATCTTTTCCAGGTCACCGGGTTAACTGGATGACAAAGGAGACAGACTTTAAAAGAAAAAATATGAGAAAACATAATTGTTAACAAAAAAGAAACAACGTTAATTTATGTTAGTATATTTACCATTTTTATTTTGAATATTTGTTTATTTTTTTTTATGTTTGCTAGTAGGCAAACTGGCAAACGGACCACCTGGTGATAGGTGGCTACCGTCGCCCATGGACATCTGCAACCCAAGGGGAGCCGATGCGTTGCCTGCCTCGTTGAGACTTTAGGTATCTTTTTAAATGGCTTCAATGTACAGACACGTCCTTTTTAGAATTTTATAATATTTCTAAAGGTCCCGGCAGACGACGTCCTGCCTTGAAAAAAAAACTTGCAATGTCACCTACCGGGTCTAATTGTAAATCTAAATCATCCTCGAATCCACTTAAACACACACAAAAAAACATTCAGATCGGTCCGGCCGTTTAGGAGGAGTTCACTGTCAACACACGTACAAAAGAATGATATATATAATATTGCAGATTTTTTTTCAAAGTACAGAACAAGTAGTGTAGGAGCATGACCACGTGGATTCTTACTACAGTATCGGCGTTCATGCTATAAGGCGACAGAAGACAGAAGTTGACGAAGGTCAGAGCCATCAATTGGAATTTACAAAAAAATATGGATAGACGAATGAATCTTTAAAAATCCATACAGTATTTTGTAGGAGAATTCTCAATGCGAGTCCGATTTGCAAGCTGCACACAGTCATTTATTTAAAATGATGACGTAATATGTTTCGTTAAACATGAATATTCACAGAATTTTCAAACAAATAATACAAAGCGAAAGCCAGACCTATGTAAACAGCCCCTCCCGCAATCTCAACTGACGCAAAACATTTTGGCAACTAGATGTACTATGCAATAAAAAGTTTAGACTTTCTATTCAAACACATTTCTTATACTCGTATATTCAACTAGAAGCCCCGGCAGGCGTTATCCTGCTCTGAAAAAAATAAAATCTAGAACCCGATCTCAGCACCACATACCGGTTCTAATCGTGAATGTAAACCATCCACCCACTCAAACACACAACCAAAAACACCAAAATCGCTCCAGGTGATTAGGAGGATTCTAGAACCCGATGTAAGTGGCACCTACCGGTTCCATCGGGATATAAAGTATCCTATGTTCGTCTCCTGGTTCTAAGCTACATTCTCACCAATTTTCAGCCAAATCGGTACAGCCGTTCTTGAGTTATAAATAGTGTAACTAACAGACTTTCTTTAGATATTCTGCAACTTCTGATAATTTTAAACGAAAATTATAGCTATATTATTTTGAAATGTGTCAACATTTATTACATTTGGATTTTTTATTTTTTTTTATTATACACATTTATGATAAAACTAATTATAAATAAATATTAACTAAAATTAAACTAAAATATAAATAAAATAAAAAAAATACCAACTATAAGTAAAAAATAGACTCCAGGTCGCTCTCGGCGGGGAGAGTGCCCAAAATGCTGGCCGCATTTTGAAATTAAAATTCAACATCAAAGCCCTGGAAGACTCCAAGGTATTTTATAATGTCAGTCTTTGAATTCAGGCGAAGGCCTTGGCACCCATTTCTAAAATGTTGTCGTCAATACAGAACGTATTTGATTCTGTACCACTTTTATGGTGTATGTCCAAAAATATTGTTCGTGAGATACCAAAAAACTGGAAAAAAGTCATAATAAAAATATAAACGTGCCGCTAAAACAGCTTAAGTCTTAATTTTCATTATAATTTATGAGTAAAAAGTTACCCATTTATTTACCTATTGAATAAAACAGGTTATCCAACCTTGGCAACTTCGTAAGCATTTATGCCATGAACTTATGATGCCAAGCCGAAGTGTGTATTTTTACACGTTGGTATTTACAAGCAAGTGACACACATTTTGTTGACATTACCGATCGAGTCAATTTTAAAAATAATTTATATAAACGAATTTGCCAAAATATGTTGTTTACAGTAAGTAGGCTACAATACAGCGTTATGGGGTTAACGTAGGTCCATGAAGAATTCCAGGTAGCGGTACAAGGGGATGCGTCCCCGGGGCCCCGAGCGGCCACTGTCACATTCCCCCCTTCACTCCGTGACAGTGGTGTCCCACCTTTCCGCCTCCAAATCCTAATGCCTTCCCCTCCTTCCCAAACCTCCTCCCCAAACACCCATCCCTTCCGTTGCGACCGCCAGCGTCGAGATTTTCTCCGCTGGCCTCGAGGACGGCGGTGGTGATGTCCACCCCACCACCACCCGCCTGACCGGCGACCTACCCTCCCCCACTCCGTCCGCCGACGCTGCTGTGTGCGCGAGGCGGCGGGGAAAATGGGAGGAAGGAGAGGGGGGAGGGGTGTTGGCGCAGGAGCAATCCTCGCAGCCTCCCCTCCCCCTTTCGCGAAGCCCCCCCCACCGCTGACGCTGCTGAGAGCGCGAGGCGGCGGAGGGGGAGAAAGGAGAGGGAGGGGTGATGGCACAGGAGCAATCCTTCGCAGCCTCCCCCTCCCCCCTATCGCGAGCCCCCCCCCGCCGCTGACACTGCTGAGTGCGTGAGGCGGCGGGGGGGTGGGGTGGAAGGAGAGGGGGGAGGGGTGTTGGCGCAGGAGCAATCCTTCGCAGCCTCCCCCTCCCCCCATCGCGAAGCCCCCCCCCCGCCGCTGAAGGTGCTGAGAGCGCGAGGCGGCGGAGGGGGAAAAAGGAGAGGGAGAAAGGAGAGGGAGGGGTGATGGCGCAGGAGCAATCCTTCGCAGCCTCCCCCTCCCCCCCCCTATCGCGAAGCCGCCCCCCCGCCGCTGACGCTGCTGAGTGCGCGAGGCGGCGGGGGGAGGAGGAAGGAGAGGGAGGGGTGATGGCGCAGGAGCAATCCTTCGCAGCCTCCCCCTCCCGGCGGCAGCGGGCGTCGAGGTCTGAGGGATCCATATAGACCTCCGCCCGCATTAATGCCGCGAGAGGGCGCGAGAGGTAGCCGCGCGTCCCTCTCAGGGCCGGGGAAACACCATTCCCCGGTCCGCACACAGGAGAGGCCGCCTCTGCTTATGAGGCGGCCAGCCGCTGCCGGGGTCGCGGGTTAAGCTCGCGCACATACCGTGACCCCGGCGCTAGGCGGAAAGAAGGCTCCCATGGGGTTTTAGTGGGTATACCGGCGCCGGTCCTATTGAACCGGCGTCGGGGAGCCCCACACACCGGCCGCGCATGATCCCCCGCGCGGCTGACGGTGCGGTAACGCATTTCCCCATGTAAAAAAAAAAAAAAGGTCCATGAAGAATCCACGCCTGCCAGGGTTGCGAAGAGGCTAGATCATATACCCGTAGCCCTGGCATAAGGTGAAGGACGGAACACTCCGGGGTTTTAGTGGGTGTCCCTAACCGGGGAATGGCAATATCATGCACCAGTCCTAACTGGGCATATAGTACCCAAGAACTGGCGAATCCCACACTAGGTCGCGAATTATCCCCCAAGGTTCTGCCCTTGTCGCGGTATAGTCCTCAATCGGATTTCCCCTGGTATTTAAATAATGAGATAAACTATAGGTAGAGACAGGCGTTTTTGTTGTCACTTCTTTTTTGGAGACACGCTAATTCTCGAAAATTGAAAGTGAATGTTTTTTGTTGTTGTTTCATTTTTCAGGTTTTATGGCAATTTTTCGATATTTTAGAAATTTCCTTTAAGGGCACTGTCGTGCGCCCACGTGCCCCGAAAAAAGCCCTGGGTAGAGCCTGGATATATCAATAAAATTAATATTGATATAGGCACGTTACTTCGTTAAAAATATATAGACAGTTTTTTATGCTTTTAACAAAAACAGAATCTACGAAATAAACATTCAGGATGTGATTACAGCCTGTTATTAAAATTAAAAAACACGGGCAAAAACCTACAAAAACACTAGAAATATTTAACATGGTAACAAACATATTTTACAAAGGGAAACTTTTTATCATCATAGTTTAATAACTATCATGAGAGAAGAATTACTAGTAGTAATAATCTAACTATGTATTTAAAAAGTAATTGCGCTTCTATCTAAATCCAATAAAAGTTAGGCTCAAGTAATTAGTATTAGATCTCCCAATTATTTATTTATGTAAAGTAATAAAGAACAGCTTCGGTTTAGTTAGAAGTGATAAAATATGAAAGTGGTATCTGAGATCCTAAACAGAAGTTTAAAGAGAATCTGCGATTATCTTTGTTATATACACATGTATGTATAAAACACTGATTGATAATACGCAAAGAATTTTTACAGTTTTTAGGAAAATCTTCGATGCTACCTATGACCTATGACTAGGGTACCATTTCTGCTATCGCAATATTGTCAGAATAGTCGACCACTGGCGTCATAATGACTATTTTTGTATGAAAAATCGATCATTATGACGCCAATGGTCGATTATTCTGGAGATATTGTAGAAGAAGAATTGGTTAGAAGGCTGGTTTTTACTTCGCACAGCGAATCGGCCATGTCATCAGGCGGGGCAATGCAACCAGTCTTCTGGCATCGATGTAATACATAGTTTTTAATTGTCTTTTAATTTTATTATTTGTAGTTTTTAAGTAAGTTAATGTTATTCAAATAATTACTAATACAAGTTTGATTGATTAAAAAGTAAAATGAATAATATTTATAGGTACATATTGTATAGCTTACTTTTAGGATTAATTTATGTAAGGCTTTATTTTTAATGTAAATAATCCATATAAGTAAGATTTCCTTAAAATAAAATTAAAAGGCATTTTTACACAACATAAAAAGAAAATGAGACGGTTGTAAACTAAACAGCCTTCAAACAATAAAAGTAAACCAAATTACTGAAAAAGTCGCAACATATTATATTTCATATTAGAGTGGTGAATAAATGAATGGTGTTAAATACTAATGTAAATAAATAAATATTTTTATGGACACTTACAGAAGTCGTACTTAAAATTAATTACCGTCTTGACACGAAGTGCGTAAGCTAGAAGCGCACAGTAATTTATCACTACAGTTCTCTGGTTACTCATATATATAAATAAATAAAACTATACTATTGTTATCCGATAGTCCAAAGTATTCCTAAGTGAGAATAAAACCGAAATGTGTGCTGGGATACATATTAAAAGTGAAACTTCAAAAGAAATGTGGAATAACGAATCACTGTCACTTGTAAGTTGAAGTTTTTCTACTTGTACATTGCGATTCGTTTTTCAACTTGTCCGTTGCGATTGCGTCATTTCATTACAAATAATTTTATATACTTAAAAATAAAATTAAATGTTTGTACGTTTGTGATGTACCTGTGTTCCTATCCCATTGATCAAGTTGTATGAAACTTTACTAGGGTATACTAAGGACAACCACGATGGTTTTTCAAAAACATTTGCATTTTTGGGTAATAATTATCTATTTTTCTGAGAAACCTAAATTGTGTACTCTAATATGTACTTTCCAATGTTCGCAAGAACTCCGCTGTTTGACGTCAGTCAAAGACCTACAATTTACTAAAGACATCAGACGAGATTATATGGACGAGACTTTGTCTACTATTGTGGCACATATTAAAATACTGCTCGAAATATCTAATTTCAAAAATTGAATAATAGCTTGTTATATTTATAACTTTATAATTTAATTTAATTTTAACTTATATTATGACTTATATAATATATTTTTTTTTACTTAAAAAAATGGAATAAAGAAACCAACGTTATCATGATTTGGACGCATAGACTTTGTTGGCACATTTTCGTTCTTCGTGTATGTATGTAGCACATCATCATAACTTCCATATGCACATCATTGGTAATTATGTAAGATAAATCTAATAATATGATTCATGATATATTGTGTGACGTATTAGTACTGTTGTTGGCAGAACACCTAGAGCCACTTACCACCAAAGTTTGGCACACGCCGTGGCCGTTCAATGACACGCTTCAGTTATACTTACTGACTGTCACTGTATAACGCAATTCATTCATACATTCTATAGGAAAGGGTAAAGCATTCGCTATGTATGACTAGTTTTTTGCTATCTCATGTAAATAAGGGTATGGCCATGGTACAAATACGGCAAATACCCTGCCGACCATGGCATTGCTTGTGTACAAAACTGATGAATTGCCTCTCTGAATTTGTGAATGAAAATTTTATTTCTTGCACCAATTGTAATTAATGTCCGTCTATAGATGTAGTTGTAAATCAAACGCAAAGATCAAACGCGAAGACTTATTGGATCGTATCGAAGAGACACGTTTGCATGCGCGGTAGTTTCTTTGGTTCTCATGTACGGAGCAGGATCATCCTGTTTATTTTCGATTTATGGTTCCAAATATTGTTTAATTTTTTTAAAGCGTGTATTAATTAAATAGGCAGTATGACACTGATTGATAGATACGGTTTAATTGGTAATGCAGTCGAAATAGATGGCAATCAAAGACATAAAAATCATTACTTTTTAATAATGTTTTACATCGATCGTAAGGTATTCTTTCCATAATGGCTAAATCTTCAAGCAGCTAAGAGTCGAGTGTCAGTGGCCCCGCAACCTTCACCTGATGGGTTACCCCGCGAAAGCGATTACAATAGTGAAAAAAATTATAGCCCATCCTTTATTTACTTTTTTATTCCATTACATTAAATTATAAAATGAGCAGTACAATGAAGGAAACTTTTCTTATATTGTGTTGTACCTATAACCCCTATATATGTATTATATACCTATCGGCTATCATTTCTGCTTTTGTGACAGAAAGTAGAATAGAAAAAAAATATAAGGTAAAAATTTATTTGTTTATAACAAATTGTTTATTGCATAAACAATGAAAAATTAAATAAAATTTATAATATTATTTTTTAAACAATTAGAGATGAAAATTTAAAAAAAATATTTGTATGGAGTTTCTTATAAGCATAAAAACGGATTGTTAATAATATTTAAAAAAAAACTTTTTCGATGATTAATTTAAGTTTTTAATTTTGTAACAACGAAAATTATTAATAAAAAAATGAAAAATAAACATTTTCTAATTTTTCCAACGGGGTTCTATTCTAAAGCCTTTCAAGAATTGCTCCAAGAAAGGAAGAAAATCTTGAATTTACAGTTTAACAATTATCACACTTGCAATGTTCATGTTCAAGCAAAAAAAAATGTTAATTAACTATTGAATAATTAAATGAAAAATTGTTATAAAAAATTTTTCAAGGAGATTATTGTTCATTCATCTATTCAGTTAGTGTCTGAATTTTTTCAATTTTTTATTTTCATATTTAGTATGTTTAAATAATATTTATTCATTAAAGGGCCGATGTGGGTGTGGCTTGCGTAAGCCAGAGTACCCGTTTTCGGCCGTATTTTCATCCCTCTGGGAAAATAATTAATATTGATCTTACAGTTTCGGGAGTCAAGATTTTTTTTAGGAAATTTCCTCCTCTTTTTGAATCTTTTTTCAAATTGGAAAAATCTTTATTACCTTTTGAAATATTTGCAAAAAAACTAACCCCCCCCTTTTTTTAGTTAATTGTTAATAACTTTTACAATTTTTGCAAGCGGAACTTCATTTTTTTCAAAAAACATCTAGATGCCATTCCGAATGACACCTCATTTATAATTTTCGGAGACTGCTGAAAAAAGTTGGTCCAAAAGGCACTTGTTTACTAGTTTTGTTTACTAACAGTGATTATTACAAAAAAGAACAATGCGAACCTAAATTATCTATCCATATAATGAACAAATAAAAATCTTTGATGTAACAACTTAAAATATTAGTGTACTTGACACAGATTTTCCTGTCTATAAATATTTTGTTTTCCACATCTGCTTATTTCTTATTACAAATTTCAAGTGATATTTATATCGCTGTGATGGTAGTACGGATTTAACATAAATAGATTTTGCTACTGATTCGCCGATGACCGAGTTTCTACTACGCGCAGACTGCAGAAAATGTTTGGCGCTAAAAATATTATTGTTTTCTTTAAAATAGTTCAAGTTCGTTCACCTATTCTGTTACGAAATAAAAAACGTTCTATTATTAAAACAGCCATTAGTGTTAGTGTGCTGACTGGCAAATCGAAAACATTAAAAAAAATAATCGATAGCATTAAAAGTATTTAAAAGATCGATTATATGCGTAGCTTGGGAGTATATTTACCGTTTTGATATAATAATGATAATAATAAATTGATAATAATTAACACTTTATAAGGATATCCGTAAGACAATGAAGTGAACCGACGTAGCTCCCAAAATAAGCAAGTTCACGTGCCAATGGGCAGCTCACGTCTGTCGTAGGACCGACGGCCGATGGAGCAATCGTGACCTGGTCCAGCCCGGTGGTTTGAGGACCTGCGCAAGGTTGCCGGCAGGGGCTGGATAAGGAAGTCGCATAACCGGGATGTGTGGTGCAAACTTGGAAAGGCCCACGTCCAACAGTGGAAAAAGACTGGCTGACGAAGGAGAAAGAGTTTATCTAATTATTCGTTAAGTATCTATAAATGACAAAAAATTGCATGCCTCACCATCAAGACAGCACCAAATATTATTTTAACAAAGAGTGTTTACTTATTTCGAATCTTGAGACCATCAGTACCTGAAAAACAGTCTTACATTAAAATATATAATTACAAAGCCCACGCGCCTACGGTTGTCCTTTTTATGACGTAACGTGGGTTTGATTCTGATTCTTAGTAAAACATGTACCTCCCAAATCCTCCACGCCAAGATGGCGTGGCAGGTCAATTATTACACGTTCTTTCTTTTTTTACGTTTTATTATTATACTCCTGCTCCACCGGGGATAATGTTAGTGATTGTTTCACGTATATGATATAACCAAGGATTTAATGTGTTATTTGATATGCGGCATTCTTAATGACGTTAAACATTGGCAGATAACGTAGGTATATACACTAATGTAGTTGATTAATTATTATTAATCATATTATAATTATTATTAAAATAACTTCGTTATTTTGTAACGATTTAAGTAATTCGCATTATGACACAGACACTAACATTAACCCAGGGGAAAATAAAACAAAAACGACTATGTCATTATCATTGATAATGCAGAATAGATATCTGTAACATTTTCACTGGTTTATGTTAAAACGTAAATGCATTAAATAATAAAAACACAAAAATCGTGAGAAGACTGATCTTTATTAGCTTTTAAGAGTTATTTAGAGACACACGGTCTTATTCATATTGAGTTATAGTAAGTTTGCAGACTTTTTTAAGGTTCTTAAAGAAACCTGCAAATTTAATCTAATTCAATATGAATAAGACCGATACTGTTTAGATATTGTTTTACGTTATCGTACTTTTTGAATATCCCGCCACTTATAAACTTCTTTTGTGACACAATAGATGTCTCTTGTTTCAAGTACAATCTTTTTTATTAATAGCAATATCCGTAAAAGTTCAGTTTAATGTCAACGTCAAAAACATTATGGGAATGTCAAGTGTCAAGTTATCATATCAACTAAATTCTCGTCATGATTTCATTAATTCTGAATAAAACTTGATTAAAACTAAAGTAAAAAGTGAGTAAGAAAAAGTTTATAACAAAAACGTGATTTAAAACTATGGGACTCTGCGACGAAGGTAAGTACCCGTTAATATGCAGTTCATTTCAACGACGAAGTAAACAAACTAATTAACTACTAACAATTATTGTCGTAGATATGCCCTTTTAAATTCATTATAAAGTGTAGCAATTGGGTACAGTTAATATAATAATGTGATAATTCATATAAGAATGTGAAAACGGTTGATAGTTTACACACTCCATAGTTGTGATATTTCTTTACAAATGTGCGCCGCATGCTGGGCTTGTTTGTTCAATTTGTTTGCTATAGTACTTATTAGCAGGCCTTGTATGCAATCTTGATCGCGGAACTGTTTATGATCAAGTTTCGCCTTCAGTATATGTTTACGTACTGAAAAGGGTTATCTTGTTAATTATATAGGTCAATAAACATGTCTGTGTTTGGTCTAATAAACATATTAGTGGCAAATTAACATTCCTATTAATAGCTGGCTTACTAGGACGTTGTTATATTATTACATGTTACTATTTTATCATAGTATTAAAACTGAAAAAAATCTTATTTTAACATTATCAATTAAATTTTGAATACTGGTACTTACCTGCAACTGTTCACTTTGGACTGGGAACAAAGATCAGAGTTGTTTGCCCAATATTAAATCAAAAGCATTTTCCAGTGGGACATGGCATTTTTTTGGTATGGACACATGAAACCTGAAATGAAAACTAGATATAAATGGTTGGATATAGTTATAGAGTGCATTTATTTGTTATGAACAAATCTGAACTTTTCAAACGAAGGTTAGGAGTCTAAGACCTATGTGGTTTTATTTAACCACCCATTCTCTTTAATCTCAAATAGTAAATAAATCTGCCCTGCCCTATAACTATACTTACTAAGAAATAATCATACAATATAATGAATTAAAAAAAAACAAACATGGAGAGAAGACTGAGTAACCTTTGACATTATGTACTAATGTAGAATCTAGGAGCTTTTCAGAGTTACCTGTGCAAATACTGTTAATAGACATTAGAAGTTTTATTGTTGTCTTTTATTAATTCCCAGGTAATAAAAAAAACCTCTGGATAGTTAGGTATGAAAAGTATTATATAGTAACTATGCTATAAGAAGACTATTACTTGCCAGTTTTCATACTGTTAGCCAAGTGGTCAATCCTCTGGAAAAATTTCAGGATTTTCATAGAACTTATTTAATAAACAATGTAAACTGATCTAGGAGAAATCCTATTGGAATCTGCTAATTTTTATAGGTCTTAACCACTATAAACCAGTCCTTATAATAATTTTTCAGATTTCTTGTACATTATGTACATAGCATTTGTAAAAGAACCTAAGCAATGGTTTTAGTGAGATTCATATCCAATTTTATTGTCCCTAACCACTTAAAACCACTCTCAGAAAAATTCTGCAGAATTAGTGGGATATAGAGTAGATTTTGAACAGAACATATTGTAAAAGAAATAAAAGTGAACAATAAATATCTTTGATGGGTTATATAATCAAAATCAAATAACTCTAGATAACTTTTGATATACAACGGAAACATTTGAAATATTTTTCAATTATTAATTTGCAAGTAACAAGATGGATGCTATGTTGTAATAGCTATAATACTGATTTAATACAAAGTGTTTTCCTATTGTTACGAGCTACATAGGGCTCTAATTAAAATGCCATTGGAATTACTATACAGTTTATTAGAACTGTACAAACATGTATAAAACAGGCACAAATATGACTAGACACAGCCAGTACTAACTGCACGATTCAATAACACGTGTGAAGTCTATCACTATAATGCTCATTGGATGTCTTACTTATATCGTGGTCATCTCTTGACTGCCCCACCCCTCCGTTCGGGCATGGTTTTATAGTATAACTGTATAATACCGACAAAGGACCGCGTTAACTGAGTTAATCTGCACACCTGGCAAGCTTCGACGCAATGCAATTACAACAAGGATTAATTCGACACTAATGACGGCCATAAAACAAGTACTATAATAATAGGATGTTTTTCGTAATTATAAGTTCTAAACACAAAGTAAACAAAAGAATTCCTAATTGCGGGGAAGGTATAAACTGCGTTTTACAACAGGCAGGTGTGCACATTTCTCTGTAAGCATGTAACACTATTATTTACTAGTGGTAGTGCTTTGATAAGATTTTCAGTTAAGTGTACATTTTGTAATTCAAAGTTGTGATAGTTATCTTTTCCAAAACCACAAGTCTCATTGTATGACAATAATCAGGTATAGGTATAAATAAATCATATAACTTTTAATAGTACTGTGACAAATGAAAACAAATATGAATATATTTCTATCTTGATTATATTGAAAATATGTTTCCAAGGTTAAAATGTTAATTATTAAGAACTGGTTATGTGTGATTTTGCAATGGTTTTTTTTACAAGAAACAAGTAATATATCAACCTTGATGGTTTCAATAGTGTTTTACTTTGGAAGTTAAACTTTTTGTTTCTGATGTTTTCAATTTAGGTGTTTAAATGGAATATTGGCAAAAACCCATTGCCACATTATTTATATTTATGCAAAAAAATAATCATTCAATGTTTTTTAATACTTACCTGAAGTATAATATATGGTTTGGGGAAACTAATATTGCTATTGCTCTTTTATTAATTATTCATGAATGCTCAGTTTCTGAGATAATTTTAACTGTACTTTATCTGTTCATTAGTGCTATTGGTTCAATGACTTGTAAAATTGCATTTCTAAACACACCATTTTATGGAAAACTTCAGTTAAACTTGGTTCAACTTAACTGACCAATATTGAGTGCTTATCTATTGCATATCTTTTGTGTGATGTTTATCTTTCAAAATCATCATTCAAAACTACCCTAAAACATTAATTATTTGTATCAAATTTTAAATAGTTATCGTTTTTATCAAAAATAGGTGAGGTGTGTAAGAATAAGCCTTTATGGCGCTCTGTTGTTCGTGCCTACCCCGCAAGGGACCTGGCGTGAAGTTATGTATGTATGTACATTGTAAATCTATTTGTATATTGCTCTGTTTATTTGCTTGATTATGAATTTCAGCAGTTGATTGGTGTTAGATATCGAAGTACTGTAGAGTATTTATACTATGTCCATACCTCAAAACTTAAGGATTTGTAGAGAAACCCATTTGAGTTATTTACAGATGAAGAATTTCAAATGAGATATTGATTCAACAAGGGTACCTGTGGGGAAAAAAATATCCTGCATTAGCTTCTATTGTTAATTGAAATAGCTTTTAATTTTTGTGAAGAGCTGTTTTTCCATTCGAACTTCAGATTCGCAAGCAGCATTATATTTATCAGTTAAAGCCATCAAAGCTTGTTTCTTGGCCTCTATAGAAGTTCTGTTTTTTGTTGTCTATTATGGAGAGGAATTCTTTTGACAATATTTCGAAGAGGAGCATTATCTCTGTTTCGGTGAAAAATTGACTGTTTTCTTGATTGCATTGTTTACAGTTCTACTTAATTAAATGCCGATCAAACAGCATAGCCAAATATCACAGAGTACATTGTATACACAAATATTATGAAAAGTTACACACAATTTGACATAATATCACAAATGCTTGTTTTATGAAAATCATATATACATCCATGAAATTATCTCAATATACTATTTAAAACTACCAAAATGACTTTAAATTGCTAAAATAAAAATAATTCGGCTTATTACTAGTTGAAATAATGAATTACAACAGTAAAATAAATATTAGATAATCCTAATTAAATAGATCCATCTAGTGGTGAGTTTTGGATATAGTTATCGTTTTCATAGTTATCATCTCTGTGTTGCAAATATCAATTAATAAAATATGCCATTTCAATCTGCCATATAAACTCAGTTATTTAGCTTGAGTCTATTACCTACAATTTGGCTGAGGCTATTCTACATGTGTAGCTTTTGCACTTGCTGCATACATAGATCATGCAGTTATGTTTAAAAAAGTTACATATTAATTATGAGTTTTTAAAATCCGAGATGATCCCATATGCACCAAGTCAGGATCTGTTTTGTGGACCGCAAGGAAATCGAGAGCAACCCTTGTTGAACAGCATATGCACCCAAGAGTCAGATGGGAAGTTTGTACACGCGTGCCAGGTGTACAATTTCTACAGGTGCTTAATATATTATGTCTAAAGCTATTGAAATATTTATGCAACTAAAAAGTAAACAATTTTTTTTTAACAAAAACAAAACCGACTTCACACTAAAAACTATATAAATTACAACATCTTGAAATCAAGTAAAACATAAAAATTACTATATTTTGTTAATTTGTTGTTATTATTTCATGTTAACTGGCACCGACTTCAAGATGCTTTAGAAAGAAATCGGTCAAATATTTAGTTTTTGGTTTTAGTCTGAATTCGAATTTTGTTTTTTGTTAAAAAAATATGGGTATGGAATAGAGAGCATGAAAGTAGAGTAAACGCGGTCGAGATGCGAGCACTGCGCAAAATCTGCGGAGTGACGCTCGCGGACCGCGTTCGTAATACCGAAGTAAGAAAGAGAGTTGGTCTGAAACTGTCGGGGTGTAGGTAAGGAAAGGAATGCTACGGTGGTTCGGGCATGCGGAAAGAATGACTAAACAAATATACAATGCAAAAGTGGATGGATGCAGAAGTCGTGGAAGGCCACGACACACCTTCCGTGATCAAATTGATCATGTATTAGCAGAAGGTGATGGCAGGAGCCTTAAGAACAGACGAGCGTGCATGACAAGAGCTATGAATGTCAAAGAAGCAAGTGAGGTGTGTAAGAATAAGCCTGTATGGCGCTCTGTTGTTCGTGCCTACCCCGCAAGGGACCTGGCGTGAAGTTATGTATGTATGTAAAAAAATATATAAACATAATGAAAGTTCACAATTATCTTATCGATTTGATAGTGTCATGTTTATTCAATAGTAACATAATTTTTCTCAAGGACTTTTGATTGATAAACAAAGTGATGCAACACTGCACTGACACACTTATTTATAACTTCTTTTTGGTGATATTATTTTTCAAAAGAATCCAATAAAACCACCCGAGAATAAGAATAGCCTTTTTAGTTAAGCTACATTAATGTACGCATTGTATTGAATACAATATTGAACATTAGCAACAATCTTTGACTTTGTCTTTTCTACAAAAGCCTCCTCCAAGATCCTTCCTCTATTTTTTCCTTTCCCCTACAAGCCTTGTCGAAAGTAGCCCAGCCACTTTTTTGGTAGCCACCTATCTTTGGTGTTGGTACCTAAAAAGGCTGTCTTTCTTGACCATATCTTGTTTCTAATCAGAAGCTGTATTCTGTACATGAGCACAATTCAGTCCTATTCTTTATTTAGGGGCTATGAAACCCCTGTAATAAATAGTTTGTAGAACTTTGAATTAGTTTTTTTCGTGTAAACTTAAATTGTTTCACTGTTTAGAATATATATTTTATGTATAACATGATATGCAATCAAAATTTTCTTTTCTTGAATTTCCAAACCAAACTTGATAAGCCAAGTTCCTTAGCAAATAACATTATCACAACTCATGTAAACTGAGAAAATGTATGTTTCAAATTTTACAACTGTCTGTAGTTGTTTTTTCTGGTCTTTTACTAAAAACTCATTCATATACTTATAAGTATATGAATGAGTTTTTAGTTAAGACTATAAGTCTTAAATGCCTGTTAGTGTGTTTTTTCTCCAGTACCTCTATATATTAGTGTCACGGTTATTTTTATTTTATTTTTTATTGCTGAAGCACAGCAGACAGGCTGACGGCCCAACAGTGATGAAAAGTGGTTACCGTCACCTATAGACTTTAGAAATACCAGAAGTGGCGCCAATGTGCTGCCGGCCTCGAAGGAGAAACTGGAACCTGGCCACTGAACACAACTTAAAGTTGTTATAATGGCTTACTTTAGACCAGTGGTGGTAGCCCTCCAGACTGGCAAATGCCAAACACCTTCGTAGAATATTAATATATTTAAAAATTATATTACTAGTCTACAATGATATACTGCATACAGTTATATATACATCTTAGTGACAAATGAAGGCATTTAATATACAAATACATTGATGTTGTATCACAAGTGCATTTACGAAGTACAATTGGAAGGACACAATTAGTTTCAATTGTACACTTGCCACTATTATACGTAGTAAATATAGGAATTGGTTGCCAGCCTATTTACCCATATTTATTCACTGTAGTTTTGATATCCGTACAATACCTTAAATCCACAGAAATTGGGTAAACATAAGACACAGCTAGTTCTTTTTTTATTGCGCAGCTGGCCACCAGGCAGACGAGTCCAATGTGGACTGTGGTTACCGTCGCTTATAGATGTCTGCAGTACCAAGGGCGAACCCAACTTATTGCCAGCCTTTAGGATGAGAAAAGGAAAGAATAGAGAAAATGGGATGAGATACAGGAGATGTGACAGGGGTCGAGGGAAGTGGGCCATAGGATCTCTCACTCTCAAGGTTAACCATTTCACGCCGATATTCTGTGAGAGCGTAGTATTACAACGATCGAGCCGGCCCAACGACCTGTAATTAAGGTAACGATGGTTCCAGTATAGTAAATAATACTTTACTCCCTACCACGTACGGAGTAAAGTATTATTTGAAAGTCAGAAGAAACTCAACTTTGGCTTCATAGGACTTTTGTCTGAAGAATTACTTTTCTAATAAAGCGCCTAAAGCGGTTGACTTCGAAGATTTGCTTAGTGAAATTAACTTGTGTCTATATATACTTGTAATTATAAAACATAGCATAAAGTTCCACTGTAAGTTGATACTTGTCATGTTCATCATATGAATATGCGAAAACGACATCTTTAGACGCCTGTTCTCTAAAAAATCTATAAAGGCTTAATAAACATATTTTGTATTTGTGTTTTCGCTGTTGTAGGCAATCGAGTTTTTTACTATCAAGCATTTAATCTTCGAATTACATTAAATACCGAACTGCCTTGTCACGGTGACTCCGCAATTAAAAGCTGAATAATAAATGACATATCAACCACATGCAACACATCGGGTCTTAACTATACAATTATCTATATTATGAGTAATGAAACAAAGTGCATATTATGCAAATTTGTAGTGTTTTACAATATATCAAATTGATTTTAATTTCATTTATTGTATCGTTTATTTGAAATCGTATCAGTTTCCATGAAGTGTAACAGGATGTTTTGCATAATTTTATGTTGACAACAATTGCTCCGATTTCAATCTATGTAGACAAATTTTAACATCTACTTTGCCAAATTGTCCGTTCGTTTTGTGATCATATTATGTTCTGTCGTAGTAAAGAGTAGGGCAAAATATTCTACTATGTAATATACATATGTAAATATCATATATAATAACAGCCCATAAAAGTCCCACTGCTGGTCTCGTGCCTCCCCTTATAAGGACCACGCTTCTTCAAGGCGGCTTGGCAGGTTTGACACATCGGTTATCTCGATGTGCAGGTTGCATCACGATGGTTTCCTTCACCGTTATTAGTACGTGGTAATAGTAACAATATGGAAGGGCCGGTAGGCAGGCATCCAGTAGGGCAAATACCTACCACCTGGCTTTGGGTTGTTCTGTCTCTCCTTACGACAGGCCTCCCGGCCGCAGGAAATCGTATTCTTTCTCAGTTCCTGCAAGGATGAAAACATCTACGGAATCCTTCATTATCCTTAGAATGACGCACACTATTTGCCGATTATTATCTGAAGTTCAGTACGTTTTTCGTATTATTGTGTTGCCTTCAAAAAATGATTACAAAAAGTCAATTTCAGTTTTTATATGCTATGTATTTATATGACCTACACAAGCCGTCTATTCTATTTATAAACGAACATATTTTTGCTACCATTATATACAAAACAAAATTGAACAGTCGGTTATTTGCAGTTCCACAAGAAACATCGGGTTTGTCTGAATTACTTTAAAATTTCGTAAATCGATTTACAATCAAGCTGTATATTAGATGGCACAAAAAAACTTTTTTGTCTCGAGTGAAAAATGTTAGTTTTTGATGTTTTAAGAACTTCCATTTGGAGGAATGTCAACGGACATTCCTCCAAATCTAACAGCACGTTGGTAATAAACAGCTCTGATGCTGCAAATGTCCATAAGCGATGATAACTACTTTCCATCAAGTCAGCTGTTAGCTATTAATCTCTCTTTCTACGATTCTTCTAGAATTCAAAGTATTCGAATAAAATTGTTTGAATAATTTTATCAATCACCAAAGGCCATAGAAAGTCCCCAAATCTTGACACATTAACAGTGAAGAATTCCTAATGTTGTAAAAATGAAATTATAACCACACCATCTGTGCAAGAACGGAGAAAGAATACAGTTTCGATATAACAACCTACAGTCAGGTGGTAGGGTATTTGCCCCTCTGGATGGCTACCACACCTGGTATATAGTATGACGCCATAACAACTTTGCGTTCCGGCATTAGTGGCCAGGTTCCAGTCTTCCTTTAGAGAGGAGCAGCACATGTTAGCACCTTTAGTGCGACAAATGTCCGTATGCGATGGTAAGGGCTTTCCATCAGGTGGGCTGTTTGCGTTTCTGCTGAACTCGTACAATAGAAAAAATAGTCAAATGACAGCAAATGACCAGAAACTAATTTGTCACGGTAGAATTACTTGCTTGAATGATAATATTTAAAAACACGATATATTATTTGCTTTCTAAAATTTTAAAAACACTTTTTTAGACTACTTATTTTTACATATTTCTATAGTAATTATTAAACATAACATAACATTAGTATTGCATGTGCTGGATGATTATCGTATTTTAAAGTTTGTCATTGGATACTTTTTGCTATTTTGTCTTTTTGTTTTTATTTATTACCTGTTATTAAAATACAATGAAAGTAATTTTATACGAAAACTTGTGTCCGAAAGCTTAGGCGCGAGATACATAACGTTTAGGCAGTTTTAATAACTTGATTTAAATTGTGCATATTCTTACAATTACGTGTTTAAAATGAAAAAAAAAAGATATCTGTAAATCCAGTCTACTACTGAATTAAACCATGATAAACACTTTTATCCACTTATTGAATAAGGTCTCAATTTTATTTTATTTTTTTGTGTGAAAAAAAAGACCTTGCTTACGTACAACTCTCAGATACGATCACCAAATATCTGATAGTTAAAACGTGCTAGAATCACTAGCACGTTTTAAAATAAGTAGCGATATGGGATTTTTTTTTAAAGGTGTAATAAAATTTCTTCGAAGCCTACAGCGCATTGGTAACGTCTTTGGTATTGCACATATCTATCGGTAACGCTAATCGCTTTCCATTCAGTGGGGCCGTCAGTCCGTCTTTTATAAGTAGTTTCTCGCATCATAATAAAGTGGAGGTCCCTTTAGATTTGATATTGCTGCGAGGGTACCATGCTCTCACTCACGAGCCCTGAGCTCGCCCGCTACTTTATACCACAGTTACTACGTTTATTCTTGCGTGAACTCTTTCAAAATACGAGTATGTCATTGTTTCGGTGCGACGGTGGTTGGTCGAAGCACCAGGGTCAACCACCCTTTGTCGACGGACGGGGGGGGGGGGGACCAGGCCGTGGTATGCCTAGCGCTGGTTGCCGTCCGTCCCGTGCACCCTGCCAATGCACGTACCGAAGCCGCGTTGTGTACCGTACTACGTCTCGCACTCGGTGAGGGGTGCGAGGGTAGCAGAGGGGGGGTAGCCGATGTGGAGAATAAAATCCTTTTCTAGTCTTGAAGGGCTTCCAGGGCTAACTGCTTGCTTGTTGTAGTCGATGTAGTATTGCTCGAACTGGATGTAATTTTGCAAATTCGGCACTTGCTTAAGTACCCCCGGGCAATACCGCATCGACGACCGGGGTTTACCGACCCCAATTTGCCCTTAGGCAAGCCCTATTTTCACTATGAGTTAGCCCTTTCCGCCCTTATATTTATTTATCTTATAACCTTACATACATGTGTTATACCTTATCGCATGCCTTAAAACTAGCTCTATAATTATATATGAACCCTATTTCCCTAACCTTAATATCTACGGAGCTAACTTTAATTTATTGCTAAATTTATTACAAAAAACATTTTCGTTATCCTAAAAAACTTAATATCTAAAGAACCTTACTATATATAATTTTTTCCATATTTTTCCCTAAACCTATATATTTATCCTTATCTATTTACATAAAATTATTTCAACAAAAACAACAAAAATAAAATGCCTTAACTAATCTTTGGTATTTATTTCTATTGCGCGTTGATTACATTCTCCCCCTCGTGCACAGCACCATCACTGCATGCAGTTGTCGACGCGCCCTGGACGATCATCACCATGCGGGAACTCGGTCGGCGCAGCACTCCACCCTGCGTTGCGACGTCAGCGATCCTTGTCCTCCCATCTGGTCCGGGGTACACCTGCTGCACTCTTCCTCGTGGCCAGGTGTTGCGTGGTAGGCCGGGGTCCACGATCAGCACTATGTCGCCGATCTGAACGTCCACGGAGCCACCCTTCCCGTCGATCTTCCTTGGGCGCAGCGTCGGCAGATATTCCCTTAGCCACCTCCTCCAGAAGTGGTCCGCCAGACGTTGCGCCTTCCTCCATGTGTCACGACCCACGAGGTCGTGGTCCGTGTGGACACCCACTGTGCCTGCACCATTGGACCGCCCAATTAGAAAGTGGTTGGGCGTTAGCGCTTCCTCGTCGGGGTTGTCGGCCAGGTTGGTGAGAGGCCGAGAATTCACCATATGCTCTGCTTCCAATAGCAGAGTGTGCAGCACTTCTTCCTTCGGTGCCCTTTCGTGCAGAGTTGCTGCTAGTGCGGTCTTTATAGACCTCACCAAGCGTTCCCAAGCTCCGCCCATGTTTGGAGCCCCGGGTGGTAGGAACTTCCATTGTACTCCCATTACTTCTGCCCTCGATGCTAGTTGCTCACCACTCATGTCTTCCAAGGCTTTCTTCAACTCCGTATTGGCGCCAACGAAGTTCGTGCCGTTGTCACTATACATCGTTTTGGGCATCCCTCTCCTCGCTGCGAATCTTCGAAGAGCCATCAGCATTGAGTCGGTTGATAGTGAAGGTACCAACTCAATGTGCACAGCCCGTGTTGTGAGGCACGTGAACAAGGTGCCCCACCTCTTCTCGTTTCGTCTGCCAATAGTGACGAGCATTGGTCCGAAGCAGTCCACTCCTGAGCACGTGAATGGCAGTGCACCATGTCTCAGCCGCTCTGGTGGTAAGTCTCCGGTGGGCATTTCTTGAGGTTGCCCTTTCTTCATGCGGCACCACTGGCATCGATGCTGAACTCCTTTAATAGCTCCCCGAAGACCAACAATCATGAACCGCTGTTGCAACTCGTTCATGACAGTTGCGTAGTTGCCATGATTGAATCTTCTGTGGAAGTCTTCGATGATCAATCTGGTGATCGTGTTTCTGCCGTCTAGTACCACCGGTCTTTTGTATTCCGGTGTGATTTCCCTTGTTGCATTGATTCTCCCCCTCAGTCGGAGGAGTCCATCTTCCAGGCTAACGTCGACCTTCCTAAGTCGACTGCCCTTGCGCAGTGGATCACCCTGCTGCAGCGCCTTGAGTTCGTCGCTGAAGCTTTCTTCTTGGCTGCGTTTGAACAGGAGTTTCTCAGCCTGTTCCAGTTCTTCATCTTCCAATGGAATCATTTCCCTTTGGATTTCCACATTGCCCCTTATGTATTTGTTGCAGATTTGCTTTCTTTTCCTGTTCTGTTTCTTCCAGGCAGCGTTAACCTTTTGCCGTGTTCTGCAATGCTTCAGGAATTGAAGGACCCTGGCTGTGGCCCTCCACAGTCTCTTCCAGTTGGAGAACCTCTCTGGATTAGGCGTGACCTCAATCTTGGCCTGCCATGTTGCCGTGACTATTTCGGCTTCTTTCTCCTCACCAGTTTTCTCCTTTTTGAAGCTTCTCGGTGCTGGCCATTGGTTTTCGTCCATCATCAGAAACTCTGGTCCGACGAACCACCTGTGGTTTCTGTCGAACCTTTCTGGCGCTGCCCTCGTTGCGTCGTCTGCAGGGTTCTGGTGCGTCGGGACCCACCGCCATTCTTGTGGTTTGGTCAATTCTTCTATTTCTGCTAAGCGGTGAGCGACGAACGTCTTGAACGTCCTGGGATCAGATTTAATCCAAGACAGGACTATGCTGGAATCTGTCCAATAGGTCTTCTTGTGCACGTTCAAGTCCATCTCTTCGCCAATGGATTGCGCTAGCCTGCTTCCTAGTAACGCGGCTTGTAGCTCCAACCTCGGGATGGAGACTGGCTTTAGTGGTGTAACTCTGGCCTTCCCAGACACGAGAGCGATGTGATATGTACCGTCCTCGCGTCTACTTCGCCAGTACACAGCCGCAGCGTAGGCTAACTCACTCGCATCGGTGAACACGTGTAGCTCCCCCTCAGTGCCATAAGGTGATATGCACCGCGGGATGTGGAGCTCTTTCAGCACCTCGACGTTTGCCAGGTAGGATTTCCAAGCTTCTTCATCTCTTGCTATGATCTTGTCATCCCAGCCGACACCGCTCCTCCAGATCCCCTGCAGCATCTTCTTCCCCTGAACCAGCACAGGTGATGCCAGACCCAATGGATCGAAGGTCGACATCACCGCACTAGTTACTTCTCTCTTTGTAGGAGTTCTTGCTAGGCTAACGACTTCTTTCGCCGTGTTTCGGAGATTAGCCCGAAACCCAAGGCTATCCGCTTCTGTCAGCCAGCGCAGCCCCAGAGTCTTCTCCTCCGTTGCTCCAAGAGATACTTCCATTTTTTCCTCGACTTCATTCGATATCTGCTCCAGCAGTTCCGGCCTGTTCGAAGCCCATCCTCGTAGCTCGAATTTGGCCTGGCTGTGAATGAAGGCGACTTCCCTGGCTGTTTTGATCAACGTCTCCTCGGAATGGAAACTCTGGAGGTAGTCATCCATGTAATGATTCCTTTCGACTGCCTTTGAAGCCTCTGGGTATTCTTCTTTGTAATCCTCGGCGTTCCTGTTTTTGACGTAGATGGCTGTCGATGGTGACGATGTCGCTCCAAACACCAACGACGTCATCCGGTACTCCTTAGTGTCCCTTGCTTCGCCTTTCCATAGGAATCGGAGGCTATCCCTGTCCTCCTCCCTTATTTTAATTTGGAGGAACATTTCTTTGATGTCAGCAGCTACAGCGTTCGGTCCCTGCCGGAACCTTAGTAGTACTCCGAACAGGGACTGCAGCAGATCCGGTCCTGGCAGAAGAGCATCATTCAGGCTCCTACCCCTGGACTTAGCGGCAGCATCGAAGACGATTCTTATCTTCGTCTTCAGCGGATGTACCACCGCAAAGTGGGGTAGGTACCATCTTCGGCTCAATGTTGTACGTTGAGGAGCCTCTTCTGCGTAGTCGTTGTCCAGGAGATGTTGAATCTGCTGGCTGTACTCAGCTTTCAGCTGCGGGTTCTTGTCCATCTTTCTCTCAATACCTCGCAGTCGTCTTTCGGCTGCACCGTAGCTTTCGGGCATTGAATCATTTTCTTTTTTCCAAAGAAGACCCGCCTCGAACCTGCCATCTTCCAGTCTTCGGCACGTGCTGTTCAGGATGGTTAGTGCCTTCCCTTCAGAGTCGTTGGTTGGCCGGCGCGGCTCCACTCCCAAAGACTCGATGGCGAAATGCTCCTTCATGTCCTGGTGCATCTTCTCCTCCAGCGTGCCAATGTGGAAGCAGCTGTCGATGAAGTGCACCGGCTTCGCCTCCCTTGCATCGTAGCCATGTACCACCCAGCCCAAGTCGGTTAATGATGCGACTGGCTGACCGGGTTTACCCTTCTTTATGGCTTGTGACACGATGAGCTCCCAGTTGTCTTGGCCTACGAGCAGTTGTGGTCGGGCTGACTCGTAGTACAGGATCTTGCTCATTTTCTTTAAGTGTGGATACCCTTCTAGCTTCTTCTTGTCCAGGAATTGCGGGGTCAGCCTCAAGTCGTCAATGGTTCGGACTCGTATTTCCCTCTTCCTATTGCAGTGAAGTCCCTTTATCTTCAGCTGCATCTTCATGGAGTCCCTTTTCTCCATGGTTCTGCCCCCAACAGTTTCAAGGACCAATCGTTCTTCGGCCCCACTAGCCCCAATCGCTTCTGCAACCTTTGAGTCGATTAATGAGACTGTCGACCCTTCGTCCAGAAGTGCTAATACCCTCTTTCGGCCTTTGGGACCGATGATCTCCACTGGCGTTATTTTTAGAAACGCCTTCGTTGTCGACACCATATTGACCGGAGAGGTTATATTGGTAGCCACTTCCATGGCTACCTCTTCTGGTCTCTCCTCCCTTGGAGCCGAACTGGCTGCCCTTTCGTCGGGCCGCTGGTACTCCTTGTGCAGCAACTGATGATGTCGCCGTTTGCAGTGCTTGCAAGGTGGGCTCCTGCAGTCCTCTCTTCGGTGAGTACTGATCAGACACCTGAAGCAGAGCCGGAACCTTGCCGCCGCATCCCATCTGTCCTTGACCGCCATATCAAGGAAGCTCCTGCATTCCGCCAAGTTGTGCCGCCCCTGGCATTGCGGGCACATCTGCTTGGCTGGAGGTTTTGTTTGCACCTCCCCCTCCCTGGTTGCATGAATCGCCTGGCGCTGAAAGGGCTTCTTCCTTTCTTCAGGCATGGCGTACCCGCTGCATCGATCCGACTCCCAACCCAGGAACTTCGCCACGACAGTCAGGTCACAACATTCCCCTTCGTCAGTACCAGGGGAATAATCGTACCAACGGTGTCTCATGGTGAATGGCATCTTCTCCACTATCTCCGATATCAACACTGGAGAGCAGAGGTGTTGCGGCCTGTTGAGTCCCTTTATGACCGCAACACAGTTGGACACGGTGTTGGCGAACGCGTGGATGTCCCGATGGTTGTCACTCATCCTTGGCAGAGCTTTGATTTTGTTGAGTGACATGACAAGCGCGTTCGTTCTTCCATAGCGCCTCTTCAGCGCGTCCATGATGTCCTCCGGTTGGTTGTTTGAGTACAGCAGCATCTTGATGGCATCACGCGCATGTCCCTTTATGGCCTTGCGTAGTCGGGCCATGTTCTGCGCGGCGGAGAACAGCGGAGCAGTGTCTTCGTAGACCACACGGAAAGCGATCCATTCGCTCGAGTCTCCATCGAAGTCAGGCAGCTCGTGGATATACTTCGGTGGTGCAGTTGCTCGTTGGTTCCCAAACACCTCTTTCAAGGAGGCCGTCAATGTTTGTTGATCAACCAGTGGACCTTGCACTCCATCCCTGTTGTTGACCTGTGGTGGCTTCTCTGGATCCAGGCCTTGTGTCCCTTGGTTTGCTGGCTTCCTTTGCTCCAGCCTTTGGGTCTGGATCCAGTTCTGGACCTGGGCTGTCCTGTTGCCCAGGTCTCCCTCGTTCTCCGAGTCTTCGTCGGAGTCCCTCTCTTGCTGCCTCCTTAGCTTCAGTTCGGCAAGCTCGATCTTCATTCGCAGGATCTCCTCTTCCAGGTCCTTCTCCTGGTGCTTGCTCTTCCTGGAGCTGATGCTTTTCACCGACCGGCGACCCCTGTTGTCCGGTACCACCGTCCTGGCCAGACCAGCCAAGACGGGGGCTAGTACCGGTGGAGCTTGATGCTCTGTCGCGACGGTATGCATCAGTGGTACCCGTGCAGCAGTTTCTTCTGTGGCTGTAGTTGATCCCCATGTTTCTGCCGACGTAGGGGTCACGGTGGTTGTGTGTGACCGTAACCCGCTGGACGGCCCCGCTTCCTCGTGGTCCGACCCTTCTTCGCGTCTGGCTCCCATTCTTGAGCGAGACTGGGACCTCTGGGGGGCGTCCTTCTGCGACCTCGTAATCGGCATCTTCGATGATCTTCTACTGCCTGCAGACCCTCAACTCTTCGGCGGCGACTTCAGTTCCCTCGATGATGCAGGATCCGGCTCGAAGGACCAGCTGTTTCGGTGCGACGGTGGTTGGTCGAAGCACCAGGGTCAACCACCCTTTGTCGACGGACGGGGGGGGGGGACCAGGCCGTGGTATGCCTAGCGCTGGTTGCCGTCCGTCCCGTGCACCCTGCCAATGCACGTACCGAAGCCGCGTTGTGTACCGTACTACGTCTCGCACTCGGTGAGGGGTGCGAGGGTAGCAGAGGGGGGGTAGCCGATGTGGAGAATAAAATCCTTTTCTAGTCTTGAAGGGCTTCCAGGGCTAACTGCTTGCTTGTTGTAGTCGATGTAGTATTGCTCGAACTGGATGTAATTTTGCAAATTCGGCACTTGCTTAAGTACCCCCGGGCAATACCGCATCGACGACCGGGGTTTACCGACCCCAATTTGCCCTTAGGCAAGCCCTATTTTCACTATGAGTTAGCCCTTTCCGCCCTTATATTTATTTATCTTATAACCTTACATACATGTGTTATACCTTATCGCATGCCTTAAAACTAGCTCTATAATTATATATGAACCCTATTTCCCTAACCTTAATATCTACGGAGCTAACTTTAATTTATTGCTAAATTTATTACAAAAAACATTTTCGTTATCCTAAAAAACTTAATATCTAAAGAACCTTACTATATATAATTTTTTCCATATTTTTCCCTAAACCTATATATTTATCCTTATCTATTTACATAAAATTATTTCAACAAAAACAACAAAAATAAAATGCCTTAACTAATCTTTGGTATTTATTTCTATTGCGCGTTGATTACAGTCATAATAAGTCTTTGAATTTCATTTCGTGACTGCGGCAGCCACGGCGCCTGTGCGTCATCGTGAATAAGCACATAAAGTTTGTAAAGATTATTTTTCCTCTTTTTTTCTAATTCATAACCTGATGTGAAGGTTAAATCTAAGACGACTACGCTGTCTGCATCTATGTATTATAGTATTATTTAACTTTATGTAGCGAGCGTCCTTTACGTCATACGATTATTGACATCAAGATGTTAAACACAAAACCGGTGGTTAATTTTATTCGTGATACTTTTAAGTAAATAGCCACTTGCGTACTATTTACCCTTGAGTCGGCTATATTAATTTACTGTCAAATAATGTTGAAAGTGCTTTATAATTTACGAAAAGAGGTACCGTCCAAGAGTATGTCGTTTCATACAGTAAGTAATCGGCAGACAAGTTTGGGGTGGCATTAGTGCCCCGGAAGAAGAAGTATTGCCACCCGAGTCGGGGATACCCACTAGATCCCCTCCGTGTTCTGTCCTTTGCTCTTTTGCTAAGGCCAGGGGTATATAACCTTGTCACTCCGCGAGGCCCTGGCACGTTGTTGCCCATCGGCCTCATGCGCTGCCGGGGGATCCACGCCGTCTTCCATCTCTCATTTCATGGGGCGATATGTGATGCGCCCCATGGCAAGATGTACCACTCTGGATGGAATAACGGAAAGCTCGTTTAAGAAATTTACCATGCCAGAAACCCGGTGCCTCTGCGTTCTTGTAAGCGAGGACGGCAAATGCTCAGCCCACTCAATCACAGAGACTGTCACATTTTGTATTTGGCTAGGACGTCTAAGCCTACTTGACTTGTCTTGTTCGAATCAAATATCATTGTTTTAAGACTTTTGTAGCCATTTCAGCAAAGCGGTACCCTTAAAAATCCGTCACGTTCGTCCGTCCAACCATGTGTTTGGTCAGAGCATTTTGGAAACTATTTCGGCTATACATATTAAACTTCACAGGAAGGTGTGTTCTTGATAATTATACTGCTGTTAAACAATGACGCAGTGAAATCTCGAAAAAACCATGAGATTACCTAAACTTTTTCGGTGTGCCATAAGCGTATGGAGTCGTAATGATATTTTTGTACGTGACTTTTTTAAATTATTAGTTTAAGAGGTCTTAATAACAAAGTAGAAGGTTGTTTTTAAACAAAATGTTCTATTGTCCATATATTAATTAAACATCAAATTGCGCCGATTATTTGAACGCAACAATTTTTTTATCCATTAACTGATTTAATTGATTGAGGTAAAATCACTGGCGTTTCGAATGTAAATTTTTAGATGCCTATTAAAAATAGCTAACTTTTCTACATTTCCACATTGAATAAAAGGAGGTGAGATTTAATTAATGTATGGAAAATAGATCCTTTTTGTAGCAACGACCCTTTCTCTCGATTTTCCGTTTGACATTCCTTCACAGTAGTTGATCCTTAAAAGTTACACTATGATTTGTTATAATATACGGGTGTGTTTATTTTATCCAAAATCAGCCGATTCGATGATTTCTGACAATGACAACTAATTTAAAAAAAATCTAATGATACCTCATTAATTGTCAAAATCAGCCTCCTTTGAGTGTTTTCGCTATTTTGGATAGTTTCGGATTGGACCCTGGAGGCCCACTTTAAAAAAACAGCCTCTGTAGTATGCTCGCAGATAAAATACCCTTTTTTTTAACCCGAAGAAATCCGATTGAGGACTAAGCCGCGACAAGGGCAGAACCTTGGGTGGATAATTCGCGACCTAGTGTGGGATTCGCCAGATCGGGGGTGGCACTAGCATGCCCACTTAGAACTGGTGCCATGCTATTGCCACTCCCCGGTTAGGGATACCCACTAAAACCTCTAGGTGGTCCGTCCTTCGCCTTATGCCAGGGTTACGGGTATATGACCTAGCCTCTCCGCAGCCCTGGCAGGCGTGGGCCCCTCTCACGAAGCCTCTTCCATTGCCGGGGGACTCATCACCCGGCATCGTCATGCTCCCTTTGGCGTGGGGCGGTCTGTAACGCGCCCCACGGAAAAAGAGATGAGCGCGCGCGGAACACTCGCGCTCTCATCTCGACGGCATATTCGGGTGAGTGAGAACCCCTATACCCGGACATTATTCGCTACGGGACCCTTCATTGTGCATGAACACGCGCTTGGCGGATTTTTTAGTTCTCTAAAATATTTAATGTGTATATTAATTGAACTCGTATCGCTTAATTGGAGTATTTAAAGTAATAACACGGTAAATACAAGTAAGGAGACACCTCAAGCGGATTTTCCTTATTATTATGACATCTCAGCCTCCTCTGGCTACATACTACATAACCAAATATTTTACGTTTGCCTTTGATTTTATTTATATTATAGAATAAACTAAAACTATTTTAAAATTTAAACTCAATAAAAAAGAGCATAATCTTCTTTTTAACCGACTTCAAAAAAGGAGGAGGTTCTCAATTCGTCGGGATCTTTTTTTATGTATGTTCACCGATTACTCCGAGATTTATGATCCGATTTACGTGATTCTTTTTTTTTGTTCGACACAGAATAGCTTACAATTGGTCCCCTAAAAATTTGTCATAGTTTGGCCCAGTAGTTTTCATCTTATGGCCATTTTTTTATAAAAAAAAGTACATTCTGTTCCATATGTACACCGATTACTCTAAGGTTTATGATCCGATTTACGTGATTCTTGTTTAGTTTGATGCGGAATAGTTGCCATTTGGTCCGCTAAAAATTTAACATAGTTTGGCCCAGTAGTTTACATTTTACGAACATTTTTATGTTCCCGCTTCTTGGGACCTATATTTTTTAAGAAGCGCCGCGGCACCTTTCGTAGGTCTACCCATACATAGCTAGGCACTAAAAAGTAACAAATAAAATAAAAAAAACTTCGTTTAAAAAAACCGACTTCAAAAACTAAAACCTAAAAAGTATAAAATAACTTATTTCTAAAGCTATGTATTATTATAAATATGTAATTATATAAAACGTCTCGAAGTCGGTGCAAAGTAAAACATAAAAATGACTATATTTTGAAAATTACTAAACACCCACTTTAAGATGTTTAAATTAAAGTCGGTTTTTTTAAACGAAGTTTTTTTATTTTATAAAAATGAATGTTTGTCTGTATGTCGTTTATAGAATCGTAAACTTTACATTTGATCATGTGATGATCTTTAGCAAAATTGTTGTGCATAAGCCAAAGAAGGTTTTTTGAGTGGGTTCACAATTGGACCCGATAGGTGGCGCTCCTGTCGGCATATCCATTGAAGCTTTTCCGGGCAGGACGACGTCACGTGACAGCTAGTTATAGATAAAATATTGGTCCCGAACCACTGTCATTTACCGGGAACGTTCCCAGGTTCAAAGGCTGGCGGCGTTACGCCGCTGAATAGCAATGCTTACCCTTTGAGCAAAATAGACGCCAGCCTTTTGGTCGCGTGAGAGGTCTATTAAGCGTTCGGCGACATTTCGATAAAGTTTTAGAGCGTTAGGACCCCACGGACCCAGAGTTTCCACCCCAAACGCCGAAAATGTGTAACGTATGTATACCTTATTCCACATTTAAACATGTCTCGAAAATAGTGTAAGTAATCCATTTCTTATAAAATTAAGTAATAGCATTCAGCCGTTACATATGAATTGCCTTGATATTATTTACAATCATTATTATCAAGGTGTTAACCAATGCTTAACCTTTATAGCTTCCGTGTTTTGATATCAATAAACATGAAAACGCCGATGTCAATAAATATTCATGATTGCATACAAGAAAGTTTATTAAATTTTATTTAAATTGTTTTTGTATATAAAAAGCACGCTAAAATTCCAAGAATGTCGTTATTGGAATTTTAGCATGCTTTGACAAAGTAATTTCCGACTCAAGTAGTATTTAAGGTCTGTGGGGCGTTATAGCCCGCGGGTAATATGCCGGTTTGGTAATTGTGGACTGTATGGGAGATATATGACCTAGATCCCTGCACTAGAAAAGTTGAAGCTCCACCAAACTTGAGATCCGCCCTCTCCTGGCCCGGTTCAGGTTGCACACACGAACAGCACACAGCACTGAATTCCACTATTGAGCTAACACTTCATACAAAGTTTTAAGGATAGTAAACGTTCTTGGAACGGCTAGTATTTTTTTATTTATTGCAGGAGTTCAGCAGACAGGCTGACGGCCCACTTGATGGAAAGCGGTTACATCGCCTATGGATATTTGCAACACCAAAGGTGCTACAAATGCGCTGCTGCTCTTTCATGGAGACTGGAACCTGGTCATTAATACCGGATCACAACTCATGGTTGTTATGGCGACATGCTTTAGACCAGGGTTGGTAGCCATCCAGTCGGGCAAATGCCCTACCACCTGGCAATGGGTTGTTTTGTCGCCTTTTACGACAGGCTGCCCGGCCACAGGAAATTGTATTCTTTCTCCGTCCCTGCACGGATAAGTAATCTCAATCACAACTTGATAAGTTTTGGAAAAAGTATGAGCGCACGGCGCGGTGTGGTTCTCGTCAAAACGTCGACTGATGTCAAAATGGCTGCCCTTACCCTGCTCTGCATTAGCCGTCGCCTAACATAGAAACAGGGTAGAGAGCAAAACTAATGGAGCGATGCTTTATCTTCTTCATACTAGGCTAGGATCGAACGGCAACAACACGGCACGGCAACGATCGTAAATAACAGAAAATTTGTGTACAAAATTCTAATTCGAGAATCGAAACCAGAGTCTCTGCGCTACAGGGAGCTAGACTGATAGATGATCAAAGGTGTAGTCCGCTCAAACACTGAGGCCATCTTTACAATTATCAGATATATTTTTAACACAAATTCACAGATATATGATATTGTTTATTAAATACACAAAAACCCATAATTTACTTGTCACGAAAAGATATCGCTTTGTTGAGAAATTGCCCTGTTTAAACTAAAAGATAGCAAAGCTGATATACTTATAAACAAAGGTTATGAAATGCAATTATTTACATTTAAATTATATCTTAAGCTTGCATAATAGCAAAAGAATGCATAACAAAGATAATTTCGATATGAAATGTGAATATTGAGACACCACTATTTTGATGTGCTCGGTGGCCCAAATAATATTAAACATAATAAATATGTACAACATAATTATAATATATCACTGACACGGAAACTTATATAATTGATAATATTATTAAGCTTATAAGGCTTAAGCGCATTTCAGAGCTGCATCTATACTAATATTATAATTGCGAAAGTTTGGATGTACGTTTGTTGCTCCAAACACTCCGGAACACATAGTCCACATTTTATTACCGAACAATTTACGGTTCCCTTACGATAACTTTGACACGAGCGACGACGTGGGCGAAAGCTATTGGTAAGCTTATTAATAATTCAATTTTTAATAAGTTTGTTTTGAATTTATAATTTATTTTTGTCTAAAACACCGAATTAACCAGAAAACGTCATATATATATATATATATATATATATATATATATATATATATTATAATATTCTGTCTGCTTACTCTAAAACGTCTTTCGTCCTGCGTTTTCGATTGAGAACATTTCTTGATTGTTTTTTTTATATATTTAAGTGCATTTTCCGTTTATTATTGTGTTATATGGCCTATATTTTTGCAGTTTTAAACAAATCTTTGTTCATACTTTTTTCTATCAAAAATTTCATCGACTCCTTTCGGGTTGATCGGACCATAACGAACGACGAAAGGCGTTTGAAAGTGATGCCTTTGCACCGAAAAATCTAAAAAGTGACTTAAAGAAACGAAACCCTGAAATCTTACCACGATTATATTATAATCACGTTTATTATTAATACAAAAGTATACATGTTTAATCGTCATACGTAAACCACGAAACAGTCTGTACATATTCAATTAAACGTGTACTTAATCCTTGATTATTTCATACACTTAAATAAATTTGTTAATCAAATGAGTTTATAAAAGAAAATAAACATATTAATCTCACATTTGGATTTAATTATTCCGTACACGTGTCAAAGTCATGTCGTAGCCCAATCGTGAACTAAATTGATAGAAAGGGTTATTAAGACAGGATCCGATGACAGTCTCCGCATGAACACCCCAGATAGGTGTGACCCCGACCTGCCCCGCAGATACACCAGCCGAGATTGTTTACTGTAATATATGCACAGTTATACGTCGTTTTATTGTAGACATCATATTATTATACTCTCGTGGAAAATTATTACTTTATATTTACTTTTATAACAATTAAACGATCAATATAACAAGTAATTGGACGGACAGTGGTGCGTTGAGTTTACTATTCATATTAGTTTCTTTATTATTAGCTGTGCCCGCGATGTCGTCCACGTAATATTTGTTTTCAAAACCTCCCGATTTTGTAACATTCTTCATTGGTGCTCCGCTCTTATTGCTCTTAGCGTGATGATATATAGCCAATAACCTTCCTTGATAAATGGGCTATCTAACACTCAAAGATTTTTTAAATCAAACCAGTAGTTCCTGAAATTAGCACGTTCAATCAATCAAACAAATAAACTCTTCAGCTTTATATATTACTATAAGATTTATCCGTGCAGGAACAGAGAAAAAATACAAATTCTTACGGCCGGCCGAGCTGTCCTAAGAGGCAACAAAACGAGCATACAAGCAGTAAGATATTTGCCTGCGTGGATGCGTACCACCAACCAATGTCTAGAGTATGCTGTCATAACAACCTTGAGTTGTGTTCCGGCATTAGTGGCCAGGTTTCAGCCTCGTTTTAAATAGCAGTAGAACATTATTAGAATATTTACTGTTTTAAAAGTCAATAGGCGATGGTAACCGCTTCTGGTGGCAATCTACCTGTTTACTGAACCCATTTAATAAAAAAAAGTTTGTCTGACAGAGTTCACGACTTTAGTTGTGCAATATATCCACGTCCCTGGCAAAAGGCAATGAAAAAAAAACCTGCATCTTATAGTGGATATTGCTTCTATCTCAGCTGACGTGTCCCACACTCCTCTAAGTGCAGTCCGGAAAAGGATTTCCAGAAACTGTTTATTTTCCGATCTTGTACAAGTATTCGAATACTTGCAACCAAATAGATATCGTTTTGTATTTATATTTTAACACTGATAAAGGAAAGGATACTCTTAGATATGAGTTGTTTAATACTAATAATTATTATCAACATGCATCAGGGACAAAGTTAAAAATTATCCAAATTCTGACAGATAGTAAGTGTGTATCCTAACAATGGATGAAACTGAAACACTTGGCAACAAAGGAACAAAGCGTACCCATGTCACAATCAATGAGTCATCCGGTTGGTTTGTTTACTTACTGCAGCATACTCGTAGATATTATGTGTGCAGTTTATGGCAAAAGCTGACCGTCAGCTGCTACCGTATGACTCCTCAGTTGTCGCGCATTTGACTCCACATCCGCTTTAGTTCCGATAAGGGTGAGTCAGCGACTGCGGGTCGTGCGACTCCAGCCTAGGGCCCAGAGCCGGTTGCGCACATTCGCTGAACTCGCCGTTTATTTGCCGTGCCATTAATGCAGAGCGCTGATTGATCAGCGGTTTTCCTCGCACATAATTTTACGTGTTTTCGTCAATATGCAACAAGCGCCGGTCACCGGCACCGATCAGTCGTTACGGCATCGTGGTCAAGGAAGGTCGTGCCACAATATATCATCGTTGGCCACGCAAAACCCTCGTGATCATTTGTAAACAAGACTATTTAGGACTAGTATTCAAACAATTGCTATGTGATAAAAACGAAAACAGTACCCGGAAGCGATTACCCCGGCTAATGATTACTGTGTAAATATTTACTTTGATTTTAGTGATGCTCGTGGTGGTGTTAATATCAATGTGTACAAATAAAATAATGCAGTGTATTCTAATTGGATGGGTGTTAAATTACCTGTCGCTTAACTAATCTCTTTAACGCCATTATTATTATTGAAGACGCTATCGGTTCTGACATCGGGTTGTTATAAACAGTTGCCAGTGGGACTTGTTCGAGTGTAGTCAGTTCAAAAATGCCGGTGCTCGGTTACGAGACAATGATGGCGACCCAGGATTACTGTCCTACAGGATACTCATCAACGGATTACATGTTACCCGGTCAACCCAATTCATGGGACAAGCTCCCAGAAACATACACTGGATATATGCAAAGAACTGTCATATCCCAGTCGCACTCGCAAGGCGTCAACATTACATACAATAGCGAAGGTTCGTTGTTATTGGATATCTATGCATCGTCAGCTATTTAATTTGCCCGTGTAAACATTTTGCAATGTCGTAAAAAAAAGTGGTATTTAGGTGTTTTATTGCATATATATGTTATTTCATACAATTTTCAGGTTGTTTTCGATTACTAAATAATCCGTACTATCATTAACTGATAAATACTTGTAACTAATTTGGTTGATATGAATTTAAAATAAGTACTAAACTTCGAGGTTACCAAAACTTATCTTGCTTCTACAATCTAATTATTATACTTAGAGTGATTACTGATTACTAATATCAGTGCTCTGCATTTGGGTAAACACAATATGATAATTCTTAAACTTATTTAAATAATGCATTTATAACAGTGTTAATAAATTGAAAAATATAATACTACTAAACTAAAACTAAATTGAATACCAGTAGCGATTTCTGGATCTCAAATAGTTAATTCCATATAGATACGCAAATATCTAGATCACTCCACGTAGACAGTTTCTAACATAAATATATACATCGAGAGACCGAGATCGAGAAACCTCTTGGACACTTAGTTTTATGTCTAATCTATACCAATAATTTTAAACAGTAGATTTTACTATGCAGTTGTCAGTCAAAATTTAACCTCCAATATCGTAGCAAACACGTTATCGATCATAGCAACAACGCAAAATTTGCGCATATTGGTAAATACTATTGGTAAATAGATGAAAGGTGATCGAGTATTAATTTGAAGAAAACAAATCTACTTTGCATCAAGTAGGTAAACAAAATACTTAAAGTGATATAAAAGCCTTCTGGCGACTAATGTTTTAGAAAAATATTTTTGGTCCCTGAATGATTCGATTAGGTCATCGAAAATAATAAATCGCATGTTTTTGTTACAGATAGTGATATGCAATTGGAAACAAGCAGCAGTGAAGCAAGTGCAGCTAGTTCTACGGCATTGTCCCAGCACTGTGCGATTTGCGGTGACCGGGCGACTGGGAAGCACTACGGCGCCTCATCCTGCGACGGTTGCAAAGGATTCTTTAGACGTAGCGTCAGGAAGAACCACCTTTATACATGCAGGTGTGCTATATTTACTCTTACCTACGTCATTGTGGAGCCAGTTTTTCTTAGCCGTTTTCTCATTGTTGACGATCATAATCTTATTGACAGCGAATAATCACTCCATCGGGATCAGTTTTGGGCATGGGAATTGGTCAACAACCTCTTCAATCGACCTTTTCTAAGACCACTTGTCTGGTGGCCACAAACATTGTGGGACTTTCTAAGGGCCCGTTGATTACCAACCTTGACCTCTTCCAGGATGGAAACCTTCGGTCGGCGAGATTGAACCCGCTGCTTATAATAAAACTAGCACTAATGGTGTTAGTCCATCGAGTTTAAAACATGATTGCTGTTGTAATTCCTCAATTTTCATTAAAATCCTCTAAACTGTTTGATGGCATGTTCGATATTGATAAAAAGAATCTAAAAACGTATTTTATATCTAGGCATCATATAAATAACAATTTTCACTTGAATTATAACAATTATATTGAAATCACACAATAAATGAATTTTAGAAACATACTACTTAATAAGGCAAAAAGTAATATTATTTTGTATAATAAACGGTTCATTACTATTGGAACAAGTTTTCCTTTGATGAGTACGAGTAAGTCAATATTCCTGTAGTTTTACGCGTGTGGGAAAATTTTACTTCGTCATGATGATGTCATTAGTTCTACAAACATCTCAATATTTACACGTATATTGTTACGAGTTGCCGGACTCGAATTAACATGCCGTTGGAATTATTATAGAGTTTATTAGAACTATACAAACACATATAATACAGGTACAAATATAACCGAACACAACAAGTCCAAACGTAATGCGTAATAAGGTCGTAATTCAATAAAACGCGCAAAGTACGTCACTTATTAGATTCCCGATTATAGTACACACGTCTCGCTTCGCTCGTAGTTCTCGCTCGACTAACTCCCCCTCCATCATGTCATCGTTTTATACTGCACAACTGCAATGTCTCAGTATCTAAGTTGACTTAATCCGCCACACCTGGCTGATGAATCGGACGCAAACTGCCATAAAAGAGTACAATAAAATAATGAGCTGTTTTCTAATAACAAATATTAAACACATAGTAAACAAAAGAAGACGACCATATAAGAGTTACAAGAAGTTTAAATGCCGGCAGGTAATAAAATGTGTTTTGTTTCAGATATGCAGATGGATTTTATTTTGTCGGTAGCTGAGTTGTAACAATATTATATACACAGTATCTATACAATATTTGTACATAAATATGTTTACATAAGTTATATAAATATTGCACAATGATGTCACTTAACAATTTCATCTAGAACTGGAACTTTAAATTCTTTAAATTTTGGCTGTGTATCCCGCAGAATTTATTGTCTTTTCTGATCAAAAATAGTGTGTATTGAATGAATGAATGTTCATGATACATAGCACAATATTAGGTCTTGTCGCCACAGGTATCTTCCAGACCACAATTACATTATTACAAATAGCTCAAACAAACCGGCAATATTTAATCTTGAAAAAATTATTTGAGCGTTTTTCGTTCTTCTTCCATGATTCAAACCAAATTTCTTTATAATCGGATAGCGATAAATACAGTAGAACATAATTGTAGAACAAGATTTATTGTTAAAAATGTATATACACAAAATAATTTGCGTTGTTAATATCAATATATTTTACTTTACTAGTTGTGGAATGTTTAATAATAATAATATTAAATGTAATGACAAAAATATTAATAATATCTTGCGTTAGGTTATTACCTAACGCAAGATTACCAAATATTTTTGATGGTTAGTTATTAAATTATAAAGTACTAGGATATACCCGTGCATTCGTGCACGCTCGACTTGAAATTCTCGCGGGATCCCGGCACACAAAGTACTGCAGTTATTGTTTTAATGAAAACGTTGGGATAAACTAATTTCTATGCACCCAAACAACTTTAAACCGTTCCCAGGAAAATTCCCGCAGGATTCTCGGGATAAATAAGCCACACATTTTATTATATTACATTTGCTATCGATCAGTAAAAACTCGCATTGGGATTCAAATTCGTTTTTTAATCTGGCCATTTTAAATCATTCCCAGAAAAATTCCCACGGGATCCCCAGGATAAAAAGTAGTGGAGATTTTAAGTCTAAGAATTTGCTACCGATTAGCGAAAACCGCATCGAAATCGGCCCAGTAGTTTTTACGTGAATTCCAAACAGAGAAACCGACAAACAGGCACAGATAAACGAACAAGAAATCTAAAAAAAATACATCGTGTTCTCCATAGTATTTCAGTTGTTTTTTTTTAATAGTTTCAGTGTAAAGACACGGCATGTTTAGGATTTTAAATATTATACATTAATAATGTCTATATCAATTTCTGATTCTTATAATAAGTTTAAATTGTCTTCAGGGATCTATAAAACAATACTAGTTATGCGCTCTTAACATTACTGGCAATATTTTTCTTTTTATTAATTACAGCAATGATTATTGATCAATTCTCATAGAATCGTATTTTTTCATATGAGCTTACTTTGAGATATAAAACCAACATTATATTGCATAAAATATTTATATTTTTGTTTCTCTTAATTATACCGTTTGCATAGGCTTATTTATTGTTGTCATTTAAAAAACATTATTTTATATTGTTAATAGTAGTGATTCATTTAGCAACTAACGTGAACTATTGTAGTATAATATGACACGATTATGAGTAATGCGAAGATGTTACACGCGTAATATTTTAATTGACGTACAAAAATAACAAAAGAAAACATCAACCGTTATACGTCAAGGATTATTTAATAAAATTGGATCATAGATAACAAGCGTCCACTAGAAGGTTAATCATCACGTAATAAGTCTTATTATGAAATATCTACGACTTTAAATAACTTCATTATAATAATATTAGCACATAAAACTTATTAGCATTAGCATATAAAACGGGTTCTGACTTTATTACCACGTGTTAACAACGGTGAAGGAAAACAATGTGATGAAACCTGCACATCTATAAGCCGCCTCGCCGCGGATATACTGTCCGTTCCCCAATAGTGACAAGCCCGAACCCAGCAGTGGAACGCTTACGCTGTTGTTATATAAAACTAATAGAAACTCTAGACGCTAATCATACACTACCTAATTTCATGAAATTAAGACCTCCATTACGAAACAAGCATACATTGATGCGAATACTAGTATATTATTCTGATCAAAAGAGGCCTACGTCAAGCAATGGATACAGACTGCCAGACGACAGATCTCATACTCACTAAGCGTCTTGAGGGCGTCACAGAAAATGTACTTTTTCGTAAATAATTTTGTATATCAAAATAAATACATGAATTGAATACAAGCTTTTTCTATACAATAAAAGCTTGTATTCAATTTAAAAGATACTAAAATTTATTTTTTTCCTTTTTTTTAATGAGATAGTCTAAAAATATTTTTATGTTCTTTTAACGGAGACTTTTTTTCTCTTAAGGGAGACTGGAACCTGGTCGCTAATGCCGGAACAAAACTCAAGGTTGTTCTGGCGACATACTTTACACCAGGGGGTAGTAGCCATCTAGTCGGGCAAATGCCCTACCATCTGGTTGGGTTGTTTTGTCACCTCTTACGACAGGCCGCCCGGCCGCAGGAAATTGTATTCTTTCTCCGTTCCTGCACGGATAAATATATAGTCTTTTTTACTTTAAGGTTTATATTTATTTAAATATGCCAAATCAAATATGCCATTCGTCTTTTTTTGCTTTCAGGTTTAGTAGAAATTGTGTGGTGGACAAAGACAAAAGAAATCAATGCCGATACTGTAGGTTAAGAAAATGTTTCAAAGCTGGAATGAAAAAAGAAGGTGAGAACTTTACAATTTAACTTTATAACATGCTATATCATTTTATTCATCCATCATGTATCTATTGCCTTTTTCTGCACCACCTATATATCGCTTGATTCAAATTTCTTTCATTTAGGTTGCCTGGAAGAGATCGCTTTGAGCAATAGGGCCGCTTATTGTTGTTTTGCCTAGCAAATATTGTAAATATGATCTGTTTTTGGAATTGTATATTTTGGTGTGCAATAAAGTGTTATACAGGGTGGCGCAATAGAACGTGCATATTGCATCATTTTTTTTCGCGGGGTAGAAAGTGCGCGAGCGGGGGGAGCCTGCATCGTTGGGTAGGCGGGCTCATGGAGTTTTAGTCACTATGAGTCACTTCGACGGGAAGCGTCGCGCATTTTGCGTGCGCGCATTTTACGAGAACTCTCGTTCATACGTCGTTACTAGGCGTTTATATTGTTCTGAATATGGAATACGGCAAATTAGTGAAGCTCCGAGTGCTAATTTAATTAAAATATGGGTACAGCGTTTTGAAGAGACTGGTTCAACGTTTAAACCACAAGCAAAAGGTCGTCCAAGAACAACTAGGACCGACGACAATATTGAGAGAGTTATGCAGTCTGTACGAGGAGATCCACAAATGTCTACTCGCAAGAGATCGTCTGTCTTACACTTATCGCGACGAAGTTTGCAACGAATTTTAAACTTGGATCTTAAACTGCATCCTTACAAGCTTCAGTTAACACAAGAATTGAAAGAGTCTGACTTCGGAGCAAGGCTCGCATTTGCTAATGAAATGCTTAATCGATTTTCCAATTTTGACAATATCCTTTTCTCAGATGAGGCCCACTTCCATATCAATGGGTTCGTAAACCGTCAAAATTGTCGTTACTGGAACAGTGAGAATCCCAAACCCAAGCACCAGAAACCACTGCATAGTCCTAAAGTGACAGTATGGACAGCAATCTCTGGTAGAGGAATAATTGGACCGTTTTTCTTTGAAAATGCGCGGGGGCAAAACGTCACTGTTAATACCGAACGCTTTGTTGCGATGTTGGAAGGTTTTTTGGCTCCAGAGCTTGAAAATTCAAGAATAGTGAATTCTAGGACTTGGTTTCAACAATACGGAGCTACCTGTCACACATCAAATGACTCCATGGCGGTTGTGAAACAGATGTTCCCTGGCAGACTGATTTCGAAAAGAGGTGATATCCCATGGCCCCCACGTAGTCCAGACGTGACGCCTCCTGACTTTTTTTTGTGGGGATACTTCAAGAACAAAGTCTACAGCAATAATCCGAAAAACATCGATCAGCTCAAGGAAAATATCCGTGGTGAAATGGCAGCAATTACACCAGCATTACTGAAGAAAGTTTTCAATAACTTCCGTTTGCGATTAGAGGAGTGTCGTCGTAGAGAGGGTCATCATTTAGACGATGTTATTTTTAAAAAATAAACTTCAGTTATTTCTTAATAATACCTCAGTTTTATTTTAACTATACCTTTTGTATTTATTTTTTAATCAATATTTTAAATATGCACGTTCTATTGCGCCACCCTGTATATCTCTCTAGACGTATATATCGGATGTGAGGCGAATCATCACGTCATCAATACATTATGTGTATGATTTATGATAATATGTTATGATGTAATGAGATTTGATGGAATGAAAGAGTTGCGTTAATCGTAAACAGTAGTAGTATCCACCGATATTTTTTTATTATTATTAACAAATCTACGGTCACGGGTTCTGTGCCCTTTTTACAACGTAATTACTATTAAAGTTTTTTGAGTTCATTCACGCTTATTGTTTATTCTTGTTACTGTGTGTAACATTAATTTTGTGATTTTTATGTTGTGTTGTGTACCTTAAGAATAACTTATAATATTTTTTTTTCTAATTTTAATACTAAACTTATAGTAATATAGAGTGTATCTGTAACACGCTGGTGATGTGAGAAAGTGCATGTACAGTGTGTGCCTTATGTCTATCTTATATATATAAAAATCTTGTGTCACGATGATGTTGCCAATAAACTCCAAAACTACTGAACCAATTTCAATCAAATTTGCACACCGTTTACAGTTTGATCCAACTTAAAAAATAGGATACTTTTTATACCGATGGAACCGGTAGGTGGCGCTGAGATCGGGTTCTAATCACCGGGAGCGATTTTGGTTATTTTGTTTTTGTGTGTTTGAGTCCCGGATGGTTTAGATTCGCAATTAGAACCGGTAGGTGGCGTTGACATCGGGTTCTAGAATCCTCCTATACACCTGGACCGATTATGGTGATTTTGTATTTGTGTCATGAAACAAAGTCTTTTAGGAATTCAAAAAATATGGCGGTACGAAGTTCGCCGGGTCAGCTAGTACCTATATAAATTATCTTAACTAGTATCATGTATGTTGTTTTTTTCTTTCTGTGCCTAGGTTATTAATTTTTAGGCTCTTTGTGTCTTGGTTTGTTTGTGTAGTGTGCGTGTAATGCAATGCAGTGGAAGTGCGCGTTGGTGTGAGTAAGTGTATAAGTTTTGTTGTTGGTTGTATGTTTGTCCATCGATATTTCAGTGCAAATTTTTTTGACACATGACTTTCATCCTTACTAATTACATGCCCATACCACCTTAGTCTTCATACTATTATTTTTCAAATGTTGTCTCAACTAATGCTTTCTAATAATGATATATAAAGTTCACAAACCGACACTGTCTTTGCTTTTGCGACAGTGGTTCTAAAACTAATAATATCGCTAATGTAAGCTAATTAGTTATGTGTAAATATTTCATCAACATTTGCCTCTATTAGTTATCATTAACGCACAAACAAATTAAAAGGAAACATGCATTGTGTTTCTTATGAATATTATATTTGTGTTTTACCCTGGAACATTGAATCATACAAAATTACTGTATTATTGCAAATTGCCTCGTTCAGTTGTCAGTGACCGCAGGGTATAACGCAAATCGCTACTTTATAAAACAATTGCGTGATTAATCGACTCGAATTGTTGTATAAATAAATGGAAATAAAAGGAAAATGTGTCAAATTTTCATGCTGTATTTCCTAATACTTTAATCATTCCTAATAATTTTCATTCTGTGGCTTCTTAGTCTAGTTTTGCAGACAGACTGCTCACCTTATGTAAAATGGTTACCGTTGCCTATAGGCGTTTGCAACAGTAGGGTCGAAGCTAACATATTGCAAGCATTTGGGAGGGGAAGGGATAAGGTAGGGAGGGATGGTCCGTCGAAACTCATCGTACGAATGAGGGTTAAGACTAACCGTTTTGCGTTTATATTCTGTGAGAGCGTGGTATCACACCGATCGAGCAAACCCTAAGAACTGAACTCAAGATAGTAATTCCAGCGTGGCTCTACAACATTCCAAATTATTATATTATTGTAAAATTATATTCTAACTACTTAAATTATCACTCTAAGATTATTATAGAATCAGATATCGCAACTCATTCTGATAACAGAATAATAAATTCCTCCTGATAGACAAAAGGTAGGCCGTCAGGCTGTTTGCTGTACTATATCGTCTTTTAAATTGATGGTTACTAAATATCTTTGGTCCTCGCAAGTCTAAAACATGCTACTGATTCTGTATATAGTATGATATAGCTTATTTTTTTATACTATATAAAGTATATTATTATTTGTATATTAACTTGTTACATATTCTTGGAATGTTTCTTATTATTTATTGTCTTCACCGCCACTGTTAGTTTGGCGCCACTTAATAATGTCCTTAATTTAGGGATTTGCCTGAAAGAAATCGCTTTACGCGCTAAGGCCGCCCTTTGTTCAACATTTACTGTACTTAGTTTTAATTTTTGGTGAACAATAGTGTTTTTACATTTATTCATTCATCGATATAAAAAAATTGAAACATAGAAGTGGCGTCTATACATATAATAATAGAAATCAATTAAACTTAATATAATGTTAAACTAAATGTTATCAGGTTGTGATCTTTCAATATTAAGGTCTACATTCTAAAGTTTATTTGAAATCATAGAGGTTGTTTACACAATATTGACCCATGTTTTTCTACTTCTGCGGGCGGTTTTCGCAACATGACAACGTGGCGCCTATTTTACGTGCGAGGGTGTATGAGGGGTTACTTCATCTAGCCCAGCGCATCCATGATGTCCACCAGCTTCTTTGACTCATATATTCAGACTTTGTATGTTAAGTTTGACGCCCCTTTAAATATTTCCTTTCAGCTGTACAAAATGAACGGGATCGTATAAACTGCAGAAGGCCGTCGTACGAAGAGCCAACTCAAGCCAATGGACTATCAGTTGTTTCACTTTTAAACGCAGAGCTTCTTAGCAGAAAGGTTATTGATGAGGTCAGATTTTAATTAATTATAAAATTGATTACACTGGCCCACAAGAGATAAAATGGCCTGTACTTTTGAGCAGACCCTTCTATTCTTATGTATTTCGATGTGCTGAATCCGAATATGGGGTCACTTTATTAAGCCTTTAAATTTTTGAGGGTGTATGGACCAAACTGACCCACATTCGGTTTTTTGGTCCCTACACCATCAAAATGTTGAAGGTGTATGGAGCACACTGACTCCCGATTCAGTCTTTTGGTCCAATCACCTTCAAAATGTGATTGAACCAAACTGACTCCAGATTCGGATTCATAAAATCGAAATACATAAGAATAAAGTACAGATCGCTTTTAATTTTTTGTGGGTCCATCTTATTTGACATATAGATTCAAACAACAAGAAAGATTCTAGTGAAAATAAGGCTTAGCAACCGGTAAAAAAGTCGAACCGGTTGCGGTTTAAGTAGATTAGAAATTTTTCTTTTCGGTTTTGTTCTAACTTTGACCTCAATCAAACAGTTTTCGGTAAGCAAAGTTCGTTAAATAAGTTTTGTTGAATGAACCTATTTCGTACGGTTTTTATCCCAAACCTACAAAGCGCAGCCATATATATGATTACAGCAGGTTTCCAGTCTCACAAAAACACTTGTTGAGAGAGACAGAATGAGAAAGTGATTCTCGTAAAATTAAACGCTTAAATCAAGTTTATACAATAACACTCTTTTTATGGAATACACTCCGAACAAAATGGTTAATTAAGTTAAAAATTGAATCATAAACGATTTAAACCGTTTATATTTAAACCGGTTTCAATCCTCATCAAGGAACAAGGCTGAACCATATAGTTCGTCTATGACTACTGTCAGTCGAGAGCGTTCTTGTAAAGACATATTTCACTTAACAGTTGAGATTTTCAACACAAACGCACAATTGTTGCTTAAAAACAAACTCACCGTACAATTATTGTACACTAGAGTTTGGCCGGCGACTGTGTCCCGGGTCAAACCCTAGCTTCAGTTTGCTTACACAAAAACTTAATTAACAAAGAAACTAAGTACATATATTATAGTCTACACAGCTCAAAACATAGAGGCGAGATGAAGCCAAACCAATTTGAAGTAATATCGTGAATGTTGTTTAACGTAGGTATTTGTTAGTGAATGGAAAACACATTTGCTGTGCCATCTATTTTGATAATCCGCCTATTTTAAGGAATGACTTAATTTATCGGGTCAAATTTATGCTAAGTGTAAACTCGGGTTATAAGCCAAAACCCATATCGAGTTTCATTTATATGCGTTGAGTAGTTTCCAAAAAAGATGCAATCGCAGCGCCATCTTTTTTGCTATTTTCTTCTATCTCACGGAAACGACGTCATTTATCGAAATAAAAAGTATCCGTGATATTTTTTCACATTTTAAACACAATTTACAAATTCGGACCATTTAGAGATTTTTTATAGTGTAGATAGCGATAAGGCCGCCATTTGTTCTTAATTCTATGTCGTTTTTGTGCTGTGTTTCATAAATTTTATTGTACAATAAATTATATTCTATTCTAGATTTGTGACCAATATTTAAAGTCAGACCATACAGCAAAAAATGTAACCTTCAAGTTTCAGTCAAAAGCTATTATTTATATACTTATATACGGATATCTACATATTTGTTATGGATATGTATTGTACGCGTGAATATATTGTGTTTTACATTAATTTTTTTTCGTTATATTGATAATCAAGAACTATATACTATAAATATTTCTTTTTGTCTGTATTGTTTACACATTATGAATCACACAATGTCAATTGTTTATTAAATGTAATAAACATATCAGTTAGTTTATAGCTAATAATATATTTTCATCTGGACAAAGGGAAAACGATCATAGCTATTTTAAGAAATTTGTAGAGTTATACCCTGCTTCAAAAATAATTTTGTGTCAGTTTTTATATTTAATTTTGTCTATTAACGATCCTATTCATATCGAGTTAATGTAAGTTTGAAAGCTTCTTTGAGAATCTTAAAGAAACGTTCAAGCTTGCTCTAACACAATATGAATTAGACCGAAGTGAATAAATAATAATAATAATAATAAGTGAACAAACGTGAATCACTGGGTTTTTAGGTATATGTCAAGTTTTGTATTTAAATTTAATCATTTAGGTTTTTATGGGTACTCATAACTTCCAAACTAAATTTAGAAGTTAGAGATATTTCTGACCTAAAGATAAATGTAATTTACGACATCTTAGAAACATACACAAATAATATAATGATTGTTTACTGGGTTCCAGTATAAGTTTAACATTTGAGTTGTGGCCTGGCACGTAAAACAAGTCAACAACCAGTCGTGATAGTTGTGGTAACACACGCGTCTCAAGGTCTAAGGGTGCGGGTTCGAATCCTGGCGGAAAAGCATGGACCACTTAATCGTTTTTCTGACCTAATACGCAGAATATTATTACAATTACCACGTGCTAACGGTGAAGGAAAACACTATGATGAAACCTGCCCATCGAGATAACCGATGTGTCAAACCCACTAATTCGCATTGGACAAGCATAGCGGGTATACTGTCTGTTCGCCTATGGTAATGGGAGGCCCGGGCCTAACAGTGGGATGTTTAAGGGCTTTTATTAATAATATAGGTTTAACGACACAATTACATACGGTATATTTAATCTCAATTTGTTTCTGATTTTTTTTTTAATGAAAATTATTTTTTATGACAAAACTATACACTACATAACACTTTAGGAGAGTTAATGACATCAGTGGACATGTAAACTGTATTTCTATCGGATGCACAAAGTAACCCATTATATAGGAAATGAGAAAGTTAAAATGAAGGACAGCTTACAGATTAAATTACAGACCACAACAAATGGTTCTTTACACGCTATAATATTATAATCATTCAAGTGGTTACCAGATTCAACACAAATAATCAGACGAAAAATAATAATAAAATAAATAAAAAAGGAAAAGTAAAACAATGCTGGACAAGACATGCTTGCCTAGCGGAGAAACATGGAAATAAATACACAAATAATCAAGTTTTTATATTTATAAAAATTAGTATAGTAGGGACTCTGAGCAAAAAAGGCGCAAGACGAGTTTGATATACATTTTATACTAAATGAGATGTCAAAAGATAAAATAGTCACGTCACAGGGCCACAAGCCGCTTCGAAGATAGTTAAATGCTTTTTGATTGGGACGGATTACCATTAGTATTACACTGAATACAGGCCTTAATAAGAAAACACCGAAGAACAGGACTCTACCAACACCTTTTGTACCATTTGTGTTAGTTTTGAAAGTTACATTCTACTGTAAGCTTTTGACATGCTTAATTTTCTAAATTAATTACCAAATATCGTCCAGACAATTACTTAGTTTCAAATGTATTGTACTAGCTCAGTAACCATTTTTCCTACAGACAAACAATGTGAGCGACGCTGAAATAAACAACAGGAAGTTGGCAAAAATCAACGACGTTTGCGACTCGATCAAACAACAGTTGCTGATACTCGTCGAATGGGCCAAATATATTCCGGCGTTCACGGAGCTGCATCTCGATGATCAGGTTGGTTTTTATCTTTTTTTTTATTGCACGAGATCAGCAGACAGGCAGACCACTTGATGGAATGCGGTTACCATCGCCTATGCACATTTGCAACACCAAAGGTGCTACAAATGCGCTGCTCTCTTAAGGGAGACTGGAACCTGGTCACTAATGCCGGGCAAATACCCTACCACCTGGCTGTGGGTTGTTTTATCGCCTCTTACGACAGGCCGCCCGGCCGCAGGAAATTGATTTTTTTCTCCGTTTCTGCATGGATACCTATCTAGAATGTTATTAAATTCTAAATACGTCGTGTAATAAATAATACATTGAAGCTATTTAAAAAAACTGGGAATATAAATGATGGAGAACACATCAGATTCGATAAACTACAAATCCTCGCAAATGAGAATCGTTTCATACCTAGAATGTGTGAGGCTAGTGAAATAAAAAAAAACAACCCAATAGAGAAAGAAGACTGTTGGCAAGTGCCACCTGTTTGGGATCCGATCATCAAAACTATTAAGATCCAAACCCAGCAAAAACCAACTGCTAGACGACAAGCCACTGTGAGCTCTTTCTGCGTGCACCAGAACAGAAATCAACTTTAGTGACAATTTCTTTTTATTTTACCTCTCACCCATTTTAAAACAAAATTATTAAAGCTAGGCATGTTTGCTGAATGAAGGGTTTCTTGTTCTGCTTTTTTCTCTTAAAGCCACATGTTACGAAGCGGTGGTAAATTAGATAGGCTCCCATAGATTAAATAATAATCATAAACAAAATTTAAACTAAATAATTAAAATGAACAAGTTGGCTGTAGGCTAGATAAAACTTTAACAATACTCATTGACATCTTGGCCTTCCGTGATCACGGCCACTTTTCAGTGGCCTAAAAGTTGGAATAATAAAAAAGTAATAATTACCGCGTTTAAAACCGCTAAAGCGTACCTTTATTGTATAATGTACACATTTTTAGAAAATAAACTTGCAACTAAACTTTTTTACAGTACAATGTAATTTTTCAGCTCCCACAAAAAAACTCAATCAGCTTTGACTTATACTGAACTTGTTGTTGTCAACACCAACATAAAATAGTTTTATTTTTAAAGTAGCAACATTGCCGTTGCATTTTCTTCTTCTTCCGTTTGGGTTGTAGCCATGGAGGATAGAGGTAAGGAGAATCATCTCAGTGTATTAAAAAGTGTCCACTGAAGGGCAGCAAATTAAGATGGCGCCATAATAGCAAGTGGAAAGTATTTAAAAATAGCGCCACAAATAATTAGAGTAGGATACTAGATTAAAGAAGGTAAAAAAGAGTCCCTCTTTGTCACCGCGCATGCGTTTTTCAACCCAGCGCACTTCACTTCGTTTATAACTGCTAAATTTATATAATTTCCTTTTCCTACACTGGCGCTATTTTGAAGAGTTTTCGAACCATCATTTGCTGTTTACAGGTGGACAGATTTTCAACTGCTCCCCCATACTACATGTTCCTGCTTACCTCTATCCTCCATGGTTCCTAGGCCCACCACTATCAGCGTGTACCAGATATATGTGCGTTGTTTATTGTTGCATATATAAATGTGTACTTTGGTCAGGTGGCGCTGTTGCGCGCGCACGCCGGCGAGCATCTGTTGCTCGGTTGCGCGCGCAGGTCGCTCAACCTCAAAGACATCCTACTCCTGGGCAACAACTGCATCATCACCAAACACAATATTGGTAAGTGTGCCTTTGTACAACTCGTCTCTTATATACGAAATAGCAGTCCCGGCAGACGTCGTCCTGCCCGGAAAAGCTTTAATCGATATGCCGACAGCATTAAAGTTTATAATTAACACTTGGTGATTCTCTCCGCCACAGTATATATATGACAATTTTGACAACAAAAGAAATCGTCCAACAAATTTCAGTTACAAGGGCTCCTGCACTGACGCCGAGGATATAATTAATTGAAATATTACCTGTGTCCCTGAATTCCTAACACTATATTCCAGATGGTCGTATGGATATCGACATCAGCATGATCGGGATGCGGGTGATGGACGAGATAGTGAAGCCGCTGAGGGAGATCGACATCGACGACACGGAGTTCGCCTGCCTCAAGGCCATCGTGTTTTTTGATCCTAGTAAGTTTATGCTTCTGTATAACCACTTTCCATCAGGTGGTAGAGCCAAACGATACCAGCTTTTAGGACTCGTAGAATAACCACTTCCTCCTTCCCCTATTCCGTCTTGCCTATCCCATGTTTCTATTCCAATCCCATATCCCATTCTAGTCTACTCACTCTATCTTATCCTTAAAGTTGGTATGCGATTGGCCTGCCCTTAGTGTTGCAAATGTCTTTAGACATATATATTAGTAATAAGTAAAATAATAAAATAATGTACACTCTAGCAAAAGAATACCCCTGTAATAGAAGTAAGGAATTTTTTTGTAAATTGCTCTGTAAAAAATAAATAGTAGAGTGGTAGTAGATGATTTGGGCATATCTCGTTCACCCGGGCCAAAATTGTAAAAAAAGATAAAAACACAGGCGAAAAACAACCCACAGTCAGATGGTAGGGTATTAGTCCATCTGGGTGGCTACCACCACTGGTCTAGAGCATGCCGCCTTAACAACTTTGAGTTTAATTCCGGCATCGGTAGCCAGGCTCCAGTTTCTCCTTCAAGGCCGGCAGCACCTCTGGTATTGCTAATTTCCATAAGCAACGGTATCCATTTTCCATCACAGTTTTTCCAACCTGTCTACTGTGTTGTTGCTAACTAAACAGGTTTTATTCAACTTCCTGATATACGAAATGAAAAGCAGAGTGTTAACCTCGAGTGAAAGGCCTATTTGGGCACTCGAACTATTAGCAACCCCCCCCCCCCCCACTGCGCTCGTGTGCTTTAAATCACTTTCACCTCTCGTGTAACGATTATTGATTGTGTGTTTTATTCGCACATTGTGATTATGGGAATATTTTCAGACGCGAAGGGGCTCTCTCAGCCGCAGAAGATCAAGCAGCTGCGGTACCAGATCCAGATCAACCTGGAGGACTACATAAGCGACCGGCAGTACGACGGGCGCGGCCGCTTCGGGGAGCTGCTGCTCTGCCTGCCCCCCTCCAGAGCATCACCTGGCAGATGATCGAGCAGATCCAGTTCGCGAAGCTCTTCGGCGTCGCGCACGTCGACAGCCTGCTGCAGGAGATGCTGCTCGGTGGTGGGTTTCGACCAAGAGCCTCCTCGTTCACGACCCGATGACATTTAGCCGAGGCTTTAGGCTGGGGTTCGGTTCCCGGCACGGTAAATTTCGTAAAGGAGTTTTCCGTTATTTACTATGTTCTGGGTGTTTGGGATCGACCCCACAGTGGTCCGTTGTATATTAACCATGACACAAGCATAACTTGCTTAGTTTGGGAATATACAATGTGTGTTTGCCTGCCGATTTTATTGAATCACGTCCATTAACTATTATTTTATTTTTAGCTAGGATATGCCCTGAGTTCGTCCACGTTTGAATTTAAATTTCCGCGGTACACCTGCGATAAAATGTAGCGCAGAGTTTAAGTCTAAGAATTAGCTGTCCATCAGCGCAAACCACATCGAAATCGACCCAGTAGTTTTAACGTGGATCCTGAACAAATTATTTTTTACATACATACATAACTTCACGCCAGGTCCTGTGCGGGGTAGGCACGAACAACAGAGCGCCATACAGGCTTATTCTTACACACCTCACCTGCTTCTTTGACATTCATAGCTCTTGTCATGCACACTCGTCTGTTCTTAAGGCTCCTGACTAGTACATGATCAATTTGATTTTTATAGTATTATAGATAGAACCTTTTATCACAGGAGCGTCGACTGAAGCTTCGAGCGAGGACCCCCCAACCGGCGTGGCGGGCGGGTCCCCCCTGGGGGGCAACGCGTCTCCTCCACTGGTGCCCCAACTGCCCCTGCCGACCCCCACGCCGACGACCCTCTTCGACTCGTCGCCTTCGTTCAAGCAGGAACCAAACATGTGAGACAATAATACACTATGCATAAGGACGCGTCTGTAATACGCTTGTACTGCCGTACTCAGAGTCGGATAATGAACGATTAGCTATAAATTCGTGCGACCCTATGTCGTCTTATGTATTCGGATATACTTTTTGATATGGGCGTTTTAGTGTTTAAATTCGTAATTCACGTCAGTCAGTAGGAAAATTAAAATATAAATTGTGAACATTGTTTACATTTTATGTCGCGAATGTTTATATTTCTCTTTTGGGAATTAAATGGTGGAATTTGATTTAATTATCATTTACCTTCTTTGAGTGCGGCAGTTATAGTTATTGATATTAAATGTGTGGCCCAGCTAATTGTGATGTGAAGTAGAACCGCGTATTGATTATCCCGCTACTTCGGGATAGCAATTTTTTTTAAATTTGTTTTATAGTTGTATCTTTAACCCCGACTCGCTGTCACTCAAACTACGTGTCATAATATACCACTTTGTACACGCATTTACAAGCGCTGCCAGTCGCTTCGGTACGCGCATTGGGGATACGCAATAATAAAATACGCACATTGGCGATACGCGATAATACAATACGCGCATTGGCGATACGCGATAATACAATACGCGCATTGGCGATACGCTGTCATTCAGTACGCACATTGGCGATACGCGATAATACAATACGCGCATTGGCGATACGCTGTCATTCAGTACGCACATTGGCGATACGCGATAATACAATACGCGCATTGGCGTTACGCTGTCATTCGGTACGCGGATTGGCGATACGCGATAATACAATACGCGCATTGGCGATACGCTGTCCTTCAATACGCGCATTGGCGATGTGCCGTTATTTAGCACTAACTTTTGTGATATACCGCTGCATGCGAATATAAACTAAAGATAAAAGTAAAAATGGGCAAGTTATAAATCATATAAAATAAATAAAGCATTGAAAGTCACCCAGTTTAACACTCAGTTGGGCCTCACTCTTACGCCATATTTCACTAATCAATAATAATCTTAGGAGACACCTGTAAAGTTTAACATCTTACTAACATTGTTAAATAGGTAAAATAGAATTTTAATAAGACTGTCTCGTAAGCTTACTGTTGGAATTACAATCGGGAGTAACATTGTGTATTTAGTTATAAGGAAAGGCTTGTTTTATATTATAAGACTATAAAATTCAGATAGATTCGTGTAAGATAAAAATTGTAACGGGAGTTTCAAATACACGGTTTAAAATAAGGTATGATTACACAAAAAGACTATGAAAGTAATGCTATAAAAGACTATTTGTAATGCAAATACGGTTCTTTGATAATTTGTGATAATTTCTAAATCAGGTAAATCCTTTGTTTCAAATTACAGATGTTCTAATCAAAGGTTAAAATAATAAAAAGTTCTTCGTGTGCATATATGATAAGATGTATTAAAGTAGATGCAGCGAAAATATACCTATACCAAAATCGATGCAAGTGTATATCCAATATATCTCTTCATATGCTTGAAGGAAGTAAGCGTGACACTATATGTAAATTTAAAATAACATATCATTTATTGCTCTTTTCGAATCATTTCATGAATTTAGAGAATATTTTTATCAAAATGACAATATTGTTTTGAATTTTTAATTTTGAAATAAATAAATAGTACTATATGTATAACGAATGCACAAAACATAAATATACTAATAATATTCTTTATAGTAACCTATGATGCCAAAAGTGCCTTACTAATTTTAAAAAAAAAACCTAAATTGTTGCCAGAATAGATCTCACTTCTGTATTTTATAAACATTATAAAGCTCCCAAAAAAAAGAAAAAAGATATTAATTTGTAAATAAAATTCATACCAAGGGTTATATATAAATAATGTATACAAATCCATGACAATAAACATGCACATAATAATAATTTTAACATACACAAAATTAGAATATTTTTATATAAGATCTATAACAGTTTATAAGTAATATCTTAAGGTACATAATTATTTCAATTATCAATTATTATTAGATTGAAACAATTGAATTAAATTTTACGGTACGTACAAAACTTAAAAAATGCGGCTCGTGAGAAGTTAGCTCCGTGTATTTGCATAGGTCCAATCAAGTGTTAACTTCTATTACACCCAGAAATGTGGAGTGCGAAAGAGATGCCATGCGGGTTCGAATGCCGCCGAGCGAGAGCGCAACACTCCGCTCTCAGCTCTGAAGTTACTACTTCAAGAACTCTATGATTATGTTTACAATACATGTATTGTTTTGTACATATACACGTTACAATAATCTCTAACCTTAATTACATATTAAAAACGGGCTTGAAAATATAATCATGATACAAATTATTTTAAGTTTATTGCATGCGCTATTTGGCTCATTTTACTTGTACAAAATTATGAAGTCGAAATTGTGTACTCGTACGAAATCTTTAAGACCGCGATGTTTTGTAAAGTATAATAAACTGTCTCTCAATAGGTGAGCGGTCCAGTCAAATCAACTGAAATACTTTTAATAAACTTATAAAATTTTGTTGCCTCGTAGATTTTTTACCAGCGTACTATTTGTGACGATTAATTGGGCACAAGTAAAATTAATGAAATAGAGCATCAATTATTGTCTGAAAGTAATTAAAATTATGGTATTATGGTTATTTATGTTATTGATGATTTAACGCCTGTTATTTTCCGTATAAAAGTATTCGATTTAAATTGAACATGTCTGCATTCTTATTGGTTTAATAGTCATCTACTCTATTGTATTTACGTTACGCAATGACATATACGAACTTCAGAGGCGTATTTAAATTTTACTCGTACGATAACACTGGTGGTTGTTCAAAAATTGTTCGTGTCGGTGGCGGATAACTAATATGTATGTGGTTAAATGGTGTTGGATTGAGCATATCAAAATTCCAATGATAACTCCAAATTGTTCTTTACACCAGGAGCCCCGAAAGAGAGTCATCATTGTTGAAGACTGTCGACATTACCTTGTTATAGTGGAAGCAATTTAGCCGGGCTACCAATAATTCATCTAAATCAATAAATATTGTCATCTCTGGAATACTGTATCGCATGTTCTTGTTATTTTATATTCATTTATTTTCTGAATCTTGTGAGATACACGAAGATTTCTTCACGAAGTTCCTTTTTTAATCCCCATACTTTTATTGATATACGTTGAGTCGTTTTGGAGCTATGTAAGACAAAATTTTAAGAAAGTAAGCAGAAATCAAAGACTAAAAAAGGATTTACCTTTAACCATATAGTATACATAGCATTTTTCTCATGAATTTTGACTTTGTTTTGAAATTTTTTATTTTTTTTTGTATTTACAATTATTATGTTATAAAATTTAATGGCATTGATATCGAGAAATGTTTCATATTATACAAATATGTTTAGGTAATAGAAATAAGACCTTGCCAGCTTTTTATACATGTTTATATAGAATGTTAACTAATGGACTAAGTGAAACGATGGTTAATTACAAAAATATAACAAGTGTGATTATGAATGTTAAAACATGATATAAATCAAATATTTGTATTTTATTTATTTATTAGAATTTTCATAGTTACCGTTTTGGTGGTATAAGTATTTGAAATCATATTTTTAGTATGTTAAAAATGTAGGTGTGGGTAAGATGTATGCAATTGTTTAACTCATGGTCACAGGAGTGGTTAGAGGCATTTTTATATTAATTAGATTATTGAACCCAACAAATATTATTATACATAAGCATGAAAGAAGAGTACTATGAATGACAGTATCAAAGTGCTGCTTTGATGTTTAATATCTCCCTGCTCAAAAGATGGCGTCAGTATTGATACCTCGCTAATTTTGCCTACATATGGAACTGAAGCATATAATATCTATGGAAATTTTTATATTTTTTTCTAACTATTGTTATTTAATTTCAATACACTCCCACTTAATACTAACACAAGAATGCCCGGTTACTGAGGTTACCAGTTATCGAGTCCAAAAACAATTGATTCCAAAAAGTTATCTAATAGATAAACTGTTATTAACTGTTAACCTACAACTAGTCCCAAAACTCGCCACTAGATGGATCTATTTAAGAAAGAATATCTAATATTTCTTTACACCAAACAAAAACGTCAAATAAAGGTTATGGAATAGATAAACGCCTAATATTGGTCAAGTTAATTTGAACCTAGTTTAACTAACGTACGATGGTGTGTTAAAAAAGGCAATTTTATAAGTCATTGAACCGATAGCGCTAACGAACAGATAAATTGCAGTTAAAAGTACCTCGAAACCGGACATAAGAGATGCCGCTGTAAGGCTAGAGGAAAAAGTTGAAAGGGGACTCTGGTCTTCGAAGCAGAGACACTCCGAACACCACCGGCACATAAATCTAAGATGATGATGACCGATCAAATATTAAATTGAAAAGAAATTTTGAAATTTGACTAATTTGATGTAACAAATGTTTTATATCATACAAGCGGCCCCGGTAGATGTAGTCCTGCTCTGAAAAAATAAAAATCTAGGACCCGATCTCAGCGCCACCTACCGGTTCCAACGGGATAGAAAGTATCCTATGTCCGTCTCCTGTTTCTAAGCTACCTCCCCACCAATTTTCAGCCAAATTGGTACAGGCGTTCTTGAGTTATAAATAGTGTAACTAACACCACTTTCTTTTTTATATAAATATATAATTCAAAAGTAAGATGACAATATGTTATTTTGACGCCTGAAAAATAAAATATTAGATTTTATTGTAACATGTGTCTGAATCCCTAGGATTTGGGGCCTTTTTTAAATTTATATTTTTATTTGATAAGTCGTTCGTAGTATTCTTCTCCCATGATAGAAGATATAACTGTTGTAGTTGCGTTTAAAGCATATATTTTATAGGTGATCCGATTGTTAAAATGCTCAATGTATTATTCCTTATATTGTTATTGGTTGGTTTTTAAATATTTAAGCCATAAATATGGTGAGAGTTATGTATGGGTAGTTTTTTTTAAAGAATCGTTTGTGGGTTTGCGAAGACTTCGATCGTAATTTGTAATCATACATCATGTATGAAATAGGTGCCTTATTTGTCCTATTGAGGTGTACTGGTTGAAATGTACATACCATGTTATGAATTTTGGTAGAATATATTTTAATAAATAATGTTACATAATTGGCTGGTATTTTATTTTTTTGATTAATTATTTTATGATTTTTCAAAATAAACTCCTACTCACAATTGGTATTGATTTTATTTATGAAAAGGGGAATCTTAAGGTTTACCATCCTATAAATTAACTAAAACAAATTCCCTTTACTACCTCGAGCAAACCTTTTGAAATAGGAAACACACGAATACAGTATCACTGCGTCTTTATTTTAGCGTTGTTGGTCAAACTATGTTAAAGAACAGTTTTAAGCTCGGTAAACAAACCAATTAAAAACTGTTGTGTTATCAACGGCGTCTGAGGTCGAGAGACGATATAAGACGCTATTAGAACACTCGTGTGAACAGAGAGGACTTGCATTGTGGAAATACCAGTTACAGAGAAGATATAATAGATATTCGTAATCAAAATACCGTACGATGTACCGGGGCGCTTTCTAAGGTATTGGTATCCAAGCTTCTTAGCCGTAAAATCAAGATACGTATATATAAAACTGTTATACTCACATTATTGATGTACGGATTTGAGGCTTGCACCCTAACACTTAAGGAGGAGGACAAGCGGTTGGTAGCTGAAAGATAGGTCCTAGGTTCGACACAGGGAAGCGATGGCAACTGGCTGATCCGAAATCGTCTGCTGAACTCTTGCAATTAAAAAAATCAAAGAGCTGTTGGATGAGCCGTATATTATGACTCGTATATTAGCTGAGAGCAAGGCACACCACTTGTGCTGGTTTGACGACCTGCGCAGAATGGGGGAGGACCGTGTGGTGAAGTGAGCTTGGCAGACCAACGGGACGGCGACCAGTTGGTCGGCCCAAATATCGCTGGAGTGACGTAGAGGAGGCTGATCTGCGCAAGCTTCAAGCCTGTAACGAGCCGGAAACTGCTGAACAGAAGGAGTGGAATATTCTCATGTTGGGTCGTTAAGCCGCAGCAGTTAATTTAATTGTATGATCAACAGATACAAAAATTCTTAGATTTTATTTGGTAAATATAAATTGTGGATCTCGTATTCGGCTGTATAATGTCCAGAATTATGTCGCAATTAGAAAGTTTTACATCAAAGAAAAAAAAATTAAAGCCTCTGTTATTGCCAATAGCAAGAAGTCCGCCTATATGATGGGAAAATGTCACTGTCGCCTATGGACGAATACCACACCATCAGATACAGGCAGGGGCGTTGCCGCACTAAAATAATTTTCTAACGTCTTTTGAAGTGATAAATTCTTATGGGAGGGTAAACCTCTTTGTTACTTAGCGCGTTACGGAGCTAGTCTGTCTGGCTTCCCTTTCTCTCACGTTTAATTAGTTTTATCACTTCTGTCGGGCGTCCCGAGTCGCACACCTTCATTTCTTCATTTTTTTAAATAATTACATGGCATAGCTTATACCAACATAGGCGATAGATGCATAATAAGCTCAAATCATTATATAAATCTGCTATACCTATTTTCTCTAAATATTTGGATTAAATTGAACTAAACATGGCAGGTTGCCATCCCAAAGAATAATTTTAAGTGACGAAGTTTGTAACGAAAAAAATTTCTCTGTGGAGGTGATAAATGTAATATTTTTATCTGTAATTAACTGTCAATTTAACAATGCAACAATGACAGTTTATGCAATATCTCAAGATATTGAATTGTGATATTTTATTATCACTTTAAAAACTAAAATTGCTAAAGGTATATTATGTATTTCGTAATTTTGCCGTTAATATTCATGTCCTTGGTATCCGCAATTTCGGTCGTATATTTGTACTGTCAGAATAGAGGAAACAGGAGAAAGGGCTACATGGACGTGACAGAAAAACCTTCTGACGATGAACCACCGTGATGAACGAAGATTTAAAATAAAATTAATTATTTAGAGACAACGCTTTTGATTTCAGATTTCGTAAGTTATAACTCTCATCTTAAATAGGAATCAGTCCACATGCATCCGGAAAATATGGTCGTTTTAATAGCATACGGATACTTAGTTGGAAAGCCCAAGGGGCTAATTAAAAATATCCGGTATTTTAAGCAAGCAAAGGACTGGCGGAATGGTAACAAGTAGATACCCCTTCCGCAACCCCTGTGTCTAGGAAATACATAATTTGACTCCAACTCCTTCGCCATGCAGGCTCTTTGGAACTCTGACCACTGACGTCAGAAAAGCTTTAGCTTTTTTAAAGGATTTATCCTTTGCTATATTTAAAAGATTCACTTAGGAAACGTTATGTTAGTCTTACGCAATAATGTATATGCTAGTTTGCTATACTTTAAGACTAATCTAATGTCCATGTATGTCATTTTTATTTTCCTTTTTCTTGTTGCATAATTTTCTATTTTTTGGTTTTGCTTTTTGTTTTGGTGAACAATAACGTGTTGCCTATATCTAAATTTATTAGATATTAAGTATTTAATGGTTATAACTACGTCGTAAATAAGTAAGTATATCCCTAAGCTCAAATCATATACTCAGATACTGAATACTATAGCCAAACTGAAAGCCCCGGTATTGTGTCGTATCAACATGGATGGTGCACAACGAAGGCTCTACTATCCACTAACAGAGATCTGATCTCTCAGTCTTATCAATTGCTAATTATTGTTACTTTAATGGTGCGGCTTCATCCGAATGCGTTAAATAATAACGCATTGCGACTTTAGTTTATAGAGGAATATGAATTTTCAAAATTATTGCTGAACCAACCCCGCCTTACCATACTATATATGTAACAAAACTCTATTACAGTATATTTGGATTTTTATATTTTTCGAAATAAATTAAACAAATATTTAATAAAAAAATATTATATTCATAAAATCAATCGGCACCTTTACAAAAAATATCATTATAACTTTTAAAAATATTATTTTTCATGCATAAATTGATACAGCTAGCATAAAATGCCATCTTCATGTCATCCCCCTCTTCCAATCCCATATCCCAATTCTCTTGCCTGGTCCCTCTTATGGGATAGGGAGGAGTGCTCTATCTCTTCTTTATCCCTTCCTAGAGTCTGGCAACGCGACGTTGCTAACATCTATAGGCGACGGTAACCATTTTCCATGAACTAAGCCGTCCGTCTCTTTGCCAGGTATGCAATAAAAAAATACGAAAGAGTGCTAAAATAAAAAATATAATAATAATTAATAACAAAACAGACAAATCACACCACTATTTTTATATCAAAGTATGTTCCAATACAATTTATATCACTATCAGATATATTGCGAATACCGTTAAATGGGGTGGACAGAAAAATTTTAAACCGCTTTGATTTATTGCAATTATCCGTAAAATGGGGTAGAGAAGAAAATTGTTTGGTTTATTGCAATTCTATTACTTTGGAAGAGAGTTTTTGGCGGGAACTGAAAGGAGATGTTGTGCTGTGCAGTTTTATTTTCTCAAAATGTGTAATATTACTCTAAAATGAACAATAGTTTTTTTATTTTTTTTTATTGCAGGAGTTCAGCAGACAGGCAGACGGCCCACTTTATGGAAAGCGGTCACCATCGCCTATGGACATTTGCAACACCAAAGGTGCTACAAATGCGCTGCTGCTCTCTTAAGGGAGACTGGAACCTGGTCACTAATGCCGGAACACAACTCAATGTTGTTATGGCGACATACTCTAGACCAGGGGTGGTAGCCATCCAGTTGGGAAAATACCCTACCACCTGGCTGTGGGTTGTTTTGTCGCCTCTTACGACAAGCCGCCCGGCCGCAGGAAATTGTATTCTTTCTCCGTTCCTGCACGGATAGAATAGAATAGTTGTAGGATATTGATAGTTTTGAGTAGTAATTATGTGTTTTGTGACAAATGTGAATTGTATAGTCAAATGTGGCCTTTTAAGTTGTCACAAGAACTCCGTTGAATGACATTAGCTGATTATCTACAGTTCAGCTGTGCTACACATAGGCTAAGAAAATGTAGAAACTACATTGTAAACTAAGATCTGGCTTAAAGGCCTAGCTGCCGAGCCATAAACGTAAATATATATAATAAATAATATTACTTTGGTAACATACGATCATGGATTAACAATATTATTATTCACGATTATAATCGATCGAATTTGGGTCGTGATCGTGATCGAATTCGAAGTTGTGAGAGGGGAGAATAGTTAACTTGGCCAGGGTTGTAACTATATTTGGATAAAATCTGTAGCTGTTAAAGAATAAAAGTAAAATTGATATTTTATGGCTTTCGTTAGTCGTGTGATAAGAATTGTAAAATAAGTTCCTTAATTAATAAAAACTTAAAATATTATATGTACCTCTAATAAAAACATAGTACATACATTACATAATGATAAACACATATCATATTTTCTGAACTAAAACTATATTAACACTAATAAAATTGTTGAAGACATCGCCAAATCACATAATTTTAAATTTTATCACAGAAATATTTTTCAATAATTTTTAACACTAGAAACTCTTAACATCTTCATTAACAAACTCTGATACTGCAACCCTATGTATCCAAAATACATACATAAACCAACTATCTATTTTTTAATAATGAAATCGTATTTTTAAAGTATGAAATCTGGTTTTAAAATAGTCCTATAAATATTATATTTTAATGTCAAATTTTAAAATGTTTATCAAGGTTATATTGTTATGGCTATTTATCCTTATATATACAATGTACTCTCTGGCTATTTACTAATGAAATAATTGAAAAAAAAAGTATTTAATAAAATATTAATAAAAGCGAAAGGATATAAACCATGATTGTAACCGCTTTTATTATTGTTGACAATCTCAGTTTCTAAAATACATAAACTTTTTTTTAGTTTTTAAATCGATTTGAGATAGTATATACGTTGCAACTTAAATAGCGACAAGAAACAGTTTCGAAACAGTGTACCTTCAAAAAATGCTCTCCTTATTTGAATATAATATTTTAAAATTGAACTGTTTTATCAATGGTTTATCCCAAACCAACTTTTATTAGTTCTACAATTTTATATTTTACGACTATAAAAATATTAAAAATTATCAGCCTGAAATGGCTATAACTATATTATAGGAATTGTATTAAGGAAATAATCAGTCAAGCTTGTGTCAATCTACCAACATCGAAGGGTATTTTAGAGTAGACGAACTTCCAATGTTTTTGTCAGTTGGCTACAGACCTCTTACTTAATACTTGATAGATTTCTTTTAATTTTCGCTGTAAGATTCGTTTCTAGTACCCTCTTGATCGTTCCGTTTGTTTCTGGCTTTATTCCGCTCGGTGTTGACGCCAACGTAACAGAAGCCAGTGTCGATATCGACCGACTGAAGGTAGCGCATCCATTGCAACTGTTTTATCGACGGTTTGTCCGTATCCGTCTTTACTTCTACAAATTTTATCTGTAATATATTAAAAAAGAACATTTTGATATCGGAATAAAATTATTATAAAGGTGCCTTTTCATACACTCCAGGCTCAGCCTCGAAGTTTTTTCGAGTGAGGCTGCATGGAAAGCTCTAATATGTTTTGTATGTAGTTTATAATAATAATAAAACATTAGAATTATAAGTAATACTTAGGGGTGGGCCGAAATTCGTTTTGACCGAATTTCGGCAGCTTGAGCCGAACTTCGGCATTCGGCCGTAAAAAAATTTTTTTTTTACGGCCTACCCTACGACCTACTATCATATCTATCATAACCGTAGTATAAAAATTGCCATCTATATACTCATGGTCAATTTTAGTTAAGAACATGTAAACCTTAAAGTGCAATGTGATAAAATAAAAATTAGTTCTTGATTGAGTCTTTGCGTAATTAAATAGACATTAAATTAAAACAAAAATAAAATAAACTTATTATTCCTCTTAGAAACATCAGAAGGTAGCCCAACTGCTTAATTATAACGCGTAAATTGAATAAATTAAAGAAAACATGTCTAAGGGACATCAGCAATTACAACTTTAATTTTTTACGAATTAAACATTATTAATTTAGAATTATAAAATTGTGTTTTTTTTTTCAATCAAATCTGTAAAATATATACTTTTATCCATCTACTCATACGTAAAATTAACGGCGTTATCAAGTCACGACGTCAACAGGTCACGACCGACGTGTTGCTCTTGGCGAATCTTTTGTTTTGACCGAATGTTCGGCCGAAGTTCGTATTCGATTCAAACCACATTCGGCCCATCCCAAGTAATACATTATGAAATATTTATTTTATTATACGTGTATTTAAAAAACCTAATTAAGTTTTAATGTACCATAAGTAACATAGAGTTAAACTACCTAGGGATTTTCACGCAGAGAAACCTTCGATAAATAAATAATCTACAACTTCACCTGTTTGGTGTTAGTATTCCAGAGGGTGAGGTCCGGGAAGCCGCTGCGCGCGTACCCGTAGTCGGTGGCGAGGCGCCGGCACACGCTCGCCAGCCGGCGTGCGCCCGCGCACTCGCACACCTCGCACACGCGCTCCCAGCCCACGCCACGGTTTATCCCCGACAACTCCGCTGAAAGTCGTTCATACCAAGTATAGTATTATCTCCGCAAATTGCTATTGCACCTGGCCGCCATTTTGGTAACGTAACCGTATCCGAACACTCAGTACTGTTAGCATCCCTGGCATGCATTAGCATGCGCGTACATATCGAGTTGCGGATGACGTCACGTGAATGTAATTTGACAAGGTTCCAGCGCATTAGCGACTTGCGGGGATAATACGGAAGACATTATGCGCTGAAGGCTTCGTAGAGCGGCGAGGCTATGTACCCGTGGCCGTGGTATAAGGGCGAGGACGGATCGTCACGGGGTTTTAGTGGTTATCCCCGACTTGGTGGCAATAGCACTTATAGATACAGTTATAGATTTATTTTTATTATGTTGATTTTTTTATAATTGAAGTAGGTTTAGTTATTTTCAATGAATTAATCGTGTGGTGTGTTTGCATTATTAATTGTTGAAATTCATTCAAATAAATCGATAAGTTATTTTATTTGTGACCTTATTTTTAAGATTTCTTTCAGATACATTTTGGCGCATTTTTTTCATTTTATAATAAAAATATATAACACTTGTTTAAGCCAAATCTCAACTCATTACATTGACATTATCTTGGCCCCAAACGTCTCCTTTAAATAATATTATATATAATAGTAGATTGTTACACGAGAGGTAAAAGTTTTTTTTTGTCACTGATGATAGTAAATATTTATTTAAATATATAAAATGAAGTTACCAAATTATTGATATTTATTTATGACAATTTATGCCACGATTAACAGTGGCTGTAAAAAAGTTGGGACATGAGTCGTATGTACTATCTATGGTTCGCAATTTTATAAATTTTTGACAGTAGAGAGAATAGTTTCCCAGGCGAAAAGTGATAATCTCCATGATTAGGCAACTCCAAACATACTTTAGGAATATGACAAATGAAAACACTATAATATTAAATTTTACTCACATTCAGGCCGAGAGTCCCACACTTTGCGCATTTCCTCCCTCAACACATCGGTCGTACTGTTCTCTATCCACGAGAGCCGTTCTTCGATTATCTCCTTCCTGTTCTCGTAGAAACTTGGGCAGAACATGTCGAGTGGATACATTTGGTACGCCGTCAAAAATATTCCACTGTAGCCCCGTAATTTCATATAAATAATATCCCAAAAGAGCAATGTGAATATTGTCGTTATCATATTACCTTCCCAGTGTCGACCTTAAGAAAGTTCAGAAAGAAAGAATTCAAAGATACGCCAAATAAATGAAAAAAAAAGTTTGATCAGAGCGAAGCTGGATAAATAAACCGGTTATAATAAAAATTGAGATATATATCGATGGCCTCATAACAAATGGGTGTACAAACAGAAGAGCAGTTTTGCACAAAGGACAAGATTGTAAATAAAACATAAGTAGTTGATTGTATAAGGCTGAAATTTGGAATACCCTTCTTCTTAAGCACACTTGCATATTGTTAAGACTTTCTAAATTGTAACATGCACAGTTTTTAAGTAAACAACAAAAAAATAATCATTTTGCGTCTACGCTCTACGCCTATATTCATAACCATGAAGCCCTCGAAATATTGTTGAAAGTGTATACAACACTACATTAACTAAGAACCTAGTTAGTGCCTACTTCCACTCTCTGAGTTAGTGTGGGTTAACCGTACGGGCAGACCTTTTTCCTTATTACACCACCCTGATTTAGAGAACTGCTCCCAAAATCAGGGTAGGTTAATAATTGGCTTTGGAAATTCTTCAGACTTGGTGTACGAAATATATATAAGTGACTGCAAAAGAAAACATCGTGAGCAAGCACGCTCAAAACAACTGATATGAGATAGACGGCAATCCATCTTTAACAAGCATTGCTGCGGCACTCTAAAGGGAGACTGCAACCTGGACCCTAATGCCGGAACAAACTCAAGGTTGTTATGGCGGCATCCTCTAGGCCAGGAATGGTAACCATCAGACGGGCAAAAACCCTACCACCTGGCTGAAGGTTTTCCTGACGCCTCTTACAAGCCGCAGGAAATTGTATCATTTCTTCGTTCTTGCACGGATAAAAATGTTTATGGACTGAAATTGTCATTCCTGACGCAGATTGTTATTACTTACTGTTAGCACTGCACAATTCACTATACACAGGGATAGAAACTCAAACACTCGCACTTGAAATGCAAACACGTAAGAACTCTTTATTGACAAAATCAAATAACACAAGTAACTACACGATACATAAACCATATCGCGATGCAGAACGACGGTGGCGCCATCTCTTAGTAAATTATCAGAACTAAACACATTAATCCTTCCACATATATTGACAAAACAGAACTGAAATATTGATAGATAAATACAATTTAGACACTTACCATCCGTAAACAGTCCGCTTTCAATATAATATATAAGGCAGTAATCCTCAGCGGCTTGAACGGTGGCCCCATTTTCGGTGCGAGTTTTGAATTTCCTTTTGCCCCTGCCTTCGCAACTGTGGTCATTCAAAACTCAATTTTAAAATTCCGATCAGATAGATAGATTATAATCAGACATCTACATAACACCATTTGAGGGAATTTTTCGCTCAATTCGGATCACCCAAAAGAAAATGGTTCCAGATAACGGTCCGCGATTTATTAGTAAAATATTTTCAGATTTCTTAACAAAAAATGTTATTATAATTCGTAAGTTTAAACCCCTTCGCCATCCTCGTAGTAATTGGTGGCATGGAAAATGCTGTTAGCTTAATAATAAAAAAAAGCTGTTCACGAAGAAACCGCTGTCAAAGTATCCTTAAGTAGATTTTTGGTAAACTATCGTATCTGTGTGCAACATCGTAACAAAACACAACACAAAAGTCACCCAGCGATTGTTAATGGCGACGTAGACGTAGATTACGTTCATGCTTAGATTTAATAAGACCTGACACTAAAAATATTGTAATAAATTACCGAACAAGACAAATAAATGCTTTTGAAGGTAAAGAAAGAACAAAGAAGTTTGGGGAATGGGTACCATTGATAAAATTATAGGCAATAAATACTATGTTTGAAATTAAATTTGGAGAAGAAAGACATAGGCGTCATATCGATAAAAAAAAAAAAAAAAAATTCAAATACCCAAAACAGATTTATTATATATTATATAAATAAATCTGTTTTGGGTAGATAGATATATTATATATAAACAAGAATTTTATATTGCTTCTCTTACTTAATAATGCATTCAGAGATTACTTACTCCATGTGCTGTTTGTAAATATGGTCGGCAGTAAACTCTGTCTCTGTTATCGGTGGCTCCTTTTCCAAGGCCAATGACAATTGTTCCTTAACGCTTTCTTCTAATGTAATATTTTTCTGATTGATCAATTGTTTTGCTCGGCATTGTAAAACTAGCTTTAGTGCCTTCGGTATATCCGACTGAAGTCCTTGTAATAACGTTTTCCCTGCCTTAAAATATTATATTATAAATATTTATATATTATATGCATTTATAAATTCAACAGATTTATGTGAAATGGCTTTCATATTAAGTAGTCAGTATAAGAAAAACATTGTATATGTTGCACGTACAATAGGATAGTTGACAGTTAAACTGAGACATTATACGCAAGAGTTAATCGTCTAAGAGCTGGCAACGTTTTCGAGAAAGCATTTCAAGAAGGCCAGTTTTTAGATATGCTATTCCTCTCACTCTCCCGGACGTGATACGGGCCGTCTGGCTGCCGGTAGTGGTTGCGTTCATCAGTGCGCATCGTATCTGTACAGGTAAAATACCAATTTTTCTAATCATTTTAAGAAGGTTTCTTTTTTGCTTATTATTTTAATTGGAATTTTTTTACATGAATCTATTATTGCCAGACATTTTTATTGTTGTTTAAACTGTGCCAGACGCCAATTCAGAATTGATTTTTTTTTTCAAATTATTTTAGTATGGCTGAAATTTTTATATGACGTTATTTAACTAGCTATAAACCCAAAATTAATTTGCCAAGCAGTAATTCAATTGCTCGCTCTCGTACCAAAACTTGAGACCTAAGCGGAATGCGCGCTCCCCTCCCCCCCCCCCCCCCCTTTCGCTATCGACGCGTCAGTACCTCGCGCTTACGTCATCCGAGCGAAATCTCAAGTTAACTCTTGCGGGTTGTACTTTATCATCTTGCAAAACACCGAAGCCACAAGTTATGACGTCATGTCTATTACAAGCCAATTAGCGTATTAATTATAGTTTAAAAAGTTATTAAAATTCTTTTTGTCACGATTCTTTAAAAGTATAATGTAAACAAATATTTTATCGCTTCGTTTCTACAGTCGCTATAAGTACTATACTGAGCCTAGTCGCCGTCTTCTAAAGAATAATAAAAAATCTACAACATTATAAAATTCCAAACATGCCTTGTCTGTGAACATGGAAGCTATTTAAAAAAAACAACTGGATAGACTATAAAAAGGAGAACACAATGCAATTGTTTTTAGCATTCTTGTCTGTTTGTTCGGGATTCACGTAAAAACTACTGAGCCCATTTCGATGCGGTTGTCGCTGATGGAGAGCACTTTCTTAGATTTAAAATCTGCGCGACTTTTATCCTCGCAGGGAAATTTTTACTGATAATGTAATTATTTAAAGGCCAAAAAATCGAATTCCCTTGCGATTTTTTTCACAGATCGATAGCAAATTTTATGTAATAAAAGAGTTATATTTTTCAACCCGGAAATTCCGCGGGAATTTTCCCGGGAACGGTTTGTAGTTTTTTGGGTGCATAAAAATTAGCTTATTGCGACACGGTGTTCACTAAAAATGATAATTTTAAATGCTGTAATACTTTGCGTCCAAGTAAAGTAGATTTTAAAAGCGTGGACGAAGTCGCGGACATAAATGAATGAAAACACTAGATACAATAAATGTTGAACAAAGAGCGGCCTTATCGCTTGAAGCGATCTCTTCCAGGCAACCCCTTAAACTAAGGAAAATATTTAAACATGACAGGGGCGGTTTAGACAAACATTGTGTGTGTGTGTGTGTGTACTTATGTACACGCGTTAGAAGTTATACTTCTTTGGCGTATCAAGATAAAAATCTTTTCAAAATTTTTATCTTTTGCCGTTTGTAGAAAAAACGACACTAACAATAGAAAAACTAAAATGTTGACTATAGCTAACTTTAAGGTGTCGGTTGACTATAGTTAACTTCAGGGTGTCGGTTTTTCGTGACAGTGTGCGCGCGCATCGCAAAAATTTATTCTCATCATTTTTCCCTAACGCGCCTAAAGAAGTATAACTTCAATAAATAATATAATATATTAGTAATTAATATAAATTATAACACTCACCATATCATACTGTTGAATATACCTGTGTAGTATAAGAGCCTTCTCTGCATACCATTCGCCTCGCTTGTGTTGTCTGAATGTGTTCTGTCCAGTCAATGTCGTCAGCATGTCAACAGCGATTTGATATTTCTCCTGTCTTTTCATATCCTCGACGCCTTTCTCAATAATTTTTATATATAAGTAGGCAGGAGTGAATCTACGCAACCAAACTGGCAAGGCTTTGTAGCTACGGAATTAAGAGGGAACTAAAATAAATATATCGGCATTATATTGTTACAACTTAGGCCCCGACAAAGACAAATTCCACGTACAGATCTGTAAAAGCACATTTTATTATGTGTCGACATTTGAACTAATTGTAATCCTTTTATGATCGTCTTCTTTTGTTCACTTATTTATTGGCATACGTTTCTAGTTATTGTGGAGAATAGCCTATTGTCCTATTGTACTCGCTCAAGAGCATCATTAACCATGTGTTGCGGATTACAAGTACAAGTTAATTCTAGGATATTGTCTCGACGTTGCCGGGCGGGCACATCGGCATTTGTGAAGTATAAAACGATGGCCTGATTGGGAGAGAGAATTAGTCGAACTACAACTAAATTCGGGAATCTAATAGTGACGGACTTTGCGCGTTTTATTGAATTACGACCTTCTGCATTACATTTGGATTTGTTGCGTTCGGTTATATTTGTACCCGTGTTATACGTGTTTGTATAGATCTAATAAACTCTATAAAAAATATAATGGCATTTTGATTCGAGTCCCGCAAACTCGTAACAATATGCAAATATGCAATATGTGCAAATGCATATTAAGTGATACTTATAGTGTTATTGCATAATGTTATACTTTTTGGTGATCGTGCTCATTTGGCTAGTGAAGTATTTAAGCTCATATATATTTGAATCAATTGAGAACATTAATGATTATACCAACAGCAAAGGTTAAACCCTGCCTCAGGAAAAATGGATTTTTGCAACAGCATAGATGCTACCAGGGTGCTGCCGACCTCAAACGGGAGACTAGAACATAGCCACAAATGCTGGAACACGACCCTTATTATTATGGCAGCATACTCTAGCTAGATCTGGGAGGATACAGTTGTTTTGTCGCCTTTTACGACAGGCCAGGTGGAAGGGCATTTGCCCGACTGGATGGCTACCACACCTAGTCGTTTGACTAGGGGTGGTAGCCATCCAGTATGGTATGTCAGCATAACAAACTTGAGTTGTGCGCCGGCATTAGTGACCAGATTTCAGTCTCCCTTAAGAGAACAGCAGCGCATGTGTAGCACCTTTGGTGTTGCTAATATCCATAGACGATGGTAACCGCCTTTCATCAAGTGAGCCGTCTGCCTATCTGCTGAACTCCTGGAAAAAAAATTAAAAAATGCCACCCAGCCGCAGTAATTAGTTTAATCATCTTTCTCGGTCATATTCAAATCGGTTCATATTCAAAGCCGTGATGAAGAAACATCTTTATCTTAAATAAAGGTTGCAAAGAACCATTGTCTGGCTTTTAATGATTTTCAAAGTAAAAGAATGTTATGCTACGAACTTACTCTTTCGTTTCTTCCACTGTTAAGGATTTATATTTCTCATAAACATCTTGCATAATATCTGATCTCTTCTTTGGATCGGTTTGCATTAACAAGTTTTCGTAAATGTTGTGAGCCTCAAAGTACCTTAAAAATATTATAAATGATTAACATTAAACATTGAGATCGTCTATATTTTGATAGGCTAGCTAGCCATGACCGTATTGCAAAGATATTGTTACGTGCGAGCGGGAGTCCGAACTTATGGATTGGAAGAAAACAAGTGCTATTTAGAGTTACTTTTTTACCAGGTGGTTATGTGTCATAATAATTATTCTCCTATGTTTATAACATACCTTTCAAATTCTTTTTGTGTCTTAAAAACTATACTGGCATTATCCACATTCATATTCTTATCAATAGGATATGTTTCTGTTTTATTCTTATCATTAATAAGCATAAGTTCAAGTTTCTTCTCTCTGATTATTGTATAGTCCATGCCTAAATACATTAGTAAGTACAATTTGTCAAGTGATTCACTTGCTAAGTCAGATAGTTTATAACATGGCCCAACTTTATCTCGCATTCTGAAAAAAATAAAATATTACAATTATTATACAAGATATAAAGCATTCCATCCATCTCTACATTCAAATTCAAAAGTATTTATTCAAAATAAGTTCCACTGAAAAACACCTTTTAAAGGTCATAAATATAAGTTAAAATTAAATTTTACTTCCTATTCTATGTAACGGCATCGGCATCGCAACATGTTATTGCTTGACCACTGCCTCCAGGTAGGTAATGTTCATACTATTTCTCACATAAGAGAAATTAAAATCACAATTCTAAGTATGTATAATAATATTATTAAATAGCTTCTGCCCGCGACTTTGTTCGCATGGAATAGTTTAAAAAACGCCGCGATTTTGAAACATTCTTTATTAGTGCTCCACTCCTATTGCTCTTAGCGTGATGGTATATAGTGAATATAACTTATAATAATAACCTATATAATAACCTTCCTCGATAAATAGACTATCTTATCAGTTATATATATATATATATATATATATATATATATATATATATATATATATATATATATATATATATATATATATATATATATGTAGGAATGTTAAGAATGTTTGGTGTGTAACGGAACGCAAGTGTAGATTGAATGAGATGAATGAATGATTTCGAATGAAGAAAGCAGAAAGTCATAGGTCACGAGTCGGAAGCGAAAGAGGGTGGGTGTAAGACGTTATTATTTTAAGGTGTTTTAAGGTGTATTTCATAAAAGGTGTAATTAAAGTGTTTATTTCAAGAAGATCTTTTTATTCGAAGCGAGCCAATATATTTTATCAGCCAAACACACCACGTCCTCACATATGATAAAACTCTCTCACTGACACCACACCCTGTCAAAATCTCAGCTTCTTATCATTTTACGTTACATAGAAATTACTTTCAGTCTGTTATAAGCTGTTTAAGTAATTAAAGCTTTTTTAAGTATTCCATGGGAACTCTTTAATTTTTCGGGATAGTGACAGGATTAGATTTATATAATTAAAATTTATTTCATAGGCCAGTTTATGATAATGCTACAATAACATTTTGATGTACAGTTTAGCAAAAACTTACTCATTTACTCACAATTTTAAGACCCGGTCAGAATTACTACTATGACCATTTACACCACTCACATTAAAATACTTGTATATTGGTTTACCACGACAGTAATTACTCAAGGCATTCATAGCACTCTTCTTGCCAGAAACACCACACTTCATAAGTAATGACTTGCATATTTCGCTACACTGCTTGGCTGTTAGTAATTTCTCGTACTCATCAAAACTTAAATTGTTATTTCCTGCAAACAAAAATATAAATTCTAATAATACGGTACATGACAGTATGAAAAATATACGCTGATTTTAATATATATCGTGGCTTACCATCTAAATATGACAAAAATAAATTGTTTTAATTAAAATATTAAATATTAATTGATATTTTTGAGAAATAAAATTGTTATATTGCAGCCATTAATCACGTGACAATGAACGCCGATCAGAGCGCGTGACGTCATAGGCTGCAAAACACAACAAGTTATCAATGACTTCTCAGATAACACTTCAAGGAAACAGATGTTTGTTTTGCACGCTGTGACGTCATGCGAGACGCCATGACAGCCTGACGCGTTTTTGTGACGAAATGTCAAAATATTTATAAAATTGCTAAATTAAATATGTTAATGTTGTTTTTTACTGAAATATTAATAGTTTGGCTAAAATAGACCATAAGTCTCAAAATAAACCTGTTTCTCAAAAATTGACAACTACCGAATTGACAATATCTGGATTTAATTAATTAAGGAACTTGGATGGTAATCCAAGCAATACATCTACTAAGTTGTATGTTATTGAAGGTATAATACATCTTTGTAAAGGCTATCTATGGCTATAAAACAAGCCATGTCCTTTCCAAGCTTTAAAAATCAGACTCAGAAGTATTCCATTATTTTAATAAACTAGGTTGAGTACATTTTGAATTAATACCCTGCAAAAACTACCCTATTACAAGATAAAAATTATTCATATTTATACTTGTAAAGTAATATTTTCTTAATTTTTCGCGAATTGTATATATAATAAAAATAAAACAAACTTTTTTGTCTTCCGTGATCACGGCAACTGAAAAGCGACGGAACGTCGGAATAACCAAAATTAAAGAAATTACCGCGCTTAAAACCGTTAAAACATATTATTACTTGTAAAAGTACATTACTTATATATCGCATATGACTAGTAAGACCACAAACTAGTAACATATAAATATTGTGGCGAATGATGGTAGAACCATCTAGTTAGTTTTAGAACTTTTAGAAACAACCAGAACAATCTAGAAGTAAAAGACAAGGACGGATATATTTAGAAAGAGATAGACGATAAACAAAAGAAAGAGATAGATAGATGTTAAAAAGGGATAGATGTATAGACGAAAGTTCCCGAACAGAAGTTTCGGGAAGGAAGAGACAGAGATAGATAGATTGGTTCTAGAAAATTCTTCCGGGTTTATAAACAGCGTAAGGCGCGCCTACCGGGCAGTTTAAAGTTGAGTTCAGTACAAGACGGTGAAACGACAAGTGCGATACTAAAGAGTTATTAGAGAAGGTTAATAGAGGACAAAGACGAACTAAGTGGTGAATTTAGTGACAAGTTTGGTGGACAGATACGTGAAGGAGGTGTGCAGCGTAGTTCGAGAGAGAAACCAGAAGCGAGCTACACGCGATAATATTGGAGGTGGTCCGCGCAATATCGGCGACGGTGTTGAGGGTGTGACAACTTATCGTCGGGACTGTGCATCGTTGGTCGTGCGTATAGGGGCAACCCTGCAGAAAGGTACTTCGTGCGGCTGTGTAGGTCAATAAAAGCTTTTAAATTAAAAACTGGTGTTTTCTTCCAATCCATAAGTGCGTACCCCCGCTCATACGTAACAATATACAGTCAGTTTCAATTTATTTTTAAGTCCATACTCACGAATGATCCATATTACACTTAAATTTCTAGAAAACATCTTACTTTCAGGAAGAGTAATAAAGCCTTGTTTAATCAATTGCTCCAAGTTCTCCTGTATTCTTTTTGAACTTATTGTTTGCTTGCCCTTGGCTATAACTGCTAATTTTTTCAATTTGTACCAGCGTCTTTTGTACCAATACAACCTGCATAGCAGTCTCATGCCAGGAACATCCAACTGCATGCTTTTTGATAATAGGTCTTGGGATGTTCCATCAAGCAGATTTCTCAGTTCAGTTGTATGTAGATACTTGTGTATTATTTGACGCAAAAAGCTTGCTAGAAAGGAAATATTACTTTGTTAATTACACATTATTATGATGGTATCCCTGGGAATACTGTCCTCCGTTCCCTCCTATTATTTGAGGCCTGAGTCTAGCAATGGGACATTTATGGGCTAATATTATGATGATAATAATAATAATAATGATGATGTCACAGTAGATGTTTTGTTACCTAACTAAAAGGGTGTGAATTAAGATCCTGAACAGAAAAGATGCAACATTTAAGCAGTTTTCTGAGATGAATGAAACAAACACGCCCCTGAAAGTGAAGGTCAGTTCAAATGGACTTTGTTTTGCAGACAATAGAGACGCTTGGATTTTGGAGGTGTTGAACATCCAAGTTTGCATCATCTCATTAGTTGAATGCCTGCAAGGATATGTTCAGCCATTCAACCACTGTCTCTCGATGCAAATGGATTTGGGCTCTGTTATCTCACACACTGGATATATATCTCTCCACAACTCCAGGTTTAAGTAGATTATTAATAAGCAGCACAAAAAGAGTTGCAGAGAGAACAGATCCATAAGATATTCTAGCAATGATTGCCATGTGATTGGAAGAGTATATGGTATATCATAACAATTACCACTTGCTAATATTGTAGGAATTTGTCATGATGAAACCTGCAAATCAAATTAAATATACCAAACACATCAATCCACCTTGGACAAACATGTCAGGTATACTCTTTATTCCCTTTCTGTGCCTTTGAACCAAATTAAAATAATTTGTTTGAAAGGCATTTCTGTTCTACTTATGTTGTTGCTAGCTTCAATGACTTTAGCATTGATTTTGCCAATGTCCACAAACATTGCAGATGCTGAACACAGCTGGCAAAATAGAGAAATTTTGATGGTCAGTAATCTTTTTCTGGAAACCTGAGAACAACTGGTCACTTGTCGCAACTTGTGCACAGAACAGACTGGTCACCATTTATTAATTAATAGCTATTTAATTGATGGTTATGAATTGGTTGTCACACTCACTGGTCTGAGATTTCATTTACAAAAACATTGATATCTTATAAAGATAAGGAGAAAAAAATAACCACAAACGCTAAGGCCTTCTAACCTATATTTTAAAAAAACCAGATCTGTTCATAATAGTTCATAAAAATTAATGTGCCCCATAACTATAACCCCACCCCAAGTTATGAAAACAATAAAAAAATAGTAAACTTACTTTTATCATCAATGTCCTTAAATACACTTTTTGATTCTTCATACTCTTTATCTGGATAAGGTACATGTGGGTAATGAATAAATGAGTCTTTTGCTAAATTCCTTTTAACTGGAGTTTTTCTAATAACCATTCTTTTTTTTAAAGGTGAATAGCTGCTTTTACTGGACTTAGATGTTTTCTGGCATTTAGTAGGAGTTTCTGGAGTTTCATAAATTATAGTTTTCGTTGATGAAAATGAAGAATCCACTTCAGACTCAGACATTACGCACTCTACATTCAAAAGTGGAAATAAATTTTCCGAACCCATAGATCTTTCAGAACTTCCTGAAAGTAAATCTTCTTCATCATCGCTCAACAAATTAATTACATCATTTTCATTAATAATTGAATCCTTTTTCTTAGGCGTTGATGATAATAAGGACCTGACATCTTTTAGTTTTCTTGTGTTCTTATCTTTATTCATTATTGTAGGCGCGCTTGACTTACATTTAAAATAATTGGAAATGGGTATTTGAATCATAATTGTAAAATATACACTGGTGTCAATAAATAAACACAATCTAGCAGCGTTCCACGAAACGTAGGAATTAAGATAATGCAGTTGACACAACACAATTGAGTTATCGGCACACAAAAAATATGAAAAACTTTATTAAACTTTGATTGCTAAGAACAATAAAGTAGGTATCAGTGTCCTAACAGTCAGTACAATTATTTTTTCTTAGAGATTTTTTTGCATTCTATTAGTAGGTAGGTATTGCAGTAGATGTCACTGTTCTCAAATTAATCACCAAATGAATGAATATAATATGTTTCTTTATACGCAGTTGTTTTAATACTTGTTTAAGAAATATTTGATATGTTTTTATGTTTTTGCAAGCCATATCAGCTAATAAATATATTTTAAAGTGTGTAAATTCTAGTCCTCACCTTTTTCAAATTATAAAGCTCTTTTTAACTTTAATTAATAGATTTTAGATGAATTGTCGATTTACCAAAAACTTATTTCAAAGATGTCAATTATGTCAAAACCAAAATGACATTCCGACTGATACAAGTTACATTCGTGAACATATGTACTTTGTTTGTGTTTTGATTATTTTTCGATAACTTTGTTTGATTCCTGGACTCCAAAGACTTCGCTTATCACGTTTACTAGTGTTCTGTGATCACGTTGGACTTACGCATGTACCCTGAACACCAATTTGCCTAACGATTTGTTTTCTGATGACTTGGATTATGGCTTCTTCTAAGAGGTTGTTGTGTGCCCAGATATGGTAAAACTTGTAAGTACATCATCTTAACGGCACCAGATTAGATGTGGATACAAATGATGTTATGAAAATGTATGCCTTTGAATATTTTAATAAAAGGAAACATAATAAATCACGCTACCGCTAAATTGTTGTTTTATTTACTAACAAATAAACATTTTTTGGAAAGGCTTTTGGGAATTGCAGGAGTTAAATTTTAACTCCCGCAATTTCCAAAAGTCTAATATAAAAATCAAAATAACACTAGACCCCCTGGATGGTTTTTGCCGTTGAATAATGCCGTATACCGATAGAGTGCGTTAGTATATATATTATGACTGTTGACTCTATACCAGTATATATAAAGTACTCTGTGGTAGGTATCATATATGAAAACTATAATATAATAGTCTCCTATCATACTTGTATAACTGTGAATAATAGGTATATAAGAATGTTAGGGCATCAGAACATGTATTTATACTCTTTGGTCAGAACTACTAATAAATGTGTATAATGTAATAATTATAATATTACAGTATAATATATACAGTATAATTATTAGTATAATATAATATAATTATAACTGACTAACTGTAAAGTAAAACACACACGAGAAACAAACACGAGAGGTGTAAAACTGTGTTTTTGCAGCACAGAGTACTTTATATATACTGATATAGAGTCAACAGTCGTAATGTATATACTAACGCACTCTATCGGTATACGGCACTATTCAACGGCAAAAACCGTCCAGGGGTCTAGTATTATTTTGATTTTTATATTAGACTTTTGGAAATTGCGGGAGTTAATAATTTAACTCCTGCAATTCCCAAAAGCCTTTCCAAAAAATGTTTATTTGTTAGTAAATAAAACAACAATTTAGCGGTAGCGTGATTTATTATGTTTCCTTTTATTAAAATATTCAAATGCATACATTTTCATAACATCATATGTATCCACATCTAATCTGGTGCCGTTACGATGATTTACTTACAAGTTTTACCGCATCTGGGCACACAACAACCTCTTTCAGAAGAAGCCATAATCCAAGTCATCAAGAAGAACAAATCTTTAGGCAAATCGGTGTTCAGGGTACATGCGTAAGTCCAACGTGATCACAGAACACTAGTAAATATGATAAGCGAAGTCTTCGGAGTCCAGGAATCAAACAAAGTTGTCGAAAAATAATCAAAACACAAACAAAGTACATACATTCACGAGTCTAACTCGTATCGATCGGAATGTCATTTTGGTTTTGACATAATTGACATCTTTGAAATAAGTTTTTGGTAAATCGACAATTCATCAAAAATCCAGTAATTAAAGTTAAAAAGAGCTTTATAATTTGAAATAGGTGAGGAATAGAATTTACACACTTTAAAATATATTTATTAGCTGATATGGCTTGCAAAAACATAAAAACATATCAAATATTTCTTAAACAAGTAATAAAACAACTGCGTATAACAAACATATTATTTTCTTTCATTTGGTGTTAAATTTGAGAACAGTGACATCTACTGCAATACGTACCTACTAATAGAACGCAAAAAATCTCTAAGAAAAAATAATTGTACTAACTGTTATGACACTGTTTTGCAGTATCTAAATATTTTTTTATTAATCTGTTGAGTTTGATTAAGGCCTTGTCCGCACTGCGATATTTCACCGCACGTTTATTTTCTCGTAATTCTGTAACACATATATAATCATATATTATAGGAGTAGCCGCACTGGCGGTAAAAAATCGAGCGGGAAAAATCTGTGACTTGATGCAAATTGAATGCGAAGCGGTACGATTTATTTCCGCGCGAATATTTTTTACCGTATAAAGTAAGTATAGCTATGTTCGCACGGTGCAATAAAATTCGCTCATTTCGCTCAGTAATGCAACGTCGCTTTTAAAAATAATAACCGCTGGACCAGCAAGTTGTAATAAATTATTGAATTATTTTTTTGTCATTCTGTAATAGCCAAAAAAACTTTTTGCTGTATTTTCGCAACTCTTGATATTAGAAAAATTCTTTCATGGGTCTCAATGCCGTAAGTGGGTGAATCTAATGTTCATGGCATCTTTTGATACGTCTGTTGCGTCGCCTTAGCATTAGATAAATTAAAATTTTAGTTCGGTTGTCCATTTTACATGTGCGTCTCAGCCGAGAACTGATTTAAACTGACACAAATAGTACGAAATTTTATTCGCAGTGCGTACTAGGTGTAATTCCGATCGCGGAATTTAACACGCGAGAATAAAAACCTCGCGGTAAAATATCGCTGTGCGGGGGGCCCTAACGCGTTCCCTGCTTTTTCTTTTATCCTTCAAAATCAACTGACATTTCATATGTCAAGTGAAATGATATTTTGGCGTGAAAATTAACAGATTAAATAAACCCATATCAGATACTATAGTCTGGCCAACGAATGTTGACCTTGGAAAATGGCGGCAAATTTAAATAATATACGTATGGCAACATCAACATTATTAGGATTAACCTATTTTGATACTTGGTATTTACTTAATTATTTATGTTGTGTATTTTGTGTGTGACAATAGATACATCATACTCGTTTCTAACGATAATATTATAAATACTGAAGTTTGTGAGATGTTTTTATTACTCATTCACGCCAAAAGTACTGAACGGATTTTTATGAAATTTGGAAAACTTGTTATTACTAACCCTTATATCTCGAATCTAGAATGACCTACAATAGAATATAGACTATCTATTTTTGATTCCGGTAGATCGCAAGAAATCAGTAGTCATTACATGTTTTGAAAAATAAACTGCAATATGCGGAAAAACTTAGTTTTATCCGCTTTAATCAAAATCAGATTTCGTCACGGCCCCCTAGCCTCGACCCGAAAGCCACATACGTACCCACTACCAATGGACACATATTTGCAAGATTTCAGGGACTCCTGGTGTGCAGCAGCAGCCCCGGCTGTCAAAGCTATGTCCGGAAGATGGGACTCCGCCAAAGTATCAACACAGGCAAATCCACTCACAACCAAACGAAAACCGCCATCTTGTTTGTCAAAATTGACGTTGACATTCGTGTTAGAGTTGCCATGTAAAAAGTTTGCAAATAATTCCAGGTTCAACTTTCGATGGCCAGACTATATCGACACAGCCTTGTCAGCCGGGGATGCTGCTACACAGCAGGTCCTGAAATGTTGCAAATATGTATCCATTGGTAATGGGTATGTATTTCTGGCTTTTGGGTCGAGACTATGGGGCCGTGGGGCCTGAAGCTCATCATTTTGACCGTGACCTCTCAACGCATCTAATTGAGGTCTCACGTGATCAAACGACCCACTGCTGGGCTTGCGTACCCCATTTTAATAGGAGAGCAAGAGACAATATATCCTCCACACTTTTCCCAAGGCAGATTGGCAAGTCTGACACATTGGTTATATTTACGTGCAGGATTCATCTCCCTCACTTCACTTTTTTGGTTTATGGCTCCAACGCACTTGGCATCGATTTTGCCCAGGATTCATCTCAGTTTCCCAGCACCGTCAATATATGACAATTATAACGATATGCACCTTAGGTCAGAAAGCTACCTAAGTGGTGTATGCTTTCCAACCATTAATCTACTACAGCTTTGTGTGGCAATGAAAATGAAAGACATACGAAAATTTAAAGCATGGAGACAGTAACTCTTTGTTCTTGAATGTACTAATTTATAAAAACTTGTATGTACGTGTTTAATATGAATAGTATCATAATTGTTGGAGTCCACAGTAAACTCATGGGAGATGGCCTCCATCCAAATTTGATCTTCAACAGGTGGGCCAGGTGGCAAAACTCCTCGACCAGTCATTGTACTCGCTCTTTTAAAAGGCAACTCAGATTTTAAAACTTTAACTATAGAACTGTTGAAATCTGATTTTGATTATAGCGGATAAAACTAAGTTTTTACGGAATATTGCAGTTTATTTTTCAATACATGACTACTGATTCCCTGCTACCTACCGGAATTAAAAGTAGATAGTCTATAGTCTATTGTAGGTCGATCTAAATTCGAGATATAACGATTAGTAATAAAAGGTATTCCAAATTTCATTAAAATCCGTTCAGTACTTTTGGCGTAAATGAGTAACAAAAACACAAAGTTTCGTATTTATAATATAATTATTAGAAACGAGTATGATTTATCAATTGTCACACGTAAAATGCACAAAATAAATAATTAAATAACTACCAAGTATCAAAATTATTTAATCCAAAATTTTCATGGTAATTTTGATGTTGCCATACATATATTATTTAAATTTGCCGCCATTTTCCAGGTTCGACTTTCGTTGGCCAGACTATAGCCAAACTATACTTTAGAGATTTTTTTACTAATAAATCTTCAGCATTTAACATATGCAGCAAACTGCGACATGTAAATAATATATCATATGATTTTAGTATAGGGTTACACTTGACCACAGATCACCCAGGATCTCGTCATGATTTAATATGGAGCCTGCATACCTAGATAGCCAAACACTAATTTATCAAGTTGGCCATGAGAACTTGAGCACGGTCTATCAGATAATTTATGCACAGATAAAATTGTATAATGTCAAAAGAGTACAAAAGATCTTCTATCAGCAGATTAAATGACTACGTGATACGGCGTCCAAGTAACAAAACTGTAAAACTGGTAATCAATTTCATTTTCTTACAGTCTACATTCATATAATCTTGAATATACGGCCGACCGACTATAGACTACAGCCGGCCGGTGCGATGGCCAGCAACAAGCAGTTCATATTCTGTTTCATAATTGGCAAGTTTGCGCGCAGTCTATCTACGAGGTACGACGCTAAACGCTGCTTATTTCAGTGACCTTTTACAGTTTATTTTCATTGATCGATATCTTGTTGATATAAAATGCTATCAGGACTCCCCACAGATGAGAACTGAAACGTCATAAATTGATAACGTGCTAGTTATGCTGTTTGCTGACTTTCTCCGCAATTAGTGTAACGACCAATAAAATTAATCAGTCAGTTTCTAAGCATGCAATATATATGCTGTCCCTCTTCCTAAGCAAATATCAAACGTGTGACGATCTCCAGCACCACGCTTGCGTACCGCATCGCCTAATATAAATAGGTCATAAATACGTGACGATCATGAACAAGCAAAATCCGGGCCTTAGAAACCGATGAAAATTTACTCTTAAATTTTTCATGATTTTACTGAAATATGTATGTGTTAACCATCAAGTGCTGTCGTTTAAAAGTCACACTGCGACAGCCGATGTGTGAGGCCCATCAAACAGCTTTCAACAAACGCTCGTTCTTATTTTGAGATACGAGCTCAGAATGGACACTTAAGCAGTAGTGCTTATAATAAATTATATTATACGTAGGTATAATATAATTTTATATCTATGAAGTAAACGGTGGATAATGAATTTTTTCATAAAATTAAATATGAAATAAAATCTTTCAGGTACAATTAGATTCCAATCAGTGGATGATGTCCATAGGATCAGTGTTTTACCACTTTAGGTTGTAAAGCTGAAACGCTTTTTCAAATATTGGCTAGTTTTTCGATCACGAGCGATCTCTATCAAAGGTGTTATAAGTCTAAAATTCCTAGATTTGGATCTAAATCTACTTTTTGAGCACAATTCTTAGTTTAACATAATACAAAAAGTGGGTGTTCGCAACATACCGCATTTGCAAGATGTCCCGTTGCCATTAGATAGCGTTGTCAACTGTTGTTAGAGTTTCATCAGTTTATTGATCAAATACATTCAAAATGACTGAACAGCCACCCGTAACAAAACAGGTAAGAATATATCAACCGACCTATCAATTACATCCAAGGAAGAAGTTTGATGTAGAAAAAATTCAGAAGCTGCTACGCGAATTGGTGGATCCTGAGTTGGAAGAGGTCGAATACAGTGATAAACTCATACCAGAAATATGTGTCAACCTGGCTGAAACTATACGGAATGCTATAAAAGAAGAAAACTATGACAGGTAGGACTAATACCGACCATCAAATATTAACCAAGATGTAACAATAAGAATTTTGGCGGAAACTTCACGGAAGAAGTTTTGCCATGCAGTATTATTTTTATACAAATGGTTAAATATGAAAAAAAAACTAATGAAATACTCGTATATGATTGAACATGAAGATAAGTTGTAGAATATTGATTGGTTTTAATAAAAAAATGTGTTTCTGTTAAAATTCTCAAACCTTTAGCGGACTGTGTATTTTGAGGCCACAAAAATTTCCTCCTTTCGTGTCAGTCGAAAACTAATTTGGATGAGGCTTTTACATGAAAATTTCAATATTGTTACTATATTCATATATTGATATTAATACAGAAACTACGCAGTCATATAATAACACACTTTGCTTAAATACTACGGAACACTTAAAACTGAAGATAAAAATATAATTACTTTATTAGAACGTGATAAATTTACTAAAATAAGTGTTATACCTAGTAAATAAATAAATCGTCCCTTAAACTCTATCTGTTAAAAATTATATCTAATTATTAATATTTAAAGCTTCGTAAGATATTGCTGATCCAATTTTTAACACTGTCGGTCTCATTCATATTGAGTTGAAATAAGTTTGTAGGCTTCTTTAAGGTTCTTAAAGGAACAAACATCTCAATCAATAGAAATAAGACCGTCTTGTAGAGTGCCGTTTTATTTCGCGAGCAGTATTCCAAGTGTCTATAGGAGACGGTACCGCTTGCTATCAGTTGGGCCCGTCTGCCTATCTGCTGTAAGTAGCTAGGTAGATTTGTACTTTTGCTATAAAAAAATATGTAGGTACCGTATTTTTAGACCTTTTTTGATTTTTTTGAATCAGTCAAACATCAAAGAGTTTATTGAATATTGGTCAAACATGATCGCATGACACATGACATATTACAACCAACAAATTCATCGAAAGTTTATGAAAAAAATCTATTATAATTAAAATGTACATTATTTGAATATTACATTCAACATGATGTACATTCTTCCTTTCATAGCTGGTATATCTGCAATGACATGTTTCTACTGCTGCTGTTATAAAAGAAGATGTTAAAAGTAAGTGCAGTGAATTTCTACGATAAAACGCTATTAGACGATCTCGAGGAAAACCTCTTTGAACCTCGGCTTCTACCCGGCGGTTAATTTACTGTCGATACCGGGGTTTGGAGCCGTTAGAGCTTTCCCGCATAACCGAGGTCTCCCAACAGCATTCGCTAGTCAGTCAGGGTGATGGCCGTCGCGGCCTTTGCATTGGCTTCATCTGCGGCTTAGTTGGTCAACTCATTTTGGGCTTTGGGTGGCCATCTGTAGCGTTTAGTGGCTTAGACGAATTATTTCCTTGTCTCAATTTGGATGAATCAACCAAATTCATCCATATAAAGGTAATTTTGAATCGTTTAATACCGTCGTGTTTGTTCATTTCTGTGACTTTCAACCAAATCAATTTGGTTGATTGGTCTAATATTAGCATTAGCTATTGTGCGTAGACTTTTTATCCGTGCAGGAACGGAGAAAGAATACAATTTCCTGCGGCCCGGCGGCCTGTCGTAAGAGGCGACAAAACAACCCACAGCCAGGTGGTAGGGCATTTGCCCGACTGGATGGCTACCACCCCTGGTCTAGAGTATGTCGCCATAACAACCTTGTGTTGTGTTCCGGCATTAGTGACCAGGTTCCAGGCTCCCTAAAGAGAGCAGCAGCGCATTCGTAGCACCTTTGGTGTTGCAAATGTCCATAGGCGATGGTAACCGCTGTCCATCAAGTGGGCCGTCTGCCTGTCTGCTGATCTACTGCAATAAAAAAATAAAAAAAAAAAGACTACAATTCATTCAGCCTTTTCATTATTGACAATAATAATAGCTCTCTATACTCGCTGGTAATTCTTGTCTTGGTAATGTCGATATTACACTGATCTACCAATTAATGATTCTAGATTATGTTTACATGAATTTAGTTGCTTCATCCAAATGGAATAACAAAAAAGAACCCTATAATATCAGCTTAATATTTGATTAAGGGGTTTTTAGCACTGTCGAAAGTTCGCTGTTTTTGTCATAAAATGGCTACGGAACGTAAAGCATTTAGTCGAAAGTCGTTAACATCTCCAAAATTACGCAAGATATCCTTTTAGTATTCTACCTGTCACCTATTCCCAAATATTTACTACCTCACAGTTCAAAAGTTAATGGAGGGACAGTTTTTACGACTTTGCTCAAACGAATGCTCAGAGTAAAAACTAACTCAAATTATTGTGAGAGTGAATGTTCTAGCATCTATTGACTCTAAGCGTCACAAACAATATTTTATAATTTCTTGAGTCCTATAACGTTTATATGATCTAAGGTCCTATCTACATTCTAATGATATCTTAAATGCTATTAGCCCGAAACTTAGACCGTTCAACCAACTTCTTATGCTCATGGCTCTTGTGCAACGACAACAAGGGTACGTCTTATGTTTCATTCATATATTGCGTTTGCTTTTGAGAAAAATGGTTAACATCCATAGACAAATGGATATACAAACATGATACTTTTATAAGGATTTCGTTTCCCGCCATAATGGATATAGATCATACAGAGTCCTTAAAACGAATTTTCAATGTCTAGTTCACAGATGGCCAGTTCCTGTAATATATCTTACTATTTATTCACTTGCTTCACCGAAGAAAGAAACGAAGATTAATGATGAAGGATTGCGTAATGGTAAACAAGAAGCGCACAATATTTTTTTTGCTATCCGTGCAGGAATGGGTAAAAAATATGCGGCCGGGTAGGTGGTTTGTCGTAAAAGGCGACAAAGCAACTAACAGCCAGATGGTAGAGTATTTGCCCGTCGGCATGGCTACCACCCCTGGTCTAAAGTAAGCCGCCATAACAACCTAGAGTTGTGTTTTGGAATTACTGGCCAGGTTTGTCTTCCTTTAGAGAGCGGCAGCACATTTCCGGCACCTTTGGTGTTACAAATGTCCATAGGCGATGGTAACCGCTTTCCATCAGGTGGGTCGTCTGCTTGACTGTTGAACTTCAGCAATAAAACTAATTAAAAACTCTTAAGGAAACTGGGAGAAGATGTATTAGCCATTTATTACGACACGATACCTTCCTATGCACACTAATGAAAGGCAAAGTTGAAGCAAGATAAGAGAAGGCCAAAGCGACAATTCATGGATAAAAAAGTGGGTATCGTGTCGTAAAAAGAAGTAAAACAGCTGGCCCATAATAGAGATCGGAAAAGAATTCATCGACAAGAGTACAGCTCTTAAATAGTTAGTAAGATATAAGAATCGGGCATGACACAACAGTTAAGGTTTTGATACGCAGCAAGAGTGTAAACAAACTATTTGTTATTTAATCTAGGATTGGCCTCAGAGTTGTCTGTCATATATTAGGTACCCATAACGCGAGCGCAACTTCCGTACCTTGAAGAAACAATGTGTTGATTTATTTATAATCATTGTTTACAGGTATCGTATCATTGTGGCTGTGAACATAGGTCAACGTCGGCAACAGAGTATCCATGTATTCCATTCGTTTCTATGGGACTACGAAAGAGATAGATTTGCAACGTACAACTATGAAAACTGTCACATATTTGCAAATTTTGTTGTCTATGGTATATATTTGGATTGATTTTATTTTGTTGTCGTATTAAAAATGTATTCGCTGATTTAATATTCAATAATCGTATTTATTTCCTATTACAACATAAGAAAATTGTAAAACAATTATTGCTGCCGATTCAAGTAGCTTCTGACAACACAACTTTTATATAAAAATACTAGTGATCGATGTTTGTGGTGATTAAAAAGATGTACCTACAGTACAGTATTAGTAATCTATAATCGTGTACATGGTATTGGGGAGGCCTAGTTCCAGCAGTGGACTTTGAATGGCTGACGACGAGTACATAGTATTATCTATGCTGGTGTTATATACAGTGTCTACCTCTGGTAAATGTATGGCAATCCAACGAGGAAATGGATAGGTGTTTTGACACTTTGCTTAGTATATGCTACTTGTAACCTTCAAATTAAATATGGATCTAGGTTAATAAATAATGCTCAAACAAAATGGCACCGGGCGAAATGTGCCAACCCCCCAAACCAGCTTCAGCCAAACATCTTTCTTGTGATTAACTCCATACAATGGCATCTAGATTTTATTAGAAAATAACACTGCAGATGATAGTAACTCTTCGCGTTCCCATTAAACACAGATGAATGTTAAAAAAATAATGGTATGCTCTCTCTCGCTCTCACTTTTATGTGGGGGTGTACGCTCTAGGTTTTGCGAGTTGCTCTCATTTTTGTCTATGGTTTGTAGAAACATATTATTATTATAATATTAGTATTAAAATATGATTATTTAGTAGGTATAGTTTTAAACCAACCTGTTTCGTAATATTGAGGGTTTAGGTACGTAAGTAAATGAATAGATATATTTTCTGATCATACATATTTATTTATCCATTTCATAGTATAGATATCACACTGGCCCGCCCTTATATAAAAATAAATGTGTAATACAATAACGACCCAGTCTATTATTCCGCTGGTGTGATGGCGCAAGTTCTGCAAGCACTTGGAATTTATAAATATTGGCATTAACTGCGACACTAGTCTACAGTAATTTGGACACAACGCGAACGGCGCGGTCACCCCAGCTCCACAATCAATATTGAATTTCATCAAAAGATCCTTATAGAAGAAAAATTCAATGATAAATCTAAACCATTATACAGGTCGATATACACAAGATTTATTCAATATAGGTAGGTTTACATTAAATATGGGAATTTGCACATATTTGACACACAAAGCGAATAATATTACCAATAAGAAGAATTTGATTTAAGATATTGGTCCGAAACGCTGAAGCTAGACGTATCTGCGTACGACACATGAAACTAGCACCAAGCCATCGCACGGTAGACAAAGCGTTGCGTAGCACAGCGCACACGCTTCTGCTATGCTGCGCGCTTCTTTTACAATAATACAAAAGCTATCTAACTAAATGGGATCATGTCATTCCGTGGAAATGCCTATGAAGTTCATACGGCTGTTGATCTCATCTCATGTACAATGTACCTCACAACCTACGGCAGACGGCACTTTACTAGAATAGCGCGACCGAAATCAGTCGGGCAGGGGACACGCGCTCACGCCACCCGTGCTCCTACAAAAATGTTCAAAAAGGGTAAAAATTTATAAAAATCGAGTCTGTGAAAGAAGTCAGCGTTTTTTAAGTGAGCACGAGAACACGAGCAGTGCCGCCGCTTGAGCACTAGTCGACGGGGACTCGCTCCCAATACACCGGAATAATACTCAGCCTCTCTAGGTTACATATAACATCCGCATGATATGTGAATTATAGATATTATATTATATTATATAGTACTGGGTACATACCTATAACCATACTGTACATCATATGGTGGTTAATTTTACTAACAACCTTAGGGATTTAGACAAATATATGCTAGTTATATCAAAAAAAATGCTGTGAATATTAGTATCAAAATATTAGTCCTAATATTACATAGTGTTAGTTAGTGATTATTCCCTTAGATATGTGATATTTGTGTGAATTATGATACACAGAAAGCATCGGGTATGTGCGAGCCGTTCAATATTATACAGGCGTCGCTGATCTCATGAGCATAATTATAAGCCAGCCAAGAAAATAATCTCCGAATCTGAGGGTGCGCGGGGGAACGTATCAATCGACCCTCGCCATACCACGCAGGCTGGTGCCTCCAAATCACTTCAATCGTTGCTTCCCTTAACTACGAAATAATTTAAAAACTTCTAAGTATAAAAAATATAAAGAAATCATTTATTCAAGCCCGAAATAATTAAAATAATGTCATGTCAAGGCAGCATAATAATACCGCAAAACATCTAGCATACCTACTACAAAATATCACACGTAAGATTAATTTCATTCGTTATATACTTGCTGTGTTAATATAATGAGGGTAATGAAGAGAGAAAGGAGCGCGCGGAATGAGATGACGAGCGGAATCAGTGGATCGCGATGGAGTATGGGCCCGGCGCTCGACGCGGTTACACGCGGCCAACCGATCTCCACAGCGGGGGCCAATATAAACATTTACTAATAAAATATTAAAGCTTAACATACATAAAGATTAAGCATCTCTGCACCTTACGATATATAATAGCCATTCAAAATAACTGCAGATTAAAATATCTCATCTTAAAAAATAAAAGTCTTAAACATTAAACTATAATAAAAGACTCATATGGTTTGAAACAATTCTTAACTTAGGCCAATCAAATTTATAAAACGGAAAATTAATTATAAAATATATTCGATAATTTCGCTGTCACTTACCATGATAATTTTATAATTTACAAAACTAATTAAAACTCAGGACTTGATGAGAGTCGGACAACTAAAACTAAATTATGGTCTAAGGGCTGACATGTTCGATCGAGACATTTAAAAAATATATTCAATTCAATTAAACTTTGATCGAACAATATCAATAATCAGACTTATTAAATTAGAAATAATAATAAAACATGAGGCAACATAGTACATTTAGCGGCGACGCGCGGGAACGAGCTTCAACATTAAAGTAATCAATTGGCGGTGGTTCGTCGGTTTACTCCTTTGGGGAAACAATTCAGCTTGACTCCTTCTCTTTCTCCTTCGACTCTGGAATATTCAGAAGAATAAAATTGTTAAATTAATTGAGTGACTTTAAAGGAAAATACCTTATAAAATTAAAGTAAAATCAAGAATCAATTTGATTATAACCCAAATAGCACTGATGTAAGCTATAAGCTCTTGTTATCATTAAAGTAAATAATTATACATTATGTGCTTATTTGCTTATCTAAATTTATTAACATAATTCGTAAGTTAAGGAGGGAAGGAGATCAGCAGGCAGGCAGACGGCCCACTTGATGGAAAGCGGTTACCATCGCCTATGGACATTTGCAACACCAAAGGTGCTACAAATGCGCCGCTGCTCTCTTAAGGGAGACTGGAACCTGGTCACTAATGCCGGAACACAACTCAAGGTTGTAATGGCGGCATACTCTAGACCAGGGTGTGGTCGTCATCCAGCAAATAATACCCTACCACCTGGCTGTGGGTTGTTTGTCGCCTCTTACGGCAGGCCGCCCGGCCGCAGGATTCTTTCTCCGTTCCTGCACCGATAATACAGCTGCTGATAGTACCATGGATAAAGATATAGTATCTTCTTCCATGACAGTACTAATCAAATGTATAAAACCTGGCAAGAAATTATGATGACATAAATGAAAAAATATTTTCTTTATTTTTAATAAAACTTTAAAATTATATTATTTTTATGTATTCAATCTTCAATTCCTTGCCAATGTGATTGTGAATGATTTTGCAAGTAAACAGCGTATTGTGTCCGGACTTCAGACCCGACTTCTTATGACCAAGCTGGCTAAACGTTAATTGCAACAGCCTTTAGAACATCCTCACCATATTTTAGAACAAGTGTTATTTCACATTTTATTACTAGTTGCGAGCATTTTCTGGGGACAGACATAAAAATCATAAAAAATTGGCGATATTTTTTCAGACAACTTCCTTTAAGTTAGTTTGTTTTCTCGTACATGGAATTGGGTACACAAGTTTAGAGGTCATAAATGCGTAATATAGTACACATACTTTTAGCACAGAAAATGTGATTACTGTGGGAGGCAAAACCGAAGTTTACGAAAGAGAATAATGTTAGTGAGATAGAAAATAATTTATGTAAGCAAAAAATACTAAAATGTTTATTGTGACTAAATAGAATGATCAGCATATATAATAGAGCAATATCTTCTTACCCAGATTTTTTTTATTTACTTATTTATCATCTCTCCACAAAACAAAAGAAATATAATAAATTATATTAACAACGGCAACTATAGTATCTATATTTATTCTAATAAGTGAAAAATTAAAGTTTTTGTTTGTTATTCCAAAATAGGTACCAAATTTAAATAGCAACCCTTATTTACACGACACTTAATCATAAATGACCGATTTTACAATTTTTGTTAGTATCAGCTTGTCGTGAAGAGCAACAGGTCTTTACGGATTTCTATGAAAATTTTATGGATTAAATCCTCAACATACGTTTTTTTATTGTAAATTTTTAGGCGGTAGTTACCGCTTTCGATCAGTTGGGCCGTCTAGCTGTTTGCTAAACTCATGCAGTAAAAAAAAACATTTTTTTTACAAGTGTTCAGCGGACGGGTAGACGCTGCATTCAATGGAAAGCGATTACCATCGCCTATGGATATTTGTACCAGCACAGGTACCACCATTGTGCTACCGCTCTATAAAGGGAGACAGGAACCTCGCCACTAATGCCGGAACACAACTCAAGTTTATTATAGCGGCATACTCTAGATCAGGGGTGGCAGACATGCAGACGGGCTAATACCCTACTAAGCTATGGGTTGTTCTGTCGCCTCTTACGACAGGCCACCCGGCCTGTCATTGTATACGGATAATAATTTGCGTAGTTTAGATGATACGAATATAAAGTCTAAATCCCGCAAAACCGTATCATCAAGGTAATAGCCAGTTTTTAGTATTTATAGAGATATTGCTTGTTGAATAGGTTTGAGAGTGAAATAACTATTATAGAAATTTGAAGTCGTAGAGTATGAAATGATTGCCTCTTTAAGACACTGGATACGAAGTACTAATAATCAAAATTAGTATTAATGTTTTTTATATGATGGAAATGAGAGTAGGAACTTTTCTACTCAACTATTCTACGAATGTTTACATGATATTAAAGTCGTTGATTCGTCTAGAAAGCTTTGGTCATTTTTATATGCAATGTGTACAGCTCGCTAACTAACTTACTCAAAAACTAAATATTATAGTCAAAGCACAACTGTGTGAAACAAATATGGTGATGAATCTAAAGGCTGTAAAACTTTAAAATCCGACAGCGGCCTCTAATTAACGAAGCCATTTTTGAATGCGTTTAGCCGTGAATGCGTGCGTAGTTATCAAAAATAACAAAATTAAAGCGAAAATATAAAAATAATAATTTGACCTGTAGTCCTGTGGCTAAAAGATCTATTAATGCATTTTTTTTAACCATGGAGAAAATCTGCGAATAACAAGCAGCCAAAAAATACAGCTTTGAAGAACACCTAAATTATAAAACTTTCTAGCGCCAGATTAATTCTGCGATTATGATCATGTTAAGGCCGCCTCGAAAGTGTATCACGTTATTACAGAATATCGGCGTGAAACGGTTAGACTTGAGCTAATCGTGTTTCGTATGATTAGTGTTCCGATGGCCTACTTCCACCTCACCCCATACCATATTCCCTGTCCCATACCCCATTCTATTTTTTACGTTAAAAATATAAATTTAAATTAGAAAATTTTGGTGAAAAAAGTGTATTATTTTTGTTTTGTATTTCATTATTCCATTTTCCATTATATTTATTACTACTTTTTGATTGGGCCGGCAAAGATCCATAGATCTTAATAGTTTTTGATAAATAATCATAAATACCTGAACAAAAAGCGCGAAAAATGAATTAAGCGATGAAAATATAGTACATTTCGTACTATATATTTTTCTATAATATATAGTACAATCGGCTAAAATATAAAACGGTACTATATATTATAGTACAGATGGCAACCCTACCCTCCTATCTCATCTCCTCTATCCCATCCTTAAGGCTGGTAACGCGTTGACTTGGCCCCTGGTATTTCAGATGCCTATAGGGACGGTAATAACTTAATTGAAAGTAGATAGACCGTCTGCCAGTGTACCAGCTTCGCGATAAAAAAAAGATTAAACGTCAATTAACGAGAGGAGAATGACCCGTAGTGCCATCTATTCGTAAAGATTTAGGAACTTTTCAAAGCTACAGATTTAATTGGCAATTGTCATATCTTATCACCTTCATCCATGGTATAACTTAATTTTCTACACAATTTAAACATAGAAAGTCATTCTGCTACAGATATTATTATGATTAAGTACGTCATGGGAGACCATAGATGGAATACAAAACTAAATAATTTGTGTTATCTTAAAGTAAGTTATGTTTTTTATTGTATTTACGCTAATTATGAAATCACTTTCTATATTTTTATTGTGTCAAATTTAAGTGTATTTTAGAAGCTTTTAAGCCATAGGCCGCTATATTTCGTAAATGCTTTGGCAATATGAATACGCATATGTGAAGCGTGTACCGCAGCGCGCACGCCGCCTTGCGCCTGCGCATACGCATCTACGCATGCCTGGTCACAACAGTTCGAGACTGACCTTCGTCGCTGTTACCGTTAGTGAGGGTGTCCTCACCATTCTTGTCCCCATTTTCGGCCTTCTTCTCCTCGTCCTTGGTCTCCTTGTCTTTCTTCTCCTCTGAGCTTTCTTTGGTGGGCTTCTTGTCCTTGCCGGCCTTGCCTTTAGCGGGGGTTGCGGGCTTGGGTTTCGGCTCCAGTGATGGGTCCAGCACTAGCTTGCCGATGTTCTTGCGGTCGTGCATCTTCTGCATCGCTTCACCCACCTGGTTATAGGTATACGATGAGATCACAAACAATAGACTCTCTACAAAAATGCAATTTGACGATTAAGCGTACTGGTTTCGATAGACTGTTTACATCAACTGATCTCTGTAAGTATCTCTTCGGTTCACACTTAAAGATTTGTATTTCTATAGCCTGCAAATAGTCTTTTTTTCAATCTGGGTGTACATACTTACTACTCTGGGTCAACACAGATTTAATATAAATAAATTACAGGCAATTATGCTGATTCTAGCTTTAAGTCTCAACTGCATCGAGTCGAGGTATTAAAATACTAGTATAGGACTAATGACATAATATAACGTGTACCTAAATAAATAAAACATTTTATTTATTGATATAGGGATTTATTTCCTTTGTTTTTGCTTTTTTAATTTTTCACGTGTTTGAATTGGAGAATAGGGACGGCAGCCAGCAATACTAATACCGGCACTGAGTCTGTTGTCTATGTGTTTATGATATCGCTGGAGACAATATTACAATTCTAAAATAATATTAATATAAATCTTAAAATTCAATGAATTAATAATCTTAATTAATCTTACATCCTCGAGCGCCCAAGTGGAGTCCACCAGAGGCTTGACTTTGCCTTCTCCCCAAAGCGAGAACACGCGCTCGACGGCGCGACGCACGTAGTCAGCGCGGCCATGTTGGAACAGCAGATGCCTCAGGTTCAAGCCAGCCAGACTCTTGTTTTCGTCGAATAACTTGATGGGGGAAACCTTGTCTACTTGCCACCACTATGAAATATAATATCATTATAGAAAAATATACGTTCTAGCCACTAAACTACCACAGCTTCTGTCCACATTTTTCATTTATTCTTTTTTTTACAATTTAACAATATGCATTAGATATTAATTGACTTTCAAATAAGTTCTTATCATCGTGTATGCAGACATTTACTTATACGGTACCTAACTTAAATAATTAGGGAAATTACTGTCCAAATGATGATGAGGTCTCATCCGTTTCGCAAGTTAACTACTTTAATTACAATGTAAATCAGACTTATGAATACATATAAAACTGTAATCTTGGGAGACAGTTCCGATTTAAATAAATATGTGAAGTAATAGAATGCACTTGTAATGCAAGGTATAATGCGTTTAAAAAATCATGAACTCACAGCACGCGCAGCGCTGAAGAAGCTCTTGGTTTCGCCGGTCACGATGTTAGATGATCCTGTGATAAACACCATTGTTTAGCGACAGATATTCAGACTGCGCCATAATAGCTTGTTCACTGACTCTTTGTACAACTATCTAAACATCTCGTTTACAAACTATCATAAAACTTTACCGTTTAAATCTTGGTAAAATTTACAGTAGGTAAAGATAAATAAGTTTTATGTTCCCGATACTCAGTGATACAAAGGACCCTTTATAGTGTCATGGTTTTATGCATATTGAGTTAGAGTAAGTTTGAAGGGTTCTTCAAGATTCTTAAAGAAGACCAGTATTCGTCTGTTTAAGTCTGTGGGCTTTGATTTTTTTTCTAACTGATTATCTAATGTCTCTACTTCATGTGAGATGATGTTAGCGTTAAGGCCTGTTTCACGCAGTCGTAGCGATGTGTTTAATCCGTTACTGATTAATCATGCAGTTTTATATATATTGCCCATTTGTTACGGGCATTATGTATACAGACTAGTCATTATTCATAGTGACCGGATTTATCAATTTGCCCGTAACAGATATACTGTAATGTAGCTAAACATTAACGGCGTCAATTTTGTAATTTTGTAATTCTCCCGGATGAGCAGGATCATACAGAGCTTCTATGGTTAGAGAAATGAAATAGACACATTTACAGAAAATGCGACTATCTATATTATGTAGGTATATGTAGCCAATAGGGTTTATATTGGCTACATAAATATAAAATTATAAGGTAGTCTGGAGTATTCAATCATTCATTCATTCCAACATATTGTATATATTGGGACATATAGGAGAAAACTTCAATTAACAAGTTTAAAAACATATGCCCTATTCAACTTTTACCTTAAATTAATTTAATTACGCGGGTTTTAGAAAAGTTACATTTTCGGGAAATAGTTAGTGACAAACAATGAGCTTTATCCTAGCCTTAGCTCCTAAAGTAACAAGCTGAAAAAATGTAAATATCCGAATTATTCCTATTTGATTTATATACAGGGGAGAAATAGAAGATTTTTGGTTATATAATGTATGTTACTCTACGTTAGAATAAGTTTTATTTTAGATAATGCAAGTTACCGCGTCAATTTGGAAACCGTTAATAGAATATAATTTTGACATAATAATTATCTTTTCTCCATTTTTATTATAGGAATGCATAGAAAGGCAACTCGACTAAAATAAACATAGAATATTGCTATCAACGTGAAAATCACTTTGTAAAGAGGCCGTCGTAAAATTATTTTATGGTAAATGAAATATTTTATAGGGTCGGTTATCTAATAATATTATTAATAGAACTAGTATATGATAGGGAACATTATTTTATGTGCTGTAATAAATCCATAATACTTCATATCATTTACACCAGAGACACTTAAACTCTGTTGTCTCACAGACTACTTGTCAATATTCTCCGTTTTAACAAAATTCTCGTCTCACGAAAGAAGTCCTGCACAGGTGGAGCGCTACGTACGCGAGTATTTAGAAATATTCTGATGTAACAATATTAGTAAATATAATTCGCAAGTGGGCTTTTGTGGCTAGGTGAATAAGGACCTAAGGTTTTTCCGGGGACCCGTTAGCCAGCCGGCATGGAGTGGAGATCGCTAAGGAGATAACTCAAACTCCAGGAGTGGAAGTAATAAATGGCATAACGTCGGAAGTAGTTTCGGTGAACCTGTAGCCCACCTCTCGACACCCCTTAGCCTCTCACACCCATGTTGCCCCTCGCATATCTTATACGGCATTTTTGGGGTCCATGCAGTGAGTGGCAAGTCACCATCCGCCCATTCTTTCCATGTTCCTCGAACGTTGCGACGAGCACAAGCCATAGTCCCCATAGTCCCAAATACCCAGTTCCACTAGCAGTTAACCCCAATATTCCGGTACCATTTCTTCTCATTCTCAGTCCTACATTGACCAGGGCTTGTCCTTGAGTGCATTTTTATATAGTGCAGACAGAGATCGCCGGTCAGTGTCACGCCACATTTACATCAAATTTGTCGAATGGGCCTGTAGGTGTTGGTCTTCCCCTTTGCCCCCACGCAAGACCTTCAAAAGTTCGGGTCATTTTTATGCCTCGTGGAATACAGAGACATATAAATAATAATATAATGTGACATTAACATTAAAATACTTGATAAAAACAATATAAAAATACGACTGGGCTAATCTGTTATAAGTTCCAATTTTTGCCGCGGGACTTTTTTCGTGAGACGCACTTGAGGTGCTTGTACAATGTACATGTTGTAAGCTAAGTTGAAACAGAATTGACAAAAATATATTTAGATTACGCGACTATTTTTATACTGACTTCCAGTTTATATCTAGTAGGCTTATTTATTGACTCAATCACTTGCGATTGGATATTTTATAAAAGTAAGAGCAAAGTGTGTCTACATTTGGTTACGACCTTATTGCAAATAAATATACATAAGAGTCCCTACATGCCACTTTAGGAATCATTGTATTATTTGGACACAATGTGAAAAGATATGCTTACCATAAAGAATGTACCGGCCCATGGGTTTCAGGAGAGAATAGCCGCGATTGCATTCCTCACCGCAGAGACAGTCCAGGACAATGTCGACACCATCCGGTGATACCCTAGTAAAGTGTCATTGTAATTACTAGCTATTAATACAATTATATGTACAGACAGGAACAAAGCTCTTTTGAGGTATAGAGTTTGAGATTCAAAATTAAAAACGTTATATAACCCGTTCACGATAAGTTAACTCGCAGGGTTACCTAATTTAAAAAAAAACTTAATATGATGTTATAAATAGAGATTATTATAAAACATAAATTATTCTTAATTTATGTTGGTTTTTTTTTAGTAATTATCGCTATTTGGAGTTTTTAATTCTAGCTTGAAGTGTATGTACATTTTTGATTGTTGTTAACATTAAGTTATCAGAAGAAACTATTCCAAGTTTTTGTGCAATACTATTGTATTGCACAAAATTAAATACTTATTTAACTTTAAATTGCCGTTGAATGTCAGCAAAAGCTTTTTCTTGTAATAGGTCGATGGAAATACATATTCTTTACTATAAATAGGACTACCTTTGTCCACGACAACGCTGATGTATGAAATGTTAAACCAGATGCAGTGGAGGTTGGGTTATGTAAAATATTATATAATTTTTTTCAATAAATATTAAGTAACTTTTCTATAAGAAATTCTAGTTGCAACATAGAATTAATTTTGTACTAACTTCTAACATCCAGTAGATAACTTGCATACGTTTATTTACATTGAACTTGTGTGGCTCTTGTTGTTTACGTTGTGAAGAGCTCACCAGATATAAAAATATCTTTGTCTATTTACGAGAATTAAATGACGCGCTTGTTACGAACCAGCTGCCCTTACGAGTGGGTTATAAACCGAACAATTAACGAACACTGTGTCCAACTTAATTGGACCTTGACTATGTACCTATTATGGACCATTTAACTTGTTACTTAAAGAGGACGCCAAAGAGAAAAAGGTCTTTATTATTGGTTGTGATAATACTACGCAACCAAACGAGGACAGCCATGTCTCTGAAATATGCAACTGTAATAACGAATTAACGACCAATTAACAAAGGGAATATCTCCAGTAATTTAGAAGGAAATACCAAACACGTGCTGCTTCATAGGGTAAAATAATTTTGTCCATAGATAACAATTATTTTGTTTCTGTTCCGACCGCTATGCTTAATATCATATTTTCATCAATACTGTGTTGACAGATTATCGTCGAATGTTTGAAAACTTTCAAATAACGAAACAGAAAACAAACCACTCTAATTTATAGAAGCAATAATTCGAATTCCGAAGCATTAAAAATTCTCTCGTACTATAAATGCGTCTGTAATATAAACATTGTGTATTATTAGCGGGAAGCGAAGGGCTGCTGAGAATTCGAATATTTTCGGGAATTTCTTTCAACGTCACTGCTGTGGGATGTCTTAATTGCGCTAATGTTATAAAAGAATTTTCGCGCGTGCCCACGACATCGTCATGTCATCCATCACACAATATAATATTTATACATAAAGGTATGTTATTATGTATCTTTTATTTTTTTTGAATACCTGATAATACGTAAACTAGATAAACTAGAGTTATTAAATAAAAAGTAATTACTGATACTTTGGGGCCATAGATGGACGTGAGGCTTATAAACTTTATCGAGATCTTTTAAGGCGATTGAAAAATGTCTCGCGTGGCCAAAGGGTTCGCTTATATTTATGTAAACGCTCCCCACCGATAGCGATCTGGAGTACATTTTTTATTTGTAAATATGTTTATAACTGTATTTAATTTTGTTTATTTTTTTGTAGGGTAGTTTAGTAATTAGTAATTTTTTAGATGGTTTAGTTTATAATTTAGTTTTATTTTATAAAGTTAATTTTAGTTTTCTACTGTATAAATTATGAGTGAAAAAAAAGTTATTTTAAAAGTACAAGAAGTTTTTTTTTGCATAATATATTAAATAGGTTTGCGTTTGACCACGATCACGTCCAATGCCGGACGATGGATGATACGGCCGAAGATGCAGAAAAGAATTGTGAAAAGTAGTCTTGATTTTTGAAAGCTTTACACGCTTATATGTTATAACAAATATGATTATATCTATTTAGATATACATATTTAATTTACCAAACCAAACATTTGTAAAATTTAAATATTAGAAATCTGAATATCAATGATTAAGAGTCACATTTAGTAGCGTGTAATTTTCGACATAAATATATAGATCTCTTGTAAAAACAAGCTACAAATCCCTATTAATATTATAAATGCGAAAGTAACTCTGTCTGTCAGTTACGCTTTCACGGAAAAATTACTGGGCCTTTTTAATGCTGAGGATGAACATACTTTTTAACCCGAAAATGGTATAGTTTCGGGATAAAAATATATTGTCTTTTTGTTTCTTATGATTGTACGAAAAACTCGATTTGGTTGAAATTTGGTATATATGTAAATTTAATACCGAGGGTGGACTAGGACTACTCTTCATCCCGGCTAATGGGATAGATAAAGGTTATTCCAGGAATGAGGATAGGTTTTGTAATTTTCCATTTTCGTCATTTCGTCCATTTTGGTCATTTCGGTTATTTTGACTATCGCGGTAATTTCGGTTAATCGGGTCATTTCGGTTATTTTGATAATTTTTGTAATTTTTGTCATTTATGTAGTTCTTAAGTAGATAGACAGGGGGTAGATAAATAAAACTAGAATGGTTTGAAATAGAGGATTAAAGTATGTATATAAAAAAGTACAATATGTGCTATAAAAAGGCTAACTCGATCTGTCTATATGTTAAGCTTTCACGGAAAAACTATTGGAGTATTAGACCGGTTTTGCTGTAAGTTAGTTTAAATATGCCGGGAGATAGTATAGTGAAAAATAGTAGCACAAACATAAAAAAGTAGTACACAATGAAACCTGTATTAGCGCCTGTTTTTTAAACAAAACTTAAAACTATAGTTGTATTATATAACTAACAAACATTTCGAAATTAGAATGAATTATGTGCAGAATATTAATTTTGTCACTTACACAACTTAATAATTTAAATTTACTGAATGATTAACATCTTTCTAAATGTTAATTGTTAACTTGACTCGAGAGTCAAGTTATAGTTATTTATTTAAATAAATTTCAATCATTTAGAAGTCTGGTTTTTAAATATATCTACGAACTTTCACATTTAGATACATTTGCTTAATAGATTATAAATAAGTTTCAAAATTAGTTTTTTCATAACAAACGAAAGTATTTGAATAAATTGACGTAAACAGTAAACCTCTATTTGAATTGTTGTTGCGGTCATCATTGCAATAACACATTCGGTATTTCTGCTATTTCCTACAGTTTACATGAATATTATCGTTGATAATTAACATGGTTTTAATATTGGAACAGTTGCGCATTTTATAGTATGATTAAACGTGAACTAATTAATCTGATATGCATGCATATTGATCTCTTAAAAACCTTGGGAAGTGGAGAAAAAATCTAGGAAGACAGACGTTGTGTCGTCCGGTAGTTAGCACTAGAATGGTGAATAATGAACTATTTATTATTCATTCTATAAGTGGTTGCAGCATCGTGTCTAAATTTTGTTTATTAGCGGATGTCAAATCTTGATGGATTAGTATATTTACAATACTGGAGCACAATTATATTCTGCTATTAGCTCTTCAAAATCGCCGGACAAAATCACCTCAATTGTAGTCTTTCCTGATTTCGGTATTCATTTAATTCCAAACGTTTACAAACTTATCAGCGATTACTCGCGAAATGTTAGATTTTAATATCCATTTCGGCTAACGCTATATCGGCTGATAGGAATATATTTTTTTTCTACTATTATTCCGCCGAGACGCTATTAAGGACATATTGTGGATCTATCAGAATACAAATTTTTGACAAAAACACAAATTTAAATATAGATTAAGGACATTTTTGATTGACAAACAATACTAAAGTATTTATGATTATTTTAATGATAGACTTTAAAGTACTGAGGTAGTATACAACGTATTATATAGATCAGTGGATTGATTTTGTTTTTTAAGACATTTATTGTAAAGAATTTTTAAATCTTTAAATCTTGATGTAATATTAATACTAAATCGACAAGAATTATTAATTGTAATAGGCACGCCGAAGAGGCAAAAACATGTGAACCTATGGAATAATCCTACCATCTTTTTATGTACCATGTTTTATGCAATAAATGGTGGTTTGATTGACACTATCACAAAGGAATCATACTTTGAGTATGTACGCAACGCCTTGTTTAACCACTAAGAACTATAAATGTAAATAACTAATACGATTATTCGATATATACGTACCTACGTGAAAATGTAAATAAAGAGACTACAAATGAAATCATATCTGGGTTTACTTACTTCCTGACCTCGCTGGTATAGTCACTGCCTCTCTCAAGCAAGTGATCGATGTTGTTGTTGTTTGCTTTCAGGGCCTCATGTTTTGTCTTGGAGCATACTCCAAACACAGTGACGTTCTCCACGGTCTTAGCAAGCTGAGCGACGGCCTGGCCCTAGAAACAATAATTAATCATTTGATACTAATTATTCCCCTTTCTTATTTAACTAGCGGCTCCGGCAGACGTTGTCCTGTTCTGAAAAAATCAAATCTAGGACCCGATCCCAGCGCCACCTACCGGTTCCAATTCTGGATTTAAACCATCCGGGGATCCACTAAAACACATAAAAACAAAATCACCAAAATCGTTCCAGGTCAATAGGAGGATTCTAGAACCCAATCTCAGCGCCACCTACCGGTTCCAACGGGATAAAAACTATCCAACGGGGTATCCTATATCAGTCTCCTGGTTTAAAGCTACCTTCCCACCAATTTTCAGCCAAATCGGTACAGCCGTTCTTGAGTTATAAATAGTGGAACTAACACGACTTTCTTTTATATAATAGATGACCGTGACTCTTCACTGACATTTCATTCAAGCACGATCTAGAGTTTATATTGTATCTTCTGGATCTTGCAAGATATTGAAATGGAACATATAATGGGGATTGTTAAAATCATTTCAGTCGTTTTGCAGCCTTCGAGATTAATCGATTAAAAAAAATGATAGATAAATTATCTAAAAACGTTAATTTATTATCAGGCATATCATAAATAGCAGTTCTCACTTTTTTGGCAATTGTTTTAAGATTATGAATAGACGTTAACATTTAATTTATTGGTTAATACTAGAGCTTTTAAGACAGATTCTCAAAGGTTGTAGGTCTATATTTCATCTTTGTAATTTCGTGGAATGAAAATTTATTATCCTGTTTTTGAAGAAAATACAGCATACAATTACGCAGCCACCCGACGTATATGGATGTTTGCAACACCTGAGGCGCTATGTGAACAAAACATTTGGCAAGAAAATAAATTGAATCTGGCGAAGGCCTGTGAAATAAAGTAACAAACATTTTAATTTTAGGAGAGCGTTTGGGCAACCCGTAAATTTCAAGTTAGCGATACGAAAATTTACAGTTAGGTTTTTGGTGAGATAACGCGCATCAACATTGAAGGTGCGTTTTTAACTCATTTCATTCATAAAATATATTATGTGGACAAAGTTACGGGTAACATCCAGTTTAAAGTATTTGTTTCACTTTAACAGAAATTATCGCATATACAAATCTTGGAAACGCTTTAAACAATAGGGCGTTACAAGTTGTAACTGTTTATCTATTAATCTTTGCAAAGCATGAAGACGATAGCCGTTTTTCGCTTCATATACCGTAAAAATTCCTTGTTTGTAATGCGATACACACGTAGCGCCTGCTCACGTCCTCGCAAGCGTGGGGTCGGACGCGGACACGGTACCTTAGCGAATTCTCGTTCATATTGACCGCCTAAATGAATGGTTCGGTGAATCTTTGAACACATCATTGTCCACAAATTGTATTTTTTTTTACTAGTGCTAGATCATTCATTTGATGACTACAATATTACTGATTAATGCTCATTTTTGTTATCAACAAGGCAATTGAATCGAAGAAATAGTTAAAATATAGGATTTAAAAACTTAATTGCGGACAATTATGCATCCATAAGATTCGGGTACAACTTTGTACTGATATAAGATATACAAATCAACAAAGTTGATTCCACTGGTTCCAAAAATCCAGAGCTGAAAGGTACGACGACATTCAACGAAATTTATACATCAAAAAATTGATTTGTTTATAAAAAATACTATGATAGAACAATTTTAAAGACATATTCATGATTATGCACTAAAAATTAATTGAAACGCCAGAATATAGAAAAAATAAATTCAAAATTTTTAGCATTTTTAACTGTATTTCTTACATGAATACATCGATTGACCACTGTGTATCTTTCATGAATACTTCAATGATATTACATTATCACATTTGATACATCGCGCCCTCGCCCGCGCGAAATCGTGAACAAGTCTGTACGCTCATATTATTGGTAGAAAATTAAACAACACCCTTTATAAACATTGTTGTACAATAAATTGTTTCCATAAGTAGTTATATGATAAATGTCCATAAAATAGACAGCGTAAACATTGTTCTACAAATTTCTCATTCACATTTTAACTAAATATAGCTGTTCTTAGCAAGGCCTGTCTTGTTTCGTCATTTATAAGATAACTAAAAATAAAGTTGAACTTTTTGACTCTTGGAGTGCTTTTGAAGATGCGCTTGAAAAATTTAGCCTTAATGAATACACCATTCATCAGTATTTTGTGGACCATTAATAAGTCATGTATGTGAAATGTAAATCTATAAAAACAACATTACGATGTGTGTTGCCGTAATAGAAATATTATAAATATGTAGGACTTAATGAGGTGTAATATTAGTGGTAATATAACGCTAGAAATATGATTCATTAAGAAATTGATGTAAACCCTTAGAAAAACGTTATGTCTGATGTCTATGTATGTCAGTCTTCTTTCTTCATAGTCTTGCGGGTCCGTATGTTGGGACACTAAAATAAATACTAGACCAAAAACGTCACCACTCAGCTAAAACGAGAATGTTGAGATGGATCTGTGGTATTAGAAGTATGGTTAAGGTAAGAAATGAGTACAAAAGGTCTTTAGAGATTAACCCGTGTAGGAACGGAGAAAGAATACAATTTCATAAGAGGCAACAAAACAACCCACAGCCAGGTGGTAGGGTATTTTCTAGACTTTATGACGACCACCCTGGTCTAGAGTATGCTGCTATAATAGCCTTGTGTTGTGTTCCGGCATTAGTGACCAAATTCCAGTCTCCCTTAAGAGAGCAGCAGCGCATTTGTAGCACCTTTGGTGTTGCAAATGTCCATAGGTGATGGTAACCGCTTTCCATCAAGTGGGCCGTCTGCGTGTCTGCTGAACTTCTGCAATAAAAAATCTTTGAAAGTTGCTACTGAGCATCGACATGCGGAACGCCTTTATGACCGGTTCCTATATTTCACCATTCACTTGCCATATCATCGGTTGAATTTTGAAATTACTTGTAAAGAGTTTATGCCAAGATTTAACCGATAATAAGGCAAATTAACGGTCCGTAAGATATAGAAACGGGCTATCAGTTAATTCACGTTAAACAAATGTGTATGACATTTATGGTCTGATATTATTTATATCTCACAATTTGAACAAAAATATAGCAATTAATAAAAGCTGTTTACCGTAAGTACACCTAAACTCGCATGTTAAAGTAGTTACCTAGGTATTTAATTAAATGTGCGTGATAATATTTATTAACAATTTAATGTTCGTGCTTTCGTAAAAGCTAGGCAACGAAAGTGTGCTATTTACGTACTTAATCTAGAAAATTCGAGTAACACCGCCGTACTCACGCCAGCTTGAGGTCAAACGGAAGCGATAATTTTTAAGCAAACACATTTTTCTCTTCGTTATTAAGGTAAGTACCTATAATTAGAATTGTTATTAGCGCAATTCTTGATTATTTAAATGCAGCATAATATTATTAAATAGTAGGCCATTTTTTCGATAAATAAGACAGTTTCAAAACTGTTAAAGCAGTTAATGAGGCTTAGTATATCCGGTAGACGTCGAGAGTCCCACACTACCTCATTGTTTGTACTCCGACAGTGGGGTGTACTTAAGCAATCCCAGGTTTACAAAACGCTATGAGTTGATTTAATTTATAATCACAATAATACAAAATACAGAAGCTTCCTATGATTATCAGACCCACAAAGAAGCCAATACTTTAAGCGTCGTATCCGAACATTTAACCTTAACTAAGCAAAATACAAAAGTTGTATCCAAACGTTTTTAAACTTCTACTCTCTCCTAGTTTCGCGCCCATCCTTAAGACGGCTACACACGTTATATTGTAGCGATTAATCTGTGCAAACCGATTTGCGCAGATTTATCGTGTGTATGACAAATCGTTGCAGATTATCGTTCATCGGTGCAGTTGCAATTTCTATTAGATAAGTCTTTGTCGATTGAATTTACACAGTTTTAGTGGGGTAACTAAAGCTAAAAATTTAGGTATCACCCTTAAACATGTCAATCTTGCGGAGCGAAATTCGGGTCATTTAATATGCTGATATGAGAAAAAACTTTTCATGAGTCATTCTTTACACCACACACTCTGCGACTTCCTTTCAACACATAATCAGGCCCAAAACGCAAGTGAGTCGTCATCTTCAATCGTTTATGACATGTTTCTTGCGCGAACATATGCAGAGAACTGAAAATCGCCGCCGGTATCGGTGGCGTGTGGAGACACTAGGGGGGTTCGATTTAACTGTACAGTCTAAAATTACTAAGATTTATCGTTACATATGTAGCGGGCATTAGTGTGCTAATGGTACTCTTGGTCATCTTCGGTCATCTTCTTCCTCTATAGCTTTTAAAGGGGACGTGGAGGTAGGAGTTGCGTAAAAAACCCCGGCTTCAATGCGGCGGGCAACTACTCGCCGGTGGCTAGGTGTGGAGTTGTTAGTACCATCCTGCATACCGGTGGCTTTCAAGGGCATTGGCCAATCTGCTGCGTCCGAAGGAATTCCATTCGCTTCGTCTACATTAGTTGGCCAGTGATTGACGTTCGATAGTAATCTCTGTATGCACTTTACAAACAATGCCAATGTAATCAAGTGTCAGACTGTTATTTCATAATTAATGACAAAATTTAAGGGAAAACTGCCGAGTACTTGTTAAGTTCCTATTTTTTTTAATTAAAGACACGTTCGTATTTTTTGTTGTGCGCGTAGAAGGTACGTATAAAAATTCTAAAACACCTATAATGAACGTGTAACAAAAGACCAAAGATGTACCGGACACTTACTGTAAGAAACTGTCTAAATGTAGATTTGGCATCAAAATTTATCATTATAGTATTCAGAATAAATGTTGTTATCTATGTAAATATATTTAACGATACAATGTACAAAGGAACCCTTTTAGTGAGAACACACCCTCATTTCTATTAATTCATTGAACGGACATATTTAAACAATATTTTTTGTGCAAGGACATATAAGAGAGCACATGTTGATGGGAGCGACCCAATTCACACACACACACTAAAATGCAGTGAATTTACTTAATACCCTCCATATTTCTTCTATACCAACAGCTGTGGTGATGTTTTTATAGGCTAATGAGGTTGCACATTATTTTGTCTAACAATTTAGTAATTGCAAAATACTATATTTTTATTAAATAATATTTTTCTTTAAGCCATTTTTAAACATTCTTAAAGAGTATAGACGAAAAGTGTATTAATGTAATTCCTCAATTAATGTTATGAAAAACACAATCTAATGTTAAATTATTTCCTTTATACAATTAATTCCTCAAGTAAAAGAACTAAACATTGGACCAAAAGCATTAAACTGTCTAGGGCTGTTGCTAACCTATACTAATTGTCTAGAGGAAATTGTAGAAAATACAACTTACCACGCCGCCTCCGGCAGAGTGAACGAGTAGACTCTTTCCAGGAGTCAGGTTAGCCATCTCGAAGAGCAGCAGGTAAGCGACCACGTAGTTAGTGGTGACTGCGACAGCGTCTAAAGCAGTCATGCCCTCAGGCAAGGCATAAACGTATTGGGCTGGAACGGAGACTAGCTCAGCCCACGCCCTGTACTCTGGCAAGGCCACCACTTGGTCTCCGACCTGGCATTAGAGAAGAAAAATAGTGATATTCCTTGGTTTGATAAGGAAAATTTCAAGATTCAACCTTCACCAGGTATTATGGAGTGACATCAAACTTCACGACTGTCCAAGACTGGTGTGCTGTGTCACAAATGTTGAAGTGCAATTTATTTATTTTTCTTATTAGGCGACCTGTACTTGGGGCTACGGCGTTTTTATCCAATTATAGTTAATGAATTTGTTTATAAATCAATTATATCATTAAGTATCTTAACCGGTACATGTCTTAGTATCGCACTATCAACTACTATCATTGAACTAGATACAATAATTAGAAAATTCTATACTTAATATGTTATATATTCAGATATTTTGTGCAATAGAAAAATAAATATTTTTTGTGAAAAATATATCTTTTATAGAAATTAAAATATAAAGTATTAAACAAACAAACAATACCAATTAAGGACCGATTTTTCAATCACTACATAAAAGTTATTCATATTCACATGGAAAAAATTTAATGTCGGTTGAATGACTAAAACTGTTGAAGGCTTTCACTTTTGAATTTACTATTAGCTTATAATTTATTCGACTGATAACTTTTACCTGATGATTGAAAAATCAGCCCTAAACAAAATAATAAATCTGCAAATAATGCTTTTTACTTACTTTGAAGTCGGTGACGCCCTCTCCAACCTGCTCGATCTCTCCAGCACATTCAAATCCAAGTATGAAGGGAGTCTTGGGTGGTGAATCGATGGCACCTTGTCGCACGATCAGGTCTTGGAAGTTGAGGCCACTATAACAAAGAATAATCTGTTTCAGAAATTTTATAACATTTTGCAATGCCATGTAAAGTAAAAAAATTGCTTGTTTCTATTTTGGGCCAGAAACCTTCGCTGGCGTTCTCTCGCCACCCCGCCAAAGTTTCATCACAATCTGCTCAATAGTTTAGGAACACTTAGAGGATAAATATAGAAACGTTTATTTTTATTTATATAGATTGTTGACGGCTTCACCCGGGTTAAATTATTACTGGGCTTTCTTTTTTTTGGGTATAATCATGTATTAAAATACATGATTATACCCGGTCTTGACTAAGGGGCTATATAACGCAAAAATAAATTTTCAAATTGACGACGTAATTCCCAGCATTAGCGCATTCGAAATTTACGAGCAAGAATCAAAGGTTATTACAGGAGTTCAGCAGACAGGCGACGGCCCACTTCATTGAAAGCGGTTACCATCGCCTAAGGACATTTCCAGCACCAATGGTGCTACAAATGCGCTGCTGCTCTCTTAAAGGAGACTAGGTATTCACTAATGCCGAAACACAACTCAAGATTGTTATGGCGACATGCTTTAGACCAGAGGTAGCCATCCAATCGGGGAAATGCCCCATCTGGCTGTGGGTTCGTTTGTTGCCTCTTGCGACATGCCACGGCCGCAGAAAATTGTATTCGTTCTCCGTTCCTAAACGGATAAATTTTATACACTACCCAATAAAACTACGCAAATATAGTTGTGCGAACTATAATTTAAAAACTACTTCAATTAAAAATAGCAACAACTGTAATTATAGTAGCAATATTTAAAGACAGACAAATATCGCACATCTTAACGATACAAAGTTAATCAAGTCGTGCATAACAAATATTTCCATCTCATTAAATCGAAGTTCATTACTCGCTCATTATCACTCATAATTTAAATTTATTACAAAGAACAATTGATCCTATAAAACTAGCTATTGGAATGCGGCTGCCATTATTATTATGCTGAATGGGACACTGGCAGCATAAAGCATCGCATTTAAATTTTTAACATGTCGACATATTATAACACATCAATATGGTAGCCGATGACAGACTGTCGAACGATTGTCAGCCCATATAGTAAAGGCTTGATGTAGGCTAATTTAAATCAGTCGGGGTTCCGGAGGCGCAGATATGCGCAAGATCTCCCGACATAATTCTAGCATCTAGGGAGCAGAGGAGTTTTCACCCCTGTTGACAAAGTGAGTTTGCCTTTCCCGGGGTATTCTCAAGCACTGATGCACCAGGATCAGCGTGGGCGTAACTACGTTCTACGAGTAAGTCTCACGTTATTCCTGATAGAAGTGCGGGACACATGGGAGGAGAGTGGTTTTAGTGGTGTATTGAGTAGGTTTTTAAGTCTCCACACAAGCCGGCGATTTGATTCTGGTGCTCCATTCGTGGTTGACACCTCTCGTCGGCTTTGGTCTAGTCCTTAGTAAAGGACCCGGTAGTGTACGGAATGCATTTCCCTCGCCTCAAAAAAAAGGCTAATTTAAATCGTACCCAGCTTGTAAAACCTATTTATAGATATTCAGTTACTAGGATTTCCCCGCGACTTCGTCCACGCATGACAGGTAACTTAGATTACAGTATTTTGGAAGTATATAAATTCAAATGGTATTTTTAGCAAGTCAACGGATATTTTAGTATTAAAATACTGAATAAATTATGAAGATTCACGTAAAAACCCGGGATACGTAACGTTACTAGAGCCATACATAACTACATCTTTTCTACTAAAGATGTGAAATAAATATAGAAAGGTGAACGGAAATACAAAAAGCCCCGGATTATATTGTTTTAGTAGCAATCGCAACCGAATCAGCTAATTTTTATTCATATTATATACACACTTTAAAATTATCCCGGGAAAATTCCCGTGGGATTCCCGGAATATAAAGTACTGGAGCATTTTAAAAATAATCCAAGCTGTTGTTTTAATGGAAACTGTGTCGAAATAAGCAAATTTTTATGTACCAGATATTTTTTTTCAACCTAGTCCTTTTAAATAATTGCCAGGATAAAAATTTGCTGTCGATCACCAAAAACGCATCGAAATCGGTCTAGTAGTTTTTGTGTGAATATCCAACCAACGGACAGACAAGAAATCTAAAACAAATGCACCGTATTTCTCCGTTGGTTATATATTATATTCCAGTTATTTTTTTAATAGCTTCAATGTACAGACAAGGCATGTTTAGGACTTTATAATATTATATAAATACATTTTTGTAATTGAACTTCTAAACCCCTGGACCGATCTTGATGAACTGTTTGTGTGAATTTGAAATGGTTGTTTAGATGGATGGTTAAATTCACAATTGAAACCGGCAAGTGACGGGGTTATAGGATACTTATAAACCGCTGGACCGATTTTGATAAAAGTTATGTGTTCAAGTGGATTCAAAAATTATTTATATTCACAAAATACTTGCACCCGGTAGGTGGTGCTACTGAAACCTTACCTAACGGTTGAAACTAGTTTGATGATTTTTGTGTTGTGTGTGTGTTCAAGTAGATTTGAGAATGGTCTTGACTCTAGACTCACAAATGGACCCGGTAGGTAGCGCTTGAATCGGGCTCCACGGTTTTGAAGACATTTTCTGTGTATTTTCGTAGGCCCCGGGTTGGGTTAAAATGTTTTAATCAGAATTGAACCAAGTAGTTGGTGCTGCATTCTGGTTCCAGGATTTCGGTGAAATTATTTTTTTGTGTGTGAATGGATCCCGGGATAGTTTAGATTCGCAGTTAGACCCGGTAGGTGACGCTGCAATCAGGTTCTAGATTTTTATTTTTGCAAAGCCGGAAAACTTCTGCCGGAACCGTTAGTGTAGGTAGGTACTTATGTAATATAAATAATTATGACTCTCAAGAATTAAAATCTGATTTCGCTTTTTATTTACTGTTAAATTCAGTTTTACGAGGTCATTGCCCATCTGGATCAATCTTTGTCCGTGGAAATAAACAACAAGCACGCGTTAAGTAGTTATTAAACCAAATATCGATCGTAATACTAAAAAGATGTCCGAAGCCCAAATTATATTGTCCATACTTTGGACGTAAGAAATTTTATTACGTGCTTATTATTCGCGGGTGATTTTATTAAGAAACATGTTGCTTTATAATTTAGTCTTGCTATCATAGCTCAATCCTATTTTAATAATGTATTTAAAATTTAGAGATTTGTTTAAAATATCAGCGTTCCAGCAGATTTCGTATTTTAGTATTAATGTCCAAACAACAAAAAATATAAATAAATAAACGATTCCGTTTCAGTCTCTTTAAAAAAATACAAATTCAAGATCTGTTTCAAATTTATATGATGCCATAAAGGTATGATCTACGTATGATACGTTTAGTATGACTATTAACTATCTTCTGGGAAATAAAGTTATATGAATAGATAAAAAACGCTTTAATGTACACCGAATCAAAGATAAAAAGAAGTAGAAAAATACAAGATATAGTCTATCGCTTAAAAGCGATTTCTTCCATGGCTGGGAGTAATAGATTTTTAAGGCTGACGGTGGTGGTCTATAAACAATTGTCTTTAGACTGCACTTTCATTATAAGTGATAAGTATACACATCAAAAACAATATAAACATATATATATATATATATATATATATATATATATATATATATATATATATATATATATATATACATTTGATACACACGTACGTATATATACATACAACAATACAAACACACATTATATGAAACAGTATTAGGAATGATTATACAAAATAGAAAAGAAAGTAAGTGAGAGTAAGTAAGTAATGCCATTGAACATGATTTTTAAAACACTAAGTTTATGGCTTGTCTTATTAGGTGGCTAATTGCAGAGACGCACAGCCTAGACCTGGACGGTAAAAGTTATTAAAAAAGCTATATACACAGGCGTGAGTATTTTGTATTTAGTTGAGAGGCGCAAATTATGTGATACGTAGAGAAATTCAAAGTGTTCCTTGAGGTAACAAAGTGTAGTGGGTAGAAACAATATCCTATAAAGCAGAATATAGGCATTCCATCACTTGAGTTTTTTACGGAATTAAGAGACATGGTCATATATTTACGTAACCCAAATATAAAACATTACAGAAATTTTGAAGGCGCTTGAATTGAATTGACTTTTATTAACTTGCGTGGCAAAGGCCGTAAAATATTGCTCTGCTTTTAACAGAGCAGTCTGGGTTGTTATTATAGTACTGGGGTAAAGTAATCGATATTTTGCGATGGTCTCTCTCGCCGAATCGTATCGCACGTCGTCAGTATAATGAGTAGACGTGTTAGATATAGCTGAAAGTAATTTATGTATATCACGTATATACTCGTCATTGGGGCGAGTTAAGTTAGTACATAGGTACCAGTGTTTGTGAATAAACCTGTTTTTATTACATAAATAAAATACCTTTGAATTATGTAATATAGTATAGAGTAATTCTGCATTATTTCTTTCTTACTGTACATGCATTTTACATACATTGTTTATCAGTTTAAGTGATTTTCTATCCCACGGGAACTCTTTAATATTTCGGGCTCAAAAGTATCCTATATGGTGACCAGGGATACAACCATATAAAATTTCATTTATTTATATCAGTCCAGTCGTTTGAAGATTAGCCTGTACAAGCCTGTACAGACATACAAAAAAATTTAAAAAAAAAATCTAAATTAGTAATTTATTCATTTATTGACCGGCGACTAAAACTCTGGCCTGTATTTTAGGCAACGCATTGTTGCCATACAACGTGGCAACGTGCCCAGCCTTTTTTAAGAACGTTCCCAAATAACGGTGATTTGGCACCCATTCACTATTTGTAATTTTTATCTTTTGTAAATTAAGCTGTAGGTATCATTGGCTATGCTATCAATGCTTGTAAATAATAGTCATAACATTTCATATAATAAATGTTAAATTAAAACAGCTGAGTGCAATTTTAAAAAAAGTATTATAAGTTTTATGTTGAAAGCAATAAATGTCTGAAACATTCAGTCAACCATGGAATGGTTAATGTATCGGGAGGCTATTATGCATACGTCTAAACAAGGAAATGCCGCATTGTGCTAAAACAACGCCCAAAATATCCATACTATACGTTTACTTAAACACAACAAACTTAAACGTCGGCAGCCTAGATCGTGGTAACCCACAAACAAGAATATGCGCGACCGGCAGGTATGCGAAAGAATCTGTAGATGATTCGATCTACATAATTAAATACCGTTTATGATAATGGCGGCAGGTTCACGTAACTCGCCATTTCGAATTCGGCATTTTATAAAAAACTACAATTTACTACTCAATAAAATATAGATGCACTTGTCTATACTCTAAAGATGCTAACCAGTTATCACGGCAAATTTATTTCTTGTATATGTATATAACTTATGTGTATATTTGTATATATAGTATAGTTATATATTTATTATTAAAATGTATGTAATCGTACAATAATTACCTATACCACCATCGCCACTCCTAAGCAGAATATTCTTGCCACGGTTGTCTGGAAGAGATCGCTTTTTAGCGATACGAGCGCCCTTTGTACCCAATTAGAATCGTTAGAGTTCGTAAGCTTTTACCCTCAGAGGGTGCCTCCTATTAATTGCCTGTCCGGTATTTAATAGTGCACACGGGTACGCGAGCCCGAGGTCCTCCACGCGACCACTGTCACTTTCCCTTTGCTCCGTGACAGTGGTGTCCTCCCCTTCTCCTCCTCCTAATATCCTTCCTCATTATTCCTTACCTCAGACCTCACCTTTTCACTATTCCTACCCAATCCTGGTTTCCCTTTACGGGTTGTGGAGGTCGGGCGGCAGCCGCTCCATCTAAAATCGTCTAAAGCCGCATCAAAAATGGTTAGAAATAGGAATGTTCTGGGTATGGCTAGGGCGTCGCCGGAAAACGACGCGCAGGCACATCGCCCTACACCTGCGATAAGTGGGCAAGGGCTACCGTGTCATGGACGGGCACGGCTAAAGACACGAGTCCACACCCAGAGAAAGAAAATCCGCTTCGCATCGTGGAACATTGGTACGCTGACCGGACGTGCTAGGGAACTTGCCGAAGTACTCTCCAGGCGGAAGGTGGCAGTGGCGTTCCTGCAGGAGACTCGTTGGAAAGGCAGCAGATCCCGGTTAATTGGGAATGGCTACAAGCTGATCTACACCGGTGCTCCTGGTGGGGAGAACGGAGTTGCGGTAGTGCTCTCCGAGGGGTTCCAAAACAACATTCTGGAGGTGAAACGCTTCAGCGACCGACTTATGGTCGTGTCGGTCCTTATCGAAGGGGTTGTTACCCATTTGATAAGTGCCTACGCACCACAGGCTGGTTGTAGCGACACTGATAGAATGAGGTTTTGGAACCAAATCGGTGATGTGCTTCGTAGCATCCCGCTATCACAGGGGGTCGTTTTGGGTGGTGATCTGAACGGTCATGTAGGTGAGACGTGTGAGGAGTTTGAACGTGTTCACGGTGGTTTTGGATACGGTAGCCGCAACACAGAAGGGGAGGATATCCTTAGAATGTGTGCGGCTGCGGACCTCGCCATCGTGAACACGTATTTCAAAAAGAAGCCGGAACACCTAATCACCTACAAGAGCGGTAGGCACGCCACCCAAATCGACTACCTACTCACCAGGAGACACCACATCGGCAAAGTAGCCAACTGCAAAGTCATACCAGGAGAGAGTCTCACTGCACAACACCGTCTACTTGTCATGGACCTCTGCGTGAAGCCTAAGCACAAACCCGTCGAGCATTGCCGACGTCAAGTTAGATGGTGGCTGCTTGATGAAGGAAAATCCCAGGAGTTTGCCTCATCCTCCGTGGGGATGTGTATTGGAGATGATGGTGAACTAGTTCAGAGCCACTGGGACAAGATTCAGGCAGCCATTACTAACACGGCGAAAGCAGTGCTGGGTGTGTCTAAGGGTGGACGCAAGTGTGACAAGGAGACTTGGTGGTGGAACGACACAGTCCAGAGGGAGGCTAGGGTGAAGAAAGCCCTCTTTAAAAAGTGGCAAGCGTCCAGATCTCCTGAAGACCACGACGCATACAGGGCCGCGAAACGTGCCACTAAAAGAGCTGTAGCCAGGGCCAGACGAGACCACTTACGACCGTTGTACGATAAGTTGGAATCGTCTGAGGGGCAGAAGCTAATTTATAAGTTGGCACGTTCGAGGGTCAAAGCAGCACAGGATATTTCCAAGTGCCGCTGTGTTAAAGACCCTGGCGGCAACCTGCTATGCGAGGACCACGCGGTGAAGGAGAGATGGCGCTCTTATTTCCACGAGCTGCTAAATAAGCAGCATAAAGAGGTGCAGCCACCGGACCTCCCTCCGAATCAAGGACTTGTGCCACCTGTAACGTCTCAAGAAGTTCAAGAAGCTCTTCGCCGCATGAGGAATCGGAAAGCTGTCGGAGCCGATGGAGTCCCCATCGAAGCCTGGAAGGCGATGGGTCCTCGTGGTGTGGGCATTTTGACAAACCTTTTTAACCGTATACTCCTCACCGGTAATATCCCGAGCCAATGGAGGCTGAGTGTTATCACTCCAGTCTACAAAGGCAAGGGATCGGTGCAGGAGTGCGAAAATTACCGCGGTATTAAGGTAATGTCCCACACCATGAAGCTCTTTGAGCGGATAGTCGACTCACGGATCCGGCAGGAGTGCACTGTCTCGGAATGTCAATATGGGTTCCGCCCTGGACATGGCACCATGGACGCTGTTTTTGCCCTAAGGATCATCATTGAGAAATACAGGACGAAGAATACGCCTCTGCATTTCCTGTTTCTGGATCTGCAGAAGGCCTTCGACTGTGTTCCTCGAGTGATGATCTGGTGGGCACTGAGGTCCAAAGGGGTGCCTGAAACCTATATTGATATTATTCGAGACATGTACCGTGATTCCGATTCCATAGTTCGGACCGCTGTTGGGGACACTACACCATTCCCTATAACCGTCGGAGTGCACCAGGGATCTGTCCTCAGTCCGTTTCTGTTCAGCGTGATATTGGACGAAGTGTCCAACAACATCAGAGACCGACATGAGCAACCACCATGGTTGCTTATGTATGCGGACGACATCGCGCTGGCAGATGCGGATAGGGCCCGCCTGGTGCGACGTGTGAATGCGTGGAAGGAGTCGCTTGAGAACGGCGGTCTAAAACTAAGTGTGGCGAAGACAGAGTACTTGGCTTGCAACGTTACGGATCCCACGTCCGTGCGTATAGGCGAAGACACGGCCGAGCGCACGGACCAGTTTAAGTACCTGGGATCTGTACTCAGCGCGTCCGGGGACATCGACCATGACGTCAAGGCTCGAATATCAGCAGCTTGGGCCAAGTGGCGTGAGGTGACAGGTGTCATTTGCGACCCCAAAATGCCGGTTAAGCTAAAAGGACAGGTCTATAAATCCATTATTAGACCTGTTCTTTTATATGGTAGTGAAGCGTGGCCTGTACTTGAGCGACACAAGCAGGAGCTGCGTGTCACGGAAATGAATATGCTTCGGTGGATGTGTGGAGTCACGCGAAAGGATCGTGTCAGGAACTCCCGCATCCGCGGCAGCCTTCACGTCCGTGACATAGCAGACAAACTGCAGGAGAGTCGCTTGCGCTGGTACGGCCACGTTTTACGGAAACCGGCTAGTTACGTGGGGAACAAATGTCTAGCCATGCCGCCTCCGCCAGGTCCCGGTCGAAGGGGTAGGCCCAAGAAATGCTGGCTTGACGTTGTGAGGCATGACATGCGTACCAACGGTCTCAACACAAGGGATGCCGAAGATCGCGCGAAGTGGAGAAGAAAAAGTAGGAAAGCGGACCCTGGGCGTCGAAGTGATCGCTCCGAACGCAACCGGGATTTAACGCTCGGATGATGATGATGAGAGTTCGTAAGCTTTTCTTGATGGTGTACAATAAACTGTTATCTCTCTATCTTAAAAAAATTAACAAAGAGTACCTGGAAAACTTAGAACAACAACTACATTACATTACTTCTGAATACAATAATGAACTACGTTTTAAATAATAAAATGTTGTTTTAAAGTCTAGAACAAAATTAAATACATCCTTGAAGCTCTTGCATGTCATTGTGCAGAACACAATATAAGGTTCACAAACAGAGCTGAGACAGGACAGTGTTACGCTCTCGGTCAGCTGCTGTCCTTACTCATAAGCCATCTGTTGTGTAACATAAGGTGTAATACATGTTAAAGTTTTGACTGGACCTGCGCAAATTCACAGAACTAATTTTACTCGAAGCGCATTTTACTTTTGCACGTAAGTCTTACACCTAGTATTTGCCTATATCAAAACTCATGACAAGAGTGAATAGTGGTATTCTTTAGATTATAGATTGTAGAGGATTTATGGGATTATTAAGATTTTCCCCTAAGGTGTCGAAACCTAGTAGGTAACAAACATACTTTTAGACCAATTCTATTTTGAGTATTTTGAGAGCAAGCATTCATTCACACCGCGCTATCCTATTTTCTGGCAAAAGAAGTAGCCTATGTAAGTTTCAGCAAAATTGGTAATTACCGTGGTTTTATCGTAAAAATGTAATAGACAGCGTAACTTGCACATTCAAATTTACACTTTTTATTGGACAATTTTAATTTTTAATATTCTTCTTATATGGAAACACTAAATTAGTAAAATACATTTAAATTAAATTCCACCCTGTTGTAGTAGTATTTTAGAAATCGCAAGTATGTATGTTATTGGAATACACAATGATCGATACGCACCAGAGGATACACTTAAACAAAAGGTGAGTCATGTGTACTATCATCAGCAAATGAATCACGAGAACTTTATTGCATTTAATTTACTTTGTTTACTTAATTATTCCTGTTCGAAGCATGGCGTGGCTTGGGGGACCCTCGCTAACACCATTGATCCCCTCTGACACACTGTGGATATTAATGCATTTAATAAGTCTCCTAATTCTGAATAATTACGACATGAGAATCAGTCCGCAGACGCTACGGCGTCAGTCGAATGCCGTTCGTACCCGCATACTCTTTATTGGATATATTAAGCTCAACCGCGACCACTGTGGTTTTATTACGAGAAAACTAGCCAAGTGCGTATCGAACTACGCACAATGATGGGCTTCGTAGTAACGCCAAATTTCTATATCGATTTTACCATTTGGTCACGCCAATGTCCCACATATCAAAACCTGCTCGATGTATTTTGTTCAAGCTAATTATTATGATCTTAAAAGCGCGTTTTACACCAACTATTGATCAAAAGAAAACAATCGTTATCTTTGTCATTTGCAAGATCTATCTAATAATACCTCCGCTTGTGTACCGATTTTTTTTCATCTCTCAGTTACATATGTATTGAGTGCTTAAACTACTAGTAAAAGTGTTCCCAAAATCAGTAAACAGCATTGAAAAAACAAGTCTTCGCAACTTAATATGTCGCTGGTTTAAAATGATTGTGTTGTATAAAATATACACAAAGGTTTCGTTTTTGTCATTTTACTACGGAATCCTAAAAGGCTTTGTCCTACATTATCCGTGAGTCTGGGAGGCGCATTGCTGAGGGTCGGTATGTTAATCCAAGATAATCTCGGTCTGCGAGTCTCGTATCAAATGTTACGCACGCTACCTGACGCTTATTCAACGATAAATTGAATGGCTTCCCTCGACGACAATCGTTCGTAACGTGCGCTTGCGCGTCATCATATCCAGGTAGACATTTTTTATTTCCAGTCTAAAACTCTACACGGCAACAATGGCAATTTACATGAATATCTTGGCTTTAAGTAAATACAGAAAGAACAAATTATTGTTAAAATCTAAGCATTAAAATTATTAGAGTTGGTTATTAATTCTCAACGTAACGTTTTGTAAAGAATTATTTACGGTTCTGGCTGGAAGTACTTTTAAAGTAAACTTATTTATTTTTAATTTAACGGTTAAATCAGGGTTTAAACAAATTATAGGATTTTGACTGATACCTCATCACGGAGTTACTGTGGTCTCAGATATGAATTTTGTAGCAAAAAGATATATTTATTAAACAGATTTTAAACAAAATCACACAACAACACAACCCTTGCTTACAAGCAATAAATATCTATATCCCATAAGTAATGTTTATTTTATAGATGGCCTCTGTGGTTGAGCGGGCTAAGCCTTTGACGGCCTTTCACTGCAACCCAGAGGTTCCGGGATCGATTCCCGGTATAGTAAATTTCAGAAACGTATTTTCTCCGTTATTTACCTTGGTCTGGGTGCCAGGTGCCAGGGATCGGCCTCAGAGTGGTCCGTTGTATACTACCCATAACACAAGCGTAACTTGCTTAATTTGGGGATATACGATGTGTGTGTTTGTCTGCCGATTATTTATTATTTATTTATTTTAAATACATATTATACATTTTAGAAACTAAAATGGTACTTCTAAACTTGACCCTTTCAATTGCTGCTAAAACCCGAGTTATTTACTCTTATCTATAAAGGTTTAGGCGTTGTTGCTAGTTGCGTGTCTGCAGCCCTTAATGTCGATACAAAGGTCGATGAAATGGGCCAGACCGGCAAAACTTCTGCGAGTCAACAACCCCTATTAAACGCTGTACCCCTCACGCCATAAACTTTATCAATATATTAAAATCTAATGTTCATTTAAGAGTTATTATTTTATGAACTTTCCCCATTTTTCTTCCTCTGTCTGACAATTATTGATTTCGACTATTTCTCTTATCAACCTTCTTTATATTCTGTCGATATTTGAGGAACTCAGTTGTTAGCTCATTGGCTCCTGCCTCTCGACATCCAGACATCGCTTCTATTCTTCATAAGTCTCGTGCTAAAGAAAGCGTTATCAATGATGTTCTACCGTTGTAATCCTCCTTAGATATGCGGTGACCGTTCGATCAAAATTCTCTTTTCCCTTATGCGTTTATGTCACATAGTGAATGAACGCAAAATTCTTGCTTTAACAATATGCACCGAGAGGGATTTACTCGAAGGGTCTTCGCAACTTGCACAATACAGACCCAGCAAAACCGATAATACGATTATCGTGCATTGTGTTGCATTGAACAGAATTTCTACACACGCAATACAAATAGCTTCACGGTTAATTAATCGGCGACGAAGTGATATGTCGAGAATACTTCTATTTTATTGATAGGTATGTGATTTGTCCTCTTCTTAATAAAGCTCTTTTGATGTGTAAAATGTTCATTTCAAAGTAGTATTTGAATACCAATTCGTTAGGGTAATTTTAAATTGCTAGAGGGTTGATATTGACGCGCCCCGATGGCGTCGAGTGTCGCGCCATTGTCGCGGCATACCGACGCCTCATATAGTAACTATTGGACAGACATGACTAATATCTAGAAAGCTAACTAGTGACTAAATTACAGGGACATGTTTGGAACATTAAGGGCTATTGTGGATTTTGTATGCCATGTCATTTCTCCGTCAAAAATTATATCATTCCTTAAATGTCCTTATTCGGATTTAGGTACCTATTGGAACGGAAGATATAACCAGTTAAGCTTGTCCTGGATGGATTAGAGAGTATTAAGCTTTGGTAATCTCAACATGCAAGTACCCTCACAATGTATTTCACCACTATCAATCAACACGAGATATTAATTAATATACTATGGTCTTAAGCCTTAAAAACTACCAAAACGTTTTACGCCTTCTTACCCATTTTTGAAATCACGGTATTAGAATAAAACTTCTAGACTTTTCTACCTATTTTCATAATATTTTACGTCACTATCATTAAAACAAGAATCTTAATGTATTATTATATAAGACTATTTACGTAAATTAATTTGTTTACCAAAGCAATCAAACATATTTTTTGCATTACTCTCCAATTTATTACTATAAATAAAAACAACAATAGTCTTTTCTTGTGTATTGTGGCGTAAACGTAATTGCCCTATATAATCTTCTGGGTAGACAACTGTCCGCTGTGTCCCAGCTTGCTTTAATTACGACTTTCTTTCCAACCGCAATACTTACTTGTGATAAATAGAAAGTGCCATTTTCTATTTAAACGGCTTTAGATTACATCGTAATCTATTATTGTAATGAATGTTCCGCGTTTAAATATGACATTATCTGCAATTGAAAATTGACTCAAAAGAAAGTGTTTGCTCTTTCTAATCCTTAGCGGGTTTCAGAAGGCCATTACTATTCAAAGTGTGCGCTATCGTATAAGTTAAAACTCTCCTTCCGCTCGGCGGCGTTTCCATGAGGTATTTGTTGGTGTCATGTATTGAATTGCTTGTATATATTTATTGATCGTGGAAGTGGAAACGACACCTCTTATCGCCTCCGCATAATATTGCCATTAGCAATAAAAAGTTTCCAAGATACCGATTCTATTAACATTATATTTTCAAGTTCTTTGCTTGGTACAAAATATTCATCTACTGAAATCTTCCATGGATCAATAAAATTATAAATGTAAATACATTAAGATGACAGAGCCATTTCTACTAATAAATGGATTCGACTTGAATATTAAAATATAAGATGAACATGACTGTCTAAGCATATTTTAATTACTATGTCTTATTCATAGAAAGTTAGCGTTATATTGAACGCTTATTTATGGTTCTTAAAGAAGCGTTAAAACTTACTCTAACACTGAATGAGACCCTAAAGACCATGCATATAAACAATAATAATATACAATCGGAATTTTAAAATTAATATAAAAAAAATTCGTTTCTCTAACTTTTCACATTATATAAAACTGTAAATTTAACTACGTATCGAATATATTGAGGTATAATAGGTTGTATATGTTGTAATTAATGTTGAAAAATAGATTCTAGACCTATTAATCTTATTTTATAGAGTAAATGTCTATTAATATTATACTCAAGTTAACACCATTTATTGTAAAAATCTACTGTTGTTCAGCCCTAAAAAATATTATATTCTGTTAATATACTTTCATATATATTGAAAAGTAAATAACTAGCTGAGCTTACCTACTATATAAATGTTACAAAGAATTTTGCACTAAATACCAAATAACTTTGTAACAATAGAGAGTAATAAAGAGACTGAATAAATGAATACAATAGACTTTTGCACAGATAAGAAGACTTCTTGGCTATATCAGTAATTGTTTAAATTCTTCTTGTAAAACTTGTTTAGAGGAACGTTTTGTTTGCTAGGGCAGTTTTACAAATAAATCTATTTCTTACTAGCCATAAACCTTTTTGAGGATTAGGATACAGAGCAGGTAACTGGTTCTTTGATTTTATCACCCACAAATTACGTACAAGGTCCATAAGCTCACAAGTCGAATATTCTCGTACTTCGCTTTGAGAAACCAATCACTAAGAAATAAGCCGTTGATGTGCGTAGCGATGTGAGTATAGTATTATAGGTCCCTCCCTATACATAAAGTTGGAGTGAAGTGACTGATCTCAAAATAAATGCCAAAATTTAATTGTAACTATTATTAAGCGATGCCTATAAATGACCGCTCTAAGAAATTTGAAAAAAAAAACAAATTCTAAAACAACTCAACGGATTTCAATAAAATGTTCAGGGCTAAAAGAGGGATTTTATCTTAAATTACGCATATATAATGGTATATCAGCGACGTTAAAAAGAGATATATATAGTATTCCTCGCCAAAGCTTAGTGAATATATAAAAGTGTTATTTCCCCAAGTCAGAGCTTGATTAATATACACGTATGGGATGCATGATAAACTTGTATAAACTAGCTATCCAAACGGGTCAAGGACAAATTCAACTGCCAGGGTCGAATGCATACACGAGCACCCAACCAACAACGAAATAATATAAAATAATTTACGTGCATCGTACAAAGGAAGTTCCTTCTTTGCAATCTTAAATTTATGCATCCACCTGTCAAACGCCGCTACCAGGCTTTAAATATCGATAATAGGTACATACCTATATCGAAGCCTTACAAAACATCCACTTCCATGTCATAGGATACCGGTATTTGAAACGGATATTCGCGTAACCCTTTCTGCAACAAAATCTTTTTTTACGATCGTACCTACTCTAATTGGCACGCATACATTTACCATTTTATGGATTTGGCTTTAAATTGTCATTGTTTGTTCAAAACGTAAAAAATCACGTATAATAAGTAAATTTCTTTCTGGTGCTGGTAACACTCTCTTGAATTTTAATATTAAAATTGGAGTTTTTGGCGGGAATTGAAAGGAGATGTTGTGCTGTGCAGTATTAGTATTATTTTCCAAAAATGTACAAAATTTCTCTAAAACGAATAGTTTTAGGATATTGATCGTTTTTGAGTAGTAATTATATGTTTTGTGAGAAATGTGAACTGTATAGCCAAATGTGGCCTTTTGAGTTGTCACAAGAACTCCGTTGAATGGCACCAGCTGATAACCTACAGTTCAGCTGTGCTACACATAGTCATAAGAAAATGAAGAAACTTTATTGTAAACTAAGATCTGGCTGCCAAGCCATAAACCTAAATAAATAAAATAATACTATTAAAATAATAGCGAATGTTAAAACTTGCATAAAACTGATTTCAACTAATAAAGCTTACATTCACATATTATTATGAACATAAAGTTTGCTTATGGAACCCCTCGTCTGGTCCCATGTGGCTATACAAAGTATTTTCAAATTCAAATTAATTTATATATTATTTACTAAAATATGGTACATGAATACGAGATGACACAAGGATACAATATTTTTTCCCATGGGACGTTAATTTTTTTCTTAAGGTTATTTAAAAATATACTAGTTACTGAAATAGCCTAACAATACATCAGAGCATGCATGCTTTAATACTTTAGATGAATTAAAACACCACCAAAATGCTAGGCTATGAGAATGAGGAATAGACTTTCATCACATCATGTCAGCCTCTGTTCTTCGCTTAAAAGACGCAAAAATTGTATCAATAAAAGTTACGGTTATCAAAACAATAAAACTGCAAGAATGTTATCATTATAATAACGGATCACAATGTAATTTTTCTTAACGAGTCATCAACCGCCAAAAAGACTCAAGGGATCGGCTCATGGTAACAACGTCTTACCATGTCTTATATTTAATTACTTCTAATTGTAACCAAGCTAATGTACGTTAATTACGAGAGCAATGTGAATTGACGTTGGTATGAATGACTCACTAATCATAGACGCGTAGGGTTAGTTTGTATGCTAAATAAACACAGAAATCCATACCAGAATTCTTACCTCAATCCCAGCCGCGTGGAATTTTCTAGATCAAAATAAATGAGTTTCGACAAAACTTTCTGCTCTGAATAATTCATTACACGGTTACGTTACCAAGAATATAAGTGAAATAAGAGAATTGTAAGATGAACAAACTTGTTTAATCAAATCATCATAAAGAATGTTTTCGCGCACTCGTAGTACAGTCGCACCGAGTGGAATTTCCGTATTCGCGTACTTTCTGTGTCATTTGTATTCAGTAATTGTGCGTACCACCGACACACGTGTAATCTAATAAACAATAAACGTAATGCAATCGTTCTACACGTCTGTCTGTCACAGGGTAGGTAGAAGCTAAGGACCTTTTTGCCAGGGTGAAAATGCTTTATCCACATCGGCCGAATACGAACGCTGAAACTCGTGAGTGTGGTGACTCTCATCTGCATACGCAATTCACCCTTGCCCTGTGTTCCTCGAATTGTCTAAGGGAGGTTCATAGGAGAATAAATATACTCGACTTGTTACGACGTTTATAATACAGAGATATCTCGTTCGCTTCATTAAGTAGATCAATCTACTCATACAGTTTCTGTCTGACTTTTGTGGAAACCTTGGGCAATATATTCATAATCAAGAGCAGACAAACAGCTCTTCTGACAGAAAATAGTCACCGTTGCCAATGAAAATATACAATCTGTCTTAAAAAAAATAATAACTTGAATCTGAAATGTTTACCATATCGTATCGAAAATAGACTTACACTATAGAAAATAGACTAGATACTTCTGTATAAAACTTATTAAAATAAAAACTTGGGATATAAATAGAATAAGAGATAAATATAAAGCAAAAAACATTTTTTAGCTACACGTGTTGCTGAGGAGTTTCTTGCCGCTTCTTCTCTTTAACAGCAATAACACGTTGCGAAGCGGTGTACATAGACTAGGAAGTAAAATTAAATTTTAACATACATGTATGACCTTCAAAAAGTTTTCTCCAGTGGAACTTATTTTGAATAAAAACTTTTGAACTTAAAATTTGAATTTAGAAAACATTAGCCGAAAGTCGTATAGTAGGTATTTATTATGCAAAGTAAGTTTTCAGACAATCATCGAGTTGATCGGCGGCAATTCGAGGAAATGATGGTAGTCATCCAATATTCGTCGGGGTAATTTCGCCATTATCAATCGATAAACTTTTATCATAGGCATGTTGTTTTAGTATCCTTTTATAAATCACCTTAACACGTAACCAGTTTATTAGTTACCGGAAGTTGAGCTGGCTGCGACAATTATTAGTGATTGTATGTATGAATCAGTTATATTTTACAAAGCACTGACGCATCCATGTGCCCTCTTTACATGTCAATTACAAAAATGCATACAAGCTACGTGTGAATCACATACAACAATATATATATTAACAGAATTATTTAAAATAAAATGTGATCATTAGCTATAAAAAAAAGTTATTTTGATTTCATTACATTAACGATTTAATTAATGACTCTAAAATTTAAAAAGGAATTTGTAATTATTTTTATTATCATTTGCTTAGTTCTGTGCGAGCGCGGGTGGGCGGAATCAAATTTAGTTTTAAAAGTTCTTCTGCAAGGATGGGCTCCTGATACAGCCGTCCTGATGAGTCGTATTTATGGATAGCTGTACGAGGTTTTAGCGGCCATTAAAGTACAACAAAATGAGCGGTGTTCCATTGAAGACAATTTTAGCAGAAATCAGTATTTAGCCAGCAACAATAGACACTGTTTATAAGTGTTAATATCCGGCTAGCGGCCGGCGGCGCTGGGCGCTGACCAGAATGAATACAATGTAACATGCGTGACGAATAAACCAAGAAGCTATAACTTCCGATGGCCACTTGATCGGGTTAATCGTTTTCTTATACGGCCAATTAAGTACTACGAAACGTAATTTTATAAGCTGTTAAGATTTCATGAGTGTTTAAATGGTATGAATGGAGAAAGAATACAGTTTCGGCATTAGGATGCGACAAAATAACCCATAGCCAGGTGGTAGGTTATTTACTGGTCTGGATGGCTACCGTCCCTAGTCTAGACTTCCGCTCTCTCTATAAAGAGGCACAGCACATTGGCAGTACTTTGGTGTTACAAATGTCCATAGGCGATGGTAACCTCTTTCCATCAGGTAGGCTGTCTGCCTGTCTGCTGAGCTCATGCAATAAAAATGATTAAAAGTAGCCTGTGTATTTCTGCGCGTTATTCGTGTAAATCTTCTACGATAGTACTTCTGATACAATTATTCTCTTATTTAATACTAGCTTCTGCCCGCGACTACGTCCGCGTGGTGCGGTTTTTTAACTATCCCACGGGAACTCTTTAATTTTTTGGGATCAAAAGTAACCTATATGTTGACCAGGGATATAAGCTACCATCACACAAAATTTCATTTTAATCGGTCCAGTCGTTTCGGAGATAAACCGATTAATTAACCGATTAACAAACAGACAAACAGAGAAACAAAAAATTAAAAAAAAATCTAAATTAGTTCTATTTCACTTCTTACATCCCCCTGACTCGGTTTTTAGCATTTTTTTCATTGTACAGAAATTTGACCTCTACAATTTTATTATATTTATAGATATTTAATGTAATTAATTTTTTTATAATAATCAAACGTATTATTGACTTTACAGCTACTTGGAAAGTAAGTTATTTCAGTTATATTTAAGTTACTTACATTTTTATGTAACAAATAAAAGTGTTTTTTTTACATATAGCAAGGCTTATGGGTTGTTCAAAGTATGTATGTATATAGTAGTATAAACAGCATTTTAATCACGTAAACATGTATCAATCATTTGGCTACGTTTAATTATAAATTATTATTCAGTTAAGTTATCAACTGTATTTTATTTATTGACATTTCAATCACATCTTTTCGATACCCTGATACGTGTTTCGTTTTTACGAGCAAAAAACTAGTTTGAGATGTGGAACATCGAGTCTAGACAAATAGCTCTACTTCTGACTTAGTATTTTTATTATATTGCTTCGGCAAAGAGTGTCATAAAAAATATAGGAAAAAAAGATAGACTATACTAGAGTGATTCAAACTTTATTTGTTATTCGACCAATGGATAGCACATAATACATTTTTTTGGAGTTAGTTTTTTTATTTGCGTCAATAAAATATATAGAAAATGTAAATTTCTTAAATAGTTGGGCTATGACAGTTAGGGCCTTACTAATAATCGTTTCTTAAATTTAAAGACACTGCTCAGCAACTGATTAGTGAAAATCTTACCCATAAACTCCTCTTTAGTCGAAAATTTTGGGTACAACGTACATGAATCATTCAAATTTCGTTTATCTGTGCTCTTCTTAGGTAAACAACTGGTAATACACGTTTATAAGTGAAGAAAAAGATATTAATTGATTAGGGTCTGTTTCCGATTCTCTTGCTTAAGAGATCCCTAATCGTTACTTAACGAGATTATTACGAGTAAGTCCGTTACTTTGCCAATATACATATCGATACATACATTGTATTATGTTTAGTAATAAGAATGTTATTGTTGTACTAGTATATGCCCGCAACTTCGTCTACGCTTGACTTAAAATTCCACACAAATGACCGCAGCATTTTAAAAATAATGTAAGCTATCGTTTTAGTGAAAACTGCTGGAATAAGCTAATTTCCATATATCCAAACAGGAATATAGATTCCTGGGATAAAAATATCTTATATTTATTATACTAATTTTTCTATGGATCAGTGAAAAATCACTTAGGTATTCGGTTTTTTTATTCTGGCCATTTGAAATAATTCCCAGAAACATTCAAGCGGGATTCCCAAGATAAAACGTAGCGAAGATTTTAATTTTAAATGTTTTCTCTCGATCAGCAAAAACCACATAGAAATCGACCCAGTAGTTTTTACGTGTAACCTGAACAAACAGACAAGGAATCTAACAGAAATTGCATTGTTTTCTCTATTGTTTCTATAGTATATTCCAGTTTTTTTATAAAGCTTAAATGTACTGATACGTCATTTTTAGAATGTTATAATATTATAAACACTGGTTTTTTTTTACTTTTAGATCATTGAAATAGTTTCAATATTATTAGAGGCGGTTCCCATACCATATTACATAAATTGTCTCCAATATTAAGGTAAATGAATATATAGTAAGATATAGAAACGAGCTTTAACGAAGATAGGTTGTGTCCTGGAGAAGGATACAAAAGAATTGATCTTTATTTAAAATAACTAACGAATCATGTTAAAATATTTGAAATAATTACAAAAGTTTTGCGAGTATCGCATAACATATTAGCTAGGTACTTTAAGAAACTCGGGCATTCTGATGTTGCCGGCGATTGTAATTTACCAGGTTGTGGAATAAGTCAGAATGAACCTGGAGACTTACAACAAGTATGATAGCGCACATTCTTACCAACTCGAAACAGGGGGAAATTTTCAGCCAAATCATGCTCCCAACCAAAATTAGGGAGACGGTTTACGTGATGAGCCCATCAGTCTTTAAAAGCTGATTTGCATTTACATCTACTGACTTCTAATTCAAAGGAAGCCAGTGCTGGCTTAGAAATGGCATCGTGTAAATTGATTTGGGGTCAACACAGCGCTGTCAAGTCGGTAGACTTCGTCGTTTACACGATGCCAGTACTAAGCCAGCTGTTTGCTTGAATTATTCGGAAGCTTGGTTTAACGATTAAATTGATATATGCGAATTTAGGTTGTTGGAGGAAATGTCGACACGAATGCGTATTCAAGAAGACTTTAATTGTTTTGTGTTAGCCACTCACAAATATAATTTGCGTGACCCTTTTTGTTGTTGTTACCAGTCTAAGGAATATAAATTGCGCAACCTTTTGCCATTTAAATAATGGTTTTGTGCCATCTCGCGACACCTTGTCGTAGAAACCAGCACTGATTTTCGAATTTGAGGCCAGTAGCTGGTTCAATGTAAATCATCCTTAATAAACTGCCAACTACAATTAAAGATTCAATAAGCCTCGATTTTTTTTAAACCATACTAAAAAGTTGTCGAGCAGCCCTATACTATAGAGGAATTTAATTATTAATAACATAAAATATGTATGTAAATTATTGTAATTTATGATATATGTATTTGTATACATATTATATTTTAATTAAATTATGATATGGTCCTTTATCATATCATAATTTAATTAAAATATACTTCGGTAATATATATAGTGTAGTTCTAGTGAATTTCAGTAGTCACTTCATTAGGCTCACTGCCTGCATGCTAATGTCCGGTCGTCGGTGATGTTTCGGACCACCGTGCGCCAGTCATCCGCTTTAATTGTCAACCCAGGAAGTGAGGTTGCATTCCGCAGATCGCTGAATGTATTACTATGGGGTGACTAAATAAGTGAGTCTCCTCACACAACGTCATGTTTCCATTTTAATTGTGTCCCTACATGACTTTAATAACAATGCTTTTTAAACATAATGGCAATGCAAATTAGTCCGCAAATAGACTATTACTTTTACGCAAATCTTGACCTGATATGGGATGCAGCAGAATGTTTTGCCTAGAACTTATGGGTGATATTTTAAATAATATAATGGTTCCAGTCAAAAAAAGTAAATGATGGTTATAATTTGTAACGAAGAATTATGACAGCTTTATGTTGTAATTCTTAACTGTTTAATAAAATGAGCCTGAATGCTGCCATTAGAAATCTCAGGTTTGGTGTCACTCAAACATGATTTAGATGATGTATTCGCTTGGAGATTATTCTGGAACTGGAATTTATGGATACTTGATACAGGTTCTAATCGTGAATTACCATATATAAAAAGATGATCAAGAGGAGACGCAACTCTGATAAGTTTGATGTAAGAATCACTCAGTATGAAAATTACAAGACTTTAGTACAAGAGGGTTAATAATAATAATTACGGGCTGTAAGTCCAATGTATCGAACGAAATATTGTGGAAAGTCTGGTCATAAAAGCTTCATAGAATATAAATTATTAGCTGTCTTGGTGAAGTGGTGACTGCAATTACGTTAAGTAAACCCCCATTGACATATCAATTTGATTAATTGTAGACTGGGCGATTTCAATGACCTCTCTCCACCCTCATATCTCCATAACTAATATCCATTAAAAACTGTGTATTCATTTCCAGTCTATTAATATAGCACATGGTGTCTCATTTATCGAGTTTTTTTTAATAATCTACACACAAACAAAAGTTAAATTATAAAAGAATATCTATGAAAATTGTGAAAAAGGTTTTGAGTATAATATATTCTGGGTTACCTAGATTTAATACAGATAATAATTTGTTGATTAAAACACACGGTTTTATCGATCTCTCCCAGACCACCTGAATCACAGCTTCTTATCCACCTTTGATACAGAAAAGAAAGAAAACGATTTCATTTGAAGAAATAGCGACGTAATTACATTCCTTAGACATTATTATATAACACAGCATATTTTGAAAATTTGTACGCATTTTCAGCAAACAAGGTTTGCACACAGCATGTTGCTGTGTAGGAATTATATCTAACACAATACTGATTTTCAGTGAAAATCTTCTTTATGGCGTGATATAGGATACATTATTCCGATAGTGAGCTTTAACATACCTATAGATCTAAAATTTAATCAAGGGTGTTGTGTATTAAATAAAAAGATAATTAATTAATTTCTTCTATATTTTAATCTTTTCGTTGGCACACCTGTTCCAAAGCTTGGCAGAGAGAAGAGAGAGCATAGTCTTTGGTAAACCGCGAATTAAATGTTTGGATACATTAATATAAAATTTATTGTTCGGATACGACAAAGGGACACCGCGTGGAAGTCTTTGGTCAGTGTGATTAAGCTAAGCAAATTTTTTGCAACTATTTATCATTTTTAAGCGCAAAATTAAAGCATACGGATATTCTGCATCAAATTTTCTGGAGACTGTTAACAAGCAACAGATGGTTACGTGGTAAACGCTTTTTCGTACAAATCTATTTAATTTACTAAAGACTACAGTTGCTTTCCTGTTTCAGGCGACCTATACATCGTGATCGATATGTTTAGACAAGAACCATGGTCATAATAAAGAGTATTATTAGCGGCATTTGTTCAAATAGGAAACAGACAAGAATTCCTTTGATATCTTACTAATTATCGCTTTCAAAGGGCTGCAGTTACACAACAACCGATAATAGCTACTGATTTTAAAGCATGAAGTTCAAAAACCTACAATTATCTTTTCTTATAACACAAGACTGCTATACTCGGTATTGATTATGAAGTACTCGTTGTACTAACTTTGTTCACATTAAATTTTAATACAGTTTTTTTAGGCGGCGATTATTTAACAGTGAATTAATAAGAGCTTTATTAGACTATCATAGAAGTACAAGTCTAATGACAGTGTAATAACTACATGTGATTCATATTCTCTATGATCTTAGTTAAATGATCCTATTTGACAGCAAGCGTACAAATATGATCATTTATTATCTGTCTAACCTTTAAAGTAGCGTCAAAATGCATGAATTTCAACTGGAATATCTTTTAAGAGGTTTTATCTAAGTTCTTCAAGTAAGGTGTTAAGGACCTGTCTCTGATCGCCTTGTAACCCATAATCTAATCCAAATAGGTATTTCAACTTCTTTTTTAATGCAATTAATAAAATTGCATTCATAGCAATGGAAAACGGGGCTAAATCGTTATCCACTTTAATGGTATCTCATCAGTAATCTGTGATCTTGATAAAGTATGATCGTAAGTGTAACATGTAAAAATGAAGAACAGCATCGTTTAAATATGATCATAGAATTTTACAGATATGAGATCATATTTCTATGATAAGTATATGATAGTGTAATAAAATACCTTTTTTACCGTGCAGGCTGTAAGGTTGGGAAATAAATTACCAATGAGCATCAGAAGTGCAAAGTCACTTACATCTTTTAATAAACTCCTCAAATATCACTATGATCCTATTTGACAGCAAGCGTACAAATATGATCATTTATTATCTGTCTAACCTTTAAAGTAGCGTCAAAATGCATGAATTTCAACTGGAATATCTTTTAAGAGATTTTATCTAAGTTCTTCAAGTAAAGTGTTAAGGACCTGTCTCTGATCGCCTTGTAACCCATAATCTAATCCAAATAGGTATTTCAACCTCTTTTTTAATGCAATTAATAAAATTGCATTCATAGCAATGGAAAACGGGGCTAAATCGTTATCCACTTTAATGGTATCTCATCAGTAATCTGTGATCTTGATAAAGTATGATCGTAAGTGTAATATGTAAAAATGAAGAACAGCATCATTTAAATATGATCATAGAATTTGACAGATATGAGATCATATTTATATGATAAGTATATGATAGTGTAATAAAATACCTTTTTTACCGTGCAGGCTGTAAGGTTGGGGAATGAATTACCAATGAGCATCAGAAGTGCAAAGTCACTTACATCTTTTAATAAACTCCTCAAATATCACTATCTAAATTTGTAAACAGTAATTTATGTATGTGTTTGTAACTCTTGTACATATATTTGTATATACATATATATGTGTATTATTATTAATATATAATATATGATTGTATATATTTTAAACTATGCGCATAGACATTATTATAAATGTAAAATAAATCGCTGTTAGCGATAAGACCGTCAATTTACGTACTAGTTATATGATTGTTAACTTATGTGTATTATGTTCTTGTCTGAAATAAAGAATTTTCTATTCTAATTGAGGCCTAAGGTACAGTCAAGTTCATTAATATATATGCATTGACAAGGATTCAAAATATTGTATGCACTATAATGTTAAAAAATATCTTTACAGTCTGTAGTTCATTAATATATCATCATGTAATTGGTTCAATAATATATGCCTGGACACTTTACAATAATTTGTGACCAGCCATATCATCAAATATAACGCATAGGATTCAAAAATATCTGACTAGACAAATATTCATAAATATCTTATAGATATGAGAATTTCACTCAAATTGTCTTTTTCCTAGAATTCATTTTGCAGTACTTTATATGCAAGTAATAATGCATCGTTGCCAAAACGTGCAACTGCCCATTGGGCAACGTCGCGTAACTAGCTAGCGTTTTTAAGATTCTGATGAAAATGATCTTATAACTGATTAATATCAAAATCAATGTGTTCTCGTTGTATTACTTAACTCGGTACTTGTAGAATAAAGTATACGAATTTAAAAAAATAAGATTTTGGAAAACTTATTTATTTTTCTGTAACTACGAAACTAAAAAAGAACTACTCTTAAAATTATTAACCAAATATTGAAAGGAACATTAACAAAATAAAAACATTTCAATGAACTTTATTACATTTTTATATATAAAAAATAGCTTCTTCTTTCAACTTGTTTCTTCATTGCTGAGGATTATGACTTTGATAGCAGTGAGAACGTTAACTCTGTTCCACGGAGATCGGTACTGTACACAGTGGCTGGCCAAGTTTATTGAAATATTTATGTCACAATCTAGTCAAGCCACCTATTTGGAGATCTACCACAATGTCTCTTGCTTTCAACTTTTTCAGTGACCACAAGTCTCTGCATGTTGCCTGGGTTCCTTCGCGGTATGTGGTCAAAGTACTTCAGTAGTTGTCGGCACACTGCTGATAACATCTGGTGAACTCGGATCTCAAGCTCTTCCAGTATAGAAACATTTGTTCTGTGAGCTGTCCACAGAATTCTGACAATCCGACTCCAGCACTACAATTCAAAGGCGTCGATTTTATGTCTTTAGATACCTTTATAGTCTAGGTATATAAATATGAAAAGACAAGTGGCTGCACAAAGCGTTTTTTTGTCCGCTTTAAAATATGGCTTAGCCAGCGAGTATTAATTTTAAATCTTGTGTACGCTCCATTTACGTCAATTACATTTTGTAAGCGAGTCCTCATTGATTTAATCATTTTGTAGCAGTAATCCCGATTTCTAAAACTATCTCAGATGGAATGAACGTGAGCCTTTAAATTTTCTTGTGTACGAGTTTCACTATTATCCCAATTTTGGATCATTAACCCCCATAGATTCACTATGGAGTTAAGATCTAGGCTACGTGGTGGGATTTTTCCACCAATTGCATATCTTTTTCATAAGTTGTTATTCTAGGTCGACCAAACGACACGTCTTTTTACATCACCCTCTTCCAGCCACCATAAAGAAATAGTATTTCTTGATATTCCCAATTACCCAAATACCTTCCTCACACATACACACTATTTTATGAGTTGTGTGTTCATCAATTCTATACATTTTTAATAATAAATAAAGAAGATGAAATTTTAATTTATCTTTTAAAAATATTAGGTAAATGTCAAAAACTTTATCTTTTAAAAAAAAACAAATGTATCTTTTCGACCAGTAACTAATGTTACCAATCGCAAGCTTTGACTAAAGAGTTTGAAAGGTTTCATAAAGTCTAATGTTTGACAAGTTTAAACGTAAACCGTATTCAAAATATTTATGAATCCATCACTGCATACATAATTATGATCGTAATGCATACATATTATTGAACGGAGTCTGTCACATATAAATGAATCTAAGAGTTGACCACAAATTATTGATTTGTTTGATTGTAAAGATATTTTTTAACATTCTACTGCATACAATATTTTGAATCTAGTCAATGCATATATATTAATGAACTTGACTGTACATAAAATTAATATTATTACTGCTGGCATCATATAGAATTTCGGAGCTTATCAGAGATAAGTTTTTTACATGACCTTCATCATTTGTATTATTCATTTTCCATGCAAATTATAGAGGAATTACAGACCCAGATTGTAAGTATCGAGTAATATCGACTGGCAAAGAGCTATAAGTCTTTTGGGCTGCGCATGACGAAAGGGTACATAAAGAAACAAACGGCATCCGAGTTCAGTACATTTCATAGAAAATCCTAAATTTGCGGGTACGTGAAATTATGACAAACTACTACAGAAACAAACTTAAATGGATGTTATTAAGTCAAACTTCAATGTGAAACGGTTTATTTGATTACATCGCGTGAATAAATTTGCGAATAAGTCCAGAAAGGAATATCAGGGCTATAAATCAAAAACATTCTTAGCAGTCAGCTTATAAGACGCACATATGAAAAACGTTACGGAAATCAATTACGTGCTTGGAACAGGGACAAGCCTTTACCAAAATTAATACGCGCCTAAAGAAATTTTAGCTGTGACAAACATAATAATTCATTTGTGCATATGTATATCAGGATGACCTGCAAACAAATCCATCAACATGAATGGTACACATATATTGTATGTATTTTCAAATTTCTTACTGTACCACGTTTTAAGCAAATGAATGAATTTAAATAGTAGCTATGTGGTGGCTGAAGAGGTAAGTTAGAATTTTGATTTTAGTAGCTGATTTGGCCTACTGTGAAATCTATACTAATATAAAAAGCTGAAGACTTTATTTGTTTGTTTGCTTGAACGCGCTGATATCAGGAACTACTGGTCTAGTTTGAAAAATTCTTTCAGTGTTAGATAGCCCATTTATCGAGGAAGGTTATAGGCTATATATCATCACGCTAAGCTCAATAGGAGCGGAGCACCAATGAAGTATATTTCAAAATCGGGTTTATTTTTTCCTTTTGAAAGCTTCCGCTGTGTGCGCTGCGTAAACGGTTAAGGTTTCGCAAAAATCATGTGTAACAGCTTAACGTACTATTATTTAAAAATATTTTCACGTCCTACGTAAACAAAGTCGCGGACTAAAGTTAGTGTTAGCACAAAGTAACTATTCCACGCGGACGAAGTCGCAGGCAGAAGCCTTTCTATATATAACATCGAAATAAACGATGTGTGAATCTCGCCAATCCGTTTTAGAAATACGTAGCGGATATGCCGCCTATTGCCCTAAAATAAAGCGTCCCGAGATCGGCAGTGATAACTTTATGAATTTTTTAATAAAAAGTAAGGTAAAAATAAAAATCAAATGTGTAAACACGTATTGTATCAATAACGATACCAATAATGTTAGTTGTTTGAGTTCAAATATTTACCCAAATTCCAAGCATTTCACTGATAGCAATGATGGTACCAATGGGGACACAAATGTAAGTATTATGTTTTTTTTGTTAACTTTAATACGACTAACAAACGTTTGTAATAGAAATATTGATAAGAAATTAAAGGTATAACTCCGACAATACAAACATAGAGATATTTGTACAAAATGAATTAATAACAAAACTTAACAATGCAATAATATCCGAAATCAATGTGAAAGACCCTCATTTGGAACACATGCGGGCGACGAGAAAAAAAACATCTACACAACAGTGTACATGACGGTGCGGCGTCACAGGGTAATAAACGGAATATCATATAGTGGGTGCCCGAATGCTGGAGTTAGACAAAAAAAGTGTCGGTAACTCGGAACGTTGGAAGTTGGAACATTAGGGCGCACAGCGTATCGGCGCAAGGGTGCCCTTACAACCAAACTAAATATAGATCCGCAACGACTCCGGTACCGGAATTTAAACTCTAAACACGTTGCGATGGGCTGTACTCGCTCGTCGCTGGGCACAAGACGATTACCTACTACCGAATTGCCTTCCATTTCAAGTTATTGATGTTGCTGTGCTTGACTTACAACATTAACAAAACAATTGTTGTCTAAAGCTGTAATTACCGCTTGGTTTGATATTTGGGAACGATAACAGACTCACGATCTTATAGTAATCTATAAGCCTCTTTAATAATACTTAAGTTTTAAGAACTTTATTTCCCATAAGAACAAGTAAAATTTATTTCACTTAAATGTGATTAAAAATGATTATTAACATAAGTGCTATGCAGTCTTCGTTAAATGTTGCGGTTTACTATTGTATATTATTTATTTTAATAAAAGGTTTTTTAGTTGAATTTTGAAAAAGTCGTTTGCTAATTTATTAAATAACTCAAACTTAATGTTTTTGTCTTATAATTTGTTCGTGTTAGACTTCATTGATATAGTTTTCCTTTTGGGTTTTCACTTATTATATACATATATAGTAAAGTAAGTAGGTATTCGCAACAAAATTGTGTCCAGTAATGTTGGATTTCATACATAACTCAAAATTGTAGCAGACATTCGATTTTAGGTTGACGAAAATCAAAAGGCCCAATAGCGTACTCAGTAAAAACGGAATTGGCAAATTAAAGATGTTCCTCTAATTAAAAGTTAAAACAAAATTCCTAGTAGGTATACATGCTTTTATTCAATTATCGAAGAGCACGGTAAATGGGAGCTATATAAAACAAGCATTAGTGTCGAAAGAAGTGAGGCTCACGGAGATTGGTTGGGCATGGCATGGCGCGGGTGGCAGGGTAGGGGTCGCGCCGTATTGATCCGGATCCGGCCCTCGCCAGACATTACAGGAGCACTCGCAACCCTCACCCCTCGCGCCTCACCGTCGGCTAGGTGGTGCGTCGCCGACACCCGGCCGATAAGCAACCACACCCCTTTTTCATGCGAACGAGTCATGGGATTTTCCAATTCAATTTACTTTCCAATAGAAAAACTATGTGCGGATGACTAAGACCCATCCATATTATAGAACGACGCTCAATTTGAGTCCAGACTAGGCCATAAAATTTTGAACAAGTTTATAACTTCGATTCTTGATAAGGAATCAAATATACGTATTCGTAAAGTCTACACGTGCTAAAACAATCGCATATGGTTATCGCAAGTATTTAAATTTGCAATCCGACTGTGACGGGGATTGATTGCAGATAAGAGTTCCGATAATACGTCTTCGCCTTGTAAACTGCAAACTGAATATTCTGGAGTTTGGCAACTTGTCCGAGACTTTTACTCAACAAAAAAAGTTAAAAGAATGCAACAAGTTTGTTCCCATATAAAGTATCGAGTTGATACGATTATGGGCAGACTAAATGAAGGAGCTTTTTCGTAAGTTCGTTGACACTGCGAACAATGTGCCCGAGGGGCTTCGCTGTTGGTTCGGCAATCGGCACGACTTAGCCTGCAACATCTCCTGAGATGAAACTTTGTACACTAAACACACATGTTCCAGACTCTATTGTAATTTTACAAATAAGTTCCCCAAACTTATTATTTCCAATTTCTATTCATCCAGATGGTATAAGGAACTGAACACTTAATGGAAATTGCTCGAAAATGCCACCATATGTTCATGTTATATTTATATGATGCCATTGTTCGAACATAAAACAATTAAAATAAATAACAAACACATGCACCGATAAACTTTAAAAATATAATTGCGATATTTTTAGATTGTATTAATTAACTGAGTTCAAACGAGAACATTGTTTGAGTTCCACTGCGAATACAACAGAGAAGTGGGAACAGTTGAATGATTAACAAAACAGATAATTGAACAAAAGAACAAACTGCATTTTCGCAAAAATGCAAGGCACATTTTGATACCATTGTTGATTTTGGATGTTTTACGTGACTCATTAACTAGTGGCCCAACTTGAGTCATCTGCGTAAGTTAAATGCAAGCACTAAGTGGGACCGACACAAGAATAAGGTCATGACTCATCCTCCTCAGGCCTGCTCTCTAATTAATCTGTTATTTCACTTATTATAGTGAATTTAATTATAAGAAACATCTTCAGTGGTTTACAAAGTGAAAGCAAAAAATCTCTCAAGAGCTTATTCTGATATTATATTTATGAAAATAAATAAACTATATAACTTAACGTCATGATTATTTTGATTGATGGACGGAGCAGTCGGACGCAGAGCAGCTATGGGTCATGTTAAGATAATAACGTGTTATTACAAAAAGACGACTGAATATACATTTCTCATGTACGTGATGTGTTTTCATAAATAAATCAGCAATCTATCTACACTTTTAGGGTTCGAGACACAAAGGAGCAGAATGGAATAATTAAAAAAAATTGAGCTGTTAACTAAGCCAACAATACTCACAACAAAAGTATATTGAATACGGGTATTGCATACAATCGAAAGAATATGGATATTAGTCACATTAAACGTGATACAAAAGATAATAAAACAACTTAAAAACAATGCTTACATAGTATAAGTTATCAGTATTCTTTTTAACTGTCTTACGTTGTATGTTGAGATATTGTATTAATCATAACGATTATGATGTAATAAATTGAAACAATAATAATATTTATACGCAATTAAGAAACAAAATATTATCGATATTGCAACTGCACGTTACACGAAAGGGTCTATTTTTAAATCTTCTGCAAAATTAGGATGATATTGCAAAATATCTCCCATCAATGATATATGACTGTGCTTCTCAATACGAGTAAGTAGATATAAGAACATTACTTTCTAGTGACTCATAGGAAGAGAGCTATCTCGCGCAGACGCTCTCAATAAGGAAGAAGGTAATAAACAAATTCATCTCTCCCATCTTATGTGGCTTCGAAGCCCATTAAAATGCACAATACTGCACTTTGTGCCATAGAGATCTCGGCCCCTGCACCCGAGGGGCGCACGCTATTTTTAGGCATTGAATTGATACACCAACAAAGGAAAGGATGCGAGCAATTAACACGCACTTTACTAACAAAAAGTGCTACAATTACGTAGTGATAAGTGTACGAAGGAATCCACGGCGTTACGATGTTACATGACCCCGAAGCGGAATGCTCCGAGTGATGTAGGCCAGACGTCGGTAGAACATATGCGAGAAACAAAAAATAAAAAGTCCAGCCGTCACATTTCCCATCAACTCCACATACAATTAAGCACTCACGGAATAAAAAACACTCGTAAGAGGCGTGTGTAGGTTCATTGTTCTCGGAAGACATCTTCCACTGATACCGGCTTGACCTAATTGAAGATAATGGTGCGTTATTCACAGATGCGATCCGTTCGAGGAGTATTACGAGAACATGTCAGCCGAATCGGCGGCTGCTCCAAGACTTTGTAGGAGTGCAACACGCTCATGTGTGGAACATAGTTGATGGCATTCCGTAAACTATAACATATCATTAATTTAATAGCGCTATTAAACAACGAACTCTTGTGCGCTGTAACTCCCGAGGCAACTGTCTGGTCATTTGAGATATCAAGTTAACTTTATGCTATTGATCGTATTTTCTACGGATAAAAGAAAACTGTACTTACTAGATAATAATATAATTACTACTAAGTTTATTTAACGTTTCAGTTTATCAGAGCCACATATGAAGTATCGCTCGCATAAATTTCGACAGTATAATTATTCATTTAACTATTTATTTAATTTAAAGGTAAAAACAAACATTAACTTTTATAACGAATACTTTCAGATTCACGTAAACTAACCCATATTCCGAAATAAAAAGTGGCACAATTAATAAACATATCATATCATATTATTGTAGAAACAGTAGGGTAATTTTCATATTTATACCTATATATTAATATAAAATTGCTACTTCTCAGGCAACCTATGCATGTTTAATTCTTTATGTAGAATCAACATTATTCTATACCGCCTTAGGCTAGTGTGCATAGACATACCGACGGTTAAAATAAAATAATCAATAATAATGTTTAGCCATATAGTTTTAGCGATTATTTAACTATATCAGCTAAATATCTATGCACAGCAGCCTTAACGAGAGCAAAAATCTAATACCTTCAATATGATTTAAAAAAAAATAGAATTTCTTTGGGCATATTTTGAAGACACATACGCAATATTTATTTTAAAGCTTACCCTATTTAGTAGACTATATCTAATCTAATTTTTAATTTTGACAGCTAGGGCATTTCTTTGCCACCTCTTATCTTCTGTATATAAGAACAATGTATAGTTAAGATTTTTAGTAATCAATTGCAGTAATTGCTTACAATTAAAGCAAAGCAACTGCTTAAAATTTAAGAAACGTTTATAAGTAAGACCATAAGTTTATCTGGATAAAAGGTTCAATCTAAATAAAATAAATTTCTATGTATGATTGATCAAGGCGAGTTCAAATGTTCGTTATTTGAAGTGTTAAGTTTACCGCTCCTTTTATTTAATATGTCCAAATTGGTGTTATTAATATTTTAGGGCCTTACTTATAATAATCTCGTTAAGAAAGGATTAACCATCTATTAAATAAGAGACTCTTAAGCCCCTAATCAAAAGCTTTTCAAATAAAACTTGCCATATTGCCTCTTAGCAGTCATTTAAACTACCTCTCGATGTTGGTTATTTTTCACAGTTATTTATGAGTTACTTTACCACACTTTACAACACCTCTTATCCTTGAGAGGAGTTTATGGGTAAGATTTTCGTTAATCAGTTGCTGAGCAGTTTCTTAAAATTTAACAAACGATTGTAAGTAAGGCCAAGAATGTTTACACAGCTTATATGGAATCTCGTGGACGGAACTCACACGTTTTTTGCGGTGCAACACAAGACTTGTATGTAGGTAACATCGGTCGAGTAACCTCAGTGGCCAGATTTTCGCTGCAGATGGCGTCGAGTAAGCCGCAGTCATTTACAAATTATTTGACAAGAAGTCTGCTATATTTAATACTGATGGGGTTGAGCTGAACCTAAAGCACCTCAAACTTCTACCTTTATACTATATAGCCACTTCTTAGAATTGTTAAAATATTGTCAAAGAAATCTTTTATACCAAATTGTCATTGTAAGGAATGGTTGAAGGTTTTTATTGCCTCTTTTAAAAGTCATGTTTTGAATAAGTCTTGAATGTAATAAATATCCAGTCAGCAGCGCTATTTAAGAGAAAAATGGTAGACAAGCAACCACACCGGATTGTGTAGGTAGGTATTATGATTTAATAAGGTTTAACATTGACTTAAGTAATGGGTCCGGCTATTATCTTATTCGGTCTTATTGAAGGGTAACGAAAATAATCTTTCACAGTTAAGTGGATATTTTGTTAAGCCTTTAACGAAGGGCAGTTAAAGTTAACGAGAAAAGTGGCAGATAAATCGTTTGTCGCCGGCACAAGTAGCAAGTTGACTCGACCGATGCATTATCTGAAGCACTGGAGCGATAAAAACGAACAAAGAACAATGTCAGTAGGTACTCGATTCCCTTTCGCACGAACCGGGCTTGTTGACCGCTACGGCTTCGGATGACAAAATATTAATTCATTTTTGCCATCCATGCGTCGTCCCCGTTGAGTTGCGCTTCGCCGCTCACATGCACGCATCGGCGCAGTTATTCCATCGGCAATTGAAATCGTATTTCCATAAGCAATCTTTTGAATGAATAATCTACGGGCGAAATCGAATTACGAACAAAGCACTGAGTATATGCTCGCTCATTGAAGAAGTTATGCCTCAGACATTAATTTAGAAATTATGTCCGTTTAACGTAGGCGACCGGCGACCGCCCGTGTGTAAATCCGCTTTAGGGCGCGCATCACCCAATCTAAAACGCAGGAAGGTGGATGCGGGTGTGCAACAGAATTTCAATTGGTACAGAGCTCGGGCGAATAGTCGATCTGTGTCGGGCAGATGTTAATAAACGAGTTGGGCAAACGCGACCCGTTCTTGTGCTGACACCGCGCCGGCTTTTTTACTTTAGCGATATATTATAAATGCACTTCGTATTTCAACGGATTTTATTTAATCTCTCTTATCACTACCCGAAACTGTAATCTGGTAATTTCGATCATAACCGATTCTACAATAAATAACCGACTAGCAATCAGTCAAGTTATTGCAACATACCCGATTGCGCTTGTAAGTTTTACAAAAAACGTTAATAGAATATAGAATAGAATCGTATTAGTTTCGACGAATGTTTTCAAAACATAAGAGTAGTTTCTATTAGTTATTAAAATAAAAAGGGACTCACCAAGCTTTGACTCTGATGAGGACTTCACCCTCTCCGGCCGTGGGCTCGGGCTTCTTCAGGATCTTGACAGTTTTGAGTCCTCCAAAGCCAGTGAGAACGACGGCGCGCATCTCTTTGGGTGGTGGTGATTCCTTTTCCTTCTCCTCGGGAGCCTTCTCGGGCGTCTCTTCGGGCGGGGTCTCGGTGGTGCCGTTCTCGGTGGGGGTCTTCTCTTGCGCCGGGGTGGCGGGGGCATCCGTGCTTTCCGTCATTTTGATGAAGGTGTTCGGGGTGCGATCGGACCGATGCGATTAACGGACGCGTTGGGAATGAGCCCGGACGATAGCGAGTGCAGCTGAACCGGCCGGCGAGACGACGCGTCGCGGAACGAATGAGCCGAGGGAAGGGCGAAGCGCGCGCAGCGGCCACACGAGGGTGCCGCCGGGCGAGGGGCTGCACCGCGCAACGCACGAGGGGGGGCGCGCAGGGGTGGACGGCGGGAGGGGGGGCGCCGCCACCGCGCCGCGAACAGGTGGCCGCTGTGCCGGCCGGCCGGTTTTCTACTTTTCTCGTCCCTCGCTCTGTCGCCGTGGAACTGCCCACACATAGTACAGTACAGTACACGGGGCCCTGGATTAACTTTATTGTAAGGCGGTCGATACAAAAAACCTTATTCTATCTATTCATTCAGCTCTATCCTCAGCGTAGCGTCGAGCGACACATCCGAAATTGTACTTAACACGGGAACGTGACTTGGCAACGAGATCAATCAATAATATGATGGCTAATGTTGCACACGCACACTCCCCGATGTTTGGCGATCGTGAGCCCGTGTTTACCGTCCAGGCAACAATTTGGTCTCGAAAACCAAATATACTGTGTACTTACTTGGAATAATTTTGGGAAACATTCACAACAGTTACTCGAATAGTCTATTCACAGCTCCGACGTGTTGACTTTATGAATATAACGAGAGAATTACATGAGCAATATTCTGTCAAAAATGTATACGATTTCATAATCATTTCCACTACATATAACTTAGATAAGTTAGTTTCGTTTCTTAATTTACATGATTATTAAGGGCCGAATTTTTAATCATCAGAAAAAAGTTATCCATCAAACAAATTATAACCAGACTGAATGTAAAAGTGAAACAATTCAACTGTTTTATTTGTGCAACTCTAATGTTTAATTTGTTCAAGTTTTATTTTATCCTATAACTATAGCTTTATCTGTCGAATGCATAATCGGTCCTAAGAAATAAAAATGCTCATCATAGGTACTTATTTAAACAAATTATATTAAAAGTATTGTAAAAATATACATAAAATAAATTAACATCTAAGTTACATGTCTTTCATCACTTCCTGATGACACTTCATCATCGGAATAATAGTCATTATCGTCTTCATAGTATTCTTCATATATATCCTCTTCTGGATCTTCTGCGTCGCTGTCCTTTGGTATCTGCCAGTCTTGACGAGAGTCTCGTATACTTTTCTGGAGCTGCTGTTGTAATATCTGCAACAAACAAATACAGAATAAAAAATAGAATAGGCAATACTTTATTTTACAAAATGTTAAATAAAAACAAAAGACAAATTGGACCTACTTATGCAAAACAGAACCAATCCAAAAACATGCCAAAATTGCGTTAAGGATGCAAAATGCTTTCAAAATGCACCTTCCATCGACTCAATAAGAATCGTAACGATCTGAGAACATTACCATAAAGTAGCTACCCACAAAACTTAAAGAGTTATAATAAACTAACAAGATCCATGACCCGTGGTAATCCACTTTGAAATTATTTACATTAAAATTGTACTTGAATATATAGGACAAAATATTGCGAAATATGCGGCAAAATATAATATAATATAATATTTTTCCCAAAATATACATTTTCTATGCAAAATTTTAATAAAAACGGCTTTTTCTCAAAACTGTCAGTATGTGGGTTTGTTCCATTTTGCATAAGTAGGTCCAATTATTCATGTTCATATAAACGAAAGTACGCTACTATACCATATCATCTTTCTCTTAAAAATCACAACATAAATGCTTTTAACTGACTTCCAAAAGGAGGAGATTCTTAATTCTTTATGCTTTTTTCATATGTATGTTACGCGTATACAAGCTTTATTTAGAAAAATGTAGGCTCTCAGCGTTTTTCAATAAGGGTTACCCTTGACTGGATTTCTCTGGGATCCCACTCATCAGAATCTGACTCGGTGAACATGGATCATCTCGGCAGTATGTTCTTTCGATTAAAAAATAATTCAAAATTAGATCTACAATTGACGGAGAACTCGCGTGTAAAAAAACTAAGCCCCTGAAGAAAATGTAATACCTACACGCTATACAAACTTATTTTCCAATATTATAAGCGTACGGTGTTCTCAATATAATAAGGGTTATGCTCGATATCCCTAGAATGCGATCCACTCATCAGATACTGACTTGGTGACAATGGGACTACTTCGGGAGTGTTAACTTACGAATAATGAAAACAATTTGAAAATCGGTTAACAATTGAATTTGGTTAACAATTTTCGTAAGCTTCTCTAATTCTTATAATCCACTCATCAGATACTGACATGTTATTATGACCATGTCAGGATATTGGGACCAAGTCGGAGTACAACCTTTTGGATTAAAAGAAAAATTTGAAAATCGGTCCACAATTGACGGAGAAATTGAGTAACGAACATACAAAAACCAGACGAATTGAGATCCTCCTCAACTCGGTTAAAAACCAATTTGCAGCATTCTTAAGACAACCATTTTTTATCTCATATAATTAAGTTCACGTTCGGTCACTATTTTCATCTGATGATTAGTGAAAGCGCGGTGAAAATTTAATGATATTCATTCTTATCTAGAAATATCGAATAACAAAACTAACTATCCGTACTTACAGAAATAAAGTCGGTAAATCAATAGTTACCTATTTTGCATAACGCACGCAACGTACATTCAGCTTAATCCGCAAACACCTGATTAGCATTAAACGTTAGTTTAAATCTCTAATGCTAATCTTAAAATCTTAGTTTTATGTGAAAATGATTGACTTGAACCAATTTTTATTTTGTATATAAATAGTTGATTGAGTTTGTTGGAATACTTTTAGGTTACTTTTATTTTATAATATTTATATGTACTAATATTATATTATAACCTGCCAAGCCGCCTTGGACGAGCGTAGCGGGTATAATGTCCGTTATCGTAGTAGTAGGCACGAGCCCAGCAGTAGTAGAAGGTTTATAGACAGTTATATTTTATATCGGAAAGAATATTTGTGTATATTATTTTATACTTTAGAAATACGTTTTAAAAAAACAAAAATTGAAGACAAATATTATGTAAAAGAACTTTTTAGACGCTTACACTAAAACTTTTTTATAGACCTTGTTACTGGGCAATTTCTTATCAATTCTTCTCCTTAAATGGTGATAACACCTTACGACGTGGGTTATACAAGTGACTTGATTTTTTAAGCTATATGTATTAGCCTCAAAAATATTCTCTAGTGTTATAAGTAACTGAATAAAAAAAAAGTTTTATTTTTATCCATACAGTACGAAATACAAAATGAAAGCACTTCGTGAGTCGGCAAACATTATAATGAATTAACAACCACATTTCTATGTGTGTATCTCAAAATTTCTTTCGTGCTTGGTTTATACTAACTGTCCCAAAAAAAACATACATAAAAACATGCCTGTCCATAATAAAAAATAAAATGTTATAAATGCCAGGTGATGAACCAACAAAAACAGCTGTTTCCTCACCTGGCGTTTTTTATTTTAGCAAAAAAGATTTAAAAAAAACATTTCAACTGATACCTAAAGTCCTTTCGTATAATTTTTCAATTAGTACCTTAATTATGATCAAGATTTTTAAATTTTGGCATTGAAAAAGAATACTATTAGTGACAATCTTCCCATAAAAACGGAAGACTGAAAAGCTTCATAAATAGGGCAGCGGTCAGCCAAATCCACTGGGACAACTAAGTAGGTGTAAGCAAAAGGAGTCAAATAAAGCATTAATTATAGTTTGAAATGTAATTAAAAATTATTTCTACATGTTTTGAATGTTAAATGATAGGATGTTATTTTGTAAATCATGTTTTGAATGTTAAATGATAGGATGTTATTTTGTTAATTGCAGAATTCATTGTAACGTCTTTCCTCGTCTAATTAAAAATATTTTTAAATCATGTCTGTCAAAAGGTTAGGGTTGATTTTTTTTTTAAATTCGTCTTTATTTTCTTTTCTATTATTTATTTTTCGGACCGTTTTCGGAATATTAATTTAGAAATATCTATTTTTTCAAAAATAAAAAACTCATTTTTTTAATTTTATGGTCATCTAGTTTTGTTGGATTTAGGACGTTATTAGAGTTATGCGTATTATTTTTTTTCATTGCTTCAACATTACTTAGAGTGTTTCAAATCTATGAAATGTCTATATAACTATAAATTGAATAACAAAAATATACATCTATGAACTCAATCGTAAATTACCGTCTCTGAGAGAAGTAGCAAATGAATCAGTTATTAAAATCTCCACGATATTGTAAATAGCTAAGTACGAATTTATGAAACGGTATATAGAACACACTGAGATAAAAACTAACTGCTTTCATGTAGATTCTACAAATATTTCGTTTTGGCCAGGAATTGAACACACAGACCCGATTATAAAAACAACTAACATAACTATTGCGTCGGCAGAGCCGTCAAATAAAGTACACATATTAAAATACGATGATCTAACAGAGGTTTTGGTATGCATATTAATTACACCATGCGCATTTATTAAATTCTCTGTGTTCTGTCGCATATAAAGGCACAAATTATTATAAAACACAATTATACACAATATAATAAGTGTTACGACCTAAATGCCGGCAGAAGACAAATTCACACCTGCGTACCTGTAGACATTTTATTACCTTTTCGGCCTTGGCCTTCTTTTTATTACTTTGTGTTTAAAATTTGTAATTAGAAATACAGTCCATTCTGTATTGTAATCTTTTATGGTAGTCAGTGGCCAGGTGTGATTCTAAGAAATTAAAACGCGGCCCAGCGACGTATCGTATTTGTGCAGTATAAAGCAATGCCCCAATGGAGAGATCGGAAATCGAGCGATAAGCGCAAGGGAAGCAAGAATTGTGTTCGGTAATCTATTTAATGACGGACTTTGCGCGTGTTATTATATTTGGTTATTATAGTTGGCTTCGACACACCTCTATGTTTTGCTGGGCAGTTGTGTAGACTGTATGGAATTAGTTTTTTGTTTGTTTTATATGTAAAAAACCAAATTATGTTTTTATGTGTGTCAAAGAAAACTACTGCATAGGGTCTTAAACACGCGGCATAGCCACGGGACAAACTGTAGTATTAAATAAAAGAAGAAAACAGAAATAACTTACCTGTCTCTTTTGCAGGAATTCAGCCAATTCTTGCCTTTGATTACTAGGCTCCACTTTAGGGAGTTTGTCCAGTGCTCTATAAGATATAACTGTAGAATCTGCTTCTAAGTTGCTCCAAGCATCTTTATTCTTCTTTCTAGCAGCCAATAGTCTACTTAAGATTTTAAAGTGATCTAAACCATATACAGTGTGGGTCATCTCTGGTATGGGATCTTCTGATATGGGCTGCTCTTCTTCCAGATGTCTGATTTTAGCCTACAAAGGAATTTCGTCTTAATATTCGCTAAAGCGATTATCATACTACGTAGATTTAGAAACCCTTTCTTTAAATCAGGGTGGTGTAATATGAAAAAAACTCTAAAACTTTAATTAAGCCACGCCTACTCCCTGTACCGAGTCCCCAAATCAGTGTATAAAATAAGGGTATACAAACCGACAAACAAGTTAAATGTGTGCAAAAAATGAAATAGTTAACATGAAATATTTTCAATACTAAAAATGTGATATACATTATCTTTAGAGACAAAATATATGCAACCAATTAATTGATTTTGAAAACTAATTAAGCAAACCTTCTTAAAATATAGTAATCATTATTATTGTCTATTTTTGGACCTATATCATATTTATATTATAAATTTATAATATATAATGTGTACATACAGATTTTTTTACAAAATATCTAATAATTAATTGTAAATAAAATGTTAATACAAAAAAATCATACGAGTACTGTATACATTTTATTGACCAACGGAAATATTGCAGAGTACACACACTATATCATTGTAATTGACTTATTGCTATAAGTGGTGTATATAAGAAAAAATATCAATTTAAAGAAACCTTGTCGCGTATTCTTTAGACCAGTGTTTTTCAACCTGTGGGTCGCGACCCCCAGGGGGGCACAGAGCCATGCTCGGGGGGGTCGCTGGGATAAGAGAAAAGTCAATTTAAGTTTATACTTCATACTTAGGTACTTTCTAAGCTCAGCAGCTTTTCGCAGAGTATAGGAGGTAAAAGTGAATATTAATATAGCTAATAAAATAGGAAAATAATAAACGTAGTCATTTAAATTTTAAGTTTTTGTCTGCTTATGGCCCAAATTTTTTCAACGTGTAAAGGGGTGGCGTATTCAAAAAGATACTGCTTTAGACTTTACATATCGAAACCATCAGAATAACTTTGATTTACCTTTGTTTTATCTTTTGTTCAATTTCATAAATGTAATAAACGATCCTTTTTTCAACTCACCATAGTTTCTGGCGAAAGTTTAGTGTGCAACGTGAACTCTGATTTAAGTATATGCCCGGGATCAGTGGTTTCATAATCATTGCCATAATCAGCTATAGCTAATCGGCGATCTAGGTCCACAATATGGGCTTCTTGTTTATCTGTAATATTCGACATGTAAACAACTTTGTACATCACCGAGGTAAGCAAGTTACACTTGTGTTTTTTGTCTTTTTACAATTGCCTGAAGCTGGTAAACAGGCAGATGTCCCAGCCTATGGAACGTGGTTATTGTCGCCTATAGATATTTGCAACACCGGAGCAATGCCTATTCGTTGCATACGTCTAGGACGAGATAAAGATGATGAGATAGGAGGGATAGGATATCGGGAATCGGACGGGGTACGATTTTTTTTATTGCATGAGTTCAGCAGACAGGCAGACGGCCCACTGGTGGAAAACGGTTACCATTGCCTATGGACATTCGCAACACCAAAGGTGCTACGAAAGCGTTCCTGCTCTCTAAAGGGAGACTGGAACCTGGCGCCTTAAGCCGGAACACAACCCTAAGGTTGTTATGGCGGCATACTCTAGACCAATGGTAGCCATCCAGACGAGCAAATGCCCTACAACCTGGCGCCCGTCGACAGGCCTCCCGGCCGCAGGAAATTATTTTCTTTCTCCGTCCTGCACGGATAAAGTACGATATGATAGATGGAACAGGGGGAGGGCAAAGTAAGCCATTAGAACTTTCATTCACAGTGCGGAAAGATTAGCTTCAGGCTAAGTCGTGGTAGCGTAATGACTAGCGCACGCATGCCAATCTTAAAGAGCAGTTTTCTGACCTCATGTGTATCTTATTGTAAATACCACGTGCTAACAACAGTGAAAGAAAACATCGTGATGAAACCTGCACATCGAGATAACCGATGTGTCAAACCTGCCAAGCGGCATCGGAAAAGCGTGGCGTGTATAGTGTCCGTTCCCCCCATAATGGGAGGCCCGAGCCCGAACACTGGGACATTATGGGCTGATATTATTATTATATAAAATCATTTGACACAGATATTCTGTGTGAGCGTGGTATCACACAGGCCGTAGGTGCTATCCTAGCTTGGAAAAACTAGCCTCGTGTATTCCAGGCTTTAGACATATTTTACAGAAAATTACAGACAAATATAATTATGTTTATCAATGGTCGCATGATAAGGGATGCCAAAGAAAGTGTGAAGTGGAGAAGAAAAGTAGGAAAGTGAAATATTATACAAAACCTTTTACAAATTCAATATAAGGCACTACTCCCATGACTCGTAGTGTGGATAACTCGTGTCTTAAAGCACCAGCCACTCTATTGAGGACCATCTCGAGTTCATCATCAGTGGATGTTCCTTTGCACAGCCAAAATACATTCACTGTATTAAAATCAGGTGTCACATGAACCTGTCAGAAGGAAATCTTTTACATTTCTTAATAGCTTCATACAAGCAACAGATGTCATTAAAATCACACATATAAAGTTACATAAAATATTACAAAGTATATTCAGCCAAGAAAGTCCTGCACCAGTGTTGAAAATAATTTTTAGTTAATTTATTTGTCTTTTACATTGATTTTACAAGTAAAACTAGACCTTGCCATCCAATAAAGTGCAAGTTAAATTCAGTCAGTTATAGGGTAGTAGTAAAGGACTTTATTGGCTGACTATACAAGCAACAATTTAATTCTATTATCTAAAGAAACCTTTGTGAATAATTTTACAAAAAGGAATTGATCTTCAGAATAAATGTAGTCAACTGTGTATCTTGATGTTGAAAAATTAATAATATTATTTTTGCATAGGGGCCAATTTTTCAATATTCAGATTAAAGCTAGTAATCAAATCAATTATAACTTAGTGAATTCAAAAGTGAATCATTCAACTGTTTAACAAGTCAAACTGTCATTTTTAATTTTGCCACTTTATATATATTTTTTTTTATTGTTGGACTTCAGCAGGCAGGCAGACAACTCACTTGACGGAAAGCGGTTACCATCGCCTATGGACATTTGCAACAGCAAAGGTACTACAAATGCGCTGCTGCTTTCTTAAGGAAAACTATGTTTCATTGAATGAATAATTTTTATCTGGTAATTGAAAAATCAGTCCAAAAGCAAATAAAATAATTTCAGTCTAAGTATTATTTAAAAAAAAATTATCACATAAAATCTATAATATAAACATTATTAAGGACTCTATTAACCTTATTGCATATTATACATTTAAATAATACTATTTCTATAGTTTTCTATCACTATTAACTAATACAATAAAGAAAAATAAAGAAAATTTGTACATTCTGTCACTAATATGTAAGTACTACATTCCATCAATTATCCCTCAATAGTTCAAGTAGAGTATTACTGCAAGTCCAATTTATTCTACGGGTGATGGCTTACTTCATTCATATGTAAAAGGTTTAAGCTCCCTCCATTGTTGACATTTCAAGAAAACAGACAGTTAGAGAGACCCAGCTAGCTTGTCCAGTGTGGATATTTGGTCTCCTATGACAGTTATCTCTATATACAGATTTTTTTACAATATTGGCCTACAATGTCAGTGTTTAGGTGTAGACATAGGCCGCCCCAAGACGGCGCCACTAATCCCTGTTCTCCTCCAGCATTTAGTTATCATTTTAAAATGTATATTATATTAGAGAATTACCTAAGGACACAATCACGAGCCAGAATTCAAATTCATATCATTAAATTGTAACAAAAGTATCTAAACTAACCACAGCTGTACAGAGTAAAATACTTACTTTTGATATTTCAATGCCTCTACCAACAATATCCATTGAGACAGTACCAGTCGACATAATATCAGTGATTTGTTTCATGAACATTTTATTTAGCATTGCCAATCGACGAATACCTCGCTTGCCTGGCTCATATTTTATTTTTGTTAAGCTCTTCACGGTGGGCAAGGCATCTGCCTCAGAACTTGGTGATGGATGCCATTGTCTGAAAATTATTACAACGGGTTGCATATACTAGATATCAGACAGAATGTAAGTATTATTTTTAGAGTAGTGGCATGAGTTTCATCTACTACTATATATACTTAAATGTAAAATTCTAACTATTATTTTATAATAGGAAAAAGATTGAGGTTATACCAGTTTCCTTGTATAAATGCAAGTGATTATTATTTAGTTGTGTGTATTACTTACTTCTTAGCCTTTGGATTTACCATTTTACAAAGTTTTAAGCCTTGTTTCTTAATACTGCATGTTATGAAAGTGGTGTGATAAAATCTCCGAAAAGTTATCATTCTGTTGGTATCTAAGTTCTATTTCCTAAACAATAATAGGTATTTTAAATGTTATATAATAACTATGGCTAATTATTTACAACAACACTCTGGGACGTGCACACATAAAAACAAAAAATGATTAAATTAAATAATATCTTTGAAGTTCGCGCGCGGCCGTCGGGGGGGGTTAATATTTTGTTGTGTCAGAGTCAAACCTGTCAAAAATAAAATACATTCTAATCTATGGTCCCTACCCGGATAAATCTACAAACATACTATGGCACGCGTCTATAAGCCGCGAATCATGACAACCTTCCGTATTTTTTTGGAGGTAGCTTCAGAATTGGCAGCAGATCTTTCATTAGAGAAAACGAAGTACTTAACTGAAATATCAATTAATGTATTGGTAAGTATTGGAATGTTATTGTAGGGCCTTTACACGCCAACATATTTTATTTAGTATAACAACACCAGTTTGAAAATAAAAACTATACAGGCCGGCAAAATAAAGTATAAAATATAAGGGCCAAAACTTTTGCAAATTTGTCTAAACTCTTGAAACTCCAAGTATCAAGTTGCTTTAGTTGAGACATAAGCATTTTGTTTTATTTTTATAATTATGTATGTATTAAATATATAAAATATAATTAAACGAAAACCAGAGTTTACCCCGTGGGTATACTGTGGGTCGACCTCTAGTGTATGCTTCGTGTTCTAAAGAACAGGCGTTAATACATATATCGTACTTACTTTTTATGTAAATTGTATTCGCGCTCGGAAAATTAATTTCCTTTTATATCACAAACTAGCCCATCATTCCTAGTTCAGAGTACTTCAGAGCTTCTTTTTTAATACATCTGAATCTAGCACTTTCTAGGAGTTGAAACAGCGTATTTTCTCTAACAAGTAAAAGAAAAATAACATCTAGAATTCGTCATAATATCCACGACTTAAGTGCAATAGGTTGCATGCACATTTCACTCTACATTCATTTTCTAGATTCTAGAAATCTAGACCATACGTATATCACGGCTATCAGCCACGAGTATTAGTCGCGCCTGATAGTTTGTTCGATACTTAAGAAAAGCTCGAAGTTCATAGACAAAATGGCACGCGTGGGAGTAGGCGTAATCTTCCCGCCAAGTAGCTGTCAAAATCGGGAAAAGTTGTAGTGCAAGTGGATGCAGGTTGTTTATTTTTCAATTTTTAATAATTATATGATTTAGTGTTGTTTAAATCATTACCTATAATCATGTCGAAATCAGAAGAAAGTGAGAAACAATGGATGGAGCAATTGGACGAAATTTGTTCAAATCTAAACGTAGATCCTGTAACAGTGAAAAAATCAAAGGAGACTTTTTTAGAAATTAACAAAAACTATACTTTAGACGTGAGTAATGAACATTATAATATCCAATTTCAATGCAATATCGTGTGTAATTGCTATATATTAGAAATGTTATTTTATTCTTATATTTTCAAGTTGTTTATTTAATATTTACAATTAATGTTTACAATTTTCTCCTTCATACCTAATCCATCGAGTTTTTGTTTTTCGTTTTAAATTTCAATACTATAATTTTTAGGGCGATGTTCTTCACTGGATGGCCTGTGCTCTTTACGTGGCGTGTCGTACTTCTATCACACCTACAGTACAATCAGGGACAGCTGTAGAAGGCAATTGTGTCAGTCTCACAAGGCTACTGAGACTTTGTAATATCAGGTTGGTGTCAATATGATCTAAAGTTATTTTATATTGATCATAGAGGAATCATATTTTCCTGCTCATAGGTTAGAATACTTTAATATACTGAAATCAGGATATAGTACATAGTCTATAAATATACTATATTAGCAATACAGAATCAACCAGGTGTATTACCAAAACTTAGAGGCAATTTACATAAATACTAGGATCTGAAGACTATAGTTTTATTATTAAATTTTAGTAATCACTAAAGATGGTCGTTTTTGTAAAAATGTTTTTGAGCAATGATGCAAGTAGACGATGCCGGCATCCGATGCCGATATATTGAAAAATGGATGCCCGCAATATCCAATGTGAACTTTACCAAATGCGAGCGAGCGCGAGGCACCGTTAACCACGCCACGGAAAATGCAACAATGACAAACCAAAGACTCGACGTATCGCTCGCTCGCTCACTCTCAGGTGCTCTTGGTGCGATCGGTGGTTGTGCAAGGCAAACAATCAACGTAATACAACACTAGGAGCGTGCTTAACTGTTAGAAAGTTTTATAATAATATAGGTATAATTTATTTTTTTAAGTATCTCATGTATTTTTTAACAATCCCACTGAATGGTGGCTTCGTCATTCCAAAATATACTGATGTTGGCAGACATATACCTCCAAAGCCATATTTTGAATGAAGGAAGAACTCAAGAACTCGTCTTACAAGTTCCAAATTAGAAAAATTGGTTTTTCTTAATGTAAACTCTAATTTTGTTAAAAATAAAGACTAATATTAATTAACTTATGTTTATTTTTAACTTCCACACTTTTAAAACAATATACCAGTAGAAGTCGTAATGTTGAATATCGTATCTAAATAATTAACATAACTACTAGACACCAGGCATCCAATGTTATACGCAGAGTTGCAGATACTTTAGCCGGCAACTAATTTTGGCAAATCGTATCGATGCCAGAAATAACGATGCCGGCATCGGATGCGGTTTACAATTAACGATGCGCATCGGATGACAAAATTTAATGAAAACACCCATCGCTAGTAATCACTAATCTAATATTAATTACAAACAGTAGATACAGAACTTTAATTGTTTTTAAATAATTAATGATCTTTAAAATTTGTATTCTCTCTATAGTTCTTTAATACCACAAAGACATTACTAAGTTAGTCACACAAAAAAGCAATATTGGGAAACAAACTATATAGTTGTTACAGTCATAGTGATTAAATAGCTATTTTATATAATGACTGGTCATTATAAATATATAATAGCTATGTAATCACAATGTCTATATAATAGCAAAATTGACTAGACAATGTGATAAATTAATCACTATATCTGGATATTATTCATGGTAGCTGGTCAAATTTAGCCAAAGTATTAAATTAAATATTTTATTTTTATAACCTTTAAAGAGTGATACCAAATACTTGTATTGATATCTGTGGTGTTTTTTAAATTTTGTTTTATGGCTAGTGAGCTTTAAATTTACTTTATAAATCAAAGTTAAATAACTTTATAACAATGTTAATTAACATAGAATAATTATCTATAACAAGGTTATATTAATTCTTAGGCTTTTTGTAATATAATTTTGGGTGTGGTATAGATATTGTCCGTGCAGGAACGGAGAAAGAAACCAATTTCCTGCGGCCCGGCGGCCTGTCGTAAGAGGCGACAAAACAACCCACAGCCAGGTGGTAGGGCATTTGCCCGACTGGATGGCTACCACCCCTTGTCTAGAGTATGTCGCCATAACAACCTTGAGTTGTGTTCCGGCATTAGTGACCAGGTTCCAGGCTCCCTAAAGAGAGCAGTAGCGCATTCGTAGCACCTTTGGTGTTGCAAATGTCCATAGGCGATGGTAACCGCTGTCCATCAAGTGGGCCGTCTGCCTGTCTGCTGATCTCCTGCAATAAAAAAAAAGATATACTGCACATTTATTTATTTGAGATATAAAATTATTTTTGGGTGTTATAAAAAAATAGCTTATATTAAAAAAGTTCAGATTTGTGCATAATAAATATATGTGTGTAACCCCACTCATAATTTTATAATCTTTACCTATACCTACTTTTTTATTACATTATACAAGGCTTCAAAGATATTATATAAAATTGCTAGTTAATGTGATTAATTCTGTGTCAATTATCACTTTATCTAAACTGAGTAGACATTATAAATAATGGGCTAGATAATATATATAATATTCAGATTTATTACTTTGGCTGTAATATAGTCATACTTTAGTCACTTATAATAGACATTTGTTTCCAGCCTTATCCAGTTTTTCAATAAAATAAAAAATTGGATGGAAATGGCATCAATGTCCACTGATTTCAAAGAGAGGATATCACGCTTAGAGCACAAGTTTGCAGTTTCCACAGTCTTATTTAGGAAGTTTCAGCCTCTCTTCCAGGAAATCTTTACAGAACTGACCAATGAGCCTTTGAAGTCAAGTTCCAAAAAAAGGGCAAAGTAAGTTTTAATATTAATACTATTTCTATTTCATGTTAATTTTAATTGTGAATAGTTTTTGTTATATGACATTATGTTAATGCAAATAAGTAATATTAATGGTAAAATATTTTGTTGCTTTAGAGATTTATATATGAAATGAGATACATCTTCATTTTTAAAGGGGTTATGGCAATGCATTTAACATTGATTTTACCAATATCATACTTTGTGGTCAAATTTCAATAATATGTAAATATGAAGAGAAAAATTTGACTGGTAATCTTAAAAATAAATTTCTGTGATTCCGAGGATATAACATAACATGTAGATTATTAGACTAACTACTCTATAGATAAATTAATGAAATCCATAATTATATGTCCTTAAACAATACTATTATTAATTTAATGAAAATAAAAAATATGTACAGTCATAGTATGAAAATCGTCAACTTATGCAAGCATAAGTTGACTTTAAGGTAATGAATATTTTCATACCACAACTGTACATAGCTTGTGGACTGTATTAAAATAATGAAAGTTACATTGTGACATTTACAAGGATGTATGTATTATTGACATACATGAAAATAAACACTGTTTTAAATTAAAAATAAATATGCAATGAGTCAAGGATTTTATATAATATACAGGACTGAATGTTTATTTATGCCTACTTTTAATTATAAACTTGAGATATCATAAGTAAATGGGGATTGTTGTCATATTTTAAATAGATATTTCTGTCAGTCAATAACTCCATTCCAGAAAGGTTTCTTTAAGGTATACAACACCACCATAATTTTACTATGAAATTTTTTTTTCAGACAGTTACCATGCACTACCAATGCCCTATTTGAATTCACATGGTGCTTGTACATTTGTGTAAAAGGAGAGTTTCATAACTCGGCAGATGATTTAGTTGATATGTATCATATTCTTTTATCATGTATGGACTTTGTATTCGGTAATGCATTCATGTCAAGGAGAGTTGACCTTATCAATCCTGAATTCACAGGTAAAAACTTTTTTTAATATTTACATTTTCTGCCAGGTAGTCCATAGAATATGGATGGATTGTGATATAGATTGCATAATGATTTGGGGTGTGACAAGACATATGCCAGAGTAAAGGAGTAGAAATAATGTATGGTGATATATTAAAATAAAATTTGTTAACATTATTTTTGTCTATCTGTCATAATCGAAAAGCTATTAACAGATTTTTGGCCCTTTCAGTGGTATTTGAGATTGGCACATTCTATCCATAAGTGGCAACTCACATTTATTTTCTTAGTTCTTTTAAGAATATCGAAGTTTTTAATAACAACAATATTTTATCATGAAATTGAATTAGACTAAACTATATTTTAAATTTAAGGTTTGCCAAGTAAATGGTTAGATGAAGATTTTCAAATGCCTAGAAATCCACCATGCATAATATCAACATTATGCGAGATAAAACACGGACTTGCAGTGGAGGCAGTAGCCATGAAGGAATACAGTTGGAGGCCAGTTATCAAAACATTCTTTCAAAAAGGGGTAAGTTATTTGATCCACTTTGAAAGTTCTTGTTTTTGAACAATCACACTCATAGAACAGTTTTTGGTCACACCTAAAAAAAAAACACAAACATTTTTTTGAACTAACACTACAGAAACCAGTAGAAGATCTTTAGAAGCTTTTGTTGGAAAGACAGGCTGAGGAGGATTGCTGATATTTTTAATCTGTTAAAATCATCATTCAACCCTAGTGTTCGTCCATTATAACAAGGTATGAACATTTATCTTGATTTTTCAGATTTTAAAAGGCAACAGTGACCAGTTAGGAGTTCTGGACATTGGTAGCTTTGACAACAATTTGAAATCATTAAACTATTTATACGAAACATATGTACTCAGTGTTGGTGAATTTGATGAGAGAATTTTTTTAGGTAAGTCCTCATTTTATATCTTTCGGTTTTGTATTGAAAAAGTAGTTTAAAAATACAATAATTATATCTCATGATCTCATATCACACACTTGTATATTTTTTTACATCATTACATACTATGTATCTCTTACGCTCGGCAACTTTCCGTATATCTTGAATGAAATAGTACCTCATAACCCGATAGGGCACCGGTTTTTGTTTTAACATTGTGGTGAGATTGCAAAATGAAAAAATACAAAGTAATAAGAAAAATCATCAAGAGTTGGACGTTTTAATTTAGTGTAAGTTTTATTTACAGAAATTACTTTGTATGACATGGTTCTAAATAATACTAATTTTATTTTTTACTGTATTTTATTCCGATATTATATCGGCCTATTTTAAGACAAACTAGTTTACTGTTTAATTCTAGGAAGTACTGGCCAAAGAATACATTGCCGGCAACCATTTTCTTATAAATAAAATTATATCATACTGTCAAAAGTCAAAATATCTTAATTACCTTGTACAATAATTACTAAACTTGGTGACAATTAAATTTGAATTACTAAACACAGACTACATAAATATAATTATGACTATTCTGTCTTTCCATACTGTTTTTATACTTACCAGATGTCTCAATTAGAAGATCTAAATGTACTTTTGACTTGTGACAATGAGTTTGAAGGTCTCTGTTGTATCAAATTCCGGGTGCGCTATAATTAGTTATAGGATGCATTGTTTAATATTTGATATATAAAGTGTTTTGAGTGGTTCCAAAAAATATATTAGCCTCTTAATCTATATCAAAAAAGTTCGGATCTGTTCATAATAAATAAATACGACCTGTAACTAACTGTATACTACTCCACCCACACAACAGACGCCGGAGAGCCCCCGGCTCGAATCCTCTTACACAACCGTAAGACCCACCAATCCATACTCATTACAGACATAAATAGCCATACAACATTAGCTTAGGCGTGTTGCTGGAGAGTTTCTTCCGCCACTTCTTCTCCTCCAGCTATAACACGTTGCGAAGCGGTAGTAATGATAGACTAGGATCGGCTCCGCCGGCGGAGTCGATAACGAGTCCCCAAATTTTCACTTCAGCCTGTTGGCTTAGCTCATTCAGCCCTTTGCGGCCTGTTTCCAATATAGAGTCAATCCCCCGCAGCGGTCGAGCCGAGGTCGAACCTCACAGGAGGTGCCTCCTCGAGCGTGCTGCTTCCGGGCTGAACGCCTCCGCTCCCACGGAGTCGGGAAGCCCCCAAAGCCCGGTATCGCTGAAACAGCCATCTGCGGCTATTCAGCTGAATCAGCTCCAAAAAAAAAAAATATAAACTCCACCCAAAATTCCATATCATACTTATCACTGCTGATGATTTTTACATTACATTTTTATAGCCTATGAAAGGTATACTGTATATATCCTGTACATGAATTTTGGTGATTTGAGTTTAGGCCTATACCCACTTAATATGTTATTGCGTCCAGAAACAAGTTTTAAGGGTTGGCTAACAAGTTTTATATTTTTTTCTAATCACTAAAACTTTTTTGTGCCTAGAAACATCTTTCGAATTAATTATGGTAGTGACTCCTCTATTCTGGGATATGTTCTTTGTCACATCACTACTATTCACATTATGTTATCATTCACACAATCTATTCATTTCTTTTTTACTTATCTCTATCTGTTTTTATAGACATATATCTTTTACTTAAAAAATATTTTTGTCATATTATTTGCATCTTACCTTCGTATATGCCATACTACCATAATATTCATCCTCACAAGTTTTCAATCCCGGGCGCAACCTTAATGTATTGTTTCTTGTCTTTTCCATTTTCGTGACACCACACCAATTCTTCTTATCTCGCCTGTATGGAGAGTTCTTTAGTCTATCACTTTATCGGCCCAGCATTTACACCCATATAAATATAGCAGGACTGTCAAATTCTTCAATTTTCAGGTGAACATGCAAATGAACAAATTGGTACACAAAATAAAGTGTCGGGAGAAGAGATATCTCAAGTGATCGCCACATTTGGACCAGTAAGTGTCATGAGTAATTTGCTTATCAATTAAAAACACACGTTTAGCTGAATTCACAAAGTAGTTTTTCGAACAAAGTAATAAGATCTATTGATATTGTCTCGATGGGAATATATCAATTAAATTAAATATTGAATTTATATTCCTTAATTTTTTTTTAGTGACTATTTGTTTAATGAAAAACCTGTGTAATTATATTTATATGTGAGTAATATTCTTAATTGCATGAGTTAGTCGGAGGATCAATCTTGAGCTTATGATGTTGTGTTTAAGAAGAAGAAGAACGTAACTATTATTTTTTATTAGTAGGTGCCATATCTGTCGACGATATACAGATAGAGAGACAGTGATGCTTGTCTCTTTACTCCTTCTTGCTACCCATGTACCGCTAGAGGGAGCCATCCAGAAATTTCGTCACACATTATGTCCAAATTTTGTGGCGTAATATTGCAAAATCTATGAACGAAAAATCTAAAATGTTAACTCTATCTGTAAGATCATAGGGTTTAAATTATTAATAAATAATTTAATTGGAAGTAAAACTAATTACAAAACTGCTGTTTTAATTCAATAATTTTTGATGTAAACTTACTAAGGGAGGGCGGACTCTCATGAATGTGATCAGCTGTGTCAAGGTCGTGGGAGGGGAAAAAAAGTCATGAAATTCATGTAATTTTGGGGTGGCACCCAGGTAACTAGCCCATGTGTGCAGAATATAGAAGAAACTATTCCTTAAGGCATAATCGCACTGTACGGCTAGCTACATTGTGGTTACGGTTGAGTAATGGCCGGCACTGAACTTCATACTGCGTATAGCAACCGTCAGGCCGATCGATGGGGCGAGCGTAACACAGCAATCGGTCCGACTCGACAGAAGTCATTGCATAGATAGATAACACTATATTACTCATCAAATAAACAAATGCAAAAATGCATACTTACAATATTGTCTTGGTAAAAACAATAGGCAATTCCCGGCAACCTGGTTTAAAGAATAAGATTAACCTTCTACAAAGGCCAAAATTTAACATTATTTTTTTACACAAGCTACCAGCTGCCAAATTGCCGCGCCAAAACCAAGAGAATTATATCGTCTCTTTTATTCTAATACTAACTCTAATGTAGTTAGAGGGAGAAAGCATGACTGCGACATGTTCAACGTTCATTTCAATTATATGTATTCAACCACAAATTTGTGGTGCTTCCAATTAGCCGTATGCAACAATTCGGGCAACAAATGTGGTTCCTTCTTAAGGGTTAAACCAACTTGGCGATGTAGGTGGTGCGGAGTATTAAATAGGATTTAATTTATGTGCTATCTAATGCGTATAATAATAATATTCATTTAATCCAGACTAGGTCCATAAAAATTACATTATTGCTATTATAATATTAAAATATGATTATGTCACTGTACTTACATCCAATGTTTTATCAATGGTCCATTAACTTCAAGCAGAGATATAGAGATGAGATATACTTGCGGTCATCCGGATTGCTGCTAGCCGCATAGTGCCCATGAACCCTAAGTATGGTAGGAGGGTTGATTTAACAATGGAATTGTATCGCAGAGTGGTCGGGCGTGCCCCGATACGCCGCTGACCGGCAGACGGTACCTGTCGCGGCGCGCGGAGCTGCTCACGCCCGTCTCGGAGGCCAAGAACAGCCTCGCCCGGCTGGCGGCGTACCTGCGCCAGGCGAAGCCACAACCTTCGACCACTCTTATAAGATTTTTTACGTAAGTTTTTATTATAATAGTGCAGTTTGTCTGTCAGTCCTAGACAGTAGCTTTGTTGTACTTGCTTAATAACTCAATGCGGCAGACCATATACGTTAGACAATTGCCCAGCGAAACAGGTGAGTCGGAGCCAACCTGATTTGAAGTAATACCATGAATGACATGTTGTTTATGACAATGTAGGTATTGAACTGTGAATTGAATAAATAGCGCGGTTGCAGCGTCATCTACTTTGCTAAGCCATCCATTTTAAGCAATCGACGTCATTTATTGGGGAAAAAATGTATGCTAAGTTACCTCCCGAGATATAAGTTTATAAGCTCTATGACGAGTTTCTAACTTTTCATTTATCAACGTAAGAAGCCATTTTCTTCATTATCGCAGATACACAATAAGATAGATGACAGTTAAATTACTGTCTCATAGATGAGTAAAGTACAGAGTTATGACATTGTAATTGTGTACGCCTAAACGAAGTTAAGTAGCGCATTAATTAATGTTTAAATGTTAATTAAAATTATTTCTAACGTGACATGTCAAAATGAAAATGATAAGGTTTTATTTTAAAACCGGTTTTTTATATGTTTATAATGTAAAATGTATTATAACAGGTATCATCTACCCAGTTATTTCATTGTGCTAATGTTATTAAGTATATGTATATGAAAAATGGGTTTGCATTTTACATGTCACCGATTTCAGATTGATTTAAAACTGGTAAATAATATTAAATTCCAGTAATTTATTTTCAGAGAATGTGATGTAGAAGAAGAAACAATAAACACAAATATAATTACACCTTGCAATGGTTGGCAGGAACAATTTGCAAATGGGTTAAAAGATTGCAGTTTAAGTAATGAAATGACAACCTTTAGGTGCAATATGGTTACATGTCTGTATTATAAAGTATTGGAACACATTATTAGAGAAGAACACAGGAAAAAACCCCAAGTATCGTTAAAGGTGAGTAGTTTAATCATTTTGGGGATTATGTTTATAAGAATGGTACAAATGGTGCTTTGATGTTGTAGAGCCATGTTGGAATCATATCAATTACTTTTTACCTTCACAAGTATCTGGATCTATTGGGCCATTTTTGGCAAAGACCTCTAATTACATCCATTTACTTCTTCCCTTTACTATTTTTGACTATAAGGTGGTCACAATTTCATCCTCCAATCCATCCGTGCAGGAAAGGAGAAAAATACAAATTCCTGCGGCCGAGTGGTCTGTCATACCAGGCGACAAAACAACCCACAGCCAGGTGGTAGGTTATTGCTCGATTGGATGGCTACCATCCCTGATCTGATGCCGCCATAACAATCTTGAGTTTGTTTCTGACATTACTGACCAGGTTCCAGTCTCCCTTAAGAGAGCAGCAGCGCATTTGTAGCACCTTTGGTGTTACAAATGTCCATTGGCGATGGCAACCGCTTCCCATCCCGTGGGCCATCTGCCTGTCTGCTGAATTCCTGCAATAAAAAAATGTATTAAGAAAAATATTGCTTTCATAGTTATAGTAGGTATTGATCAATTTTCCGGTTAATTGCCAGCAAGGCTTTTATTGTGGGGGCACGCAGCTTGCTTAAAGTAAATTTCGAAAATATCGAAAAATTGCCATCAAAACTGGAAAGAAATATTGGTAATCTTTACAAAAAAAAAGGATTTTAATAGGTTTTTTGGAGTGGAGCTACAAACAAAATTCTACACTTACAACTTTCGTAAATTAACGTGCCCCCAAAAAAGAAGTCTTGGGACGCCCTAGAGAAGTGATAACTTAAACTAATTTAACTAGAGCTTTGATTATGACATAAATTTTATGTATATTAATATGATAATGTAAGAAAAGGTTATTTATTAATAAAATCTTTTATTGATTATAAAATACATTTTATTCTTAATTACAATTCTTAAATATATATATCAGAAGTTCGTACATGTACATTATTAGTATCATTATTTAATCTAATTACCGAAATACGGCTAGCGCTGTGGGTTAGAGTCAAGAGTAGAGGAACCTGCCTATCGCTGGCATATGCGTGAGACAAAGGGAAGTCACACAGATTGGCACTGTAACGCGTTACGTAACGAAGCGATTCAACCTCCCATAAGAAGTTATCACTTCAAAAGGGCCTGATCTATCAGTACTGATCACTAAAACTCAGAAACGTAACGATACAGATGTTGGTGCAACAAGAGACGTACCAAATGGCCGTGTACGCGTGTTGCGCGGAGGTGGTGTTGCACGCGTACGGCGCGCACTCGCTCAAGTTCCCGCGCGTGCTGCACGTGTTCGGGCTTGCCGCGTTCCACTTCTACAAGGTGATCGAGCTGGTCGTGCAGGCGCTGCTCGACAAGCTCAGCCGCGACGTCATCAAGCACCTCAACGCGGTGAGTGGCTCCACACAGCGGTCGGGCGAGTACGCGCTAGGCTCGCTTCACACCGGGAAAGCGGCGGCCAAATTTATAGAGCTTATTAGAACTATACATACATGCAGAAGGTCGTAATTCAATAAAACGCGCAAAGTCCGTCACTATTAGATTCCCGAATGTACAAACGTCACGCCCCTATCGAAATCGCAACTGCCGCCCTCTCTATTAGGCCGTTGTTTTATACTTCACAAATGCAAAAGAATCTGCAACACCTGGCTAATGATGCTAATGAGTGAGTGCAATGAGCTATTCTCCACAATAATTAGAAACGTATGCCAATAAGTGAGAAGAAGACAATCATAAAAGTATTACAATTAGTTCAAATGCCGACAGGTATTAAAATTTGCTTTTACAGATTTTTACGTGAAATTTGTTTGTCGGCGCATAGGTTGTAATATTATTTTGTCCACAATCTGCTAACTGCCATCAAAATTGCCGCGTCAAAACGAAGAGAATTAGATCGTCTCTTTTATTCTAACACAAATTCTATGTAGTTAGAGGGAGAAAGCATAAGTTCAATGTTTGTTTCAATTATCTGTATTTGACCACAAATTTGTGGTACTTCCCAAAGAGCCGTGCATGACAGTTCAGCAACAAATTTGTGATGGTTCTGTCTTAGAGGGTATGTGAAATAACTTTAAACTTTATCTACATAATTAAAAGACCTCTAGTTCTTACGTCTTATCAGCGGTACTACGACTTCACACTCCCCACATGGGTATGGAGATCGAGGAGAAGCTAATTTCTATGGTACATCGCCGACCGCCATCGGCCTCTCCCGGTCGGTGTGAATCAGCCCTAAGTAGTAAGTCACGCTCAAAAGATACTGTATACAAGACAATGGCCGTGCACCGTACAGGCATATACACTGGTTTATCTGCCCGTAACTTCGATATACCGTTTTACTGTTGACCAAGGCTCAGATCTATGCACAACTGCATGTTTATAGGTAATATTTTACTAAGTGTTCCCCGTCGCAACTAACATCTATGTATTACGTTTTGTTGTAATCAGGTGGAAGAAGAAGTACTAGAATCTCTTGTTTGGACATCTGACAGTCCGCTGTGGGAACAGCTAAACAAGACGTCCGTACCAGCATCTACAGAGGTCTATGTTCAAGATTCACTCTACGGTCGTAGGAATAACAGTGAGTACATCTAATCTTAAATTTGCATAATCAAAATCTATACAAATGTAACTTTGATAAAGTTCTGAAATTTCTAGAGTTCCTGGTCGTCACAAGACGTCGTTCTCTTGCATTTGATGTAAAAATCATCACTAGATTTTCAACTTACGCTATAAAATCTTATTTAATTTAAAGACAAATAACTCAAAAACAAATTCAGCCTAAGGGGCCAGCCATCCACAAATTATATAATCACATTTGGTCGCATTCGCGAGCTCGTTCCTCCCTCTTTAGTGTGAAGTCACATATTTTTAACCATTTCATAAAATGAGGAGGTTCTCAATTCGTTTTTGTTTTTTTTTTGGATGCTCATTACTAAATTTCTCCATCAATCGTGAACCAATTTTCAAAATTTTTCATTAAAAGGTCTAATGAGTGGATTCCAATGAATAAGAAAAATCCACAAACATTCATAACAGACTTCTTCGTAACACGATATCTCTGTCCATTCTAAACCGATTTTCAATTATTATTTTTCTTTACTCATAAATCTATACTCCCGAGGTGGTGCCATAGTCACCAAGAATCTAGTGAGTGAATTTCAGGGAAATAATTTTAAAGCTAAAACATTATTAGATTTTGAAATGTGAAGTCATGATTTAGACATGAACTATAGAAAAATGAAAATTTCTAGAATCTCTATCAGTTTTCCATTTTTCTACAGAGTTTATAATTAATGTTTGAGTTCTTTGTCAATTCATTACTCAAGTGGTTTTTATTTATCTATTATGTTTCTCAGATGGTCTTCAATCACCAGTTTCTACTGCCATTGAAAGGATATTAACACCAATAGGAGCTGATCAAGCGAAGAAACAATTATTCAAAGATCCCATCAAACCGGGCCAGTCACTATTAGGTATGTTCACATTCTTTCATGATCATCTGCACTTCCTCCATGCAAGAACGGACTCGTAAGAGGCGACAAAACAACCCACAGCCAGGTGGTAGGGCATTTGCCCAACTGGATGACTACCACCCTGTTATAGAGTATGCTACCATAACAACTTTGACCTGGATTCCAGCATCAGTGGCCAGGTTCCAGATTCTCCTTCAACGCCGGCAGCACCTCTGGTATTGCTATTGTCCATAGTCGACGGTAACAAACGTAAACGGCCTGTCTACTGAACTCCTGCAATAAATAAGGAAAATGGAGGAGCTTATGTCAAATTTTAACCTATAGTAAGGGAAACACAGGCCATAAATACTACTTGAGTCGGAAATTGCTTTGTCAAAACATGCTAAAATTTCAATAACGACTTTCTTGAAATTTTAGCGTGCCTTTTACATACAAAAACACTCTTTCATCACAGATGGGCCATCAGCCTGTGTGCTGTGCTTCAGCAATAAAAATCTCGGTTGTGTTTCACAATTTTGATCCACTTTAAGGCTGAAAAAAATGTAGCCATGAAAGACCCTTTTCAAAAATCAAGGTGGCATATCTCACTTATCCCTTGTTTATAATATGCTCTCTTCAGTAGTAAATATTCATATAACTTGATGTGACACTCCCGCTGCTCACTACAGTCACTTTCGTGGGTGTTGCCATGATAGTGATTTTAAATGATGCTTTAAAATTTATCCTGAAGAAAATTGGTTGAGAAACAATGTCCTTTGAGTACTTATTCAGCAAAATTCTTTTTTATGGCCAAATGGTCACTTGGACTGACACATACATGCTCTTTTTATATATATGTAAAGTACTTATTGTACTTTTAGTAACAAACAGTTCACCGGTAATAGTGAAAGCTGAATTTGTACCACAAACTCAGGCGCCTTCGAATGGCGAAACCACACCGACATCAACACCCAAGAAAAACAACTCGTTAATACTCTTCTTTAGAAAGGTAAGTGATTTTTTATTTTTTTAATAAATCTACTAAAATAGATTATGAAAATATTCTCTTAAATCGGTATTTTATTTAAATTAAATGAAGAGTATAGGTAATTTTTTATCCTGGAAAAAACATTTTTAGTAGTGATAAGTTTTTCAAATTATTGTGTTATGTATTTGATTTAAATAATTTCGTTACTAATATTTTCTTAAGTTTTCGCGACTTGTATACATAAAGTCGGATAAACCGAAATCAAAAAATTACCGCGCTTAAAACCGTTAAAACGTAGTTTTATTATAATTTCTTTAATATTAAAATGTTGGTTAAGAGTAGTGTAGTTTCGCTATAATGAAAATGTCAGACAAGAAAAACTTGTAGCACTTTAAAAGAGAATATCGATGATCATTCCTTAGGATATGTGGTTCCCAAAGTTGCTTGAACTATGACCCACTTAACAAATCTTTCACGTACAGGACTTGCTCTTGGCTATTATATAGAAAAAGGGATTTATATATGAATAAAGGACTACACATGAGAAAAATATTCATTTTCGTCATACCCATCCTACCTCGTATAGAAGTAATTGATAATTAGCATTTTCATAATATTTAATTAATAATTATTATCATGCAATAATATTCAACTAATAATTATTATAATTAATATCATGCAATTTCATAATATTTCAAAGCCGCTGACACAGATATCTGTTGTAAAGTTTTACAGTTTGGCCGTGGTCCGTATGAACGATCTGTGCACGCGGCTCTCCTTGGCCGACGAGGAACTGAAACGGAAGATATGGACGTGCCTCGAATACTCTATTATGCACCAAACGCAACTGCTCAAGGACAGGCACCTCGACCAAATACTCATGTGTGCTGTTTACGTTATATGCAAGGTGTGTGATAAAAAAAATTTACTGACTTTTAAGTCGGTTAAGACTTTAATAAAAGGAAGTTTCAGCCATAACTTTTTGTTTCTAAACTAATTTTGATCATTCGTTTTCCATTGGATCCAGTGCACCTTCAGGATAGCTTCATATGACATTCTTTTTGCATAACATATGTATGTTATGAAAAAAAAAAACCGACTTCAAGAGTAACTAAAAACAAAACCTACATATTTTCTACAACATATTGAAGTCGGTGGCAAGTAAATAGTAATAAAAAGCAACAAATTTGCAAAATATAGTATTTTTTAAATTTATCTTTTGCTAGAAGTTTTTTGTATTGAAAATACGATTTCCTTCTTTTATGGATAAATAATTTATGTCAACGTTTGAATGTATGAACAGGTTTCGAATAATCCAAGCAATCAAGTGGAGAGGACTTTTGCGGCGATCATGCGCTGCTACCGACAGCGACCTCTAGCGGATAATCATGTATATAGATCAGTTCTAATTAATCAAAGTTCCGGAGACAGTGAGTGTAATTGTATGATTTGTATTAATTTCATTAAGAGCTTCAAGAGAAATTTTGAGGTTAATTTTCACAAACAACAAGTTATATATAATCTAATATTGGTGTGTAGTAATGTAATATTTTTTGTTCATGTTGTAATTAGTATTAATCTTTCAATTGCAGTTTTTGAATAAAAAAATTATAACAAAAATAAATTAATTAATTGTTTAAGTTTGAAAAATGTTAAAGATAACTTATCACGCATTGTGCATCCAGCCAGAGTCAAATATTCAAATGCACAACAAACATTACTTTCTTGTTCGTACTGTTACGAGTTGCAGGACTCGAATTAAAATGCCATTAGAGCTATACAAACACATATAACACAGGTACAAATATCACTGAACACACAGTCCAAACTTAATTCACGATTCGATAACACGCGCAAAGTCATTCACTAAATAGATTACCGAACGTATACAAGTCTTGCCTCGCGGCTGGTTATCGCTCGACTGCCTCGTCTCTCAATTGGGGCATTGCTTTAAACTGTACAAATACAATATGTCTGCTCGGCCGCGTGGTCTGAAAATCCTAGAATAACACCTGGCTAATAACTACCATAAAAGACTACAATACACCAGGGGCTGTTTTTCTAATCACAAATTTTAAACAAAAGAAGTTCAAATGCCGAAAAGGTAATAAAATGTCTACAGGTATTCAGGTGTGAATTTGTCTTTTGTCGGCGCTCTGGTCGTAACAGTACAAAAAGACCTCTACATTTATCAGTTACGACATGGGACGGTCTATAGAACAATATTAAATGATGCGGAGGTCATACAATATAAAAAAAAATATTTTTCCTTTTTTCTTAGAAGAATATTAAAATTAATAAAAATGTTTTTAATACAGGTTCACCGGAAAGGGGAGATTTGATTAACTTCTATAATAAAGTATATGTGCAATGTATGCAAAATTTCGCCCTTCGCTTCACCGGAAGACATAGAGATGTAAGTGTTCATTGTCAAATACATACAATAAGATTATAATAAATTATTGAAATAATAAGACACATAGAGCGAACTTTTTAATTGCGATTTTCCATTTTTATAACAAAAAAATCGACTTGAAAATAAAAGGCAGGTAATAAATATTTTCGACATGATCTAGAAGTCAGTGCATTTTCTAGTGTTGTTATTGATTTTTATGTTCTACTTGTAGATATTGTGGAAAATATTTTTTGGCTTTTTAGTCTGAAGTTTATTTTAAATATTGTCGGAAATATATATTTTCTACTTTTTTAGTTGTTTAATAGCTTTAGAAATATTATTTTAAGCATATATTATATAAATACAAATTTTGCCATTCGAAGAGTGTAACACTCGGCGCTTTTCAACAAGGGTTCCTCTCGATTTCCCTTTGATCTACTAATCAGATCCTAATTTGGTGACAATGGGACCACCTCAGGAGTAAAAAAGTCTTACTCTTTCGAATAAAGAAAAAATAAATGAAAATCGGTCCACAATTGACGGAGAAATCGCGTAACGAACATACAAAACAATACAGTCGAACCTTGAAACCTTCTTCTTTTGGAAGTTTATTAAAAATTAGAACGGACCAGTACTCATGACAGATGTTACTAAAATTCGAATATTTTTAGATACAAACGAACAGGCTAAAAATTGAAATCTCATCATCCAACTTTTAAAGTATCATGTTAGAAATAACTAATTACTTTTCAAACAATATCTTTATGACGTCATAAGTAGTACCCTCGTTCATAATCTATGAGGCTGTGACGTTTTCAAGGCGTTCCATTAGTAGCTCACAACGCCCAAAATGCTCAGTTACCCGTTCCACAAGCTGACCGCGGTTGTTGTGGTCGTGGCGAAAAGGTCACTAATGACGTCATCATTTTCGATCACACAGCGCTCACAACGACCTATGCGAAGAGGTGGGTCGAATAGCCGTTCCACTTGGGTTTACAATAAATAAAATAAGTAAAATTACTCTAAAATGAACAATAGTTGTAGGATATTGATAGTTGTTGAGAAGTAGTTATGTGTTTTGTGAGAAATGTGAACTGTATGGTCAAATTTGGCCTTGTGAGTTGTCACAAGAACTCCGTTAACTGGCACTAGCTGATTGCCTACAGATCAGCTGTGCTACACATAGGCTCAAGAAAATGAAGAAACTATATTGTTAACTAAGATCTGGCTTAAAAGCTGCCAAGCCATAAACCTAAATAAAATCAATCTTATTCTTCGATTGTCGTACATGTGCTATACCGGTGTTGTTGCGTGGCAGGAGAGCGCCCTGTCGCCGCTGCCGGCGGGGCGCGGCAGCGCGGCGTGCTCGCCGGTGGGGCTGCGCGTGTGCGAGGCGCACCACCTGTATGTGAAGCCGCTCACCTCGCCGCCGCCCCACCACCACCACCTCACCTACAGGTTTAGCCGCAGCCCCGCCAAGGTGCGCACCCTTACCTTACTCACCTCAACACGCCGTTGCCCCGTGCATGATAACTTGACTTAAATATTAGAAATAGACGTAATTACAAAACGAAAATTATTCAGTTTTTTAGTGATTATCGCGATTGCAAGTGTCTTTGACTCTAAATGTACGTGTTGATATTTTTGTTTGTTAGCAACACTGCGTGTCAAGTTACCGTGAACGGAGAAAATGAATACGTTAAAAAATATACAAAAATAACACTTATTTCCAGACATTTTTTTTTAATTCATTGACAGCTTTCAATTTGCTTGATTGGCATAAGTCTCCTCCAGAGTATGCCATTTAGTACAAGCTCTCGCCAACCTTCTCCAGTTTTTTTGAGATCATCTTCCCATCTTCTCGCCAGTCTCCCCTTCTTCTATTTCCGTCGCATGGATATAATCATTTAAATATTTGGTACATTTGGAAATTAACCAAATCAGTGTAATAGACAAGCTAAAGTATATCTTGGTAACAAATATTATCATCATTTAGAATATAATTCGGTTTTAAGCGCTACATTTTATTGGTATTTTATTTTAGTCTTTTGCGATCACTGCTATTAAAAAGTAGCCGAAACGTCGAACTTAAAATCAAATTAAATGCCGCAACTAAAACCGTTTTAATTATATGTACTCGTCGAAAAAACATACGAAAACACTATGCAATATGGCCGGCCGGCTTGAGCATCTCTGTATGTCATACTGTAAATTCATCTGAAAAATGTAAGGTACGAACACAACACTGAAATGATTATAGTATGTAATATATCCTTCACACCCGATCATATTCCTCAAGAATCCCTTAGGCATGAATAAACCAATAGGGTTTTTGTGCCACAGTGAAATATGTTAAATACATGTTTGTCAGGATTGGAAAATAATACCCTAATTTAGTATATTGATTTTTAATTGAAATATGCACGTTTTTTTAGTTCTTAGTGTGTATAATAACTGCATTTAATAGCAATTGTAATTCCTGTCGAATGTAACATGGCCATAAAACCACATGTTTTTAACAGGACCTGCAAGAAATTAACTCATTGGTGTCCCGCGAAGTTGGCCTGGGGACGATAAAGCGCACGTACGAGGGCCCCACGAGCGAAGTGGGCAAAAGAGCCCGATATGCGCACAGCGTCGCCAGGAAACTCCAGGGTCTGGTCTCCGACCGACAGGCTGTTTAATACGTTGGTAATATCACCATATGTTGTTAAACTATCAGTAACCTCTCTAATGTCAAGCCGATATTTATGCACGGATGAAGCAGAGCACACAAGCACATTTTCCCACTCAATTCTTAGATAAAAATGAAAACCAAAATCAGATTGTAATTTCTCTACTTGAAATTTTACAAAGACATGATTCACCCATTATAATATCTATTCAAACATTACTATTTCAATGTTAAAAGCCAGCAGTCTTATGGCCAAATGCCTTGTTTACATGAAGCCCATTTCCGCAGCAGCAAGCAGGAAAGTGACGAAAGAAGTGGGTAGCGACAGAATGTAAACAAAACGTGATACTCGCGCTTCCCACTTTCCTGCTTGCTGCTGTGAATGTAGGAATAATGCAAACAAAAGATAACAAAAGCTTTTTTTCATATTTCTATCCATCACAATTTAAATGACATAATCCTATTATTGTTTTCAGATTATTTTGACTCCATCCAAAATACTACAAGTGAGTTTAGCGGACTTACCTTTTAGTCATATTTATCCAATTTTAAAGTTTATGTACCAAAAAAATTATTACAGGCTCTCTAGCTATCCTCTTGGCTATTTAAACTATTTGGCTATGTTTGGCTGATTTATTTAAAGATATTATTGAGCTCATTTTATATTATGGGACCCAGAAATGGATGGCAATTATCATTTCTATGTGATTGACAATCATCATTCATATTTCGTTGAAAAATTGCTAATCACAACATGAGTTAGGCAATTTGTATAATACGTGCAAATTTTAAATTCGCGCGTGAAGTTAGTTACGTTTATGTAGGTCCAATCAAGTGTTAACGTTTATTACGTCTGATCTGACATAGTGTGTCGTACGAAAGAGATGCCGTGAGAGTTTGATGGCAACCGAGCGAGATAGAAAATCTCGCAGCTCTGTACCTACCTTATGAATCTTTTATTCGTATTCTGCATAATGACATGTACGAACTTCAAGGACGCATTTAAGTTTTGCTCGTACTAGCCTCATACACTTAATAATTTCTTGTATGAAATCATGTATACGTCTTGCGCTTGCACGCAATTGATTGAAGTTTAAAAATACAAAAAGCGTGCTTATATTTAAAAAATACAGTGCTTGTTATATGAAACAATTATCTATTAAAGCAACTTTTCCATGTTGTTTCTGCTCTTTCTGGGATAATGTTAGCGTTAATGACTGTAGCCAAATAAGTCTTGTTTATAGCGATCAAAATAACGTCTTTAATGATTAGCTACATTAGTGTACATATGTTAGTCAATTTTTAACGTTATTAACAATTGTTTTTTTACATTAACATTGTCGCATCACAAATAACGCCTTCAAACCCGTCGCTACTTTTACATGAAACAATCATTAATACTTAACAGATGGTACTATCCCAGATGAAGCACGGACATAAAGTAAATTATTAAAATTAACGGCACATGGAAACCCAATTTTATTATTAGGATGGCTCATTTATGTAATGAGAAAAGAAACGCATATTGATCTCATTTCTTATTTATGTCGAATGTATAGTATTGATATGCCATAACTTGAAACTTGCTCATTGCTAATGTAAGACTTTTATTTTACATTTTTTTATAGGCTGTGTGAAAGAATGAACGTGTTTCGAAGTTGAAAAAAAAACTTGTTTTAACCAAACCATTCAATTGCAGGATTTTTTTTATTTTATTACTATCACTAGTGTATCAAAAAAATATAAGCAAACCATATTTTATTTTTAATTAGGTTACGAACTTACCTTTCACAACTATAGTTAATCCAGGTAAAACTATTTTATCTTAATACTTTATATTTATATTAGGTGAGAATACCTAAAATTTAGTTCCTCCTCTTTTTTTATATAGAAAGAAGACAAAATCTATTTTATTTGCTTCCAATAGATTATTTTTTAACTTAGTTTGTAAGCGATTGGAAAAACTTAAAATCAATTTAAGATGTAATCAAAATTAAATGATTGTATATTTCGGACATAACACATTTTATCATGTATTTAGTTTAGATGTAACTTCTTTTACGTTAATAAAAGATTGTATCATTTATAATGTTGTTTATTTTTGACCAATTACTGCACAAAGTACTTATTTCATAGCTTACCACACACTACACTTATAATGATAATTTTTAAATGGATGGTTATGAAACACTTGTATATACAATAATGACTAATAAGTAATAATTTGATATTAATTATAATATTTTTCACCATATATTATTTTTAGTTACCAGGACTAATTAGAATTACAGCTGTTATCGTCCTTTTTTTTATTCATAAGCAGTTGTAAGAGTTGAATCAAGGAAATTCTATAGGATTTAACTCAGAGTTACTTACTCCAAGCTTGCAACATAAAAAAATTGTGAAAGCTGTCATTAGTCCAGGCAATTAAAACTTACAGTAAAGAATGCTAATTTATAGATAACTTTATTACTGTATTACAGGAAACTTACAGACTAGTAATATTCTATTTGTGCATCATAAAGCACAGTCTTGTTGCTAAAGAGCCATCTTTCTTAGACAACTTGTGAAAGGAAAAAAATTGAAAGTGTCCACCCCTTAAACTATTAACATACTCGAATGCTTCGATACATGACATGCTTATATAGCTCATAATAGCCCACTTCTATAAAAAAAACTCAGTATTTCGATACGGAAAATATTCTATTCTCATCGGTTTTAAATATTTTGAAATTAATCAGACATCTGGAAGGCTGTGAAAGTTAGATTGATAGGTACCACATTGGTACACACACATCAAGCTAATAAAAGCAGATTAAACACAAACTGAACTTTTTTAAATTATAGTCCAATTCCTATGAAACCTATTATTGTTATTCACATATTAAATAAAACTTATTCGAAATATTGTTATTATCGATAATATTATAAAATTCTAAACATACCGTGTCAGTACATTGAAGCTATTAAAAAAAACAACTGGAATTGATTTATTTATTTCTAGTCTGTTGGTTCGGGATTCACGTAAAAACTACTGGGCTGATTTCAATGTAATTTTCGCTGAACGATAGCACATTGCCGGACTAAAAATCTGCGGTAATTTATATCCCCAGGAATATTCCACGGGAATTTTCTGAGGCATGTGTAGTGACCTGATTGAAAAAAAATGGATACCAATGTATCGATACCGATTTTCCCTGATCGATAGCAAATTCTCTGTCATAAAATCTGTGACATTTTATATCACGGGAATGAAGCGGGATTTATTCCTGGGAGTGGATTCAAGTCGTAGGATACGTATAAATTAGTTTATTCCGTTCAACGAGGACGAAGTCGCGGGCCAATCCTAGTATAAGCTATATTACTATAGTTTCAACAACATATGATCAATGATTTTTTGCATGAAAGAAAAACATCCATCCAGTCTCACAAAGTTTCTCTTTTATAATAGGATTTATTTTTGGTTAGGTAGGCTAAGGCTTTGCCAGGCCAGCCTACAGCAATTCAGATGTTCCATGTTCGATTCCTGGGGCCCAATTCTCCTATTTCAAGATCTTTGCTTTATAAAGATATTCGAAGTACGATTCCATGGCAATAGTGTCAAAAAGTCGTATTCTACTTAATCCACAATATCTTCTCGATATCGGTGCGGTACATGTACAAAAAAATTAGTATTACCGTAAGGAAAAATGCCGTTAGCCGAAATGAATATTGAAAAGCTACCAAAATTTTTAAACATTTATTTTACGAGTTTTCGCTTATAAAACGACATTGGAATTACCAGAATACCGAAACCAGGCAAACCTTCGATTGAGACGATAGTTTAGGCGCAGACCAGTGTCATAAGTCAGTACAATTATTTTTTCTTGGAGATTTCTTTGCGTTCTATTAGTAGGTACGTATTGCAGTAGATGTCACTGTTCTCAAATTAAACACCAAATGAAAGAAAATAATATGTTTCGTTATACGCAGTTGTTTCATTTCTTGTTTAAGAAATATTTGATATGTTTTTTCAAGCCATATCAGCTGATAAATATATTTTAAAGTGTGTAAATTCTATTCCTCACCTTTTTCAAATTATAAAGCTCTTTTTAAATTTAATTACTGGATTTTTGATGAATTGTCGATTTACTAAAAACTTATTTCAAAGATGTTAATTATGTCAAAACCAAAAAGACATTCCGATCGATACGAGTTAAACTCGTGAATATGTCTACTTTGTTTGTGTTTTGATACAAGTGTTCTGTGATCACATTGGACTTACGCATGTACCCTGAACACCCATTTGCCTAACGATTTGTTCTCTGATGACTTGGATTATGGCTTCTTCTGAAAGAAGTTGTGTGCCCAGATGCGGTAAAACTTGTAAGTAAATCATCGTAACGGCGCCAGATTAGATGTGGATACAAATGATGTTACGAAAATGTATGCCTTTGAATATTTTAATAAAAGGAAGCATAATAAATCACGCTTCCGCTAAATTGTTGTTTTTTTTGTTGTTGTTATTTTTTTATTGTTATTTACTAACAAATAATCATTTTTTGGAAAGGCTTTTGGGAATTGCAGGTGTTAAATTATTAACGCCCGCAATTTCCAAGTCTAATATAAAAATAAAAAAATACTAGACGCCCTGGACGATTTTTGCCTTTGTATTGTGTCGTATACCGATAGAGTGCGTTAGTATATATATTATGACTGTTGATTCTATACCAGTACATATAAAATACTCTGTGGCGCAGACGTCCGACCAGCACGGCGGCCTTTCGCAAATGATCGGCAAGCGCGCACTCCTCGTCGGCCCCCCGTGGTTCCCTCCTCGCACACCTCGCTTCACGTCACCTCAGCACGTGCTATCGCTCCAGTGCACTTGTTATTGCTAAATCTGATATTTCGTTTAGCAGCGAAATGCGTGCTGTATTATAAAATATTAATCGGCATGTTTACAAAATAAATATGCAATCCTGAACTGCAATTCAAACGCACAACAGTATTGATAGAGGAATTGGGCCCCTAGTGTGTTAGATTTCATAAACGACCTTTCAGTTATGAGTACAGGTTCACAGCATCGAGTCGGTGGAGGCGGGCGACGCCCTGTGCAGGCGCGCGTTGGGCTCGCAGTGGGGTCAGGTGGCGCGGCCCTTGCCCTCCTTGATCGCGATCACGTAGCGCTGCGCCACGCGCTCCGGCGGCGAGTACCCGTCCGCGTACGATGAATCCTGCGCATAACAATCAATATATATTAATTAAATATCATGATATAAAAAAACGTGTGCTAGCTCCAACACACGACTGAAGTTCACTCGTACATTAAAAACATGCACGTACGCGGCAACAGGGGCCGATAAAAGGGTGATATATGAAAAGGAAAAAAACATAGACAAACTATTTGGGCAGTACACATGGCAAATACACATATAAACATAGTCACAAACATATTATAATATAATTAAAGTTTAAAATCATATAAGTAATGTCAGAAATAGAATAGCAGTTATACTAAAACTCATCTTGGAAAACAATCCAATGTAAGAGAGGTGAAAGTTAATTTAAATTGCTTTAATTAACAAAAACATTATTGATTTGAATGTTATCTCTTTTGCTCTAAAGTCGGATGGTTTAAAAGATAGAAAAAGTTACAATTGTATTATTTTACTCCTCATAAAATTTCCATGCCAGAAGTTTCATATAACATGACAGGTTATGTTCCAGATTTATATAATTATCAAGTATTTTAGAATAGAAAGATCGGACAGGAAGAATGGAATAGAGGGACCAAATGAGGAATGAAGTTGGGGAGGAGGAAATGGGTTATCGAAAATCTCACTGATCACACAAAACACAATTAGCTAAGGGTTTGATGCCAATATTCTATGAAAGTCCACTATAGCCATCTTATATTTACATCCTTCTGTACATCACTTTACGGGCCGTTCTTTCCATTCGTGCACTCCTTCCCGTTCCGTACTTAAAATCTCCCCACTCTACCTCGCTCCCGCTTCAAAAGAGACGTTGCAAAACTCGCCCGCTACGCACGTACGCAAACTGGATGTTTCTACTCAAAAATATTTAAAATAAAAGCTCGAAATCAATCCATCCGCGTCGCGCGTGTAAAACATCAATATTTTTGAACTAGAAGATGTGAGAGAGTGTTATAAGAAGACGACAAACTTGTTCAAGGTGCGTACCCTTTTATCTCACAACCACCATTATCTGAAGCAGTTAACCTGAATTCAGCTGGAACAGGACCGGAGTACATACCTCAAAGAGGACTTCATAAGGGTCGGCAGCACTGGCCGGCAGTCTGTTGACAATGGCCCTGTAGAAGCACGTGGTCTGAGGGTAGAGGGCCATCACGACCGCGCCCTTCGGGAAGAGCGCGTGCTCGTCGGTGCGCGGGTCGGCGCGCATCAAGGGCAGCGGCACCACGCGCCGCTTGCTCAACACGTGCCGGTTCTTCTGCTCCTCGTCTATATCGTCCACTTCGTATTTGCCTTGAGCTGGTAACCAACTCACCACCTGTCGTATAATATATATTAGTATAGATAACACTTTCTTTATTTAGCAAAATAAATAGTTACAAAAACAAAATGCATGATTATAATACTTCTTGGCAAAACACCATATCGCTAAAACTGATCTCGGAGATCAGAAAATTTCTTCCAGGTTGCCTGGAAGTTGCAAAAGAAATTCTTAACTAATCTTGTGATGTAGGTGGAGCAGGAAAAAGGACTGTACAATTTAAGTATACATACTTAAATAAAACTACGTTTTAAAGGTTTAAGCGCGGTAATTTATTTGATTTTAGTTATTCAGACGTTTCGGCCACTTTTCAGTAGCCGTGATCAAGCAAAAGACACTCAAGAGCCACTGAAAAATGGCCGAAACGTTCCAATAACCGCGCTTAAAACCGTTAAAACGTGGTTTTATTATGTGTATGAGTCGCGAAAACTTAAGAAAATATTAAACTCATCCAGATGTTGAAGAAATACTTTCAATTGCCTCTTTGTGTGCGAAAAATGTTTTAAATAACAAACTTTAAAATGAGAGAACAGGATGACTTGTGGCACCAGTTAATAGTTTAACATTATGTTTATAATTGGAGCAGTATCATTCCTAGTACGGGTGCGATATAGATATACGGAACATTAATTTATTACTTGAGATACAAAATTAATTTTGGGTGGTTATGAAAAAGAAATAACCACCTAAATTAAACAAGTTCGAATTTATTCATAATAAATAAATGTGCAGTGTATATACCCCACTCCCTAGTACTCCTTTGCTATAACATGATATTAGTGAGTCCGAACCTCAGCCAATATCCAGTTCTCCTCCTTCTCGGACACGCGCACGAGGGCCGCGACCGCGTCCCCCGCCCTGGCGACGTGGCCCGCGTCGGCGGGCACGGCGCCGCACAGCTGCGGGGCCCGCTCACCCACGCGCCCCACGTGCAGGGGCAACGTCTGAGCGGCGCTCAGGAGCATCTTCATCAGCGCCCCGCAGCCGATCGTCTCTTTGTTGCCAGCATGACGTGCCTGAAACAAATATATATATATATATATATATATATATAATATTTTCTTAAGTTTTCGCGACTTGTATACATAATAAAACTACGTTTTAACGGTTTTAAGCGCGGTAATTAGTTATTCCGACGTTTCGGCCACTTCTCAGTGGCCGCGGTCACGGACGACAAAGGTGACACTTGTCCAACAAGTATTGTTAAAGTTTTATTTAGCCCACCACCAACTAGTTCATTTTAATTATTTAATTTTGTTTATGGTTATTATTTACTCTATGGGAGCCTAATCTAATTTATCAGCAACAACAAATATATTTTATATTTGTAATTTTACACAAAATCAATCAAATTACCTTAGACTGTGAATGCAAATCTGAATTTTGCTAGAATAAAGAATTTTATACTGTACTACCGGTCCCAGAAGACGACATCCTGCCTTGAAAAAATTTAGGAACCGATTGCAATGCCACCTACCGGGTCCAATTGTGAATCTAAACCACCTTCGAATCCACTTGAACACACACAAAAAAATTCAAATCGGTCCAGCCGTTTAGGAAGAGTTCACCGTCAACACATACAGAAGAATTATATATAATATATAAAGATATACAATCAATTGAGTAAATACTTGACTGTCAGCTTGCGGTTCCCTGGAGGTCATAAACATAATTGTTTTTCTTTTTTTTGGCTAAGCAAACAAAAAAGAATTTAATCGAAAATAACGTAAGGTATTTTTGATTAAATGCTTTTTATCAAAGTTACTTATCTAAAAAACAATTCTAGAAATATTGTAATTAAAATTATTTTATAGCGGTTTTAAGTGTGACATTTTATTTCTTCTCTTCTTTGATCTTTGTTTTAGTGATCACATGATGAAATAAAAATCTAAGAAAATACTATATGAACAGATATTGTTGAAAACAATTTAAATTCTATGACCAAGATTTTGTCAATTCATTTTATGTATATCATAAAATTCTACAGCATGTGGAAAGAATGTATGATGAAAGAATGACTAAACAGATATATAATGCAAAAGTGGATGGATGCAGAAGTCGCGGAAGGCCACGACACACCTTCCATGATCAAATTGATCTTGTATTGGCAGAAGGTGATGTCAGGAGCCTTAAGAACAGACGAGCGTGCATGACAAGAACTATGAATGTCAAAGAAGCAAGTGAGGTGTGCAAGAATAAGCCTGTATGGCGCTCTGTTGTTCGTGCCTACCCCGCAAGGGACCTGGCGTGAAGTTATGTATGTATGTATAAAATTCTACATGTTTGTTCCGTGTTTGTACACTGAAGCTATTTAATAAAAAAACAAATGCCAATAATTTATATAAACAATGGAGAACATGATGCAATTGTTTTTCATAACTCTCCAGGCCAATATCTAGCGCCACATATTAATTTAGCCCTAGAAACCAGACTTTTTTTCGTAAAATGCGGTAAACAATAAATTATCATTTATGAGAAAAATAAAAAACTTTTTGGTTAAATTGTTCATTATATTTCACACGAAAACCAGTGGCAAAATTCGAGACTTTATAATTGCCCAACAGTAAGCATGTTGCTTGAGGGTAGCTCAAAATAAACGACACAGGACACTTGTTACTAACATTATGCATTTTTATTATATTTATGAAGAAACATGTTTTCTCCAAGATTTGACTAAACAATCCACAAAAGACCTCTTATCGATCTATCTATGTGGTCTAAAAAACTAACCTGAATTCTCCTTTCGTTTTTAATGGAACGTATTTCGTAAATGCGCAAGAGTGCAGCCCTGAGTAGTCTCTCTTCTTGTTCAGCTGCTGTCAAACCAGCTTTGTACAGGTTCTTTAACTGCATTTGCTATAAAAATAAAAGGTAATTTGGTTAATTATTTATTTGTTTCACTCAATTACAATGTCATAACAGTCTTACAACTAAGTAATATAAGCACCTTATTGTTAGCCTATTGTATTAATAATACACTTCAACATACTTTATATGAATTTTCATCTATTACTTTGTTAGTCAAGCAACCAATTGATTCAAAATATTATTACATAAAATTTGGGGGGTATATAATACTACTGTTAAGGAAACAGTATGTTTTATGTTCCTGAAACTTTTACAATGAAATTAAATATTATTTCCTGCATAAATGTAGTTGGATACAGGTGTTGTTCTTAAAAATAAAAGGTTCAGTACATTTTAACAGTTTTAATGGTGTCAAAGCCAGCAAAATCTTAACAGTTCCTATTTATTTCATTATGCACCTATTATATAACTGTAATAATAATAATAATTTTTATTAACTCAGTATTTTCTTGAGTTTTTGCGACTATTACATATAATCAAATCTATTAAAAAATAGTTTTATTATTTTACTACCTTCTTTTATTAATTATACAATAAATTATTCCAATCTGTATAGTAAACATTTAAATTGAACACAATTTTTAAGCATGTTTTTAAAATTTAATGTATAAATCAAAGTCCATTATAAATATTATTTTACCTACATTTTAAGATCCCATGAAACTACTAAAATCCCAAAGTTTTATACATAGATTGTTCCATTCCTATATTATAACATTTCTACAAATAGATGTTATTAAGTCACATACATGGAATAATTTATTGCTATGTAAAAGCAAGGTTAAAACTGAGTAGTTTAAGTATGTACCAAAATCTGTCAATACAGAAAACAGACAAAACCTTCAACTATGAACCTGTGTAGTATTTACATATTACATAGCACTTAAGATTTCTGTATATATGGTCTTAAGTTTAATGTTATATTAATTAAGCAATAATTATATAGCGAGTACAACGCACATTGTCTTATGGGTGATTGAACCATGAGCTGTTGCCAATACTGTGTCACCCTATCCAACAGGTAACTATCATCAATGCATCACTCAACCCCCACAGATCTCACACATCACATCTAATTGTATATTGATATAAATTATGATTTGCTCTGATTATTTCTTACATATAACAATACATATTAAACGGAGTTGACACCTGCTGAAGAAATCAAAATAAATAAACAAGCAAACAATGAATTGTACTCACTGCTATTTAAAAGTATTTATGCAGTTCACAAATGGATTAAAACAATAACTTCAGTCAAAAATGAAACTTGCCAAAACTGTGATACAAGTCATATCTTCCTGTATCAAGAAAGCCAGTTTTGCAGGAAGACTTATATTTTTCCATATCAGGTCCAAACTTCAAAGACCCACAAACATGTGAAACTTGATTATTTATATACTTATTAAGTTCTAATATTAGGTGGCATCCTTGTGTATACATAACCGCTATGAAGTGTTAAAGATATTTAAAGAAAGAATATCAGAAATAAAATTACATCTGCATGATGTCCACAGAACTTAGAAAACTCACTTACGCATTGGTGGTAAGACAATGATAACTAACTGCCGTACAATCTGTAAGTTATATACTTCCCCCAATGCAGTGAATGTGTTAATAAAATTAAAACTACCTACCTGCTGTGAAGTCCCCGAGGAGTCTTCATTAGATGGAGATGATTCTGCAGCCTTCTCTGCTCTCAGAATAGACTCAATACACTGTTCATTTCTTGCTCTCTCAGCTTCAATGTCATAAATGAACCTATGAAGCGTTCTTAACCGCTCCTAGACGACAAACATGACTAATTCAAATACTTAGAACACAAACAAAGTCTAATTTATTAAATTAATAACGAAAATTAGTACCTGTACTTGTTGTGCAGCAACATCAGCTGTTAGAGGCATATTTCTGAAAATATGGAGACAATCTCAAGCTCAACAGGATGACGTGGTACCATGAGATGACCACAAACACCTAATACAAAGAGTAAAACACTATTTTACAGGAATAATTGATATAAAAAACATGACGAACCTTTGCAAAGCATACTTACCGAGATAATAATGTTAAACCATGTTTTAGCAGAAACTAATACCATTAGCACTTCTATCAATTAAATAAATTACATTAATTTATTACGTTACTAGTTTCTTCTTTCTTTCTTGATATATTGTTTGTTGGTGATGATAATAATAATAATCATCACAATGTTGTTTTAGGTTGTTTTCTTTAAATTTTTATAATATTTTAATTTATGGCTTGGAAACTAGGTTTTTAAGCCAGTTTTCTTGAGTTATGACAGTCCCTAACTCACGACTTATAATGTGATTGTAGCTTTATAGAGGATTGGTTGGCTCTTTTTAAAGAAATTTATTCAATAATCAAATAACTTACTAGCCTTTACTTGACTATGAAATAGGAAATATGTCGTGGAATTTTATCTGTGCTACTACTATACTCATGGTTTATTATTGTCTATGCTATACTCTATCTATATTCTATATTCTATAATTTATGGATGTCAAATTTATGTTTGGCTTAAAAAGATGAAAATACTGTGATGAATCTGTAAAAATCTTAATACAACAGTAAAATACTAAAATATCATCGTATACTGTGATTTTATATGTGTACAAGAAGTTGACGTGGTTAATATTTTATAAGTAGGTCATTATCTAACATAACGGATTTGGTTACCGGTACGTCTAGTGCTATCTAAGCGTAACAGTAATTCCCACGTAAAGGTATCCGGATATAATTGTTAATATTGTTGCAGGTATTTAGTGAATTTGCCAGTATTTGTTCCATGTTAGAAACAAACGGTGGACATGGCCGAAAATGACGATTATTTAGATTCTATTGACAACAATCATTTGGAAGGAACAAACGGTTCTCTTAATATGACTGACAACAGTCTCGGGGTAAGCAGTAGTGTAATTATTATTATTTTTGTGGTATGTTTAATCACCACGAACATTAAAAATGTACCAAATAAATTCTGCCACTGAGTGTAATAAATACAATTTAAACTGATCTAAATGTTTCTACTTTTAAAATAAAAAATTGCATCTTCTGTTTCGTTTTGTAGTTTATGTTTATTATTTGTAAACAAAGTATTATTTTAAGTTCTATTACTTGGTTTTAAAAGGGAATGTCAGAAGTTTTGTTGTTTAAGAAACTCATTTTCATAAGTTTGCAAAATGCTTAACATTAGATTAATGGTCCCTGTGTTTTAAGTAGTAAGGGCGCAGAGAAGAAAGGAGTACTTCTCCCTTTTGCAACCCAAATCCCGGAGACATGTAGTTTTTGAGATATTTTTTTTATTAGTTTTGCTTTGAAGTCTAACCTAAGCCACTGGTTGCGACTTTAGAATAAGCTTGCAAGCCAAACAAGCATATCATGGTAGTGGTCTGCGAGTGTCTCAACTGATTTGTAATCATTGCAATATAAATAACCAAATAAAATACAAGTTTCACATTTAAAAATGGATTCAGTAATTCAAAACTTGTTTACTAAACTCACAAACTGTTAATATTAGTATATTCCTAAACACAAATCAAACTTGTTTTCACCAGAAATTATGTAATATTGTTTATCTATCATATTTTGTTTTTGCCATTACTCATTTATAACTTGTTGGCAGACCCTGAAAACTTGTTGCCTACTTCAAATAACAAATCTAATGGCTGTATAAAATGCTTGTGTATTGTGTATATCCCTAAACTAAAATTACCCTTAATCTCATGCCTCTGGGTCAAAGCACAGCCTATTATTTTGTGGTATCCTTTCACGAGAAGAACTAAGATGGTATATAAGAAACATGATTATTTTATAATGTTTGTAGCTAAAGCTGTATTATAGCGCAACTGAAGTGTGTATGTTTTCTAGTTTTCACTGTTGTTTGTAAATTAGGGAGGAGACGAAGCCTCGGGTAGTGAGGTGCCAGACCTTGCAGCTATCAAAGCACGGGTACGTGAAATGGAAGAGGAAGCTGAGAAGCTTAAACAGATGCAGACTGAAGTGGATAAGCAAATGAGTTTAGGCAGCCCACCAGGACTTAGTAAGAATTATAATTATTTCAATGATTGAATATAGAATAAATAAATTTTCCACATTCTCTATTGAGATAGAAAATACATAGTGAAATTAGATAGCTTTAAGGGAGGTTTTTACCAACAGACAAACCTATTCTGCAGTATGGAGTTCAGGAGAGATTACAACATATAGTTTGTGTTTAAGTAGTGTTATTTAAGAAATATAAACATGAGCTTATATAACAGTGGGTAAATTAAAACTTCTGTAACCTCTGAAATAATAGTTTTTTAGATCTCTTTAACGACAATAAAGAGTTAAATGGTAGACAAATATTATTTCAGGAAAAATATAAAGCTGTATGCCAGGTCAGTGCCAGTCAATTGACTCATCCAAGATATTAATGATATACATTATAAAGTTCTTGTCCTTTTTTAAAAGATAACTATTATTAATCAGTATTTTTATTATATGTAGAAAATGTGTTTCTAAATTATCATTAAATATGAATAAACTATTTAGTAACACAAATTAAAAACTATATTAATTTACTTATTTGATACCCGTTGAGTCACCAAGTGGAAGAGTAGCCTAATCTACAAATTCACAGTAACAAAGTAGGCGTTTGTTTCTTCATCATGTGTAGATCTTTAAAACCATAGTGGCCTAAATTTCAAATAAGTTTCAGTTATTTTTAATAGATGTAAATTTTTTCCCCCTCTCCTGATGCAATTTTTAGTTCAAGTATTTTTCTCATGGTATTTTTATTTTGTAACTACTTTTTACTTCTTTAATTTACATTTATTATACTTTTTTGTATTATTCTTTTGTTTTTAATGCCATTGTCAATCTATTATATTATTTTTGGATAACACAAATTTAGTTCTGTATGATTTCATAAGTCTAGTCTAAGTCCGTCAAGAAATGCTGGCTTGACATCGTGAAGGATGACATGCGTGCCAATGGTCTCGGGGGATGCTGAAGACCGCGAGAAGTGGAGTAGAAAAAGTAGGAAAGCGGACCCTGGGCGTCGGAGTAAATGCAACCGGGATATAACGCTCTGATGATGATGATGATGATTTCATAAGTCGACATAAAATTTATAAATATTGATACTAAAACTCTGTCACTTCATATTTGTGAATTACGCCACTCCTCCTCTGAGCAACTCAGTTGTTTACTATGAATATCTACAACACTAAGGGACTTAACTTAGTGCTTGACTAAATTATGAAATCAAAGTAATCTAAAGATAATATTAAGCTTCTAACTCATTCTATTCATGTCTAGTTTGGTTTTATATAAGTATGTTGAGTAACATGATTGAATTTGCAGATTAGTATTTGTAAATATTATTTGTTACCAAACAGCTAGTCCATTGAACATGTCATTGGAAGAGAAAATAGAGGCTGACAATAGGTCAGTGTATGTGGGCAATGTGGACTATGGGGCTACTGCTGAGGAGCTCGAGCAACACTTCCATGGTTGCGGATCTATTAATAGGTGAATATCAATACTATAATAATGCTTGATGGATCATAAGATAAAACACCATGGAGACTAATCTAGGGTTTCTATTACTAATCATTGTTTTATTCTAAAATTGGTAGAAAATTGGCAACACTTGTAAGGATATCATATCAAATTTTACAAAAGACAAATAAATAACTGGCCATAAATAACTGTAGTGCAAATATTACCTATATTTAATATTAGCGTTTTCCTCGTGGCCATATTGCATTAAAAATCGTAGGTAGTAGCTCTATGTTACTTACACAAAAATTGGATTAGGTTTTTTTTATAGTTATATATAAACCTTCAATGAAATTTTATCTAACAGTTGGTGAATTATCAGTCAATATTTACTGTCACTAACAATTAATAACAATATCGCATCACGACTAACGCATTAAACTCATCACTACATCTGTGTGAAACAATTAATAACTATAACATTATGACATAGATGAAAAAGTGGCATAAGCTAAAAGCCTAAGAACTAAACTGTCCTTTTTATAAACCAAACTAGAAAACATACTTAATTATGAACAATTATTTTTAATGGGATATTATTATTATAAATTAGCTGATACCCCGCTTGCTTCGTGTGCCCTAAATCCGTTCTTAGCTGACCTCTATTTGGCGAAAGGAAAGTCCATGCCTTTCAAGTCTAGGTATTATAGTTCCTGAGATATTGTGATGAGTCACTATATACATGAATTTCAATAATATATATCTAGATAACAGTCGTGGTAGTGTAATGGCTAGCACACGCATCTCAAACTCAGAAAGCACGGGTTTGACACTGACCGGAATGCATGCACCACTTAGTCAGTTTTCTGATCTAAAGTGCATATTGTTACAATATCCATATACTAATAATGGTGAAGGAAAACATCATGATGCGACCTGCACATAGACAAGATAACCATGTGTCAAACCTTGTAAGTCGCTTTGGACAAGTGTGCCGGGTATACTGTCTGTTCCCCCTATAATGGAAGGCCTGAGTGCAGCAGTGGGACATTTATAGGCTGATATTATATTTATATAAATGATAAAGTATTTGGTTAAAGGAATTATGTTCTGTAATTTTTAAATTTAATCTTACTGTTTCTTTTTAAATCAACGTATGTTCAGTACCTATTTTCCAGAAAAAGATGTGATTGCATCACCACCTTTTTCGCTATTTTCGTTTATCCCAGCGAAACAAATTCGTTTATCGGAATGAAAAGTATCCCAAGACGTGCCCCATGATATGAGTTAGCTCTGTTTCGAGTTTCATTCAAATCCGTTCAGTAGTTTTTCGTAATGCTCTAACAGACAGAAAAACTCTAAAAATGTAACTCTTGGAATCTGCTAGAACGAAATAAGACCTTGATTTTAAAACAAATATGCAATGTACTAACTAAATATATTTTCAGATTCATTATAGTAAAGATAATAAAATTTAATTTATCCGTAGATAACAATTAATTCATTTTTAGGTGTACTATCAAAGTCAGTTTTTTAAAGTTGTCACTGCTATTGTCATTTTGTCCATAGAACTTTAAGTTATACTAAGATCTGGGTGTCTGAAATCAGTGTTATAGTCTCCTAGTGTATAATTCAGAGACAAGAGAGATAACTTGCTTGGCTTGGTTACTTGGTTAGATACATAATGTTTTTCTCAAGATTATTTAAAAAATGAGACAAATGTATTGAAATTTTAGTAGGATGACCCTAAGTGTTGTCCATTGTACCTTTTTGAACTATAACAGAAGTGTAACTTGCTTAGCTATGGAATAGCGGTCATTTTGTCTCCGAAATTGAATTATTACTTTAAGAGGAGAAAGTTCCTTATGTCTAATTATAATATTGTTATAATTTGCAGGGTTACAATATTATGTAATAAGTTTGATGGTCATCCGAAAGGTTTTGCATACATAGAGTTTGGTGACAAAGATAGTGTACAGACTGCAATGGCTATGGACGAGTCATTATTTAGGGGGAGGCAAATCAAGGTATGTAAATTGATAATAAACTTATTGACTAAAATTTCATTCTATGAAACAATTATGCATTACAAGTATTTTCTACTTAGGTGCTCTCTACTTGGGAGACCAATTTCATAATATCACATTATTTCTTAGTAATGAGGAAAGAACAGATATAAACATAGCCCCATATATTTATGTTATTATAAACTACCCGACTAGTAGTTTTGTATTGATTATTATCCCACTAGTACTTCTGCATTACCTCATAAGCAAATATACAAATAGCAAGGTTGAAGAAGTCTCAGTAAATGTAAAGAATTAACAAATCGATCAATGAAAGTATGCATCATATTATGTACATGGTTTACATTTATTATTTAAGAAATGCAGCTATTTTAATCATTATAACTATTAACTACATCATTATATGAAATGTCTTAATACTTCTGTAGACTTCTTAGAGACTTGATTTATCATAGAAACTATAAATTATCTCTTAACAATTTAAATGTAACACACATTTTTGTAATCTTTGTAAATATCATAAGGTATAAAAGAGCAATAATGCCTATCATAATAAGCCAAATATACTATGAGTGTATTGTATATTGAAAAACTGAAGCTTTGTTCAATGATATCCAAGTTACACTTGTGTTATGGATAACCTAAAAAGACAGGTCTGGGGTCGATTACATATGCTGTATAATCAATGTATAAAATATTTTGATTCATATAACAAATTCTACTTTTATAAGAACAAATAAGAAAACAAGCTTTAAAATTTAAAAATACTATTTAGACAATACTTAATTAAAACGCTATTTATTCCTGCAAAACTATCAATGTCATAACTTTTTACATCCGTCCAAAACCAATGATGCCGCGACCGTGATGAGAAAGTGTCTCAATTGATTTGACTCGTGTACCGTATTGGGAGTTTTTAGCGGGAACTGAAGGGAGGTGTTGTGCTGTACAGTTTTATTTTCTAAAAATGTGTAAAATTACTGTCAAATGTTGCCTTTTGAGTTGTCGCAAGAACTCCGTTGAATGGCACTAGCTGATTACCTACAGTTCAGCTGTGCTACACATAGGCTTAAGAAAACTATTGTAAACTAAGATCTGGCTTAAAGGCGTAGCTGCCAAGCCATAAACCTAAATAAAAAATGTACCGTATTGTGATCAGGTGATGCCGAAGCGCACGAACAAGCCGGGCCTGTCGACCACGAACCGGCCGCCGCGCGCCGCCCGCGGCCGCGGCCGCTCCTTCCGCGGCGGCTTCTCCCCCTACTACTCGGGCTACAGGCCCGTGCGGCGCGGCAGGTACAATCCATACTGAACCCGCAACTATCCACCACCACATACCACACTCCCTACTAGTGTTGCCAGGTGTTCCCATTCTTAGAATTCATTACCTGACTGTTAATTAATTGATGGTGTACAGTGTACATGCTACGGAGTTACTGCTCATGGATGAGTGTAAATGTAGTTGATTTTCTTGATAGTTTAATTTATGTTTGAAGCAAATCAAACTATAAGTACTTGTCTCATCACGGCCCCAAATTTAAATCAGAATAATCAATGTCTTAGTAATTATTGAATTTATATAACTATGAACTATACTTTGATAATCTAGTAACTAGGCTATTAACATATAATTTATAATGCCGGTAATAGGCTATTCTTACACAATCTTGATTTGCTATCAAGATAGAGGCCCTGTTTGTAACAGGTGACCACCATCTATAGGCATTGATTGATGGAAATGACTCCATGTCGGACACATTCACTCTTAATTGTGAACATCTCAACCCCCAACAGGTGCCTGAGTTGATATAATAAAACATTCTAATGCAATTAGATAACTATTGTATAAACACCTATAGGGTAAAATAACCCTTTAGTGAATTATCTGAATGTTGATAATATCTAAAAATATTAAAAAAACCGTAGAGCCTGATTTGACGAATACTGAAACTGCATAATATGTTTTTGAATAGTTTTTTATTTTATTTGACATATGAATAATCGTTTAAAGATAAAACTTATATTATTGCTGCATCTTGTGAATTAAATTCAAGAAAGTAACACCATAACCATTTATGTCAGTGATACATTGCGATTATCATATTCTATTGATATGCTACATTATTACTCGAAACACCCATTTTAGGGTAACTCTAAATCTAAATAAATAAATCTTCAAAATCAAGGAACCTCGTTAAAAATGTCTTTATTTTACCTTGATTTATTATCTATATGATTATAATGTGGGTTCAAGCTGGCAACACCTCCACACCCCACCAAAGTTTGCAACTGCTACATGAATGACTACAACTTGCATTTACTCTATGCTCTATTACTCCTTAGTTGTTTTCTTCTCAATGGATGATTGTTTAAGAACTTATTCAAATCGTATTGATAGCATTGTCTTCAAAATTATGTCTGAATGAGAAGAAACATCTTATTTTTATATTGTCTATAGATCACTTGCTTTTTGTAGAGATTTCTTTGCAAATTATGGTGTGTTTGAAATATGTGATCGCCACACCCTGGATGGTGATTTTATTTTGCATTGTATGTCATGTTAGCTACAAAGCAGAGTTACAAGAAGTCACTTAATTTTAAGTTGTTTGCTCTATTATATTTAAACTACTTAATTTCGCAGCTTTGGCTGATTATTGCGCTATTTTTGTCAAAATGAAATGTGTGGAAGAGATGCAATGACCACCAAGCATGATTGTTCTAATAATGTCCCTAAATAAAGTCTGTTTCATATTGGTGTAAAATTATTACAATTTAAGAGTTTTGTGTAAATGTTAAGAAAAGACAATATTTACAAACTTTTTTACGCTAAAAATAAAGTTTTTTTCTTAGAATTGAAAGTATTTTTAATGGAGCTCCCGAATGTACCCCCTGGTATTGAAAAAGAGAGTACGCATGGTAGAAGGGTGTGCATGCAGGTGTCGTATAGTGTATTAGGACGAGCTTACGCGAGCAATTTTGATTTTTCAATTATAAGCAATTCTGTTGTAATAGTAATAAATAAATGACCATGATAATAATAAAAAATTAATAATGTTATTATGAAGTCATTAATTAATGTAGCTGGTGTCGATAATAATTGTATAGGGTAGTCGGGAGGAGATCGTCTTTGGCGATAAGACCGCCCATTGTACTTTAATGTATGTGCAATAAAGTCATTAATTCTCGTTAAGCTAATTTCATCTACAACAGGCAATTTATAACTTTATTTTGCTTGATAATTAAAGCATTGTTGTAAATTTAGTAATCGCACTAGATAAAAAATATGTTTAATTAATATAATGCTCGCAACAATAGAGAGTATGCTTTTTTTATTTTTATATTTTAAATCAGTTGTGTATACTGTAATGAACAGCCGTAACGATATAATTCTGTTAAAAAAATATCTGTAGCTATATGGTATATAAGGGTAATTTAATAGGTTAAAATCTAAGGTAATAAAGATTTCAAATTATATTACTTTACCTATATTAGGATCAATTGCATATTCCTCATGCTGGTATAGTCCAAGCTATAATAATAATAAATCCTGGTTGATATTGGAATTAGTGACTTGGATAATATTAATCTATTACTTTATGTGATTAATGCCAAAAGTATTGCTCGTGTAAGTGCATGTTAAACAAAGATTCAATTTAAACGAAGTTTAAGGCACGTTCATAATATTCATCACGTTGGCTCTAAGACACGCGCCATTTTACAGCCAACTTTAGTCCTAGTGTAGTGTTTTGATTTGCAATCATGTTGAATTTTGATGATCTGTAACTGTAGACATTAAAATATTATTATGTATATAAGTACGAAATGAATCTACTATGTGACTATTGTTCGGACGGAACTTGGCGGCGTACTATAATAACATTTATTATACTAGATGGGTACAAGGTCTGTTAAAGTCTTGTCCCATTTATCGGTCAACATTTTTCAACCGCTCGATATGGGGTGAATGATTCCTTACAAAATGTTTGTACTATTCGAATCAACTAAGAATTGAACAGGCAAGAATATTTTGATTTGCCATATTTGCCAATTCAAAATAGACATGTCAGATTTGCACAAACAAGAAATACACATTTTAACTTATAAGTACATGTTATTTTAATAAAACGTTGATATATTAAATACTAACAAAAGCATAATGTATTGACTGACCATCGCATACGATTACTTTGTCTGACATAAAGAATAAAATGAAAATATTTTTACACTAGCTGACCCCCGCGACCTCGCCCGCGTGGTGCGGTTTTTGACTATCCCGCGGGAACTCTTTAATTTTCGGGATCAAAAGTATCCTATTTGTTGAATAGGGATATAAGCTACCACCATACAAAATTTCATTTAAATCGGTCCTATCGTTTCGGAGATTAGCCCGTACAGACAAAGAAACAAAAAAAAATGAATAAAATCTAAATTAATTCTCTTTCACCTCTTACGTCCCCCTGACTTGGTTTTTTTCATTGTACAGAAATTCGACCTCTACAGTTTTATATGTATAGATACGAAAATGACGTATGGTCAAATTGAGTTTTGAAAGTTGTGATCGTTTTCTTAGTTGATTCGCATAGTATCGGTTGGACGTGCCTCGGGTAGTTGTCGCTCCGGTGTAATGTGCCATCATTTGGGTTTGACTGACGGCGCGTGCGGCCGCGGCTGGTGTACTAATCGCGTGCGTTGTTTGCAGAGCGTTCAGGCGCGGCAGTTATTACTCTCCGTACTGAGTGCGGTAGAGGGGGGCAGTGCGCCCCCGGCCGCCTGCCACACACCCCCCCGGTGCGAGTATGCGCGTGCGGTTCTAATATAAGTTTGTCACGGACGCCACCGGGACCCATTGCGCCACCTCTTGTCGTACTCTTTTAAACCTCAGTGGCATTGTAGCCTCGGCAAGGCGCCCCCTTGTTCGCTGCGGGGGCGTCTGCATCTGTGTTTATGTATGAGTGCGCGTTCCCACTATGTCGTAACGATTAATTTATCGTTGAACGACTGTCGTCTCTAGCTGTTCCATTAAAACGATTGTTTGTCGTCAAATTTTTGTATCGTTTAACGGCTATCGTATCTAGCTGTTCCCATTGGATCGCGACGACGTGGCTACAATAGATTTGCCGTCATGATTTAGTCGTAACGATCTTTTATCGTTTTACGATTGTTGTGCTAGCCGTTCCCACTGTCACGACAATCTGTCGTCACTGCAAAAAATGTTGTAGACGACAGTAAGTCGTGTCGTTCTATATGTGAACACCTCCATTTAAAGATATAAGCCACGACACTTAAAACTACACGATTATCTGTCGTCACGACATAGTGGGAACGCGCCCTAAGTCGTAATTTCTACAAAACGATAAATGCAGCAGAAGACGTTCAAATTGTATTGAGCGTGCACTGTATATATATGCCAGGATGCACCTAACGCCTGTTGTAGCGTGGCATTTATGGTCGGCTTCTATATCTTACGAAGTTCATTTCCGTTACTGTCGGTTAAAATTTGATGTAGGCTCCATACAAATAATATCAAAATTGAACCGATGGTAGGGTAAGTTAATGCATTATTAAGATATAGGAATCGGCCCTTGTGTACTGTACGATCAGAGTATTCCGTTTAAGGACAGGCGCCGTCACATACGATGGAATGTTAAACATACTGAAGGTCATAATTCTCTGGAGCATTATTCACTTTTAAATTCACCCCCTAATTTAAAAAAAACATTTCGACCCTGTGGACGCCTCATGGGCTTGTAAATATTTGATTAATTTAATGGGTTATCAATTGTAAGCTTTGGTTTGAGCATGATATTGATTTTATCCAACGGGCGTAGTAAAACAGCTTTATACTTACTAAATCATCCCATTATTTCATTGTACAGGACGCTTAATTGCACACACTGTAAAAACGAGTCAAATTAGGGTAAATTCAGTGCACGCTCAAATTGCGCCCCGATGCACGCCGAAAAGTGGCGACTTTGCGATTTATGCTGTCTACATTCGTAGTGCGACTATTTTTATGTATTATAAAAAGAATAATTGCAATGAAGTGAAACATGTCGTTGTGTTGTTCTATTAAGCAAAATAATAAGCTAGTTCTTTAGAAAAAAATAAGCAATCACGCGTGTAAGAAATTAGTTGATTTGACTATTTTGCATCATGGAAACGTTTCCATGCTATTTTAATCATCGTCTGATTAGTTACACTTGCAGTGTAAATACCATTTTATTGAGTTCAATTTCATTTCACTGTAAATAAATAATTAGGTACAATAAAACTTTTGTTGCCGGTTTTCATACTAAATCTGGTTACTTATTAAAACACAAATATAACCAATTCAATGTCTTTTTTATTTAATCTACAAACGCACTAAGTGGCGAAGTCGCGAGGCTCCTCAGTCTTGGCAGCAAGTGAAACATAATTATTAATTTAAAGCACCGCACACGTCCAACGGCTACTGTTGGCCGCTACGGCCAGTGAGATCTGACACAACCAGTCGTGGCCGTCGACAGAACACACACGCGGCCGGTCTTGGCCGTCGACTGAACACACACGCGGCCGGTCGTGGCCGTCGACAGAACACACACGCGACCGGTTCTGGCCGTCGAAATCATGCCTTTTGAACTAACAGTGAATAACTAGCTTTTGTGGCCGGTCCATTTAAAAGCGATGTAATACTTGCAATAGCTCATGACGGTTTATAGTAATAAAATAACAGCAATTGGTCACTATACTTATAATCAGAGAACCTTACGGCTGAATTTCATACATTGCACTATTACACCGAAAAAACATATTTAGAACACCGCGCCATACCTCCAACAATTTCACAGTATAGGAAACTTACGCAAATTGGCACAAAGCTGAGTGAAGTCATTGATAAACTATTTTAATAAAGAAAGGTTGTGAATGACTGTAATATCTTACGTTTGGAAATTTTATACAAGTTATTGTTTTTTAGTTTTACATGTAATAAAATACATCAACAGAGTAAAAATCTATCGCTTCTGCCAATATGAAAATAAAATGTAGAGAATACCATCTATATTAAAATATAATCGATGCGAGATATTAAAATATATAATCTACACAATTACCACATCCTATTAGAGGTAAATACTGTCACCTATAATTAAGGTAAATTATATAAAACTGCTCTATACAAAAAAGGCGCTACTCACAGAATAAATAAAAATGTATATTCAATTAGGCAGATGGCCGATTGTATCGTTTAGAAATAAGAGGGTACAAAACAAAATACATTATTAAACTTTAAAAGAAACATTCCTATGCAAGAATTAAATGTAACCCAATCCATAATAACTGAAATTGTTGGCTGCCTAATGCCTTTGTAGTCTAAATAAGTATAATCGAAGTTCAATATAAATGTATTGCAGCGTTAATTTGCTACTTCGATTGTATAATATTTTAGTATGAAAATCGACAGCGACGTGAGCCTTAAACAATTCAGTTTGTTGTTTACAATAACTTCTAACTACTATTTATATTAGAGTAGTTTCTAACGAGCCCATATTAAATTATTCCCAGGACAAAATTGGAAGAGTTGGTTAGTGAAATATCGTGTCTATGTTGCCTTTAATGTAAAAAACGTACCTAGTTATTTTTAAAAGATATTTTACAGTAAACGTCGTAATACATATTTTATTCATCGTAATTGAAAATTGTAGATAAGATAAATTTAAGTAAATTAAATTTGATTTAAATGATAACTAAACTAAGCGAAAGTGGTTTGTGTCTGTTCTAACTTTATATCAATCTTGAGAGATGTATAGAGAAAATGAAGAATATAATGTAGTATTATATAGATAAGCTGTAGATGGCTGTGTTCAATAACGAAATTAGAAAAATCGTCTTCAGTACAGTCACTTGTAGCTAAATAACAACGTTCACCAAATTAAACAAGTAATATTAAGAAATGTATTGAACACGAAATATAGCTAAAATGCAGCGTTAGAAATAGAAGGGGGTTTCAAATTTCCAAAAAAAAATCACAGACTGCTTCTATATTTGCTTAGAATATAAATGTGTATTTATAACTGTATGTTTTTTGTTTTGTATATTGTCACATGCCACTAGAAATTCACAATACTTATTATGTTTTGTGTTTTAAGAATTGTTTGGTAGCTAATAGCTTGACAGAACATGTAACACACAAATGTATAATGAATATACAATAAGACTGCTTTCCCTGATCTGTCGGTGCAGCGGCGATGTGGATATGGTATACGTGATACCGAAAGATTACCGAGCCTTTATTTTTTTCTGATTCGCACGATGTCGTGCTAGCGGTACATAACGCTTTCATTACCGCATGTACCGAGTATAACGATTCCGCATCGCTGCAGCAACAAGAAATCCGAAAGTGGCCTAAGTAACAAGAACGTATAATATTATCATTCAATGTTTTGGGGCCCTGTACCGTTGAAGCAGTCTATACCTTCATTTGAAAATAAACTTAGCGACGTTTCCATTATGCATACAATTGTATGAAAACATGTTACATCGAACTATGTAGTGGAACTATGTTGTATAATAATTTTGTCGATCCAATAATCGTTGTTGTATAGTCAGGTATCTTAGTTTTCTATGGATGACACAGGCTGTTTATTTACGTTCTAGCAACTCATACGATAGGACAACAATCGGTTCGAATCAATATAAAATAATATATGAAAGTTATGCCTTAGAACTAAGCTTCAGAGCTGGAGCGTAGTGAACAAATGAATCACTTTCAAAAATTTAGAAGAAAGATGGTTAGTAACGCCTGATTATCTGCATATCCAGCTTATCTGCCCACAAGAGAATTACAATACATTGGATCTATAAAGATGCATAATTTTTATCATGCAAACTACCATGTATAATGGAAACGCTGATTAAGTGCTCGTGTAGATGCTGCCACTAAGGCTAGTGAGCATCAACTTTTAACCGATGGTTAAAATAAAATAATCGCTAAAAATGTATGCATAAACAGTAATTATTTTATTTTAACCGGCGGTTAAGTGTCGGTGCACACCAGCATAAGTCAATTTCTATGTATATGCAAACGTTGTCCGCCCTCCCCACACAGTCGTCCTACCACTAACTCCTGCGTGACAGCTAAAATGCGGCGGCGCGGTGCTGGTGTCGTGTACACGCGCGCTTACAGTAAGCAATTCGATTGATGTAAATAGTATTGGTTACATATATAATTTCAATTTATTTATTACGGTTTGTGTTTAGCAAAAAAATTATTGTAGCATATTTTATGCTACGTAAGCTTTTGATAAATACAAACCGCATTATCATGTCCATGCAAAGGTTATATAGTGATCAAAACAATTTCATAAGTAATCAATATTGGTGTTGAAAGAATATCATTTACTATTCATACGAAGTGTGTATATTTTTTCTAGTTACATTTGGGACTGTTTAAATTTATTGTGGTGGTCATCTTATTATATATTTGTAGTGCAACACATAAGATATTATGTATTTTATAAAGTACAATGTACAGAAAATACTTAACGTCATGTATTATTTTGAAATTTAAAAAGAATATCTTTCAAAAATAACAATGAAAATTACAGAAAAGTAATGAAGTAATAAGAAGTGGGTAATTATAATTTAAGAAATAATTTTAAGAATGAATTTGTTGTTTTATTTAAACCGCACCTTTGTATTTTAAGAATTTCATACATGTCATTTATTCGTGCCTATTATTCACAAAAACTCCTCGAAAATTGTTTTTTGTTTTTGCCTGAAGCAGGCAAACAGCCCATTTGGTGGAAGGTAGTTACCGTCGCCTAATGACGTTTGCAACACCAGAGGCGTTGCCGGCATCAAATATATTTTATAACGCCCTTAAACGACGCCATGTCGTAGCGCAGGGGGAAAAGCTTGGCGGAAAGAACAGCCTTATACTAAACATAAATATCTAATTTAATGTTCTTGAATACATTATGTGTGAAACTTGAACATGAGAACAATAACTTGTTAATTGATTAAAAATATTGCATAGGTACAACCACCTACGTATTAGATCTCTCGCAGGATTTGTGACATAAGCGAGACTGCGTGGTGCGTAATTTATGAGATTTAGCCCCACAAAGTAACTACTACATCTGAGTCTGAAGATATATTACACTCAGGTATGCAAAATGAGACCCCTCTTTACAAAGAATCGTGCTATGCTTATTTCTGCATCTGTTGTGTCATTATTAAGAACAATGCCTGTTTTTTTATAAAGTTCTTATTAAGATTTAGGCTGTCCGGTGTACTACGCGATTTTTAAAACCAAAATTTTGCACTACTATTCAATTATAGTACGAAACCAGCCCAACCTGAACTAACGGCTATGTGTAAAACTGATAAATGATGTTCTTAGAAATAATTGTTTTTCTGCACAGCTTCCATGTACACTATAGAGTTACAAAAAAATTTGAGTGTCTATAAAGGATTTCGTGTCCGAAAACGGAAGTTTGCTTTTCATACAGAACCAGATACTTTGCACAGAGTAGCCATATGCCGTTACCTGACTTATTTCTACTTTTTAGGCATTCTCTTATAAAAATGATAACAAATTAGGTACCTACTTATCAAAATGCTGGTTGCTTTTCCAACAATTTAAAAAGTATGAAAGTAAATTCCATTATTATGTTTGTACTTATGTACTAAATAACAGTAATTGTCATCATAACAAGATTTCAAGTATGTTGTCATATTTAACAAATAAAATAAATCTAATTGAATGAACATGAACAGTAAGTAAAAATATAAGTATAATAAAAATTTGGACTTCATAATAATTATTCATTAATAATAATTATTTATTCATTCATAAATAAACACTACATTTATTAGTTCTATAAAATTATCTAACTACATATAGTTATTATAATCTTATTTTAATGGGACAATGTTTACAACATGAGGTGTTTTCTTATCGGAAAGTTGTTTGACAATTATACAGAACTGAAAGCCTGGGTAAAGGAACTTGTGTAGCCCATTATCCCACACTTGGTTTTCTTCAACAGTACAATGGATAGCAATAGAGCATAATTCATAGTAGATCTGCCCTTTCAAAATTTTCAAGTGTTCATAAGGTATTGTTACTTCAGTTCCTTTGTCTATGAGGATCATGTCCAATTTTTGTTTATTTTTATCAATTTTTTTTACAACACCTCTTTCATAACTGTTTTCTCCAATGAGGTACACCCCATATGAATGACCAACACATATTTCATCAAAATCAGGACTTTTTTGTCTTCTACAATAATCTTTAAAATCATTTAAACTTTGTACATATTGGGTATAATCATTAACCTGAGCAACATAAAAGCTATTTAGTGATCTCCCGTTCAGCACCCTCACATGTAGCTCTTCCCCGACTCTCAATTGTTTTATTTTGAAATATTGTTTTGCTGGTTTTATGGTGTCTATTTTATTAACAGTTTGGTTAATATAACCAAAATTTGAGCAACCAGTATACATCATTAGGGTTGACACATCATCGGGTCCACCTGAATACAATTCAACAATATATACTTGTGCGTCTATTCCACATATACGTATTTGTGCACTATCATTGCCAACTAAAATTTTCATGCCTTCAATATCTTGTTCTGACCATTCTTTCCCATTAGGCATGCATAAATGCAGTTTGCATGGTATGGCCAAGGGTTCAATATTACTTTTACACAGTGGTAACCAGATCCTGTTTATAGAAACATTGTTGTCCACACATCCATAGTCAATTGCAAAGAAGTTAAACAGTGGGCTGGAATTTACCTCATCTTTAGTTATACTGTTAATCTTTCCTCTGACATATTTCTTAAGTGTTTTTGACTTGTAAATAACGATTGGGGTGACAGTTAAGTCCTGCAATGTCACAGGATTGCCCTTCTTTTCTAGATCCTTCAAATACTTAGTCACTTCAAGTGTACGTACATAAAAATCGTGCGGATTGTTTATATGCGTAACATTTACCCAATAACATTTCCTTATTTGAAAGTCCACTAAATGCAAACTATCAAATTTGCTAATTAACTCTTGCATTGCTGACCAATTGATGATCACCAGCAATTTTAAAAATTATGAAAAGATTTTACAAGTATTTATTTAATAGAGGATTCACTGCTTCCGTACAGTAATCGTTTCTAATATATTACTTAAAATACACATTATTTATTTGAAGTAGCGTAAGCAACGTTTCAATAAAAGTGTCTTGTAAAAGTCCATGGCATGGCAATTGGCAATTATTATATTTGCACAGGAGAAAACAAAACTTATTGACGTTTTATAGAATAAAGTTTAATAATAAACAAGCACATGAAATAGAAATCACAGACTACTTGGATATTGAAACCAGACACTACTATGGATATTATGGATACTAGCTATTTGAAACATTGAAATCAAAACATTAAAGTTTGTTGAACCCTTCGTTTCTCTATATATAGTGTATCATCTATGCCTTCGTTTTTTGACATCCAAAATGATAAAGAAAAGAACGCGAGTTAATATAGTCTGGCCAACGAAAGTTGACCCTGGAAAATGGCGGCAAATTTAAATAATATACGTATGGCAACATCAACATTATTAGGATTAACCTATTTTGATACTTGGTATACTTAATTATTTATGTTGTGTATTTTATGTGTGACAATAGATACATCATACTCGTTTCTAACGATAATATTATAAATACTGAAGTTTGTGAGATGTTTTTGTTACTCATTCACGCCAAAAGTACTGAACGGATTTTTATGAAATTTGGAAAACTTGTTATTACTAACCCTTATATCTCGAATCTAGAATGACCTACAATAGAATATAGACTATCTACTTTTAATTCCGGTAGATAGCAGGAAATCAGTAGTCATTACATGTTTTGAAAAATAAACTGCAATATTTGGAAAAACTTAGTTTTATCCGCTTTAATCAAAATCAGATTTCGTCACGGCCCCCTAGCCTCGACCCGAAAGCCACATACGTACCCACTACCAATGGACACATATTTGCAACATTTCAGGGACTCCTGGTGTGCAGCAGCAGCCCCTGCTGTCAAAGCTGTGTCCGGAAGATGGGACTCCGCCAAAGTATCAACACAGGCAAATCCACTCACAACCAAACAAAAACCGCCATCTTGTTTGTCAAAATTGACGTTGACATTCGTATTAGAGTTGCCATGTAAAAAGTTTGCAAATAATAATGATACTTTGGTGGAGTCCCATCTCCCGGACACTGCCTTCACAGCCAGAGCTGCTGCTGCACACCAGGAGGCCCTGAAATGTTACAAATATGTGTCCATTGGTAGTGGGTACGTAGTGGCTTTCGGGTCGAGTCTAGGGGGCCATGACGAAATCTGATTTAGATTAAAGCGGATAAAACTAAGTTTTTACCGAATATTGCAGTTTATTTTTCAAAAATGTAATGACTACTGATTTCCTGCTATCTACCGGAATTAAAAGTAAATAGTCTATATTCTATTGTAGGTCATTCTGGATTCGAGATATAAGGGTTAGTAATAACAGGTATTCCAATTTTCATAAAAATCCGTTCTGCACTCTTGGCGTGAATGCGTTACAAAAACATCTCACAAACTTTAGTATTTATAATATTATCGTTAGAAACGAGTATGATGTATCTATTGTCACATAAAATACACAACATAAATAATTAAGTAACTACTAAGTATGTTACGTGTTCGTGTGGGCGAACCCTTAACTCACATCGTTTGCTTCACACGATGCGACTCATCGATCTTCCACGAAGATCATACGATGTCGTAATATTGCACAAACCAATAAAGGGTCCTCGGGACATACCAGCGTCGTCTTTTGGTGCTCCATCGCGGAGAAGTCCAGACGTTAATATTAAGTTATAATTAAGTACCTAATTGTAATTAATTAATCAATGTATTAAAATATATCTTATTTTTTAAAACATCCTCCGACGGCCAAAGAACGTAACTGGCGCAGTCGGTAGGATAGCTGTAACGGTGCGCGATTTCTAATATCGAGACCGCGCAATAGCCGAATCGACGGCGCGTCGGCTATCCTAGAATAAACCTACGCTTGGCTGTCGGAACCACCGAATTGCTGTTGAAGAATCGCCTTCAAGAGATCATCCGGATATCGATGAGTCACGTAATTCGTCATTTGCAGACTACCATGCAATTGTGAGTAATAGTTATAAGTACACTAATAATTCCTATTGGTTGCCAAATCCAACCCCTTTATAAATTAAATTTAAATTATCCTTGATCGAAAGGTTAGGTAAACATTAATATTAATTTTAGGATTTTAAGCTATATTTGTAGGACAAAATAGAGGTAATTTATTTTAGATAGTTAAAATAAAACCGGAATTTTCCTAAATTTAAATTATCCTTGATCGAAAGGTTAGGTAAAAATTAATATTAATTTTAGGATTTTAAGCTATATTTGTAGGAAAAAATAGAAACAATTTATTTTAGATAGTTATAATAAAACCGAAAAGATTTTCCACTCAACGAATATGGTAGCATTGAAAGATTTCACAGTACACTATTAGAACATCTACAATTATTAAAAATTAAATCCCCAAATGAAATAATACCGGATTTAGTTCCTTACGCATTAATCGCCTATGATAATTATATAATTATTTACTATGTATATACAAAGTCTTACTAAATGCAGACCCTTTGACGTAATTACCGGACACTTGGACCCACGGAATCCCACAGACATAAATTTGTTAGAAAGATTACTACAACTATATCTTGAGCAACAAAAACGCAAAATGCAAACTGTTTACCATATTATATATATCCATGAAGAATCCCTTTCGACTCGTGACGCTATAGTGACTAGACATAATATAGATAGGGAACCTAAAATGACTTATGAAGAAAATCATGAAGTCTTCGTAAAGAATGCATTGGCAAGTAGAAAAAAATTAGCGGCTCGTTACACAAATGATAACGTAATTCAAAACCTGCCCATTTACATATACACCTCCCGAAAACGAGGCTTAGTAGTCAAAACCAGATTAATAAGAAATAAGAAAATTAAAGACAATACGTTGTTACCGGCTAATATTTCTCTTAATAACGAGTTTGGGCCAAGCTCACCACAACCAGGAATCAGCTCAGAACATCCGACTTGATAACCTAAACGACGGACTCGGCATTTTACCTTTCAAACTTGGCTCCCCAAAATTTACTTCACGTAACCACTCCTTTTTGATTGAATTTGACCTTAACAGTATACAAGGCAAAACTGACATTACCTTTATACAATTGACTGACATAGCAAAAAAAAAAAAAAATCAAACACCACATTTGGCACTTTCAAACACCAAGCTATCTATCTGTTTAGGAAGTTAAATAAAAATCACTACTGCATTTAGAATAGCTCGAACCAAAACGAATAAAACGTGGTCTTATTATATTAACCTTTAGTAAAAGCATTTTAATAAATAATTTCGTTAAGCGATTTTAAAAATAGCCGTGTTAAGGAAGACGATCTTTTTTTTTCAATTAATATAAACGAGAAATATTAAATTAATTTACAATTATATTATGATTAGTTTTTGCACACCATGAAAATGATAGAATGTATAGGACATTATCTTATCATTGTAAAAACTCTTGTACTACATTCTGGCAAATAAAGATTATTATATATATTATTATTATTATAAGCATAACAGGCAATCTCGATAACGAGGATGCTCTGAAATACGAAAATGCACTTAAAATTTTACAAAATAATAATCAAAAATTATCAGCTAACTTTAACAAGCATATCAGTTTAGTTAAGGACTACACTTTCCATCAAACTCATACCCTAGATAGGCTAACAGACAATCAGAATAAATTAAATAAAATTATATCAAATCTCATAAATTCAACCAATTTTGATAAAATTCAAGTTAATCAATACATTTTATTTGCACAAGCTCTTAATATAATATCGGAAAATGTTCAAGAGATTTCTACAGAAATAAGTAGGATAGAAAATTTGATAGCTTTTAGTCGCACAAATACCATGCACCATTCATTATTAACTATTAATGATCTGAGTAAAATGATCAATCAAATTAAAGAATTTTATGGACTAGGCTCAGTTTTAGATGTAGAAATAAGATATTACTATGATATAATTAGCTTAGGTTCATATTTTGTAGACAAAAAGTAGTTATAGTAATCAAACTTCCTATCATGTCACCTATAATTTATAACCTTTACAGACTGTGTCCCGTCCCTAATAAAAGATCAGAAACTATCATCCCTCCTTTTCCCTATCTGGCAATCAATTCCAGGGAATTTGTGTACATGGAGGCAGAATGCCCGAAGGTAGAAACCTGGTATGTCTGCAAAGAGCAAACTATTCATCAGAAACACACCCAACGTGACTGCATTACCAACCTAATACAAGAACAGAAACTAACATCATCATGTCATCCAACATCTGTAAACTTGGCAAAAGAAGCTCTACTAGAATTGGATAGCCAACATTTCATCATATCATTACCTAGAAAAACTAAAATACAAATCTCCTGCAAACAAGAAGAACATCGCATATTGGAAGGAAGCTTCTTGGCAACAATTCCAAGGAAATGCAGCATTCATACATCGGAATTCACTATCATCAATACTGACGACAGAATTCGAGGACAAGCTGTCGAAATAATGACGTTCCCAAGAGAAATGTCGCCATCAATATCAAATGAATCATCGATTCAATATAATCTGACAACAATTGACTTAAACGTATTGCACAATATTCAACATCAGGTGCAAATGGAAAGTCCCACGAAATTGTCGACAAATGATTTCTCAAGCTTATATCATACAACAATACCTACCTACCTTTTGGTATCAAGTGCAGCTGTACTCGCTATGTTTCTTTACTTTCACCTATATTCAAAGAAGCGGGCGTTGGATGTTAACAAAGAAACTCTTTCAGAAGATATTGAATTACCAAATACAAGCAGAATTGAGGAAAATATGCAGGAGCATAGAGCAACATTCATGTTCCACAAATAGTTGCTCATCTAGGAGGGGAGATGTTACGTGTTCGTGTGGGCGAACCCTTAACTCACATCGTTTGCTTCACACGATGCGACTCATCGATCTTCCACGAAGATCATACGATGTCGTAATATTGCACAAACCAATAAAGGGTCCTCGGGACATACCAGCGTCGTCTTTTGGTGCTCCATCGCGGAGAAGTCCAGACGTTAATATTAAGTTATAATTAAGTACCTAATTGTAATTAATTAATAAATGTATTAAAATATATCTTACTTTTTTAAAACATCCTCCGACGGCCAAAGAACGTAACTAGTATCAAAATAGGTTATTCCTAATAACTTTGATGTTGCCATACATATATTATTTAAATTTGCCGCCATTTTCCAGGGTCAACTTTCGTTGGCCAGACTATAATACTTTATAGGATTAGGCGGGAACTGAAAGATGTGTACAGCTCAATTTTATTATCGAAAAATGTGTACTATTACTTTAAATTGGTGTTTTTCTGAAAACTGTGTAGTTAATTAAGGCGTTTCGAATATCAAAAAAATCTCTGTTGATTGGTGTCTAGAAATCTATCCAAGCCCTAAATTTTAGTGACCTTTGAAAACACATTAGACAAAGTAGCACTAACTAAGTTCCTTTGCCTGCCATTGTAGATTTGGAACGAAAAAATAACACCAAAATTAACGTCATGTGTCATGTAATTTCTAAATTCTAATTGACAATTGACATTCACTATTAGTTTTATTATGATTTTATTACCTAAATTGTGATCTGTTATTCTAATTCATTTTAACTATTTCGTCAAAAATTTAAAAACATGTCTGCTATTGGGCCAGAATTCTTGAATTTTATTAAAAAGTTAGAAGATAATGGTGATAAAGTAACATTTGGGACAACATTTGATCAACCAATCGATTTTGTTTTCAACGTGAGTTTTATTTGGTTTTCGTAAGAAAAATTGACAAATATTAATATTTCATTTAATATAATTATTCTCTTTTACAGAATTCTTCGTGTTATGTGTGTAATGGATATTATGGGCCCAATTTTGGCGAGCCAGTTTGTATGACATGTCACGCGTTTTTGTATCCCGATTTTCCATCATATTTCCCCACTGCATTTTTCTCCAGCGAGAAGACTGACGATGGAGACTCAGGGAATGATGAGCCCACAGACATCACCTATGTTATGCCAGATCGGTCTATCAAAAGATGTTATAGACCTATACTTCCCCGCTGGTGGAATATGGTAAATTCTGTAGGTGAACCTTTTTCATATTCATTAATTTACAACAATTTAAAAGAATATTATATTTATAATATTCTATCCACATTATTGATGAATTTTGTGGGTGGGGTATAGTTACAGGGTGCATATATTTATTAAAAGGCTAAGGCAGAAGAGAATTGAAGCGAAGCTCCTGCCTAATTTATGTATTTTTCGTATATTACCTCTCACTGAATGTGTGGTATTACTTTTATATTTAATATTCCTTAATATTCTAAAAAGCCTTAACAATATAATGAGTAGTGTTTTTTTTATATTTTTTATTGCAAGAGTTCAGCAGACAGACAGACAGCCCACTTGATGGAAAGCAGTTACCAACAAAAGGTGCTATAAATTAGCTGTTGCTCTCTTTAAGGAGACTGGAACCTGGTTATTAATGCTAGAACACAACACAAGGTTGTTATGGGGGCATACTCTAGACCAAGGGTGAATGCCATCCAGTCGAGCAAACACCCTATCACTTGGCTGTGGACAGTGTTGATGCTTCTTATGACAGGCTGCCCGGCCGCAGGAAATTGTATTCTTTCTCCGTGCCTTCACAGTTAAGGTTGTTGTCTTGATGATAATTGTTAATAATGTGGTGGATTCCATTTCATCTCTATAACTGAAATTTATAACAGTTATATTCCATCCCCTCTACTACAGCCAAGCATATTTTTGTATCAATTTTAAGTGGGCCTTGTAATTGTCTCCGGAACTATTAGTGCTAACATAAATAACTTTGAAAATCTGTCATTAGAAAGAAATCTCATAGATGGGGGGGGGGGGTATGGTCATGCAATGGAATGTTAGAAAGCGAAAATTATACATATTATTCAATTGGAATCGTTCTAAAATTATTTAGAAAGATTCCGATTTAATACTTGTTGTCAGGGTTGGGCAGTATTTGAAATACGTAATTGAAATACAAATACGTATTTTGTATTTGTATTTTCAATTACTTCTTAAGAATGTAATTTGTATTTAGTATTTTAAATACCTGACGCTGAGGTATTTTGTATTTAGTATTTCAAATACTTATGGCTTGAAAATACATTTGACGAAATACTTTTAGCTATCTTATTGATGGATGGTGTTCTTCAGAAAATAGCACTTGATAGCTTTCATAAGGAAAATGGTGACCGCTAAATATATATTAGGTATGATCTGCAGTACTGGCCATTTTACTTTGAAAACCAGGATGCTTTTAAAAAAAATTGACATTTGTTTATTGATTAGCGTTATGTTTTCATCGCATTAGAATGTGTTTCGTCACTATGAATACGTTAAAAATTCGACTAATTTTGATATACTAGAGTTTACCCCGCGGTTGCGCCGCGGGTCAACCTTTAGACTTTAGTGTATGCCTCTTGTTAATAGAAGTTGCGTCACAGGTCACATTGTATTACATTTTTATGTTAGTGTTATTTGCTCTGAATGAGACACTTAATTTTAAATCGCAAACTATCTCATCTCCTGCATGAAAAGTATCTATGCCCATTTTATATGTATTAAAACTACATATATAGATCAAAATAACCAAAAGTACCAAATTGACCAATTTGACGGAATTGACCAGTTCGAACAAGTCGACTAATTCGACCAAATCGAGCAGTACGACGAAACCGACCAATTCCACGAAATCGACCAGTTACATTAATTCAACGAATCGACGAAATCGAACAAATTGACTAGTTCGAAGAAATCGACTAAAACGACCAAATCGACCAATTCGACCAAATCAACCAAAACACCTACCCTACTTTTTGGGATAACGTTTACATAAATATATCCCATTGCCGGGATGAAAAGTATCCCATGTTGACGAAAATGACATATCACAAAGAATGCTGCTACCTGTGCTACTTACTGGGATACATAATGCTATCCCAAAACTTATCCCATTATCTGGGATGAAAATTATCCCTTGTCCACCCTCGGTATTAAAATTACATATTTACCTGATTTCAACTAAATCGGTTCAATACTTTTTCCGTAAAAGCTTAACAAACAGAGAGATAAATAAACTTTTATCTCGGGAATTATCCCATTTTTCGTGGTATAAAGTATTCTATGTTCATTATAGGCATCGAAAATATATACTGAATTTCAGCCAAATCGATTCAGTAGGGATTCTGTGAAAACGGAACAGACAGATAGACATAGTTACTCTGTCATTTATAATATCAACCAGAGTTTACTCTAGTGCGTGCTTCTTGTTTAAAGAGCAGGTGTTAATACAGGTTACATTATACTAAATTTTTATGTTAGTGCTATTTGCACTCGGAAGTATAATTTTATTTTATATCGCAAACTATCCCATCTACCGGCATGAAAATTATTTATGTCCATTTTCGGTATTAAAACTACTTTTAAACAAAATTCGCGCACTGATCCAGTATTCCTAGTAGTTTTTGCGTGAAGGCTTACAGACAAATCAACTTATGATCGCATTTTTTATAGATGATAAATTTTGATGTCTATAAACTTGAGAAATGCTTGGTCCAATCCAAACTTTCATTCTCCAAACTGTCCTAGTTTAATTTATCTATCCTCCGTCTATGAAAACTACATGAATAACAAAAAGGACAAATAGGACAAAAAGGACATAAAAAGGCAAAAAAGACAAATAGGACAAAAAGGATTACAATGACTAAAAGGACAAAGATGACCCAAATGACAGAAATGACCAAAATGGCAAATCACAAAAAAACCTATCCTACTTTTTGGGATAACGTTCACATAAATCTATCCCACTATCCGGGATAAAAAGTATCCCTTGTCCATCTTCGGTATTAAAATTACATGTTTACCGGATTTCAGCCAAATCGGTCCAATACTTTCCGTAAAAGCCTAACAAACGGAGAGACAAATATATTTTTATCCCGGAAAGTACTCCATTTTTTGGGATATACTCGTAAAGTATCTTATTCATTCTTGGCAGCAAAAATATATATATACTGAGTTTCAGCCAAATCGGTCCAGTAGTTTTTCCGTGAAAACGGAACAGGTCGACAGACAGTTACTTTTGTATTTATAATATTAATAAAGATAAGTCGGCAATAGCGGCAAGCAACGTCAATGACGTTTAGGGAGCGATCGCTACAAGCGAACGCACCACTTGTTATTGGTCTAGCCGCTTCCGTTCTGGTAATTTCGACTTAAAAAAGAACTTTGTCGATAATTATGAATTAAAGGAGATTGTGGAAGCTGATGATATTCAATCTATGGCTGAATTAGCAGGAGCTTTCGACATTAGCTTCAAAACAATATTATTGGTCCATTTGCGTCACATTGGCTAGGTAAAAAAGCTTGACAAATGCGTGCCGCACGAACTCAATGATCGCCAGCGCGCAGTATGCGTCGAGAAGTGCCTTGCACTTGTCAACGAGCACACAAACGAAGGAGTTTTGTACCGCATTGTTGCCTGCGACAAAAATGGATTTTGTTTGACAATCGCAAGCGCTCAGCAACTTGGTTGGATACTGGTTCAGCACCTAAAGAATACCCGAAATGAAACCCCTAAAAAAGTGATAGCCACTGTTTGGTGATCTAGCGCTAGTGTGATTAATCAAAGCTTCTTTCCAAATGGGACGAGCATTACTATAGATGTTTACTGTGAAAAACTGCACTCAATGATGAGAAGCTCGCACGTCTTTAACCACCTTTGGTCAATCGCTCGTCTGACTCCTGCACGATACCTTATACTGCAAAACAGACGATCTCCAAGTTACAAGAGCTGGAGTTGGAAGCTCTCCGTCATCCACTGTACGCACCAGACCTAACACCTACAGACTTCCACTCTTTACAGAATTTCGATAACTTCTTAGCGGGAAAAAATTACAATACCCAAAAGGCAGAACAAAATGCTTTAAAAAAATTTGTTGCCTCCAGCGTCCAGCTAATCTATTCAAGAAGGGCAAATAAACTCCCACTGCGTTGGCACAGTTGCATTGATTGCGTGGGTGATTACTTTGATTAATAGAATAAAAAAATATATTAAAAAATAAGTTATTTTAGAAAAAAACGGAAATTTCATAAGTATTTTGTAATTTGTATTTTAAATACAAATATGTAGTTAAAACACTGTATTTTGTATTTTATATTTTAAATACACGTCCTAAAAGTATTTTGTATTTCGTATTTTAAATACATGCAAGAAAGTATTTTGTAATTTGTATTTCAATTAGAGCAAAGCACGTATTTTGCCCAGCCCTGCTCGTTGTGGATGCGATGTCTGGGACAACAAAGGACTGTGGCAGAAGAAGCAAGGGAAGAATGACTTGCCTCACCACTAGACCGCTACCACACTGCACTCGTCCCCCGAGGGTCCACACCCTCACTATGATATGGTTTATGTGCATTAAATTAGGCTATAACAATTTATTTCTTTATTGTGTTCCAACAATCATTATATATATCTGTATTGCGGTGACAGCACTGACACTAGCTGAATGTTTTGCACATTCTTCATTTAAAAGTTTATTCTTAACTTTATGGCCAGGATAGGGAGGAAGAAATTATAAGGAGGTGTTCCTCCAGGCAACCACCCTTAATAATTAGATTAATAATATAATGGAACATTTGTATTTAAACATTTGATAAAAACAACATATCAATGTGTCTGGACTGATCTGTTATAATTAGTTCCATTTCCTGCCATGGAACTTTTTATGAGAGTTCATTGGGAGTCACAAATTTAGTGCCACCACTGTCAGCACCAATAAAAAATTTAAAATCACTGAAGGCTGTCATAATAGAGCTGATTGCTTACATTTGATAACTCAGAAAATGAATAAAAATATTTATTTCTTTTTAGAACTCCTTTGACATTGAAACAAGTCCTGATGACGATACAAGCCGTGCAAGTAACCCTGGTGAAGTTGCGAGTAGCAGCAGGGCTGGCATGGAGGATGGAGCAGGTTACTGCCCACCCATGCCCACACCGGATTTAGCACGATCCCTGCAAGCACTGTCAACTCCACGACCACCGGACAATCTAGCTCCTGGGCTAGTTGAGCAGTTGCCATCTGAAGGTAATTTCTTAACAACACCATGTCCATAAAATATGTTAAGTCACATAAAAGTTCCACACACAAATTTAGTAGTCATAGCATAGTAATTAGATAGTCAAATCAACTGAGATAGTTTTTATATTTTTTTTATAAAAAATGTTGCAAGTCATAGATTTTGTACGAGCAGTACGAGCACACGTGAAAAATTTGTTTAAGTAAAAAAAGTCAATTAAGCTATAATAAAAATAGTTTCTACTGTGATAATTTAATATGATAATAAGATCTGTATAAGCAAGCAAAACTTCGTCTGCGTTACCATAAGAACCACATATTTACTAAACGTCAATCAGCATGAAAAATGTGAATGTAACACCACTTTTTGGGTATTAGTCTTTTCCATGGAAACAACATTATCATTCATTCAAGTCTCCTTTGGTTGCATTATACTGTATAATGTGCTTATTATTTGTTGGGTATGTATATGTACGTGTATATCTAATTATATACCTTATCTTTTTATTATATTATTAATATCATACCTATTCATATATATTATCATTAGTATATTATTAAGTTGCACACCAACAAATGATCTATTATATACATTTACTATATAAATTGTCTATAATGTAATCTCCATCCAAAGGTTGCCTGGAAGAGATTGCTTTAAGGAATATGACCGCCCACTGTCATCACATGTCTTAAGACTATAAAGTAATAGGTACCTGAAAGAAAATAACAATAAAAGAAAGCCGCAATATACGAAATGAGGTTGGCGCTCAGTTTTGTTGTTTATGTACAATAAGGCGTCGTACAGACTAGCAGCACTTTGCTGTCGACAGAGGCAACTGCAGCTGTCGGCGATTGCCGTCGGCACGTGGACAGCGAACGCCGACCAATGGCGGCAGCTGCAGTATGAGCGCAGCGCGCGCCTTGCCTTGTCAGTCGCCTTCAAATACGATGAAAGATTTCGTCTTTTTTTACGTTTACATCTACGGAGCAGAAGAAGCAACAGTGTTTCTTCCTCGAAATTCATTTTGTTACTGTCTGTGTCTGTCTCCCTACTACAATAACGTGCGCGCCGCACTACAACAATGCTGTCGACATGCTGGGCAGAAGTCGGCGTGTCGAATACTGCAGCAGTTGCTTCTGTCGACAGCTGAAGTTGGTTCTGTTGACAGCAAAGTGCTGCTCGTCCGTTTGACGCCTAAAGTGTACGGTTGTTGTTGCAGTGCTGCTGTGTATATTCAGCTACCTGGACGACATGTCGCTGTGCGCGTGCGCGTGCGTGTGCGCGCGCTGGTGGCGGCTGGTGCGCGCGCGCGTGCCGCCGCCGCGCTGGGCCGCCTTCGCCGGCCGCCGCTGGCCGCTCTTCCGCCCGATGCCCACCAACTTCGACTGGCATAAGGTACAATTACCAAAACTAATGTACAGTATTCATACGATCTTCTATTATACCCTTGGATCTAAGAGGTGATGTTTATATTTCACAAATCAAATCTGTACTCACAGTGTGCTTTATGACAAAGGTCTCAGCCCAAGTTTGTCCTCCTAATACTCTGCCTTCCCCTGCTCCTTTACTAACCCCTTGGTACCACAGTCCACCACCATTGCTAAGAACCAAATTTTGTCAGCGCATTGGTTGGTTTAGTTTTTAGTAAGAACATCATATTTAAAACATGTATTATTATTTTATTATATTTAGAAATATCAAGCGTTGGTAGAGTCGTGCTTTTGCCGCATCTGTCTGGTACAGATGTGTGTGCAGGAGCGGCCCGGCGAGGCCGAGAACGCCTGGAGGAAGAACCGCCTCAGGAACGAGTTGAAGGTGAGCTCCCCATGCTTGCCACCGAATTATAAAAATATTAGACTAGTAAAATCTCACTACTGGGCACGGAGTTTTCCTTTTAGCGGGAATTGATTGTCTAGGCCTGGCAGATAGGCAGTTTTTATTTGTCAATGACGGATTTCAAACACTAGTCCAATCTTGATTTGCGGGTAAAAAAAGTATTTTGTGCTGTTCCTAAACTTTATACAATATTTGTCTTTTTCACATTTTGTTGTACACCTAATAGTTGAATAAATATAATATCTACTAAAGTTTACCCCGCGGCTGCGCCGCGGGTTAACCTCTAGTGCGTGTCTCTTGTTTATAGAGCAAGCAGTACAGGTTATTTTGTATTAAATTTTTATGTATTTGTCCCCGGAAGATTCACTTCATTTTATATCGCTAACTATACCATCCCCCCCGTCTATCTGTAAACATCATAAATTACAAAACTTGTCAAAAATTACAAAATAGATAACATGGACTAATTGGATCAAGTAGACCCAGTGGGCCCAGTGGTCCAAGTGAACTAAGTGGACCCAGTGGACCTAGTGAACCAAGTAGAACCAGTGCACCCAGTGGACCAAGTGGACCCAGTTGTCCAAGCGGACCCAGTGGTCCAAATGGATCCAGTTGTCCAAGCAGACCCAGTTGTGCAAGTGGACCCAGTTGTGCAAGTGGTCCAAGTGGACCTAGAGCACCATGTGGACCCAGTGGTCCAAGTGGACCAAATGGTTTAAGTGGACCCAGTGGTCCAAGTGGACCCTATGGTCCAAGTGATCCAAGTGGACCCAGTTGTCCAAGTGGACCCAGAACACCATGTGGACCCAGTGGTCCAAGTGGACCAAATGGTTCAAGTGGACCCAGTGGTCCAAGTGGACCCTATGGTCCAAGTGGACCCAATGGACCCAGTAGACCAAGTGGACGAAATGGACAAAATCACAAACCTATCTTAGTTTCCGGGATAACCTTTACATAAATCTATCCCAAAATGTATCCCATTATCCGGGATAAAAGGTATTTCTAGTCCATCCTCGGTATTAAAATTACATGTATACCAAATTTCAACTAAATCGGTCCGATCATTTTTCCGTAAAAGCATAACAAACAGAAAGACAAACATATTTCTATCCCGGAAACTATCCCGTTTTTCAGGATAAAAAGTATCCTATGTTCATTCTCGGCATCGAAAATATATATATACTGAGTTTCAGCCAAATCGGTCCAGTAGTTTTTACGTGAAAACGGAACAGACAGTTACTTTCGCATTTATAATATTAATAGGGATAATATATGAGACTACATAATATATCTGAAAATTTATATCTATACAGGAAAAATAGAGATATATAGTTAACTAGAGTTTACCCCGCGGCTGCGCCGCGGGTTAACCTCTAGTGCGTGTCTCTTGTTTATAGAGCAAGTGCTACAGGTTATATTATATTACATTTTTATGTATTTGCCCACGGAAGATTCACTTCATTTTATTTCGCTAATTATATATACCATCCCCCGTTTATCTGTCAACAAAATAAATTACAAAACTTGACCAAGAAGGCCAAAATGGTCTAAATGACTAAAAGAAAGACCGACATGGCTAAAATGACGGAATAGGCAAAAACGACCAAAAAGGCCAAAATAATCAAAATGGTCAAAATGACCAAATAGGCCAAAATGACCAAAAAGGTCAAAATGATCAAAAAGACCAAAATGACCAAATAGGCCAAAATGACCAAATAGGCCAAAATGATCAAAAAGGCCAAAATGACCAAATAGACCAAAATGGCCAAAATTACCAAATAGGCCAAAATTACCAAAAAGAAAAAAATTACCAAATAGGCCAAAATGACCAAAAAGGCTAAAATGACCAAAATTACCAAATAGGCCAAAATTACCAAAAAGGCCAAAATGAAAATTATCCCTTGTCCATCCTCAGTATTTAATTTACATACGTGCCGAATTTCAGCCAAATCGGTCCAGTAGTTTTTCCGTAAAAGCATAACAAACAAACAGACAAATATCATTCTATCCCGGAAACTATCCCATTTTTCGAGATAAAAAGTATCCTATGTTCATCCTCGGTATCGAAAATATATATTTACTGAGTTTCAGCCAAATCGGTAATGTAGTTTTTACGTGAAAACGGAACAGACAGACAGACAGAGTTACTTTCGCATTTATAATATTAATAGGGATTAAATATTCTATTCTTACATTAATATTATAAATGCGAAAGTAACTCTGTCTGTCTGTCTGTCTGTCTGTCTGTCTGTCTGTCTGTCTGTCTGTTCCGTTTTCACGTAAAAACTACTGGACCGATTTGGCTGAAACTCAGTATATATATATTTTCGATACCGAGGATGAACATAGGATACTTTTTATCCCGAAAAATGGGATAGTTTCCGGGATAAAATGATATTTGTCTGTTTGTTTGTTATGCTTTTACGGAAAAACTACTGGACCGATTTGGCTGAAATTCGGCACGTATGTAAATTAAATACTGAGGATGGACAAGGGATAATTTTCATTTTGGCCTTTTTGGTAATTTTGGCCTTTTTGGTAATTTTGGCCTATTTGATCATTTTGGCCTTTTTGGTCATTTTGGCCTATTTGGTCATTTTGGCCTATTTGGTCATTTTGGCCTATATGGTCATTTTGGCCTATTTGGTCATTTTGGCCTATTTGGTCATTTTGGCCTATTGGTCATTTTGGCCGCTTTGGTCATTTTGGCCTCTTTGGTCATTTTGGCCTCTTTGGTCATTTTGGCCTCTGGTCATTTTGGCCTCTTAGGTCATTTTGGCCTATATGGTCATTTTGGCCTCTTTGGTCATTTTGACCTTTTTGGTCATTTTGGCCTATTTGGCCTTATTGATCATTTTGGCCTATATGGTCATTTTGGCCTCTTTGGTCATTTTGGCCTCTATGGTCATTTTGGCCTCTATGGTCATTTTGGCCTCTATGGTCATTTTGGCCTATATGGTCATTTTGGCCTCTGGTCATTTTGGCCTCTTTGGTCATTTTGGCCTTATTGATAATTTTGACCTTTTTGGTCATTTTGGCCTATTTGGTCATTTTGGCCTATTTGGTCATTTTGGCCTATTTGGTCATTCTGGCCTTTATGGTCATTTTGGCCTCTTTGGTCATTTTGGCCTATTTGGTCATTTTGGCCTATATGGTCATTTTGGCCTATATGGTCATTTTGGCCTATATGGTCATTTTGGCCTCTTTGGTCATTTTGGCCTCTTTTGTCATTTTGGCCTCTTTTGTCATTTTGGCCTATTTGGTCATTTTGGCCTATATGGTCATTTTGGCCTATATGGTAATTTTGGCCTATATGGTCATTTTGGCCTATATGGTCATTTTGGCCTATATGGTCATTTTGGCCTATATGGTCATTTTGGCCTCTTTGGTCATTTTGGCCTCTTTGGTCATTTTGGCCTATATGGTCATTTTGGCCTATATGGTCATTTTGGCCTCCTTGGTCATTTTGGCCTCTTTGGTCATTTTGGCCTCTTTGGTCATTTTGGCCTTATTGATCATTTTGACCTTTTTGGTCATTTTGGCCTATTTGGTAATTTTGGCCTATTTGGTAATTTTGGCCATATTGATCATTTTGACCTTTTTGGTCATTTTGGCCTATTTGGTCATTTTGGCCTATTTGGTCATTTTGGCCTGTTTGGTCATTTTGGCCTTTTTGGTCATTTTGGCCTCTGGTCATTTTGACCATTTTGATTATTTTGGCCTTTTTGGTCGTTTTTTCTTATTCCGTCATTTTAGCCATGTCGGTCACTGTGGTCTTTTGGTCACTTAGACCATTTTGGCCTTTTTGCTCAAGTTTTGTAATTTATTTTGTTTACAGATAGACGGGGGATAGTATATATAATTAGCGATATAGAATGAAGTGAATCTTCCGTGGGCAAATACATAAAAACATTGTAAAATAATATAAGCTGTAGCACTTGCTCTTTAAACAAAAGACACACACTAGAGGTTAACCCGCGGCGCAGCCGCGGGGTAAACTCTAGTAGATAATATAAACCAAAAATTAAAACAATTACATGAGAACAAGGAGTGAATTTATCGCTCTTGAGAAAACTCTTTCAGACAATCAAACGTGAATAATTGAACATTTAAATAAACTTGAATGAGCGAACAGATAGGGCAAGAAAGCTAAACTAACTTAAAAATAAGATTAAATACGAAAATAAACGTAATAAATGGTAAGACGATCCTATAAATAAATCTAACTTAAAAAATAATTTAAAAAAAAAAACCTATATCAAAGCCCGTCCAGCCCCACCAGACCACTGTCGCTGGGCATTGTACCTAGAAGGCTGGCAGCATTGCCTCTCTGGATACAAAGTCTAATCCTTTGAGGGAGGTAAGCTCCAGCCTTCCGGTCTTGAAGTAACTTGAATTAAAAAACATAGATATTGTAAAAATCTTAAAATGCCTACTATAAAAGAGGGCATAGAAGATTTGTTGCGCCCCGTTCGTCCGACGCGTCGCCGCCGCCACATGCGCTCGGCGCGTACGCTAACAAAACGTTGGTTGATTGTAAAAAAAACCATACTATTTTAATATTTATAGGCAACTTAAGTATTTAGAAATGACTGAGCTCACTAAAATTGTTAGCATGATATAGAATGCATGGCTGCCGCTTCAAGTCTAATCGATGCCGCCATAAAACCTCGAGTTGTGTTCCCGTATTAGTGGCCAGGCTCCAGTCTCCCTTCAGAGAGCAGCATATTATTAGCACCTTCGATGTTGACCGCTTTCCACCAGGTGGGACGTCTGCCTGTCTGCTGAACTCATGCAATAAAAATAGAACAGACGGATGATAGTCTGAAAAGGACAGAGGTAGTGTTCGCATCTTTGAATTGTGCTTATTTATCCGTGCAGGAACGGAGAAAGAATACAATTTCCTGCGGCCGGGCGGCCTGTCGTAAGAGGCGACAAAACAACCCACAGCCAGGTGGTAGGGCATTTGCCCGACTGGATGGCTACCACCCCTGGTCTAAAGTATGTCGCCAGAACAACCTTGAGTTGTGTTCCGGCATTAGTGACCAGGTTCCAGTCTCCCTTAAGAGAGCAGCAGCGCATTTTTAGCACCTTTGGTGTTGCAAATGTCCATAGGCGATGGTAACCGCTTTCCATCAAGCGGGCAGTCTGCCTGTCTGCTGAACTCCTCCAATAAAAAAAAAAAAATATTTTCGGTTTGCAGCTCACACTTTCAGATACCCGCTTTTTTAATGTGACTATTTTTCGAAGTAAACATAGATAGAGTTAAATAGACTACTTAACTATACAATAAGTTAAAAAGAACACGTAATTATAATGCCGCCCGCGCAGCACCGTCGTTTGTCAACGCGGCACCCATACTACTACCGATCGAAAAAGACATGTCAATTGTATTATGAGTTGATATACCAATTAGATGTTCCAACCTGAAAATGTTACTGTTACGAGTTTACGGGACTCGAATTAAAATGCCGTTAGAATTATTATAGAGTTTATTAGAACTATACAAACACGTATAAAACAGGTACAAATATAATCGAACCCAACAAATCCAAACGTAATGCAGAAGGTCGCAATTCAATAAAACGCGCAAAGTCCGTTGCTATTAGATTGTTGGAATGTACACACGTCGCGCCTACGTAGATCGTAGTTGTAGCTCCACTGATCCCCTCTCTCAATTAGGCCATCGTTTTATACTTTACAATGAAAATGTGCCACCCCGGCAAGGTCGACATAATTTCCTAAAATTAGCTTGTATTTATAATCAGCAACACCTCCTCCTGAGCGGCCGTAGACGAGTACAATAGGACAATAGGCTGTTCTCCACAATAGTTAGAAACGCATGCCAATAAATAAGTGAACAAAAGAAAACGATCATAAAAGGATTACAATCCATTCAAACGGCGACAGGTAATAAAATGTGCTTTTACAGATCTGTACGTGGAATTTGTCTTTGTCAGAGCCTAAGTTGTAACAATACTAAACAAAAAAAAACCTGATAACAGTCGTTGGTTGATAGAAAAATAAATATTATATGTATACGCAGATGCTCCGCAATGACCCGCCTGAGGGCATCGCGGCGACACCCTTGGACCCCAAATGCTGCCACTGGCAGGCCTCTGTCACGGGTCCCGTGGGCTCGCCCTACGAAGGTGGCATCTTCTACCTGTACCTGCAGGTGCCCTACTCGTGAGTAACATGAACATAAAACAGAAACAAACGTTGCAGTTACTGTAACCAAAAACCATGGTGCTCGAGTTCGAGCCGACAAAGCTAAAATCATCGTCGTACACATTTGTTTTTTAATTACTCCCTCTCGCCGGACGAACTGGATTGTCCGGGCATATTGCTTTTTTGTTTTATTTTCAAAAAATTTCAAGAGTCCTTACATGATATACATTTGCTGAGCTATTTCCATAATTATCTTATTTATTGGTTACATGTTTTATCTAATGATCTATTTATATCTTAGGTTTTTGACATTATATACTCTTACATTTTTATTTTTTTTTTTTTTTTTTTTTTTTTTTTTTTTTTTTTTTTTTTTTTTTTTTTTTTTTTTTACTTATATATCTTCTTACATTATTCTATATATTCAAAAATATATGTAATAATCTAATGTTATCTATCTATCGTTTTATTATTATTTACTACCTTCTTAACAATTTTAATGCAGAATTCGACAGTCATTTCCGTTTATTTTTGATATCAGATACCTACTATTAGCCTTAATTTCGATTTTAGCTCATATCTCTCCCTATGTCGTACACATTAGAGCACGTTACTGTATTCACTCGTAATAGTAGAATTCGCTATAAAGGCAGGCAAGGAAATCTTAGTCCATACAACCAATTTTGATATATAAGTTTTGGAAAGGTTGAGCGGAATTGAATTGTATGCTACAACTGACGCCATTGAATGGAGTTCTTGTGAAAACTGGAAACGCTACGTTTGACTATATACAATTTACATTTCTCATTAAAACATGCAATGCCTACTCAAAAACTTACTATAGTTTATTTAGAAGTAATTTTACACATTTTTGAAAACAAAACTGCACATACATAGCCCAAGTTCCTCTTTCATTACCCGCTAAAACTATATTCGCTCGGTTATATTTACGGTACGAAGATGAGTACGCGGTTTTATGGACGCTCCACATTCTCGCGAGGCAAGAGCATCGTAGCTCATTCCACGTTTTCGTTTATGGGAGAATGTATAGGCCTCTTTATATTTATTTTAAACTCCCAAATTAGTTATTTGATATCACTTATGTGATGTGATTGACAGACATATAATTTTGTGGATGATTTAAAGTCAATAAACTGTTAAATTGAATGCATAGTGACACATATTGAATGTATAGCAGGTAGTTTAGTGTGGGAACACAAAAACTAGAAAGAAGAGGTATGTATGATGATGAATGTAAAATATTAACTTTTTTTAATTATTCGGTACTTGCTGTCCCAGCAGACGTCGTCCTGCCCAGAAAAGCTTCAATCGCTATCCGACAGCAGCGCCACCTACAGGGTCCAATTGTGGACCTACTGAGAAACCTTATCTTGTTACTGCACAACAACTTTGCTAAAGATCATCACATGATCAAATGTATAGTTTGCGATTCTATAAATGTCATACAGACAAACATTTATTTATATATATAAGAAGAAGACAAGAAAAGATATGTTTTCAAAAATATTTTTCATTTCTCGCTAGTTATACTATCGTCAGGATATAGGTGACTGTCTACTTCTATTAGAATTAATTCTTTTGATGTTGACTGTCCTGATCAGTAAAATTCACTGTAACTCTTCAACCAAGTATAAAATTCAAATTATCAATTAATTTTCTCTTAAGTTCTTCTGGCTATATACCAAATGCCAGCAGTTGACGTAACTACTAAATCAGTTTGATAGATGCCAAAAGTGGCTTTAAAGAATAGCTCAAATAGTTACGTAAATAAAATTTACAGGTACCCCATGAGCCCGCCAGTGGTACGTTTCCTGACTCGCATCCTTCACCCGAACGTGTCTAGGCATGGAGATGTGGGCATCGACTCTGTGCACCACAACTGGTCATTAGCACTTACCATCAGTAAAGTGCTTATATCCATACAGAGCCTCTTGACAGACCCATACACAGCGGTGAGTATACTTGCAGCAACTATCTTTATGTCCACGTCCAGATAAGAGCAAAAACTTATGCAATGAAAGATGTGTTATTCAAAAAGAATATTCCTTGGTTGTATTTTTGAAAGCTCCACGATATAATTTGTTTTCAGAAGGTTCCACTTCATCTTTCAAATTTTAGACGGAGGGGGGGGGTCTTTTTTAACGTCTTTGAAACTAATAAATCTCTCTACCTACCGTATTGACTTAAATTAAAAAGTGATCAAAGAACATCACATTATTAAATTTTCGTTATTAAGGACAGATTTCTTAATCATCAGATATATCAATCGAATATCGAATAAATTATAATTTGAGTGACTTGAAAAGTGAAAGAAAATAATTAAAAAGGCTAAGCTAGATGAAATCCATCTATTTCCTAACACAATGGCAGAAGGAATAAGGAAAAACAATAAATATAAATGGTCAATGGAATATTTAAAAATGCTTTTCTAAAACACATTCTATAGTCCTTTGATAGTCTAAACGCAGGTTTTAACAAAATCAAATAAGTAAAATGCCCCGTTTAAAACGGTTGAAACGTATTTTTGCTTAAAAGACAACTATAAGTCCGACCCTTGTATAATCATTTTCGTTTGTATGTCTATACTTGAAGCGAGTAATCAACGTACGTGTAGTAAACGCGGGCGATAGTCGCCGAGCCGAAAGTACGCGTACTTGCTCGAACGTTTATCAGCTACTTTCGTGTGTAAAAAAAGTTTTTTTTTAGGTTTGTATGGAACCTGAAGTGGGTGAGATGTATGCCAGAGATCGTCCAAGGTTCGAAGCTGTGGCTCGCCGATGGACGTGGAGATATGCAATGCAAGATATATTCCCCTCGTAAGAAATTTAATAAAGAATACGATGGTTAGGCGAAAGTCAGGGCGGGAACCTGTATTGAATGGTTGTGTACTCCTCTATTATATTGATATAGGACACTATGTCTGCTGGGTGTGGGATTGTGTCTACAGGCTGAGGACGTTTTCCCTAAAAATGTACGATTTTTTTTAAATGTAAACCCTTTCAAAGTACTGCGATTTACGATAACTTGGTGCGGAGGGTTAACAACAGGCACCCAAAAATTTGTATTACCTACATGGAGTACTAATATCTATATATAATGGATTTAGTTATGCAAACTGGAACCAACCCACATACTGACAGTTTTGAGAAAAAGCCGTTTTTATCAAAATTTTGAAAAAAAATATCCAAAATATAGACACATTTTTTGTAAGCAAAATTTTAATAAAAATAGCTTTTTCTCAAAACTGTCAGTATGTGGGTTGATTCCATTTTGCATAACTGGGTACTATATAAAAGAAAGTCGTGTTAGTTACACTATTTATAACTCAAGAACGGCTGTACCGATTTGGCTGAAAATTGGTGAAGAGGTAGCTTAGAACCAGGAGACAGACATAGGATAGGATTTTTTATCCCGTTATAACCGGTAGGTGGCGCTGAGATCGGGTTCTAGAATCCTTCTAATCACCTGGACCGATTTTGGTGATTCTGTTTTGTGTGTTTGAGTGGGTTCCCGGATGATTTATATCCACAAATGGAACCGGGAGGTGGCGCTGGGATCGGGCCCTAGATTTTTATTTTTTCAGAACAGGACAACGTCTGCCGGGGCCGCTAGTATTTATAAATAAAGAATATATGCACCTAATTTTTTTTTAAAGATATTGCGGCGATTTAGTAATTAATTTTGGAAGTTGATAACTTTCGCGCTAAATTATCATGCACGCACAAATGTACGAAATTTCTTGATAAAGAGTTTATTTAGCCTTTCTAGCGCAAAATTTAACTCTTTATCCCACGGGAAATATCCTATTTTCCAGAATATATATTATTCTTTATTCCTCTCCGTCCTTGCAAGTGTCTATTGACAATTAATTCATTTCAAATGCATTGAAGTAGCACCAAAAAAACCTCCAACTAAAGTCGCTTTTACATTTGTATGGAAGGGTGATATGTATGTTGATGTATCAAAAATACTATAGTGATTGTGAAATATGTATACAACGTAATATATAGAAGGGCATTGTCTATAATAATAAAACATTTTTATTCGAATTTGTTTTTTATTTCGTACAGAATCGTCTAGATGACAATGTTATTAGATATTCTAAAACTTCCATTTTACATATAAAAGACTGTGCTAAAATAGCAGGATAAAAATATTTTTATTACTGCTTAAATAATTCGGGTAAAATATACCATTCTTGGCACCCCAATTTGGATATTAAAAAAAATTGTACCCATAGAACAGGGATACTCAAAGACGATTTTTTGAATTGATCACGAGAAAAAAATTGCCGTTACACCCTAGCTAGACAATCCTGCATCACATGGTCAATGGGAGTGGAACAACATTAGATCGCCAGCAGTTCAAGTTTGAGCACCCCTGATAATATATAATTGTTATCATTGTATAACTAGAAAATATAAAAAAGAAATCTCAATGTTTTAATAATAGGGTAGGGTACGAAAAAGCGTATCGTTCCCCCTATTACCTAATAAGGATGTGGACACATTGTACAATAAATTCTAATATTTTTACATAATGTTACGAGTTGCAATAATTAAAATGCGTTGAATTATTATAAATTTATATATTATACAAACATGTACAAATATACTGAATTGTTAATCACAGCGCGAGTCCGTCACTTAACTTTCCATCCTTTGGTTTGCTTTATACTGTACAATACAAAGTCTGCTCGACCGCTAACTCATTTCTCGAATCACACGTAATGACTACCATAAAATAAATATACAATGGCTGTTTCCATAATTTAAAAAATTAGAACTAAGAGTCCAAACGAAAAGTAATAAATGTGTTTCTACAGACGTAGGTGTGAATTTTCTTTGTTGGACTCTGTCGTACAATAGAACGGCATAACATTTTATCATCTAACTTGTAATTTTTTTATTGTGTGAGTTTAGCAGACAGGCAGATGGCCCACTGATGGAAAGCGGTTACCATCGCCTATGGACATTCGGATCATCAAAGGCTCTACAAACGCGCTGCTGCTCCTGGTCACTAACACAACCCAAGGTTGTTTGACGGCATACCCAAGACCAGGAGCAGTAGACATCCAGCTGGCCAAATGCCGACCACTATAACAGAAATAATATCAATTCCTTTTCAAACATAATTAATACGCGATTCGACTCCTTTGTGCAACCCTTGAGGTTGCGACGTTTTGTTAGTTTATAAAAAGTATACTCAATTGGTTTCACAGTCCGCTCCCCAATTTAATTAAGCGAGGGGTTAAGGGTGTTTGTTACGTATTGTAAGGTGATAGTGTCTCAGTTTGTTTGACTACCATCTGCCTTTTTCCTTTTGTATGTATTTTTCAGTTTTGCCCGCGTATTTTGTGAACTGAGCCATATCTGCTTTAATTTTTTACAATTGCATAGCAAAGATAAACATTCGTTGCTTCCTGGAGCTCTGCAGTAACCAGGATAAGGATTCTCGCCTCTCATGAGCCATCGTCGAGTTGATTCAAATATGTCATCACTGCTTAACAGCTTTAAAAGGTTGTTTAATGTCACCAAATGTATGTGACTGTACAGTTTTAAACTACCTGGGATAACGTAGTACGTGTATACTAGTATCGCCAATTCCTGAAAAATATAACCATTTAAATAATGTTTTAAATATTCAGTAGTTATAGTGAAAATTAATTCAGTACTAACAGTATTTTTTTAGTTTGATAGTCAAACTAATATTATACCTATATTCCTAAATTAAACATCTTATTGTTATATCATTTGGATATGCTGTGGCCGCACCTGAATTAGAGTTAAAGATAAAAGGTCTTATACGAATTAATTTAGAGTAAGTTTGGAATGTATGGAAAATAGACAATTTTGCCCAAAAGCATCCATTTCCCTTGATTTGTCGTTTGACATTCCTTCACAGAAATCGACCTTTGCAAGCTATACTTTGATTTGGTATAATGGTACAGGTGTGTTTATTTTTCAAAATCAGCACTCGATTGCTGATAAGAGTCAATAATTTTCTAAAATTGAGTTATACCACTTTTGAAAAAAAGCAATCTGTATGCATTTAAAAAAACTATAACCAATAATGAGGTTTCAGTAACTTCACTATTTGAAAGAAAAGAAATATAATAATTCACATATCAAAGAATAAATTAAAATATGCAGTAATAAACACAATTATTCCAACATACATGGGAAATCTTAAACGTAATGTTGTATTAACAAATATCTAATTTATTCACATTAACTAAAATTTTGTAGAAGTTATATTGATAAAATGAGAAATTTCAAATTTAAATAATAAAAAACAATACGTAACGTATCTAAGTATCTATGGCTGACGTAAGGATTAAAGGCTAGAAGCTAGATTAAGGCATTTACGTGCTTACATGCGTCTCGAAAATTTCTGTATCCATTATTGCATAGAAACTATTCCACTTAATTACAAAAATGGTTGTAAAGTCATTCCATGTAATCAATTCGACAAGATTAATAGAAAATATAATTCAGTCCCTTCTATTTGTGTTAAATAACCATGTACCTATATTATCGTAAACTTACTGCCTGAAAGTAGTTTCATTAATTTTGAATGTGTGCAGCTTATCGATACGACTGCCGTCTACCACCTATGTGGTCTTTCTTACTTTCTTATTTTGGCATTGGAATATCCATCTGACCTAATTTTTTTTTGGAAGTATGATCTCATTCAAGCTCGCCATGCCAAAGGTTTCATCTTCTTATTACCATGGAATAACAATATATCCGTGCAGGAACGGAGAAAGAATACAGTTCCCTGAGGCCGGGCGCGCTGTCGTAAGAGGCGACAAAATAATCCACAGTCAGATGATAGGGCATTTGCCCGACTGAATGGCTTACACAATATTTATATTCTTTACATAATCTTTGAAAATATTTTACAACTTTTGAAATTATTATAATATTTGAAATATTGCCATTTTCTCAAATATTTTGTGCAACAATTTAATTTCAGATTCCAGTTCTGGCAAAGGGCACCGCTAAGACGATTTCTGACTTATGCCGGGTATCTATTTTTATTTGCCTCAGTATCATTATCTTCTTTATATGGTACAAAACTGTTGCTTTCTCAGCCTGTCTGTATATCTGTTAACCCCTCCTAAACTGATTATTAAGTGGTTTTTACCATCAGTTACATAGTTTTCAAGAAAGGTTTATGAGTGCGTCCATTAATTACGTTAGGTATTTTTAATAAATTTTCGACCCCCCCCCCTTTCTATAAATTTCCCCCTTGGTGAGATTTCATAAGACGATTTTCCTCAACTCTCTCCCCCGTTCCATAATAAGAGAAAAGTGATATTTATTTATAACAATTAGGTATTTTTTATTGTTTATCTCATTTTCTGAAAAAAGTGACGTTTCAAGGGGTAAATATAGTGTTACACGTGTGTTGCGGTACGTAGCTGGATATAGGCCCCAAAGCATTCTACAAAGCCTGATTTATGGCTTTTTACATACATCTGAAACTTATCAAAACTGAACTAAGTAAAAAAAACAATTCTGAAGTAAAATTACAATTTCATTTATTATTGCTTAATTAAATCTAACACGAAGAACATGTTCATATTGATAAATTTTAAACGATTCCGATTCCGCACTCAGAGTTCGATAATGTAACCTTTAAACTTAGTGATAATTAAATTTCGAGTTGCTCTTTAACCTTATATTTATGGAAGTAAAATAAAATGTAAGCAATCGATTTGTTCAACACAATTTCAAACAAATCATAACAGTCCAGCATATATATTATTGATATATATACATTCAAATAACTATACAGCATATGCATCTTATGGTTTGAATTATAGTTAAATTGATTATGAGAAAATGTCATTTCTTAATTATAAATTTAATTGGACCTACTTATGCAAAATGGAACCAACCCACATACTGACAGTTTTGAGAAAAGCCGTTTTTATTAAAAATTTGCATACAAAAAAGTGTCTATATTTTGGGTTTTTTTTATTGAACATTGATTATATTTTGTCCTACATATTCAAGTAAATCTTTTAAGTTTTTGGATTACCATGGGTTATGATCTTGTTAGTTGGTGTTTTTGTGGGTTAGCTATTTTGTGATAAAAATGTTTTATTCTGCAAATTTTGTCAGATCGTTATGATTCTTATTGAGTCTATAGAAGGTGTATTTTGAAAGCTTTCTGCATCCTTAACCCAATTTTGACATGTTTGTGGATTGGTTCTGTTTTACATAAGTAGTCCAATTGCTCTCGTGTTTTGAAGGTATCTGAGTGCGGCAGAAAATGTTTAATAGAAATGTTCAGAAAAACAGCCACAGTACTTATGGCGAATTAGAGATATCCATATTGTCTGGTGAATTCTTTTCGTCACCCACATCTGTTCTGTTATCGACCACCGAAGTGTCCTTTTCATTTATTACCGGTAAACTAGGAGTGTGATCCCGAGATTTTCTGTCGTGGGGAGTCTTCGAGTCTCTGTGGGACCGACTTTTAGAACGTCTACTCCCCGACCGGGAACGTTTCCGGTCACGTGAACGCGAACGTTTCTTGTCCCTTGATCTCGAGCGTTTTCTGTCCCTGGACCTGGATCTCTTTCGATCTCGCGACCTCGATCGTTTTCTTGACCTCGACCTCTTTCTGTCTCTCGAACGTGATCTCTTACGGGAGCGTGACCTCTTTCGCGAACGGGAGCGTTTCTTTCGGGAACGCGAGCGAGACCGTCTTCGAGAACGGGATCTATCTCGTTTTTTATCCCGAGATCTAGATCGATCTCTCTTTTTTGATGGCGACCGTTCTTTTTCTTTCTCCTTATCCTTATCTTTTTCCTTATTATCAGGGGGCGTCGATGCTTTTGATTTAGTGTCATTACCATCGCCATTAGTTTCTACAATCTCCTGTTTCGCTGACACTTTTTCCTCCTTTTCAATTTCTTTTACTGGTGATTTTGACTTCTCTTTTTCTTTCTTGTCTCTATCCTTACCGTTTGATTCCTTCTTGTCACGTCGGTCACGATCGCGGTCCTTTGAGCGGTCTCGTTTTGATCGAGAGCTGCGGTGACGAGATCTGGATCGGGATCGTCTCGAGCTGCGATGGCGGGAACGAGATCTGAAACATGACAAAAATAGTGCCTTATCAAAATGTAAAATCAATAAACTTGTATTTTAGGTTTATTAACAGTCAATGCAAACAAACTTCATCTATGTTAGTGTTAGGGATTTAGACTGTGGCCGATTGTGTTTTATTTAAAGCGTTAACAAATGACGTCATTAACATTAGCCTCATTAGTGTATATAGATATGGGATCTGTCAATATTTTACGTAGTTAACTATGTCGCGTTACAAATTGCGCATTACACACATTGCCACATCTGCATGAAACAGACTATACCTTTAATTTGATTTCAGATGAAGCAGAAGATACAAATTAATTCAGATCAGTAAATTGTTGTAAAATTCAGAGTTCAAAAACTTCGAAACGAAGCACCAGTCGACGGTTCGGGTGTTTCAAAACGAATCAATGCCTACCAAAATAAAGCGACCTAGAAGCGGCGGCGATTTGATCGCGAATTTTTCAATTTGACTGGCTACTTGGTGTCAATTCCTTTACAGAACCAAAGAAGCATCAATACCAAACGGTATACTACCAAATGCTAGGCAGAAGTTTTTTCTGTTGTAAGCAACTAGCAACCAAACACAGGGCTCCGCGATCTACTGCTCCTTGTCAAACTTCTTGGGTCACCCTCCTTACAGCCCGGACCTAGCAACGTGCGACTTCTTTTTATTGCCGAAAATAAAAAATCAGCTCAAAGAGATACAATATTCGTCTCCGGGAGATGCGCTGTCAACGTTCGAGCAAGCTATAAACGACGTGTCTGCGGCGGACTGGAAATAGTGTCTCAAAAACTGGTTTAGCCGCATGAAACTTTGTATAGACGCTGGAGGAGAGACTTGGTACTTTGAAAAGATTTAATAAAAAATATTTAGATATTTTCTTATTTTCTTAAAACTGTGTCCCTCATATAACCTATTTATTATAAGTGGTTTTTACTACGTTTAACATAAATGTTGTACCTTGTGCGATGCCTACGCCTGGACCTGGAGCGACGTGAGCGGTGACTGGAGCGGGAGCGTGAACGCTTGGTGTGATGCCGGGAGCGGGAACGGCGAGAACGAGAGCGCGACCGACGCCGGGAGCGCGAGCGAGAACGCGTCCTGAAAGATAATAAAAGTACTCGTGTAGACGGCACCGCCGATATGCCGCCATCGCGCTACTTACAAGTGTTACAGATGCGCCCTGGCATCTAAGGCTTGGCGCAAACGGGCCACCAATCACAGTCACCGGTGTGGTGGCCAGCGATGAGCAGTTGATTATATATTTTGCAGAGACTTGCCGCCACATACATGTGATGGTGTCGGCTACACCACCACCACCCACTTTTGTTCATGCAGTGAGATGTACCCACCACCTGTAGCTGTGGTCAGTTGCCTGTTTGCCCACACTGTTGTCATTACATAGTCAGCCAATCATCTTCATTCATAATTATGGAATATTTTTATTCGTTATTCAGCAGTTACCTACATTGATTTAAGGGTTAGCAAATGACTATTCTGGCAGAATTAAGTACAGAGATTTCAGCGCAACTTGGGACTTCTTTGTTGGCCTGGACTTTGTGTTTAAGATGACTTATTATTAGTGTGCCTTCCAAAAGGTTGTTGCAATTATTTAACTCAATTTCATTCAGTATAAAACTATGGAACAACCCATATTTTTTGGTAGCTTCATATGACCACCCAAAACTACAACAAATTGTATTCTTTCTCCATTCCTGCATGGATATTAGACAGAATAAGACTTTTTCTGTGGTTACACAGAATTTGGTGTATTATATATTATCAATTATATTATGAAACTTGGATGAATGTTCATTCCAAAAATGCTCAAAATTGACATTTATGAAAATCATTCATACAGAAGCATAGCAAATTAAGGAAGTTGTTAAACAGAAATACATACAAATAAAACTTGAAATTACCTTCTTTTGTCCTTTGAGAGGAGACCAATGACAGGATCTATTGCAGCTGAAATCAAGTTTTGTGCTTCCTTCACTCTGCACATGGCCTCTTCTATCTCACGCTGAGCAGCCTCATTACTCTTGGTTTGGGGCTTGCAAATTGCTTGAGTAGCATGGTTTACCTACAACAAACATTTTTAATATATTTGGAAGTGCAATAAGCAGAAAAGTGTATATTAAATGTTTGAATGACTTACATTTACTTACTCATGCTGTGCATTTCCCATGCCACTTTCCAGCTTGTTCAAAGCAAGAACAGTAAATTAAGAGTACTTGCTTCAAACAAGCTGGAAAGTGACCTGGAGGTTAGGTTAGGTGACATACAAAGAACCACAATTATGGCAAAATTAGATTGTAACAAATGAAGTAAGGACATGAAATAAACCTTAGCTTAATCCGGACCGAAAATTCATTATAAAAGTTATGAAATTGCGCATGATTACAATTTAACAATGAAAATTATTTTGCTGACAAAACCAAAATATTCTCAGGATTGTATAATAGCATTAAAAAAATATTGCACCCAATAATATCTTCACTTCTGGGCTCAGACATTACTATTTCATTGTATGGGCAGAATAACCTGTACTTTTAGTCACATTATCTAAGGCAGAAAAGAACATGTGTGTCTCCGGACACCCGACAAGTGATAAGTTAGCCTGCCTACCGCTGCTGTATGCATGAGAGAAGCGAGATAGATGAGGGAAGCCAGATAGATTATTGCCATAATCGTTGCAGTTATATAACAAAGCAGTTTACCCTCCCATAAGAAGTTAGATCAGAGATGATAAACAGTGTGAAAGAAGCTGAACAATGTCCTATGTGAACCGGTGAATCTACCTTGAACAAGCATGGTAGATATTATCCATAATAATCCACATTAAGAAGCCCAAGCACAGGTAGTGGAACAATTATCTATTTACATTGTTTTATATTACACTAGTTTTCAGGGTCAGGTAATGCTGTAGCTCTATTTTACTAATGTAATATGTTACTTAGGTTTTTATATATTGTGACCAAAGGCACAGCCAAAAGATAGTATATATATAAACCAATATTCTTCTTAAATATGATGGTAAAAACCTCTTAATAACTGTTGAGTGGTTCAGGACAATTTAGTGGATATACAGACAGAAGTGGAAAGTAACTTTGTTTTATACTATGATAAGATGAATTTGTGGTGACAAAGGACATTATGCCAGAATAGTTGTTATAAACCTCCATAAGTAAGTACTCCTCATACAAAGGTTATTAACAACCCTAAAACATTAGGATAAGGAGAAATACATGATTAGATGTTGTATAATTGTTTGTTCCAGATTCACAGTGTTAGATAAGAATAGAATGTTGTGAAAAAAAGAAATATAATATTCATTATCCAAACCGATGAAAATGAAAGGGACAGTAATGATAAAATTAAAATATCATTGAAACACTGATAAAAATTAATTACTATGTAAAATATAAGTAAATTACCTTTAAAACTTGTCCATCAATAGTGGATCCATTTAATTGTAGTGCTTTTATAACATCTTCTTGCTCGGACATTTCTATCAATGCATATTTGGTACAGTCACCTTCACGTTCAGCGAATCTCAAGTATTTTACTTCACCGGCTTGGCAGAAATGGTCAATCAATTGTTGAGATGTTAATAAACTTATGTCTGACACCAAAACAGTTCTTCTAATCTCCTCTATTTTCCTTGAGTCATAAGTTGCAGGTAGAGGAGGGTATGGCGGTAACCCGGCAGCCACCATCTTAGGATCATGCGACTGTATCACTTGATTAGGAGGAAAGCCTTCCAAAGTGTTTATTATGTGAGCAGGCAAACGTGGTTCAACAGTACTTAAGCCAGGCACTAGAGTACCGTTACTCGACATCTCCAATGCCTTGTGCTCGTCTGGAATCTCTCCAGACTGCATTGGAATTACAATAAGTGCACGATCTATAAATACGGTGTTTGTCAAGTGTTGGGCAACATTCACTGTTGCTGAGTCGTAATACTTTACGTAGCATATTCTCGATTGTACTGGACACAAAACGTCTCTCACCGTAGGATAAAGTCTTATATCATCTATCTTGCCAAGATATCCAAAGAGTGCTTGCATCTGATCCCTCGTCGCTTGCGGCGCAATGTTGGTGACTTGAATAACCCTCGTGCTTCCAGACACCATTTTTGATGATTTACACATTAAGATTATTTCTAAAACTAATCGTTAATTAAATGTAAGTCTCTATAATAGCTTATTTTAACTATATTACTACATTTTGCAAATTATTTTTATCATAAACTTTATAAAACGCTTCTCTCATACACGCAAATTACGCAAAATGACGCAAATGAAAAAAAAAACAGGGTTGCCGTTTCATAATATTTAAATTCACAGACAAAGAGTATATTGAATGTTCACAGAGTACTTTTATACATTTTATAGTCCATGTTAAAAAATCGTTGGATATGCAAAACATTGTTTACCAAAAACCTGTTAAGTCGTTAAACTTTTAAAGTGGAAAAAACATCTGGAGTGATAAAAAATCGAAATGTGTGCTGGACACATTTTAGAAGTGAAACTTCAACGGACAAGTAGAAAAACGAATCGCAACGGACAAGTGGAAAAACGAATGGCAACGGATAAGTGGGAAAACGAATCGCAACGCACAAGTGGAAAACCGAATCGCAGCGGACAATTGGAAAATCTTCGACGTTAAATCTATATACAACTTTTAGATAAAGAATTACTAAAAAAATATATTTGAAAATGTGACGTATATGTTTGGAACGTTATCAAAAATGTACTAAAATAATTATTAATTCGTGATGTAAAAAACATGTATTCTCTTAAGTTTACCTAAAATAAATTATAACATTGTTTAAATTGAAAATCCGGAGTATCCTTATAAGAACACGGCACCCTCGGTATCTATCAGCCAATTTCTCCACTTAATACTATTAGATAACACTTAAATTAAAAAATGTTTGTTAATTAATATTTTATTTATCTTTAGGAATTTATATATTTTTTAGTTTATATGATAGGAAACTTGCGTCAATTTGAAACCAATAAACAGTTGTTAAACATTATTTGTCACTAAATACCATAATTTTGTCCCCTGAAGCCTATACAATCACTAGAATTCAAAAAAAGTTGCTAGGAGGGCAACATTATAAAATGTAACAGCTGAATTGCCAAGTTGACAACTTGATTTTAATTCGCCACAACGGTAGGAAGAGGAACCAAGTATATACCACCTGTAAATCGCTTTAGATAGAGTTTTTGGAGAAACATAAAGGGATGTTGTTTTGCTGTCAGTTTAAAATGTTATTAGTCTTTTATTTCTTGTTCTAAGCTAAGATTCAGTTTGTGTTAAAAATGAAAACTCTCTCATGAGTCTATTATGGACTTACAATTTGCCTGAGGTTTCTGTGGCATTGGTCGGGTTAGTGACTATTGACTATATAGTCTACCATGAGCGTAATAAGAATATAATTACTTTAGGAAATAAAATACAATAAATTTTATATCGTCCGAAGACTTACCAGTTGGCTCTTTTAAGTTTCATTTTCGTTTATGGCAATTCTTATGGATATAACATTCATGTAATATATTAATATGATAACTCTTAAGAATTTTATATTCCAATGTGTTTGCATTTATATTATTTAATAATTTTATATTTCAACGAGGAACGAACGTCAGCGACGCTTCTATCTACTTCTAATAATTGCTTCTATTATACTTTTGCTTATATATTATTCGATTATACTTTAAGAAGAATGTCAGAATCACATTATGGTAAGTTTAAATATCTTGTATACAGTTCTTTTTTCGAGACAAGAGTATTTTTCGTCATTTCATTGTTTGATAACTTTAATGGACTTGAATAAAGGTTTAAAACAGTTCTATTTTTCAAACAATTTATAAGATATAAAAACTTTTTGATGTTTGGCCTTGGTTTTTGTGGTTTGAGTAAATATACGGTAAAGTGGGTAGATGTTAAACTTTTTTTGCAACCCTTTTTAGATGAAAGTAAAAAGATTAGAAAGAAGCCAAAATCCCTCAGCAATCGGTCTGGCTTGAATTTCTCCGTAGGCAGGGTTCACAGGATTTTACGTCATGGCCATTATGCGCCCCGTATCGGAGTAGGTGCCGCTGTCTATTTGACTGCTGCCTTAGAATACTTAACTGCGGAAATTTTGGAATTGGCAGCAAATGCTGCTACCAAACATGGGAGAGCCAGGTGAGAGTGATATTGATTCTGGAAATCTCGACTTTTGTAAGGCACAATTCATGTTTTTTTAGAAGAAAAAAGCTAATAAAACAGCTTTTATAAGCTACAAAAAAATAATAAGCGCATTTTTGCAATGCGGTCCGCCCGAGCGGTGGACGTTAAGCTTTAGGGCTCCATAGTCATTTTGGCAAAAAAATAACTTTATGAAATCGTCATGTCCGTCTGTATTCTTTCAGAATATCTCCTCGCTACATACTTTTAGCTGTAAAAAACGACGATGAGTTGGATATAATGCTGCGTGATGCGATAATCGCAAAAGGAGGTGTATTGCCGCGCATTCCACAAAAGTTGATAAAAAAGAAAACCGTTAATAATAATACTAAAACCAAGGAAGAAACAATGTCACAGGAATATTAGCTAATCTTTTACTGCTTATTTTTATATTACCAATGCCAGTCGATAAATTCGATGTTTCAATTAAAGAGGTAATAATATCAATAGGTCAAATCAATAATAAACATGGGTGGTTGGAACCTTCTTGTATAATAAATATCTAAATTCGTAATAAATTTTATTTATAGAATTTAAATTGAAATAAAAGCATAAATTTTCGCACTCATAAAAGTAAAATTCACGTAAAGACCAATCAAAATGAATGATTTTTTAAAATCCATTTAAATTAATGGCACTAACTGAGGTGCAGAGTAAGGTCTTTTACTCAGAGAACTCAGGCAAAATAAAAGTTTTTAAAAAACAAAATGTTATTTGAATTTTTCTCGACTCTGAGTGTCCGGCAATTGGGTTCTTGTTTTAGGTAGGTACGACAAATCAAAATAAAATCGTGACATAGGTACATAGGTGACATAAGGACTAATAAAATGAACGTTTATTATTGTAAAGTTTAATTAGTATTTTAAATCAATCAAATAAATTTTTAATTGTGTATAAAATGTTTTGTCAGTTTTTTAAACTTCCTAAAATGATTTTCAAATTACATACTATCTATCGGATATTCTCGTTCTGTTTGATCGTTTAGGCGCGAAGTTTAAATTTAGAAATATAATTTTGGTAGTTTACGTACTGGACGCATTGATATATATTTTTATATATATATCAATGACTAGACGAGAAATAAAATTTGTGTTGAAACCTTAAATTTTTCGAACTTGTATCTTTGAAACATCTAATTTTTTCAATTTGCAAATATCCACAAAAATGTGATTTAGTTACTGATATTTTGTTATATTTTAATCGAAATAATTAATTCAATTAAAATAAGGAATGGAAGATCAAAATGCAGAAAAAATTGATAGTCTGAAACTGAAACTCAAATCTGGTAAGTAGAAATTCTAAGTTTGCCTTAAGAAATAGAAGATATGACGTTTATAATGATGTATTATCTGAAGTTTGGACATTTGTTTTTTATTTCAGCACTATATTAACAATAATCTGATAATCATGATTTTTGTACTTAAGTATTTACAGGTATGAACACAGGATACTTTTAACCTAGAAATAATTACTAGTAAATTAATCATATGTAGCATGCATATTGCGTATTATAATATATTCAAAGTGATGATCTATCGCATTACATAAAAAGTAATGCTTATTTACCACATTTGAAATAACTCGCCCTCTTGTTTATCCGTAGTATTGTAGGAGAGCTAGATCCTAGACATTTTAAATAAACATAGCATTTTAACAAACTTCTTTCATCGGAATATTGCTCAGCAAGATATATGTATCCAGCCATCGTTAAGTGTTCATAAATATTTATGTTTTGTAATAATCTTCAAACAAAACCCGCAGGGGAAATGCACTGTCATGTCTTTGACTGACGCCGAACAAAGAAGTTTCTTCAAGTATTGTATATATTAAACAAGTTTTCCTATTTTTAATTTAAGCAACAAAATTTAAACTTATAAAAGAAACCGAGTTACTAAAGCTTCGTGACCAAGAACGATCACTAAATGACGAACTAGCTAATACAAAAAATGAAGTAGAACTTTTAATGGAACAATTAGAGGTGGGTTCAAACTTATTTACTTTCATTTAGGTTATTAGCCAAGATGTTTCGAGGAGAGTACAGAAATCATACCCAACAAGCAACCTTAGGCAGGGATTAATATATATATTTATGACATGCATTTTTTTTTTTTTTTTTTTTTTTTTTTTTTTTTTTTTTTTTAATTTATTCATGACCATAGATACAAAGTCTTTCAGTCGGAAACATGTTAAAAAGAATTTACACTAATACAAGAAAAAATATTAACTAATATAACTTATCTACTTATTACATAATTATTTACATATTATATAACCCTTATCAAGTAATCAAGTAAGTACAATACATTCTAAAAACAAACAAAAAAAAACTTATTTACACTGTAAACACAAAACAAATTAAATTTTTCCTATTGTGTTACAAATATAGTCGTACAATGATCTATAGTAACGTTTGTGTTTTAATAGATCCTGTACACGGCGGGGAACACTTTGTGGACTTTCACTGTCACTGAATAAGTTGAGGCTATCATTGTCTGCATCAGAAATGTCACAATCACAAATTTCAGCTACTAAAATCAATCTTTGCATATTAAAACTTGAACATTTAAAAATAATATGGTCCAAATCAGCATCTCTGGAGTTACAGTTAGGGCAACGGCTACTATCAAATATATTAATTCGGTTCAAATGAGCTGGGGTCAAACAGTGCCCTAGCCGCATGCGTGTTATTATGCTAGTAAATCTTCTGCTTATGTCTTTGAAGTTATAATGCCATGGTTTTACCGGTATGTCTTTCTGTATCTCAGCATACCATTTGCCTTTGTTTTCTAGGGTTATCCTCCAGTGATCTTTCCACAAGTGCCGGTTAAGTTCTTTGAAATGCCTGTGGTAATCAGTAAATGGAACCTTTAAAAGTTCAGACTTGTCTTCGTCATGCTCTGACCTTGTTGCAGTATCAACTAATTCATTCCCAGGAATGCCACTATGTGAAGGTACCCACACAAATTCTACATGTATATTCTTACTATACAGCTCTTTTATACAATTTCTAATATCATACAATATATAATTTAGTTTAAAAGATATATTTACATTTTCTATTGCGCTTAGAACACTCCTAGAATCTGTAACTATCAGGATACTATGTACATTATTCACATAATTATTTACATATTCTAATGCACAATATACAGCATAGCATTCGGCAGTAAAAATACTGCAATTTATGTTTATTTTAATGCACTTGGTGTAACTAGTTTGTGGATCATAATATGCTGCTTTTACATATTGATTTGTTTTAGACCCATCTGTATATATAGTATAATGTGTTGGTCTATCATCCTTAAATTGCAAAAAATCAAATTTATTGTGCACTGTATCTAAATGGATGTTAGTAGAACTATTGATAAGACTATTAAAAGGAATTTTATAGACAGGCCAAATATCATGTTGGTTTAAGTTTTTAGAATTATCTTTAACATGTTTAAATAATATTGGTATTTCTGGTAAAGTTCCATTAATCAAAGAGGCAGCAGTTAAATTATTTGGAGAAATTGTAAGAGTGATTTGAGGGTGTATTATTAATTTCTTATGCAAAGGACTGTTAGTTGATGCTAGAACTTTCAAGAAAAACCGCTCAGCCAACATCAACCTACGAAGAATCAATGGGGGTATACATGTTTCAATTTCTAGAGAATTAATTGGTGTGGAACGCATAGCTCCACAAATAAGTCTTAGTCCCATATTTTGAATTACATCTAATTTTTTCAGTAAGGTGCTGTTAACATGCATGTAAGCTAAACTGCTGTAATCGAAATGGCTTCTAACTATACTTTTATATAACATACTCAAAACTATGGGATCAGAGCCCCAGTAAGTTCCTGCTAAATATCTCAATATGTTGATTCCATTTAGAGCCTTTTTACTTATGTGTTTGACATGTTTATCAAATTTTAATTTATCATCAATAATAACTCCAAGGAATTTATGTTGATGAACTATTGGTATTTCTGCATTGTCATAAAAAATCTTAACATCCTTTATAACATTTGAATTTTTACTTACAATTAAAACTGAACTCTTTTCTGGACTTACATCTAATTTAAGCTTATGATGATAATAGTTGTATAGTTGCGTTAAAGCATTATTAATACTAGCTGTTGCTCTTTCTATGTTTTGGTTTATGCTATATAAAAGTAAGTCATCAGCAAATTGTAAAATATGTACATCTGTTGCTTCTACATAAGTTAATATCTGGGAAACATACAAGTTATAAAGTAAAGGAGATAAGGTTGCCCCCTGCATTGTGCCTTTATTCACAGATTTAGGCCCATGTATTTTGTTGTTATACTTTACAAAAACTGTTCTATTATTTAAAAAGGAATAAAGCCACATTAGGATGTGTGTTGGTAAGCCAGCATCATGACATACTTGAATAAGTTCCTCTAAATTTACATTGTCAAAAGCACCTTTCACATCTAAAAAGACACATACAGCATGAGAATGACTTAATTTAACCTGCCTCAAATCTGATAGTAAATGTACAAAACTTTCAGCACAACTTCTGCCTTTTCTAAAGCCGAACTGTATATCAGGAATCAAGCTGTGGGATTCAATGAAGTAATCTAATCTTATTTTCAACATATTTTCAAAAAGTTTACCTAAACAAGATGATAAAGAAATGGGCCTATAAGAAGAAGCATTATTTTCAGGCTTATTAGGTTTTAAAATGGGTATAACACATTGTGTTTTCCATGACTCTGGCACTATCAACTCTTCCCATAATCTGTTATAAATATTAAGTAATATTAACAATGCATTTAAATGTAATTTTTTAATCAACATGTATGGTATGTCATCCAATCCCGGTGTGGTATCCCTTCTACTTTTAATGGATATTTTTAATTCTTCTATAGTGAATTGGTTCTTAAGAAATATATTCATGTCATTTTCAGCAGAATTTGCAAACAAATAATCAAGCCTAGTCCTGTCAACTGCAGTCGTATCAGCTAAATTATTGAGGAAACTTAAAACCCACTCATCATTATGATGTCTATTTCTATTAGTACCTATCTTTTTAAATTTTTTAATGTAACCCCATATTCGAGAGACTGGTGTTAATCTATTAAAGCTACTACATAAATTTTGCCAAGATAGATTTCTTTCTTCTTTTAATACTCTTTTTTTAATTGCATCTAATTTTTTATATTTCATCCAGTTTTCTATTGTGGGTTTAGAAAAGTAATACTTTAATGCATTTTTTGAGTCACGAACAGCTTTATTACAGTTTTTGTTCCACCATGGTACTGGCTTTCTGACAAGTGTATTTGAACTTGTCTTATATTTGGGAATGGTTTTATCTCTCAATGAATACAGTGTATTTACAAAATTATTGTAAGAGGTGATGGGTGGATCATTTATCAAATCTATTTGTGAAAAGTGATTTTCTGATAAATTATAATACATATCCCAATCTGCCCGACTATAAATATATTTTTCTTGATTCACAGCAGGTGACAGATCATACATAGAAGGTTGAATGTTTATCTCAAGTAATGTTGGAAGGTGATAACTACCCATGGGATCATCATGAACATACCAATTGCATAAATGAGCAAGTGACGGACTAACAAGAGCAAGATCTATTGCTGAAGCTTGTCTATTGGGGTATGGGACAGTTGTTGGCGAACCATCATTTAAAACACACAAGTCAAATTCATCAATAATGCTATACAAACATCTACCTCTATTGTTATCATTATGGCATCCAAAAGCTATATTATGAGCATTAAAATCACCCATTATTAAACATGGCTTTGGTATGCTGTTGATTAGATCTCTTAGCTTTGAGGAATCAAATCTGTTACTTGGTGGGCTGTAAACACAAAGTATTGCTATTTGTCCTAATTGTGTTTCTACAGTGATGCATATGTTTTGTATGGACTCGGAGAAAATTGTGTTAATTAATTTATACTTTAAACGATGATTCACCAAAATGGCAACACCATTATGGGAATTTTTTGAATTTTTATATAATAAATTATAAGTTGGAAAATGTGGAACTATAGAATTAGGTTTAAGCCAGGTCTCATTAAGAAGGCAAACATCTATATTTTTTTCAATTAATAGATTTTGTAATAGGCTTTTTTTGCTCTGTAAACTTTGTATATTGTACTGTAATAAATTTAAATATGTGTCCATTAAATCAAATTTGACAAAAATATTTCTTTTATTTTCTTGTGTGTTATTGGATCATCATTATTACTTGTATTGCCTAACTTTACTAAGGACTTAATAATAGCATTTAGTATAATATCATTGTTAGCAATTTGCTTTACATCTAAGTTGGTTAGTGTCGACACAAAATCTTTTTTGCTAGATGAAACACTAGCTTTAGGTACATTAATATTTACAGGGTTATTTACAGAAGAGCTGTTATTTATCTTAGGTTTTAAACTAGGAAAATTCTTATCAGTCTTTGCTATAGAGGCAAATGTATTACTTTGGTTAACTATTTGTGAACGTTTCTGATCAATTTTTTGTTTTTTAATTGGACATTCCCGAGAAATGGCAAGATGACCTCCGCCACAGTTGATGCATACTATAATATCGGAAGTACATTCCTTGTAAAGGTGTTCGCCAGCACATGATGAGCACATTTGTGTACCTCTGCACACTTTGGCTGAGTGATTAAATTTGAAGCATTTAAAGCACTGGATGACAGGAGGAATATAATTATATACAGGACATCGATATTTATTCAGGAAAACCATACTTGGTAGTGTAGCAGATGAAAAAGTAATTACTACGGTAGTCAATGGTACTAGTTTCTTATCATCGTCTTTTTTCATAAATCTTTTTACTGATATAACATCCGCATCACATGAAATATTTTTGTATATCTCTTCATTGGACAACTCGTGAGGAACATGTCGGATGATGCCGACCTTCTCTACTAAATGAGCAGGGATGAACGCTCGCAACTTATTTTTGTTCAGAAAGTTTTCCAATTTCAAGAAGCTGTTCGCCTCTGCAGCTTTATTAAAATGTACTCCAAATTTGAAAGCGTTTAGTCTGGACACACTTGAAATGCCCTTAACATTCTCAGTTAAAAGTTGTGTGAATTTAATGGGGTTTTTATTGCCTAGTTTTTCCTTTTCTTTAGATTCAACGTAAACTGTGTAGTCATTAGACGAGTTTTCCAAAAACAGTCTAGTGTAACCACTCTTGAAATAAATTTTATACTTATCTTCATCAGAGACGCCAGAGATCTTCTTGTATTTTCGCTTTCTGTCTGAAAGTTCATCTGCCCCGTCACTCTGGGCCCCCATTATGACGGGGGACCGTAAATTGTAATATTAGATGAAAATAGGGGCTTTTCGTAATAAATAAGGGATAAAATTAATTTAAATGTTAAAAGAAATTTTAAAGCGCGCGCCAAGATCGACTTCCCGCCAAAAAAAAACTTATGACATGCATACTAACTAGGGTTGCCAGACGTCCCGTATTTCCCGGGACGTCCCGTATTTTAGGCATAGCTTAAAATGTCCCGGCGGGACTGAGTCTGTCCCGTATTCGAGCCGTGCTTCGTTTTTTATTATTAAATCGATCGATCTACGCTAGACAAAACTACTCACGCACGCAACGTTCGCAACTTCGCTTACACATCAACTCGGATTAAGGAAGTTCGAAAGAATATATGGTTTGATTATAAACTTTAATTGTTGATAATTTACATTTTATTTTCAAAATTTCTACACTTCTTTCAATTGTAGTAATGAACCTCCTCGGACAAATATAAAAAAATAAAGAATGTCACTATAATATCATTTTGTTTTTTATTTGTCCCGGGTAAAAAACTAAATTCCAGTATTTCTTTGCCTATTTAAGCATTTGGCCCTTATAGACTGAAAAAAAATCTGGCAACCATAATACTGACACTCTTGGGTTAATTACCGTAAATAAAAAAATATTCTCCTTTGTTACATAGGACATAAAGAACCAACTTTCACAAACTAAAAATCAAATGTCAATGATTGATATTTGCAAGAATTCCGAAAAAACTAAAACAGAAATGTATACGAGTACTTTAAATAGTCATAAAAAGGGCTATGAGGCGCTGTTTAAAAAAGGTATTTAATAATATAATGATTATATTTAGTCAAGGAGATTCGACGGCCTTACGTTTTAAGTAGGTGGCGTTTTCGGCACTTAATTCAAATTTAAGGCTGGTCTACATATTTTATAGTCTACATTTGTTAAGTAATCAGTTTACTTGCGACGTAAGTCGTTATCGTCGTTTGGAAAGATATTTTTCAGTTAAGTCGTAAGTTAGTCAATACAAAAGCACGTTCTATTATTCGAGTCAAATACACCCCGCTAGCGTGTGTATTGTGCAAGCCGCAAGTAAACGTCATTTTTATTTCTGAAGTTTTCTATTGTTAGTGTCGTTTTTTCTACAAACGTAGAATAAGGCGAAAGATAAACATTTTGAAAAGATTGTTATCTTGTTTTTTAAGGCGGGGGAAAATTCATCTCGCATACTGCCGGGTCGTTCAGTAGGTAGGGATCGGACCAAAACGACGAGAGGTGAAGCCACGAATAGCCATCAGAGTCAATCGCCGGCTTGTGTGCAGACTCAACTACTCAATACTCCACTAATACCATCCTTTTCCCATGTGCCCCGCGCCTCATGGTAGGAAAAGCGTGAGACTTAGAACGTAGTTACGCCCACGCTAATTCTAGCGCATTCAGTACTTGAGAGTGACCCGAGAAAAATTGCAAACACACTTCGTCAACAGGGGTGAAGAAAGTATAGACGTCATACGCGAATTCTCGGTAGCGTTGACAAAAAAGGAATAAATAAAAAATCGGCCAAGTGCGTATCGAATCACGTATACGTTCAAGAGTTTCGTACAATTGGACAAGCACTGCTATTGTCATTTGACTATAAAACCCTAAAATAAACATAACATTGAGCCCTAGAATAATAATAAAAAATAACCCATATCTCAAAAACTATTCTACAGATCGTACCTAATCAAATTAATTTTCTTTGAAAGAATTTACAGAATTTACTTTAATAATAATAATGCATTGAACTATTTCAGAATTTTCCACTACGATTTAGAGGTATGGTTTAGCAATTAATGGTATAGAAGTTAAACGAGTATTTTCTCACGTTTTTGTGAGCTACATAGAGTTCTCTTCATATTTATTGAAAGATAAAAAAAACATTTACTTGTGTACAAATTTACTACAACTACGAAGTGAAAGTTCTTTACGATTTTTATTTTATATTTAAAATCGAGCCCGGCAGACATTGGCCAACCCGAAAAATAATTCCGGAACTAAATCATAGTGCCGTCTACCGAATCCATTTGTGAATCTAAGCCAACCAAGCTTCACCTCAAACACTAAATAACAAAATGCAAAAAAATAATAATGATTATTATCATCTCTACGGAACGCGTCATATTTCTTTCGTAGACTGCTACGTATTTAGTTGTGATGGTAAAAACATTCCAATGCTGGCCTCGATCCTCCTTGCTGTTTTAAGCAGTATACTTTCTACACTTATCTGAGGTGAATCAGCGGATTCACACATCGTTTATCTCGATAAACAGATTTCACTACTCGTTAGGTCAAACAACTCCCTAAATGGTGCACACAGCTATGATTCGAATCCACGTTATATCAAACGCCAGTTTGAAACTTGAGAGGGAGCTTCTACTGATTAAGCTTCTGTGCCTTATAATCAAATTTGTTCAATTTTGGTTGAACGCTCTAATAACAGCTTTATAGTGATAGCAGTCGGAAGACTCGACTCTTTTACGATTAAGTCTAAGAATTAGCCTTCGATCAGCGAAACCGCATCGAAATTGCAGAATCCTAGACCATAGTGAGTATAAAAGGGACACTTCGCTTACAAAATTGACAAAGATTTATCCCATTCAATCAATAAGAGACTTTCTAATACGCAGAACTATTAGTTATTATTTTGAAAGTTCAGGATATTTTAACGACTGATAGTTTAATTGAACAAACGAGGTCTCCACTAACCTCACAATATTATATCCTTCCCAACAAAACGGTTTATGATACACTTTACCGTCTTATTTTTTAACAAGAGCGGGACATTATTGAACTTCGAAATAAAAAGCATAGAGAAAAAGAAGCTGAAGAAGAAGAGCTGATAAGGGAAAAAGAGAAAGTAGTTACAGAAAAGAATGAGAAAATTGCTAAAGATGCATACGCTATTGAAATGGAAAGCGATGTCATTGAAAAGGAATGTATTGTTTTGAGGGTAATATTGAATTCATGATAATAATTAGTTGCATTATATTTAGTTTATCCCAATTTTTAATATTTATTTATTTGTCGTCCGTATCGGAATCTTATAAAATAGAAATTATCTCTCTTTCCAAGATGAAATTTAACATGATATTATTTTATACTAGCTGACCCGGTGAACTTCGTATATTTTCTGAATGCCTAAAAGACTTTGTTTCATGACACAAAAACAAAATCACCACAGTCGGTCCAGGTGATTAGGAGAATACTAGAACCCGATATCTGCGCCACCTACCGGTTTTAATTGCGAATCTAAACCATCCGGGAACCCACCCAAACACAAAAACAAAATCACCAAAATCGCTCCAGGTGATTAGGAGGCTTCTAGAACCCGATCTCAGCGTCGCCTACCGGCTCCAGTCGTGAAAATAAACCATCCCGGAACCCACTCAAACACACACACAAAACTTCATCAAAATCGGTAAAGTCGTTCTCAAGTTATGCTCTTACCAACACATTTTGCGATTCATTTTTATATACAAGATTAGAATGTGCCCGCGACTTTGTCCAAGCTTGACTTGAAATTCCCGCGGGATTTTCGGGACGCAAAGTACCACAGAATTAAAAAAATAATGCAAGTTACCGTTTTCGTCAAAACTGTGCCGGAATAAGCTAGTTTATAAGCACCCGAAGAACTACAAAGCACTCCCGAGAAATTTCTCGCGGGATTCCTGGGGTAAAGAATATCACACATTTTATTACATAACATTTGCTATCTATTAGTGAAAAATAACATTAGAATTCGATTTGTTTTATAAATCTGGTCATTATAAATTATTCCGAGAAAAAACTCCGGGATACAATGTAACCCAAATTTTAATTCTAAGAATTTACTGTGGATCAGCAAACACCGCATCGAAATCGGCTCAGTATCTAGTTTTTACGTGAATCCCGAACATAACAATAAAATTTAAAAAAATGAATCGTGTATTCCTTCATTTATATAGTAAATTCCACATAGTTTTTTAATAGCTTTAATTTACAGACGCATTATGTTTTATAATTTCGTAATGTATTTGATCTTTCGTCAAAATATATGTCTCCGCTGTGAAAACTATATAAGGTGATTTAATGATGAGTAAATTGGCGATTAGTCTCAGTTTTATCATGCTATAATCTAAGCTTAAAATTGTAAAATGAAGTATTTATACTTAATAGTTCAATGTACTTCAAGTCCCACATCGTCATAGCAAATAACTCGGTAGACTTGTTGGCTGTGTCTTTACTATTACGCGTTCTATTTGAATGACGGATGAAATCATAATTATCAAACTCAGTGCCTTAACTGCCTCAACTGCCTCAACCACCAGTCGCATAATTACATATTTTCAAATGATAAATATTTTTCAGAAACGAAACAACGCTTTAATGCTTAGACTACGACGCAAGCTGCTGGAAACAGAAAGTCTAAGGAAAAAAATGCGTAAAGAAAAGATTAAGTCTGAAAGCTCTGAAAGCAGTGGTTTAAAAATGAGTAGGGGTTAGATAATAAAGAATTCAAACTGATTTGAGACAATATTTATTGATTAAATTAATTGACATCATAATAATAATTATAAATAAAACAATCAGTGAATGATTTCAATTAACACAAAATTCATCTATTGTAAAATGTGTCTACTTTCATACTAAATTGGCTAATATTTTGAGACAAACATTTCATTTTTTTTCAATAAATTGAATTATAATTAAATAACCTATATTTCTTAATAAACGTTGTACATTTTCAATAAAAATCGTCTTTCCATAATAATATTTAAACTATTTTATTCAGTGCAATTTCAATACGTAGGTTTAGCTACTGACTTTGGTTTTTTAAATGAATGTTTGATGTAACGTCTTCTAGACATTTGCTGATGTATTGTTCCTATCCAAAACATATAAAGACCGTATTCAAATCTAGTAACACTCCTTAAGCCTAGAATGCAAATGACATGTCGTGAAGTTTATGATTTCTTTTTCTGCTGTGGTGTAATTTTTTTTTCAATGCACTTGCTAGGTTTTGAAATTTCTCAGCTGTTATGATTGTAAATATATTACATTTATATTGATGTACAAACATAGTAATGGTAGAATTGGCATTAGCAGCAGGCATGCATTTGACGCTCTTTTATATCCTACTAATATTACGAACGGGAAAATTTGTAAGGATATATGGATGATGTTTATCACTCTCCCACGCAAAACCTACTGAACTGATATTACTAGTGAAATTTCACAGTTATATAGCTTCATATCGCTATACATCAGAATTTAAGCTGGAGTGCGCGGCGACCAGTAAAGGCCCTGGCGCTCCGGGCCGCCCACACCTTCAGCCGGTACTGATTATATCTGAATTATGTTTTTATTTTAAGATACGTGTGTAGTAAGTAAATTAGTTTCGGTACTTACCTTAATATCATTAGTATGTCGACTGAATAGACGTGAGCTTTTTTTTTTAGCCTTAATACCAAAGTGAAAATGATGATAATTTAATTTAATGCTAATTACAAATAATATTAGTTATCTAACTGAAGTATCAAGGCAACACTGCGTTTTATCCAATGGGCTGCTGGTTTATCTGAAGGTAAATAGAATGCTAACACAAAATTCGATGAGTGGCCAGTAGTAGCTAGCACACCTTTACGCTCCAACGTCTTGTAAAGCGGACACCTGTACCTAGTGCCCTCTTGAAACTCCGGCTTTAACTTTGGATAAAGCCATATAACTGGCATAGAGTCATTTAAAATTTTCGGATATTGTTCTCCGATTGCAAAAGTCTGTCGATCCCATCGACCACCGTCCATAAACAAACCATGTACATAGATGCCCCATTCCGGTGATTCATTTTCATAATCTACCTTTCGAACTTCAAAATCAAATATGAGCAGATCTATAGGTATCTTTTTAGCTCTTGCGTAATTTTGTACAGAGCCAGTTAAAAACGCTTGAGTAAAAAAGAATCCTGAAAGCCAAAACGTGGGAGGTTTTCCATTTTGATACCAATCTTCCAACATTGCTAATCGTTCAATAAAATCTGTGATGTAACTTGGTAAGGGTTTTAAACTCGGATATGATACTTTACGCCAATTATCAGGAATTCTACCCAACAGCATATTATTTGATTGAAGGTCTAACGCTGGAGACATCACAATAAGTCCTTTAACTGCCTTTTGCAAGTCTAACAAAGAATTTTTTATTTCATGCAATAATTTGTTAAAACGTTCCATTTCTTGAATGAGTACTGTATTCATAGATTCATTATAGTCAACAGGATATTTTTTCTGAGCTATTTCAACGTCAAATTTAGGCGGTAGTTTAGATAATATTTCCGAGGCTATTTGAACAAGCAAGATTTCAGTATTACCACCTTCTCCACCACTCCCCGTACCTTCTACTAGGACTAAAGCAGCTGTTAATGCCATAGAAATTGAATAGTCTCGAGTGATGCCTGCATTAGTATGTAGTCCGAAAACTTCAGGCGGAGGATTTACAGGCACAGATTCAATGTGTTTTAGATAGTCTTGATACTCGCATCTACGAGGCAACCCATATATAGGACCTATGTCACAAAACAAATAATTTGGGTCATTCACTACGTCTGAAGTGACATAGTTATCCAAAATAGTAACTATTAGTCTTCGGTCCCAGTCATCGGTCACTCGTCCTCCATAATTACATTCACCGGTTAAATATTTTATTGCTACATATTGAATCTCTTCGTATTGGTTCAGAAACATTTGTAGTTGCATTACCGATATTTGAAAATCTGAGTCATTAAATCCATACTGTATATTCCATCCTAAAGGCCCAAATTTCTTTCTCTCTTGGACCACCGCATGAAAAAAACTAATTCCGTACAAAAGTTTACTAAATGGTTTATCTTTACCCGGACATCCTTCAAAAAAATCTGGTTCCTTCAAGGGCTCTGAAATATATGAGCGATTTAAATTATGTTGTAATCCGGTTGGTGGTTCGTTCGTCATTTTAACTCCGACTTGTAAAATTGACTGCGGGAATTTATCAGAGGGGTAGCTTGTTAACCATAATCGAAAACTAAGATCTGTATTTGTGAGATCAAATCCTTCTACAATTTTTTCTAACACTGGGAGCCATGAAACAGCCAAATGACAGTTTTGTAAACATACCCAGCCTCCTTCTAATTGAGCTCGTTCCATCATAGCCCTTGCAATGGGTCCCTGCCCTTGGCCTAAAGATATAGAATTAAATCTGTGTGAATAGCCCATTTTCTCACAATACTTTATAAGAGCTCCCATGGGATCAGAACCTGGAGATAATATAAATATCAAGGGTGCCAAGCAATTAGAATCTCCGAATGATTTTCCTATATCAAATGGCGGAGGAGTTATATATTTCTTACCCATTTGTTTCTCTACAAATTCTGATATAGCAATGGTTAATTTATCGGGTCTTAAAACCCTGACAACTAATAATTTTTGGAAGGTTGTCAATTTTTCGTCCCATCCCCCTGGTAATGTTTTGTTATGAGGTTCCATATCATCATATACTTCTTGCCATTTAATTATTTGACTAACAAAATTGTCTCGAATACCATTAAAAACATGCAAGTCATTTAATCTGCATATCTCATCCCAACTCTTATCGGGCAACCATTCTACGGGTTTTTTCAAGGGATTTTCTACTGCAATACCCCCGGTGATAAGAAACAGTTGTTCCTCTGGGTTCATCTCTCCAGTTGATAACATCATTTTCGAGCACATAATAAAAGAAAACATAAGCTTGTCTTTGTCGAAGAGCGATCTGCAGACATTGCTGTATAAATTATAGGTAAATGTGTCTCGAAGAAATTTTAGTCTTTTATCCAAATCTTTGGATTTATTTGCATTTTCAATAGACATAATATATAAATTAATAAACCATGTCAATGAATACTGATACATAGGATCCACATTTGGCAATTCCGTGACACAGTAGTACAATATGGCTGAATTTGAAGCAATAGGTCTGTATCCAAGACGGAATTTCTCTATTATAATTTCAGTTTCTAAACTAGCTTCTTGCTTTTTCATTATGTCAATAGCCAAAAGCTTTGAAGAATCTAGAACTTCTATGGCAGATTCATCTTCTAGAATGTCACCTTTAGATTCTTGTAGTGTGCGTAAAATATCATCTTCAACCTGCTTCAATGCAGCACGATTAGCAGCACCTTGAACAATTAGCTTTTCTCTTTTTTCTTGTAAATCTGGCCTTTCTTTTGCGACAACTATCCCCAGTAATTGATCTTCAAGCCCGTCTTTAGTCAAAGCAAAATTGATTAAAGTAACCTTATTAAACACTTCTGGTAAATAATGTGGGTTCCTTAGTTTGGTAGTCATATAAAGCCTAAAATTTGGATGATATTCTATAACATTCTCACCTAATGCAATAAATTCCTTACCGCCTTGGAAGTAAGTATGTTTCAACAATACGGGATCTAATGGAGCTTCAACATCTTCTAATACGCAATCAATTAAAGCTGGTTTTCCATATTCCAAACAAGTTTCAATGACTTTCATATAGTTTCCATCTGTAAATTTTACAACTTGTAAATCATTCGACTTTTCCATGGTTTTTATCCACTTATTAGCTTGTCCTTGAGGGTCTACAAGCAACGACCACCTCATTGAGTTGTCTTGGATAATACCATTATCAATGGAAAAGGAATCCCTGGGCAAACCAGCTATGCACCAATTTTGAATTTTAATATCAAAACCTAAAATATCTTTAAAAACAAAAAGTTCAGAATGAGGTATATCTAGTTTTATTACCAGTGCACGCCATTTTTCGGTAATTTCGTTTCTAACCGGCAAAGTATAAGGAGCTAAATAAGCAATTATGCCACATGATACCAAAATATCTCCCGCTAAATTATCGTACAATGTTTGTAAATTTTCAGCAGCGGCTGTCCAACGCACTTTTTCACCACCTAATCCACCAATTAATTTCTCAGCCCTAAATAACTTATCAATGCATAGTTGGACTTCGTCTTCAAGCGCTTTCTTTTTTATGTTTGCTTCTTCTAACGCTTCATTTAACTCAGCTAATCGTGCTTCTAGTTTGGCAACCATTGCTTTTTTTTCTTCAAGGATTGCCATGGTTTCAGCAAATTCTTTTTCAGCAGCATTCAGCTTCGCTTTTTTAGGTGCAACAACTTTAGCCACTGCATCATACATGTCCATAGCAATTATCCATTTACACAGGCCTTCTGCAGCTGTCGAAGCTTTTGCTACAATGTGTGGTTTGAAATCTTTGTTGGAAAGATATTCTTTTCTTATTTTTTGCATTGTAGCCACAGAAATATTATCTTTGTCATAATTTTTTAATGATTCTAAGAATCCCATATCGCCCAAAATTCTTTTACTTGGGCCCCAGTAATCAAATATTTTTTTACCAGGATTATCTGGATCTGGAATTTTATCAGGCGGAATACCCTTCATAACGCACACCGCTGCCATTACCAATTTCACTGTATATGGTGGATTTTTCATAGACTTCACAATAGTAATATCAGCTGGTTTTAAAGTATTCAAAGCAGCAATAGCATCTTCTAAAATTGGTAGGGCTAATGCCAAATCTGCTTCACAATCTTTTTTAAGCTCTTGAGCAGCGGCTGCTTGTACATTCGCTATCTTTTGGTCTTCTCGAACTTGTGCTGCAGCTTTATCAGCAACAGCTGTTTCTACTTCAATCTCTTCCATCATTTTTGCTGATTTTGCAGCCATAACAATAAGTTGAGGTTTCAGTACGTTTAAGTCACGTTGCATAATTGCTACTGCATCAGCAGCCTGGCCTAATTTGTCTAAACCATTTGTATATCTCAATTTTGCCGCTTTTAACTCTCGTTGTTTCCTGTTAGTTAAGGTAGTAAAAGATTTAATTAGATCTAAATATGAAGCAGATGTGATGTAAGTTTTTCTGCCAAGTTGATTGTAGAAATCAGCTGAAACTACTCGCGCGTCAACATGAAATTGCTTGCAGGCAATAACTGCGGCTGATTTAACATTATCTGGTACATTTACTTTAACCATGTAATAATGAGCCACCATTTCTAAGGCATCTTCGGGCCAGCTGTCATACCAATCTATAGTACAACAATTTACTAGAGATGGATATAGTCTCAATCTTATCCTGAAGGAGCTTCCTATAGGACTAAAACATAGCACAATGTGAAGTTTGGCTTTGCATCGACCAACAAAGAAAGCAAGAATTTGTAAAGGGCTAATATCAAGGTTTCGGTTCCCCCCTTGCGCAGCTAAACGTACTAATTCAAGTATTTCCTGCTTTTCGTCAAGCCCATAAAGATTAGGGACTTCCCCAGAATTCAATAAACTATCTAAGTTTTGAATAAAGACTTCCTCTTTTATTTGACTCTCAGTAAATAGAAATGTAGTATCTTTGTTGAGGCCACCAGATTCTCGTAGAACCAATTTTATATCATCGTGCCAATCTTTGACGCTATAAGATTTAGTGATCTCCGGTTGAAACACTGATTGTCCTAATATAGTACTCGCTAGGCGAGTCAATGACTGTCTCCCAGACCCTCCAACACCAACTAATAAAGCATTTCCTGATGGCATTGACAGAAGTCGACAAATTTTTGATAAATGTTCTAAAGCGTAATCGAACAATACAATAGTCATTTTAGCCTTGTGCATGGAATTGTATTCAGCCAGCATATTCAAAGCCATGTTTAAAACCACTTCCCTAGACGGCATTTCTTCATAGCGCCTCTCCCCTTCAGCACTATCTGTGTCCAAATAACAACCAAACATCATCTTTTTAATTCCGTCTTGAGTTACATCTCCATTTTCATCTTGATATGAGTCTAAGGCAGCTTCAAATGTTTCTTTCATAAAATCTCGAGTAGATCTCTTTAAAACACTATAAAACCACGTCCGGTCACCTTCATCAACCAGTCGATCATAAAAGACTCGCATTATTTCGTGAACCCATAAACGTGTGAATATCTTCTTACTTTCAGCTGATTCTTTTCTAAGTAATGCGCATCCTTGTATCACTCTAGATATATCTCGTAAATTGAAAATGTAGTGAGATTTAGCCGGCGTTGGCCTCAGTCCTTCAGTTGCTTGGTCGTATATCTCCATAGTAGCTGCTATTATATTAACAATGAAAGGTTGGGTATCTTGTCCAAACCCGTTTCTTCTCCAGCCTAATTGTAACAAAGACATAAAGATTTTAACCATGCTTTCTTTAGAAAATTCATTAATTGAATAAATATTGTAATGCCTCAACATTCTGGGATAAATCAGCTGCCGGCTTCCACCAACTGGGCCAATTGCACCGTAAAAAAATGTATCGTATATATACAGTTTATCCGTAGTCTTGAGATCGTACCAATGTTTTTGGTCAAAGTATAATCTCAATAGCTCTATCGCTGGTTGTGCCCCGTATACTTCTTTGGCAGGCATATTCATATCATCTATGAATATAACAGCCTGCTTACCTTTTGTAGGACCATAATTATTTTTTCTTCTTTTCACTAACTTAGATAATATTAAATCTTGTGTTTGATTAGCAGAAGTTGTAGTTGTAAAAGTTATAAAACCTGGAGTATACTTGTCCATATCAATAGCATTCATTAAAAAATTTTGGACATAAAAACTTTTTCCAGTGCCTGTGGGTCCTATTAAAAGTAATGGTTTTAAAAATTTAGTATGCAGCTTCAGCAAATAGAAATATTTTTCAGTCTCTAAGGTTGGGATGACAGTTTGCAGAAGATTAATTTGTTCCTGAACTTGAATACCTTTCACAGCATCAGGCCATGTTTTCCAACAACCTTTCCCTTTATACATATAATAATGATCAATAAGCATGCCTTCCGAAGGGATAGACACGTCAAGCCTTTCTATATTAGGTGGAATACCTTTTTCTCCTCTGAAATATTCTTTGATCAAATCGTCAAATTTCTCTCTAGAATCTGTATTAAGTATTCCTCCAATACCCCAAACTAGTGCTGCCATCATAGAGGCTAAGAACCAAGTTCTCGAATATTTTGTATCTTCTTCACCTTCAATTGCATTATCCATTAGCATTTCTATTAATCGCAACGTACTGATTATTAAATTAACTTCCCCCGCAGTTACTAACTGCGAACAATATCTTCTAACGTAATAAACTAAAGGGTCAAAAAGCCATTCGCACATATCATAAATGTATTCTTCATTTTCTTCTAGCCAAATAGGATTCAAAGTTTTAAGCCAAGATTTATAAAATGGCATTAATCCCAATGAAGCAGATTCCATATATATCATGCCACATCTAGAAACAGTAGCTGGTGATGCTTGTGTAAGGTCCATTACCTCGAAGATCATTGACATAACATTGGACATAGCCATCACTTCACCGGATGTTAAACAAAGCTTCTTATTATCATCTAATACAGTGTTCATATTCTCAATCCACACAGCATCTACAGGCCCATCAAATACTATCCATTTTCTGACAGGTGTATCGTCAGATGCAAATTCACGGAATGTTGTTGCCACGATTCCATCCGTCCACTCATAGGATATAGGATCAAATGCCCCATAAAGCTGGCCCATTGTCACAGCTTTAGGATTCAACACTTTATACATGCATTCACAACCATCAGGTTGTTTTTTATGGTACATTAGCGTGAGAGCTTCAGATAAAATTTTTAGTGTCATTGATTTACCTGAGAATGGGTCGCCTACGAGCATAAAACCATGTCTAACAATCATCATTTCATATGTTTGAACTACTTTTATTAAAAAACATTCCATCGGTTGCAAATTGTTACTTTCACAAGCATCATTGCAAGCAGTCAAAAAATTAACATAATCCGGTTTTGGTAATGCTATACCAGGAAACAAGTCTGATATAATTCCTTCAAATAACGGTACGTCAAATGATAGAAATTTAGGCAAGTTGACATCTGTGATAGACCTAAGCAATAGAATACTTTCGCTTTCATTAGGATAACTCCTTTTTAAATTTCCGGCGGCCGATAATACTGTTTTGACAGCTCGCATTCCATAATCGTAGTGATTTTGTGATGATAACTGTTCTGAGCATAGGCGATATGTTGTAACAATCTTAACAGATAAAGCCCTAGCATCAATGAATCCAAAGGAATATAATGAAATTTCACCAATCATAGCGTAATCTGGAACCATCATTGCTACCGTACGAAATAATACTTTAAGATTATCAGGTAATTCTGACCTCCCTGCATAACCAGGATTCATTGTAATGCAAACATAGCAAGCAGGATTTAATGTTAATGTAGTGCCCTCAAAATCAAATGTTTCCAGATGTTGCCTTACAGCTTGAACAATACACAGTATTTGCTGTGCTATTACAGATAATACTTCGACTTCTATACGATTAAACTCATCAAAGCACACCCAAGCACCGCATGAAGCTAAGCCTTTAAAAAACTTTCCCATAGCTTTATAATCCAAACCATCCGAACAGTTAAAGACGACACATTGGACGGCTAAAGCTTTTGCTAGATCTTTTGTCGTTTCCGTTTTGCCAGTGCCTGCAGGACCTTCAGGTGCCCCATTCAAATGAAGATAATAAGCACCAATTAACGTGCGGTAGCAGCGATCGGTTAAAGGCGTAATAACTAATCGATCGGAGTTGCCTAAGTATTCATACGCATAATTAACGACAGCATTTATAATCTTTACAAATACCTTTTCCTCCTCCCAGTAGTAACGTAGTTGTGCTAGCCATTGAAAATCTGTAACCTCTATGACATTTTTTCCGATCAGTTCAAAGATGACATCTTTGGCATGAACATCAATTACGATAAGAGCTTTTACAGTTATACTACTAAGTTTACTAAGGTCTGTTCTTCGAATAACAGCTACAGTTTCATTAAGCTGTTTAGTCAAAGAAACATGAAATGCTTGTAGCTCGCTAAGTTTATGGGTGTTCAAAGCTTCATGGACATCTACTGCCCAATAAATTTGGGATACAGCTAAAACTACCATACCTTCCCAAGATAATACCCATTCCACTCGTCCCATATTTGGATAGTCGTAGTATGAAAGTTCAGTCTCCATTTTGACTGCTTTCAGCATTTGTTCTTCAACTTGAACTAGCCATTTTTCTACAGAGCCACGGGCAGCAGATACGCTTATTATTTCAAGAAACTCCACTTGCTCTCCTTCCATGGATATCATTGAAGATATGTTAAACTCTTCGTCAAAAACTAGCCTGTTTATACCTTCAAAGCATTTTTTAAGATGTGGCTGAACTTTGAGTGGATTTTTGGTCTCAGATAATATTTCCAACATTTCATCGTTTGACAGGAAGAAAAATCTTGGGAAATATAAACGCTTTTTTTCTAAGTAATCATTAACACCATCATTTATTTTCTCTAGAAAGGCCGAAGCCGCTTTGAGAGATTCTAGCACACCAGACCCTCCAGCGAGTTCAAGCACGTGAGGATCTTTTTCAACACAACCCATATATCTACGGTAGATATTATTAACCTCAACGAAAATGACGCCTTCTTCAGGCATCTGCGCGACGATATCTTTTGAAGAGAATATTGGTAGCAAATATAACCACTGACTTTGCACTTTTCCCCATTCATCTATCGTGGCGTTTACTCTTACGATTTTATCATACCATGCTCTAACTTGATTTTCAAAGGGTTTCACAAAAGCAGATCCCCGCATACCAATAGTTTTAACTATGTGATCATCAAGAACACTTTGTATGTCATCCAAACCAGACAAAATAAATATGCCTGTATCTTTGTAGGGACTGGTTTTAAAGCATATGTCTGTCCATTCTGCCATCATTTTGTTTAAATTAGTTATTAGAGCCAATTCTTTAGTGGCCGCTACACTAATAATTTCGTATTGGTCGATATCATCCCAAAGATGGTAGTTTATTATTTTGCGTAAAGTAGTGCCAGCAGTAGGAGTAAGATCAAAGCCAGCGATATTCGACATTTCATCCCAATGTCTTTGCACCAAAGCTGGATTGCACATTATGTGACACATTTGAACGTTTGGTCTCCACTCCTTGATTTCAGCTATAGCTTGTGCACACAGCTTCATCGGTGCAGGCATATTATGCATATCAGGATCGTCAACTAATCCCTGAAATCTTTTTTCAACTCCTTCTGCGATCTGTTGTTTAATTTTGTTACGGTAATTTTTTGATATTTTCAAAAATTCTTTATAATAAAAGTCATGATCTTGTTCAACTTGTACATGATCCAAATATTCGAATACACCATCCATCCATGTATAATAACTGCGTCTCCATTTATGAAGAAGATAAATTAGAGCATGGAAAGGTAAAACAAAGTCTTTGAGTTCTTCCAAATCAGGATAACCTGTTATAGGGAATTTAAACGTAGCTTCCTCGTTATTTATCCACGTCACTAGTTTATCGCAGTCATCTAAACGGTGTACGAGTTTACGCAGATATTCTAGATATTCAAGTGTATGATCGATGTCGTCCATGTTGTTTAACCATTCCAAATAAGGCGTTATCTCAACAACTTCTTTATTTAAGTATGCTATCTTTGAAAGTAAATTATCTTCCATTTCCGCTTTAAACGTTTCATACGCTGCTGCATTTTTATCAAATATAGGCTTTATGTTTTTAAGCCAATTAACAGTCCTAGTATTAGACGCAACATGTTCTGGCGTGAGAGAAGTCATTTCTAACAAATTAGATATTATATTAATTTGTACAAGAATTCTTTCCTTTAAGCCCTCTACGAGAACTGTCTTTGCATGTAAAATGTATACACCTTGTTCGATCAATTCAGCTGCATTTTCCGGTTCTTTTAAGGCTTTGGTGGCTATGATTTCAAACTCTGAACAGATACTATCATTTTCATCCATATGACCCTTAACAATACCAGCTATAATATCATTTATAAACTCCAAAGCTTTACGCTTTAAGCCATCTACCATTCTAAGTTGGCAAACTACAGCACAGTTAAAGTATTCATTTTCTAGTATAGCAGTTATTTCTGAGTCAATCTCTTGAAAATATTTAATCTTGTCGCGGCATTCTTCGAAACCTTCTGAGTCATGAATAAATTGAATTATAGCTTCTTTAGCACATTTACCATATAACATGTTATATTCCTCACGAAGTTTATCTAAATATTGAAGCAAAGGTTCAAATACAACATCAAGTTGCTTTTGTAATCTCTCATGCCCGTCCTTATGTAACCATTCGTTATATTGAACAGGTAGTGCGTCGTTTGTATATGATATTTTAAGATATTGTTCTATAGGCATGAGTCTTTGAGACATATGCGTTATCGCATCTACAATTTGATGGAATACTCCAAAAATTGTTTCAAGGGATGGATCGTATATGAACTCCCCATCAAAGTCAAGATTAATGTTCAGTATAGGAACAGCTTCTGGATCTTTCAAAGCTTCTATAATGGCGTCTATAGATCTTCGCATTAACTCTTGAATCGTCATAGATATCATTTTAGATGCGCATTTGACAAAATCCGGTATCTTTTTTGGTTTCATTCCCCTCAAACACCTTGGATTTTTAAGCCAATTTACGACTATTGCGTACCAAGTGCTAGAAACTAGATAATCGGCGCGTTTTATTTCCTCTAATATCTTTGCCTTAAAATCGTCTAGATTCATCGGACCTCTAGCTCTATATTTAGCTAAGTTAATTATTTGTGACGGAAAAGTTTTCTCTGAAGATTCCAAAACAAGTCTAATAAAAGGATGTAATAGTAAGGAACCATCTTGCAATTTCTTTCTGAATTTCACCATTTTCTCGAAGTTTGGTGTAACACCGTTAAATTTGAAGTATGGTTCCTGATACCTCTTACGCGATACTCCGGGTTCGTCTCTTATAACAGTTTTAACGGCCAAGTCATGCAAGTTGCGATTCCATTCAACTTTGCTTTCTTCGATCAACTCTTCCATTATATTCGGGAATGCTGTACGAAATTTCGCAGGTATAAGATTGCAGATTTTTCTTTCCCATGACTTTAACATAGGTGGGGGTTGAATTTTTTCAGCGCACTCTCTTAACACGGTGATATGTCGTGACTGTGAAATTTCTAAGCGATCCCGTTCACGCCGCTCAAACGGTGGTCGAGCAATATCTATTTTTCTTGCAGTAGCTTTTTCCTCTAGTACTTTGCGAAACTTCGCTTGTTTATCCTGTAAACATTTTTCTTTAAAGTAATTATATAATAATTTAAAAATATCAATTTGATCAGCACGAGAGTTAACGTTTAATAATAACAAAAAATAAGTAATTTCTCTTTATACACAACTAATGATAAAATAAATTTATTATTAATACAATCATGTTAACCGGAACGAGGGTGTAAAATCATGAACTCTATTGATTAATATATGAAAGTTCAATGTACACAACTGAAAAATAACGAAAGAACTAATTTAAAAGTTATGTTATTGTTACATGCCGACAAAGCTAAACGCACACCTGCCTGTTGCATTTAGAATTCCTTTGTGTTAAGAATTTGTAATGTAGAAAAACATATAGTTATTATACTGGTGTTATGGCCGTTATTAGTGTAGAACTAATTCATGTTGTTATGTATTGCGTCGCAGCTTGCCAGATATGGCATCGATGCATTATAAAGCAATGGCCCAATGCGGAGAGGGGCAGTCAAGCGAGGATTACGATACGAGCAGGACGTAGATTCGATGAGTGATATAGTGACTGACTTTGCGCGTGTTATTCAACAATTCGTACAGTGTGTACTGGTTATATCCAGTTATATTTTTTTTTATTAGAACTGTACCTGTTTGTACAGTTCTAATAAACTCTATAGTAATTCCAACGGCATTTTCATTCGAGTCTTGTAGAGCTCGTAACATTCTTATTTATTGAGGATAGAAATTTCAATCGGTCAACATCAGTAAAGCCCTGCTAGGCTATGAAGGGAAAAAAGCATAAAATCATACCTTAATCCTGTTGTAAGGTGGCAACGGTGTAAAAGGGAGTTTATCCATCATATGCACATCTGGAATCGGTCGCATTTTTGGTATACGACACCCGTTCTTCGTTTGCAAAAGCTTCCTTAATTCACTCTCTTCCATTCTTTCAATTAAGTTTAAGAATTAAAATAATTAATTTTTATCTGAAATAATATTCAGTGATATTCTTGAGTTAAAAATTCGAGTGAATATAAAAACTAATGTATTGTGTGAAAATTCAATATCGTCTTGGCAACCAGAGATGCGTCGTATTGACAAGTGCAACGAACTAATATAGACAAATCAATAAGTTTGTATTGAAAAACAACTCCTTTCATTAAACACTGTAATTTGTCAGCTATCTTGACCTCACCGAAAGCCAACTTAATAAACTTGAGCGACTCCATAACTTTTGTATCCGATTCATATTTGGTTTGCGTAAGTATGATCATGTCTCAGAATTTCGTGTTAAACTCAAGTGGCTTCCTGTCCGTCTTCGTCGGAATGCTCATATTCTGTCCCTTCTATATAACATACTATTTAATCCTACAGCGCCTTCTTATCTCAAGGAGCGTTTTAAATATTTACACCTTAGTCATAGTCATCACCTCAGGTCATCGGAAAACATACGTCTAGAAACACCCGTAAATCACTCGTGATTTTACAATAAATCTTTTACAGTTAATGCAGTGAGCCTATGGAATGCGCTACCTGTGAAAATCAGGCATGCTCAGTCTCTTCAGGCGTTCAACGGACTCGTGAAGGAACATTACCTCGGGCTCTAATAGTCTAGTCTATAATAACATCTTCATTCCTCCCCATATTTACTTACATAGCTCTATACATTATTTCTATGTTTATTAAATTATGTATATTTTTGTCTTATTTCCATGTCTATTTATACTTACCATCTCAAAATCTTATATATATACTTTTCATTCTATTTATATTGCAAAACCCACATGTCACACAATTTTCTCTAATCCATCCTAAGGTTGTCTGGAAGAAATTGCTTTTAGTGATAAAACCGCCTATTGTCTTCTGTAGTTAAAATTCTTAAATTGTATCTGAATATTATGCAATAAAGTATATTCTATTCTATTTATATGATATGATATATTAGGGTATGTCTGTACTAATATATATATATACTATACTACTAGTTGTACCCGGCAGACGTTGCCCTGCCTTTAAAAAATAGAAATCTAGAACCCGGTTGCAGCGCCAGCTACCGGGACCAAATGTTAATCTAATCTCGAATCCACTTGAACAAACAAAAGTTTCATCAAAATCGGACCCACCGTTTAGGAGGAGTTTAGCGACGCCACCTACCGGGTGCAATTGTGAATCTTAACCATTCCGTGATCTACTTGAACACACACACAAAAGAATCACGTAAATTCCACTTCTAGGTACTCGTTGCAGCGCGATCTACCTGGTTCAAATTTGAATCTAAACCATCCTAGGACCCACTTGTACATACATAAAAATAATTTCACCTAAATTCTGGAACCCGATTGCAGTGCAACCTACCTGTTTTAAATTTGAATCTAAATCATCCTGGGACCTACTTGAACACACAACAATAATTTACCTAAATCTTGGAACCCGATTACAGCGCCTCCTACCTGGTTCTTTGAATTTAAACCATCCTGGGGCCCACTTGTTACATAAAAATAAAATTCACCTAAATTATGGAACCCGATTGCAGTGCCACCTACCTGGTTCGAATTTGAATCTAAATAATCCTGGGACTTACTTGAACACACAACAATAATTCACCTAAATTTGGAACCCGATTACAGCGCCTCCTACCTGGTTTAAATTTGAATCTAAACAATCCCGGAACCCACTAGAACACACATAAAAATAAATTCACCTAGATCCTGGAACTCGATTGCAGCGTCATCTACCTTATTCAAATTTAAACCATAACGGGACCCACTTGGACACAAAAATAATTTCACCTTAGCTATTAATTTTCAGAAACACATACATGTGTACATATCTCTAATTCTGATTTAAAATTAACAATCCTTTAGCTGCTAAAGAAAGTAGATAAACAATTAGAAATGCTGTGTTACTTTGAAATTATACTTTGTTAATAAGTTGCCACAACACAAGCTCTTGTATACATCGATATTATTAATCAATAAATAAAACAAATAAAACATTGAATGTAAATTATATTCGCATAAAACAATGAACAGATGCACAAATATAATTATTGTTATTGTATACTAATACGTTTTACAAAATGTATTCTTATATCTTTAAAGTTATTTATAGTACAATATTATGTTACATTTTTTCAAGATAATACAAGACATGAGCATTTAATGTAACAACTATTTTAAGGTAATATAAAAAATAGTTTGAATTGTATGAGACACCATTTCTATAATATTAACGACCGAATGATGAAAAGCGATTGGGATAAATCCCCAGTTCCAAGATACGTTGTTTATGCTATAGATACACAATCAATAATGTGACATTGACAAATTTCATACAGTGCGTTCCATTAATAGCTCACAACGTCCAAAAACCTCCGTTAGCCGTTCCACAAGGCGACCGCGGTCGTCGCGAAAACGTCACTAATGACGTCATCATTTTCGATCACACAACGCTCACAACGACCCATGTAAAGAGGTGGGTCGAATAACCGTTCCACTTGGGTTTAAGATTGTAACGCTAGTGTGATGGACCCGAACGAGGCAAAATAATATATTCTAATAAAACCGGGACTAAATAGCGGTTTATTATGTATTGGTTGTGGCTATTTTTTAAACTCTTTAATTTACTTATTTATAATTTTTTCACTCTTGTTCGCAATTGATGACCGAACGAGGCAAAATTATATATATTTTAATAAAAATGGGACTAAATAAAACGAAACACCATTTTTTCTTTACGTTCGAATTCGCAACCAACTCGATTTCTTTTAATTTAAACACGTCAAAAATCGAGCTGCCAGTATTAAAATATTTACACAAATAAGTATTTATTCACAACAGCTGGCAAGCTAGTGGAACGGAAAAAATAGCGCTCGTGAACGTTGTCGTTATGAGTCCCTAATGGAACGTAGCCTAAATATAATAGTATTTGTAAAACGTAGGATAAGTTCCACTCTATTTTGATACTTGTCATGTTTGTCATACAAATCTCCAATAGCTGTCGCTTTAGGTATTTATATAATAAACAAAACATGTCCTTTGTGGCTTTAAGTCCTCTGCTTTGCTAATGGTGGAGCTTTATCTACGAAAATGTTACATTATAAATTATGTTAAATATTGACAGATAACGTATGTATAAACTAATATATACGATAAGACGCATTCAGCCACAGTCAATATCTTTAACATTATCGCAGGTGCGGTCCCAGCATAATACAAAGTTATTTCACTAATTTGAACATGAAATTAGTCATGCGATTCTCATTTATATTTTCCATTCAATTACAATGTCATAACAGTTTTCTAACTAAAGCGACAATGTAAGCACCTTATTATTAACCTAATGTGTAAGTAATACACTTCAATACACTTTCTTTGAATTTCCCTAAGGGACACGTGATAATGTCTCATCAATAATCTCTGATTTCTGATTCATCAGAATCAATCATAATTTCTAATTTCAATCTGTGTTCACTTCACAAATCTGGTTCAATATCCGAAGAGCCCTGGTCAAAGGTATTATCCCCGCAAATTGCTATTGCGCCTGGCCGCCATTTTGGTGACGTGACCGTAGCTGAACACTCAGTACTGTTGGCATCACTGGCTGGCGAGTACGCGTACATATCGAGTTGCGGATGACGTCACGTGAATGTTAATTTGACAAGGTTCCAGCGCATTAGCAACTTGCGGGGATAATACTGTAGAAGCACATTAGTCCTACTGTACGTTACTTCAAACAACTCGTGCTGTCTACCGCAGATATAATTGTCAGATATATAGAAGTTTATATTCCTCAAAATGCTGGGATTAAACATTAAACCCCGTAACAATGTTAATATCTAAATGTAAGTTCCTTCTCACTTCCAGCCAATAGTATCCTACTGTTCCTGGAAAAAACACGAGTAGGATACATTAGCGGAAATATAGAAGTGAATGTTGAAGTATCACAAACTAAATGATAAGACTTCAAAGATCTAAGTGATGGCGGTCATTCGAATGAGTTTTCAATTAGTAAAATAATTTTGGAGAATAGCATATTTATAAATGTGGAGTTTGTCTCAAACACTAACACACACGCGGTCTTATTTTCGAATTAAATTTATTTTATTTCTATAGAACACATCTGTCTATATTTTGTGATGATATTTAACCAAGAACTCACTAAAAACTTGTATAAGAAATTCTGGTACAAAAGTAATATGTTTGATGTCCAAACCTCATTGGACATATTTTAGTGATTAGTTCTTTAATTTAAAATTTTCTTTGCTTTTATACTGAAAGTAACACGTATTATCACACGAAAAATTACTTTTCATCAATTTAAATATAACCTTATTATCTAATTTAGGCCTTTGATATTTATACAATAACTTTGAATCGAATTCCTTTACAATTAACAATATTTCTCATTGTTTTTGATTGTACGTTGTTACAGGGATATAACAACCACGCTATATTGGTTATTTTGGATATATATAATATAAATTTAATTTTAAGTTTAATGTAATGTAAGATAACAAAACATTTCCGTTAAATTTGTTTTCTAATAATTGTACAAAAGTTTGTAAAAGAATTCAAAATAATTCTTTGTTATTAAGGAAGCTCAATTGTATCACGAGCATGCATTACTACAGTTTAATAAAGTAGAAAACTAGCAAAATATGTTTTCAACTGTCAATATGCTACTATTTTATAAAAAATGGACTTATTTTGTCAGCCTTTAATCATTTTCTGTGACAGCTGCCTAAAAGTTACTTATTTTGTAACTGTATATATACGTGAAAATATATCATAATGTATGGCAACACAGAAATTGCAATATTTCAATTTTATAACATTACGCAAACAAAATACACCCAGACATTAGTCACAAGTCGAGAACTATTGCAATAATAATTGTCATCAAGAACCAGTAAAATTGCTCAATAGAACGGGCGTCCTTTAATGACGTCAAATTCGATATGGTGTTGACAAAAATCTTGCATAGTTCAGATTTACATTAATATGTCAGCCCTTTTAAATTAAATTAACTATTAACAAGTTAGAAGTTAATAATCTGTAATATTTAATATGGGTTTCCTGAGCAATAAAGTATTATCTATCTATCAAATAAATCGTTTAAATATTTTTTACTTTTTTATTGCATGAGTTCAGTAGAGCAGACGGCCCACCTGATGGAAAGCGGTCACCATCACCTATGGACGTTTGGAAAACCAAAGGCGTTACAATTGCGCTGCTGCTCTCTAAAAAGAGATCAGGCCACTAATGCCGGAACACTCAAGGTTATTATGGTGGCATACTCTAAGTACCTACTATAAATATCGACGAATACTGATATAAATCAAAAATTATAATTTATTTCATTACCATGGCAAGTTTGAGTGGACGTCACTCTATGACAGACTGCCAGTGACTTATCATAACGTCAATGTCATGCGGATGAGCATATGCAATCTTGCTGTCTATAAAAACTGCAGTTGATATCCTAAATTCTACAGTATACATACAAAAGGCTGTATATTTGGCGCAGACATTAACTATAGGACTGGGATTGCTATATCATAAAATCGAGAATATAATCACACACAATAATTTATTTTAAAAGCCGAAAAGAGTATTAAATCTGTGTGTCAGCTCCGACGCACTACTGAAATTTACTCCTCAAATACTATTATTTTTGAATATGTAATGCTGCGGCCGAATAAGGGCTGTTACCAGACTTTGTAATTTCATAACACTTTATCTTACTCTGATGGATATTATTTTAAATCTTATTTTATTGCAGTAAAGTTTGAAATTGTGTAATAGAAAAAAGTAATGCTTTCGAGTTGACGTTTATTATTTCACTCCTCATAAAATGTCCATAGACGAAAATCTAGTAAACTACTTACATAAACAAAATAAAATAATTTAGAATAAAGATTGCTGTATTTCAGGAAGTTTCCTTTGACTTTTCAGTCTTTATTCGATGTCGTCGAACAGACATTTTGACAAAAAAATACATGGCACTACATGGAGAATCTAAGTACCTTTTTATCACTTAGGAACATTTTAAAAATTATTTTATAAATGAAACTTACAAAAATATATATTTTCATTTCAAGTGATATTTATGTACCTAGCTTACGAGTGCAGTAAATAACTAATTGTTGGTTTGGAGATGAGGGGACATTGAAAATATGACACTTTTAACTTCATGACTCATTTATGAAGTTCATCTAAAGACCAAAAGATTCCAAAAAAGTAGAGATCTTGTGGTATTATTTAAGAACGCAATGTGTCATAATATGTAGTATTTATTGAAGGAAAAAGCAGAGATAGCAATAAGTTCATATAGTCAAAAAATGTTGGTAAATTCATTTTAAACGAAGTCTATCCACTCATCTTCAAATTCATTTATAAATGATAAACAATGCAAATGTTTCAATTCCTTGTTTTAATCAAACGTTTTACTATGGAAGCCTTAAATTAGGATAATTATCATCATGTCATCATACATAATTGATTTTTCTTTTTTTTCTGGCGTTTTTAACGTCATCTTACGGTATAAACTTACTTACTAAAGTAGAGACCATAGACTCTACAATGAGATAATATTATATGCCACAATGCCAATTATCAAAAAATGAATTTAGCATCAATATCAAAATTCGAATAAAAATAATTTGAATGAAATCAAAATCATACCTATGAATACGTCTACATAACAGTTATGTATATAATATGTATAAATACAAGTATATTACACCCTTTTTTTACCAATCAACTACTGTGGGCCTGGTAACATTTTTAAGTCTTATAGAATAGATAGTATAAAACGGGCAGGCAAGCCAAAGCCACTGACTAACGTAAGTTTTAAAGCAGTTGTGTATCTGGATTTTTTATATGCAGAAATTAGTATTCTTCTTCATAAAATATCGAGCCTTTACCGCCATTTAAGTCACTATTGTGTTTTAAGACTTAGTTTTTTATTCAGTAAGTAGGGTCTAATCTAACTTTCTAGTTAGTTCGACTTTCAGTTTTCTGAATGTCTTAAAATTAAATAATAGTTTGAAATACCTTTTGCAACAAAATGATAATATACGGTAATACTAAATTACTTTCGTAAAAACTGTTTCTGTAATAAAATCTAGCATAGATGTAATTAAGCAGTTACTATATAACACTGTAATAGTGACAAAATAAAAAGCCCGATTTGATTCTTGATTCTCATTACAAGATATTTCGGATTGAGACTACCAAATCGTTAACCAAGTTAACCGATTAACACGAGAAATCGATTTAAAGTTATACGTCTTTGTAATCGTTTGATTTATTTGTGTAGTGTCACAGTAATGCCTCAAAAAATCGATATGGAGCGCAAAAGTTTTGTCTCACATCACCTTTAGCATATCGCATGCATTTATCACGCATCGCGATTAATCTATTGAAATATTTTTTAATAATAATAATCGGCAGACAAACACACATATTGTATATCCCCAAATTAAGCAAGTTACGCTTGTGTTATGGATAATATACAACAGGCTACTCCGGGGCCTGTCCCAGACACCCAGACCACAGTAAATAACGGAGAAAATACATTTCCGAAATTTACTATACCAGGAATCGAACCATAGTCTCTCCGTTGTCTGGAACCGGAGTCTCTGCGTTGCAGTGAGGTAGGCCGGCAAAGACTTAGCCCGCTCAACTACAGAGGCCAATTTATGATTGCACCAATCTAATATATATTTATTCAATCGTTTTTGTTTTCAATACATATATGTACAATTATGTATTATTGTTTTCGTATAAATACATAAATAATGTAAAGTTTTGGAATAAATATGTATATAGCTTTTTGCCTTAATCGAAATGAGTTAATGAACTGTAACAACCCTTCGGTTACAACACTAAAATTAACAATAAGACGCCTTAGAACGTAACTGTGCTTGGGACTTTATCATAGATAGATAGACATAGCAGAGGTAATAAAAATTTCATGTGATTTCGTTATTTGAAGGAAAATAATAATTGCAATGTTTTATAACATTATATAATGCACAAGTATAAAAATATGTATATCACTAACTAAATGAATTAATTATTATTGTTTTCCAGTTTTGTTGATTTCATCCAAAGTTACGGTCTATAGACATTCTTAAGTGTCAAATCGGACTTTTTATTTTAAGATTATTATAGGTACAATGTGTTCGTATCATTCGAACCAATTATTTTGATTCATTCAATAAATTAATTTCCAGTTCCGTTTACCGAGACGCGGTTTTAAATCTAGGAGTCTTTGGCTCCATTGTCCATTGGTATTGCGACATACGTATCCGGCCTACTGTCACTATAGGTTAGTAATTTGGCAGGCTATGTCAGTAACCTTGGTTCGTCTAGACCCACTATCAGTTTCCATACAAATATTTTCAAAAAGCATTATACCTTCAAAATAATGTTACGCCGAAAACAGTGAATGCAGGTTTCGCAGCATATGCCCCATATTAGCTACAGTTCATAGTTTACGAACATTCTAAGGAATTTCTTTGTAATGCCGCCACACTGTTTAAACAAGCTTAATCCAGTGGCATTTGGGGAATTCTCGTTTCGGTCTTATACAGCTTTACGATGTAGGCGTTTGTCTCTGGGTATGTGTTAATAAATAAATAATGCGAGGCCAATCAATACCAAGTAAAATTGAAACAAAATTCTTATTACGACTAAGTTCACGTTTAACGGTTTTGATTTTTGCTAACAACTTGGATTGCTATACCTGGCTATTTCATAAATTCTCTTGCAATTTTTCATTCAACACGGTTAAAAATATTATGAAGCAAGAAGTGCAACTTTGGAAATCTGCTACGCAATAAGTGTGATTCATCTTTAAATTTTAAAGTTATTCATGATTAAAGTAGTTGATTGGTTCTATCTAACCTAGGAGATTGCGTAGTCTATGCCCGTAACACATTGGGCTTCCAATATGGTCATACACTGGCACCGAGAAGCCGCTCATCAGCAGAATGCTCCTCCTCCTCAGACCCTGACTTCTCTTTTTTTATAGACTGGTATCGCACCTGAAAACAACGGACAACTCTATGGGTCAAAAACAACATCTTACACTAATATAAAAAGCTGAAGAGTTTGTTTGATTGAACACGCTCATCTCAGAAACTACTGGTCTGATTTGAAAAATTCTTTCAGTGTTATATAGTCCAATTTATCGAGGAAGGCTATAGGCTATATATCATTACGCTAAGACCAATAGGGGCGAAGCACCAATGAAGTAAGTTTCAAATCGGAGGTTTATTTTAAATTTACTTTTTTTTTATTATTCCACGCGGACGAAGTTGCGGACAGAATCTAGTTTAATATAAACGAGTAATGTCAAACAATCTTCTTTACGAACATTCAAGTCTTTGAATAATCTTCAAGTAAATAAAGCCTTAGTAGGATAGTAACTCTTTAATTTTACTTTCAAATAATAAAGTTCTTGTACAAACAAATACATACATACATAACTTCACGCCAGGTCCCTTGCGGGGTAGGCACGAACAACAGAGCGCCATACAGGCTTATTCTTACACACCTCACTTGCTTCTTTGACATTCATAGCTCTTGTCATGCACGCTCGTCTGTTCTTAAGGCTCCTGACATCACCTTCTGCTAGTACACGATCAATTTGATCACCCCGACACTCTCTTTTAGACCAACTCTCTTTCTTACTTCGGTACAAACAAATCTACCTACCTACAACTTATTAGTTTTTAATCAATTTTATGCAATTTTTAAATTAAATTTTGAAATCAAAATAATATTTTACCAGTTCCCGCTAAAAACTAGTCAAAGAATCGTTAAGTCCTTCAAAATGGCTTTCCTCGGATGAGCTCTGGTACCTAGGTGGCTGTACCACCTGGTACCCTCTGGGTTAATGAGCATTTATACAGGTGTAAAAAGCCGTGGGAGCTTAGTGGTTAGCGCACTCGCGTCCTAAGCCCAAAGGTATGAGTTTGAATCCTGGTCCGAAAGCGTGCACTACTTGGGAGGTTTTCAGACTTATGTGTGTATTTTAAGAATTACCACGAGATAACGCAATGCAGGTTTTGTGACGATGTTTTCCATCATAAACATCGTCACGAAATCTGCATTGGGATAGCCGATCTGTAAAAACCCGGCAAGCCGCCTTAGACAAGCGTGGTGGGTATGCTGTCCGTTCCCTTATATATGGGAGGTCGAGCCTCGCAGTGGGGATTTTATGGACTGTTATATTATAATGTTGTTTTTATCTATTTTTATAGTCACAGAGCCACCATGGTACATTAAAATGGATATATATAAAGATTACGATAATATAATAATAGTCATAAATTGAACCATAACTAGTGGTTGCGAAATTCGACCATAATAATTAATTTCAAAGACTTATACTTCTATAATCACAGATTTCACAAGGTTACACTGTTAATTTGACTTGAACAATAAAAAAAGAGTATGTATGCATTGTATGCGTGTGTGTCAAATACGCGTGTGAAATAATTTAATGTATTATTTATGCATAATTAAAAAAATAGCATTCGTCGCCTTTTCTCTATATAAACTATAAGTGTGCGATACTTCGTACTCCTCCGTCCGCGCAATTATCATAAAAAGGGGTAGGTACATCGTTTTTGCTTCACGTATTAATATATTAAACTATAATATACTAGCTGTGCCCGTGACGTCGTCCGCCTGGAATTTGTTTTTAAAATCCCATGATTTTAAAACATTCTTCATTATAAAACTACGTTTTAACGGTTTGAAGCGCGGCAATTTATTTGATTTTTCTTATTCAGACGTTCGATATTCTTCATTGGTGCTCCGCTCCTTTTGGTCTTAGCGTGATGATATGCCTACAGCCTTCCTCGATAAAGGCTATGTAACACTGAAAGAATTTTTCAAATCAGACCAGTAGTTCTTGAGATTAGCGCGTTCAATCAAACAAACAAACTCTTCAGCTTGTTATATTAGTATAAGATTTTAAATAACTAAGTAATTAGATATTACGCAGTCAATTAATGGTAATGATTGCAAGTTTTAGGCCGGTCGTTAAGAGAGAGGCAACGGCCTCTTTTATCTCCTGTGCTTGTTAGTTTAGATAACGCATTCCAATAACATAAATACTTATGTATAAATCATCACATGTTATGAACGGAGAGCAGTTTTATTATCCCCGCAAATTGCTGATGCGCTGGAACCTTGTCAAATTAACCTTCACGTGACGTCAACCGCAACTCGATATGTACGCGTATTCGCCGGCCAGTGATGCTAACAGTACTGAGTGTTCGGCTACGGTGACGTCACCAAAATGGCGGCCAGGCGCAATAGCAATTTGCGGAGATAATAAATGATTAATACGTAATTACAAAAGGCCAGTTTAGTAGTAGTATTTCATTAGGTTTTCGCAACTGTTAAACTTTATAACATAGGTATTTGATCGCCAAACACGTGTAGGTATTAACAGCCGGTTTTAATATCATTTTTTTTATACTGTTAGCACATTTGTACATAAACTCTATACAAGTATTGAATACATATTATTGTACCAGTTTCGTACTGGGGTAGGCAGAGACGATGGATCTCCAATTGATACAATTTCCATGTCAATATTTTTGCTACGTCTACTTTAATTAATTGTATCATAAATACACTTTTATACGTGCTTTTTACTTTTTATCAGCCATTTATTTGATTATTGCAAGTTGCAGTTTACCAAAACCACATCAGTCACCGACCAACCAACCACACATACAAGTAGTGTCGATTTTATACCATTGGTAAACTAATGGAATAGGGAGATAACGAAACTACTTAATTCATGCTAGTATAGTGGCTAACATACTTGCGTCTCATTTCAATCAAGTGAACATATCATAAAACTCTGTCCAGAGATAATTGATTTCACAAAACAGTAATCTCAATATGTTTCTTCACAATCAGCACACTGACAATTATACTAGCTTCTGCCCGCGACTTCGTCTGCGTGGAATAGTAAGAAAAAGTAAGTTAAAAAAACATTTTGAAACATTCTCCATTGGTGCTCCGCTCCTATTGGTCTTAGCGTGATGATATATACTCTGTAGCCTTACTCGATAAATGTGCTATCTAACACTGAAATAATTTTTCAAATCAGACCAGTTCCTGAGATTATCGCGTTTAAGCAAACAAACTCTTCAGCTTTATATATTAGTATAAGGTGTGCAATCTAAAAATATAATTACGAAATGTGATTGCAGGGCCTGACCAAGATGTAATCCCAAGTCATTGGATTAAGATGTAGATTATTGTACATACTTTAGTCATTTAATTACTGAGATTATCGATTCATTGATGTGAATACATCATCGATGTCTTGGCAGGTAAAATATATTTCAGTATTATTGCAATAAAACATAATCTGTCAGTCACGATTATCAGTGATAAAATATTCAGAACTGGATCAGTAGTTTAATGTTACTTTAGATACAGATATCTTACCTTCGTTTTCAGTTTCGTGCCTACCCCCCTTGGATGGTACATTAGGAAATTATCTGTGACCCAAAATATTAAGATCTGGAAAAAAGAAAATAATGCTATCAAATGATTTATCTTCTTTAAAACAGTTTGGCTAGTGTTATACTCTAGTTACTACATATAAACTATATAGTGCTTCAGATCCGTCGTGGGCGAAACGAACACTTTGCCAGCCTTTACGATAGGATAGCAGGGATATGAAATGAAATGAGATTGAGGGATCAAACAGTAGAAATGGGACAGAGGAATGAAATAGGTGGATGGGACAGGGAAGACAGGATGGGGAGGAGAATGTGGGCCATTGGAACTCTTACTCATCATAAAAAACACAAGCTGATTCACGTCGATATTCTGTGAGAGTGTAGTATTGTACCGATAAAGTTGCTGTAAGATAATGATTGCAGCCTAGTTTGGGGGTATACATTTTTTATAAATTTAATGGTATGTAATAACAAGTATGTATGTGTAGAAAAAACGTTTTTAATTATTTGGGACACCATTTATTTATTATGGACTGATCAGAACTTTTTTAATAGAGGTTAGAAGGCTAAGGCGAGAGCTCCACTTCGCTTCTTCTTAGCTTTCATGGTTAGTTTTTTTAGAACCACCCAAATTTCACTTTATATTTCAAATAATAAAGAAAACTGCCTGTGCACGCAGTATTACTCCCTCACCTTCTCTCATTACTTGTACGGACACATATCTATACCGCACCCCATGACTACCACGACGATTGGCTCTACTTCTTATTATTGGATTTGAAGCACATTTAATAAAAAAAAAATAAAGACTAGTGCAAACATTTTAATAAGCGACATATTCATGTGTACTTTCAATAATATGGAGAAGAGATAATTTTTATCCCATAAAAAGGGATAGTCCCTGCAGAAAAAATACAAATGATGCAAGTAAAGCCAAGTAAATCCAAGTAATAAAACTATAGGAATTTATCTGTGTTATATTAGTAACAAATGTTTCATACTCACATTAACAAAGAATGGAATGATGAGCATGACAACCGCAAGCTCTAGATGTGGATCGGAGACTGGTGACAGACGTAGTGTGGACAACACAGCCACTACTGGTGGTAGTCTTAAAAATAATGCTAGGACAGATTTGGCAAATGTTGCCAAAGCCGCATATAGTACACACTGGCATATCCAAGCTGAACTCTTGGCTGGTTTACCTGTTTAAATTGTACATTATTGTATAAAAAAACCTTTAACATAATAATTATAAGTTGACCCAGTGAACTTCATACCACCTATTTAAATACTTTGTTCCATGACACAAAAACAAAATAACCAAAATCGGATCAGGTGATTAGGAGAATTCTAGAACCCTATCTCAGCGCCGCCTACTGGTTCCAATTGTGAATCTAAACCATCCCAGGACCCACTCAAACACACACACACATAATTTCATCAAAATCAGATGTATAGTTTACAATTCTATAAAGGACATACAGACAAACATTCATTTTAATATATCAAGATAGGGAGTTATTGTTTATTAAATAACTGAAGTTTATCAGCCAAAATTATTGAAAATTTTGTAGACTTCTAAGAAAGTTTTAAGCCTTATTTGCATATGTAAACTTTCACTCCCAATTTTCTTTTCGCTTAACACCTATAGAACATACATAAAAATCAGCCTTTAAGCAAAGCCATGAAGAATGAAATTTGTTCATTATTGCTCGTTAATATCCTTTGCTACTCATTTCTGAAGGAGACTATATTAAAATAATATTATCTTTATTTCACTTTGACAGATTCAGGTTCAATATCTTAACTATTCTATTCTCACTATTATGTTAAAGCAACAATAAATATTGTGATTGTGCCTCTGGAATGTGATGGTCTAAGCATTGGCTCTCTTAGTTGACCATTATTATTTATTCAAATGTATAAACTAGACCCAAATATATAGTTAGTAGCTCTTAAAAATATACTACAGAGGTCTCATTCTGGTTACTTGGTGAAGAAGTTGTGTTATTTATGTGCTTTAGTCTGGGTGTCTGAGATTGGCCCCAGAATTGTTAATTGTATATTACCATAACATGATCATATCTATTTTATTTTAAAAACATACATACACTAATGAACTGACAGACAAACAAATAATGTGTGTGTTTGGCTGACAATTAATCAATTCACTAAGTTTTGTGAAAGTTTACTGACTTATGATTTTAAACAAATAAAGTAAATAATTTAGATAATAGATGTATCATATAGAATTGATAAGAGAATAATATCTTACCATATTCTCCAAAATTAATCAATGGTATGTCATAGGCTCTTGCACAGTACTGTGCCAGTCTTATTCCAGCCCAAATTATTAGTAGACCAAGTGTGGAATCCAACATGAAGTTCACTATATACCTGATAGAAAATATTCATTTGAAAATTATTCAATCTGCACTATAAATAATCAGTGCTCACAATTCTCTTCATATGGGTTTATTACACTTATCATTATAATTTAGCCAATTCACATAATATCTTTTAAAAATACAGCACATATATTTTTTTATAAATAAACTATATTAATGTAGCAAGCGTAGTGAATGTGCCGCGGTAGCAATGAGCAAGTAACAGAGCTGACTGGTCACCATTTAGTCATTAATAACTATTTAATTTATGGTTAAAAATCAGTTGTGATATCTATCGATCTCTGCAGTGGCACACTTGTTTTGCTCAGCTAGCTTTAATCTGTGTACTGTTTCCCAAACATAGGGGTTGCAGAAGAGAGAAGTAAATAAGTTAATTATTTTATTATAACCACCCAAAATTAATTTTTAATCAAAAATACTTTAGAACAACATTTTCATGGCTTAAAGGTCTAGTTGCCAACCATAAATTTAATAAAAAAAGACATAAGTATTATTTATGATTTATGTTACTTGTTTTATCTATTTATGATCTCATTACTGTGTTTTATTCAATTTTTCAACCCATTTCTTGTCTTTTTGGACTATTTTGAATCTTTTATGTTGACTACTGGATTTTGATCAGATTTTTTAACTTTGGACCTATCACATAAAGTGCAATATTAGTGAAAAACATAAGAGAGGTTAACATTAGTATTGCAAGAACTATAAATTTTATAGACATAGGAGTTGCAGAATGGGTGACCCCTCCCATTATACCTGGATAGGTATATATATATAATTATTATACATGCATAAATCAAGACCAAACTTTAGGCTCCTAAGTTAGTAAGTCTATTTAAATAGTTGTATACATAAGTATTTTTGTTTTTATAACAGAATTAATGTGTCAAAATAAAAAAGTGTATTACCAAGTGCATGGATTCCCGGTGAGATGTGGTGATAGCCAAACATTGGCAGAGTGTATAATAAGGGCCCCTAAACCTTGCTTGGAAGTGTCATAGAACCATATTAACCAGGATCTCCTTGCATATCGTGGTTCACAGAACCGTTTCCCTGCCAAAATTATGAACTTTTACAATATGTTGAATTCTGTTACAACGATAGTGTAACATAAAAGTTATACATAACATATAAAGTCTATAAACGACGCTATTACACCATAAATTTAATTGAATTAAATATAAAAATACTTTACAGGTGTTTCAATTTATGTCAACAAGCATGACCTTACCTATTAAACAAGTGAATGCTAACACTGCTAAAAGAAATTGCATAAACCAGCCATAAGTGTCTGTAAGTGCATCCTTGGAGCAATGTGGCTCGGACCAAAAGTAATCGGAACTATTATTCATCTTTCATTTCACAGTTTATTCGGTTACAATCAGTAACATTTGAAACACGGCCACAAACATTGTTATCATTACACCAAAAATATTTTGGCATGTTGCGTTTCACTAACACTTGTACAAACTAATGATATTAACTGATATTTAATAGGAAAAAAATATTTCGACTAAATAAAAAGCCCCAAGTTTTCGAACTTCGTATTATATTTTGACGTTTTTACAAATGACGGAACAAATAATTCTGACAACTGACAATAACATCTTGATGTCATGCCAGTGTTTACTTATTTATTTAGGTTTATGGCTTGGCAACTAGGTCTTTAAGCCAGATCTTAGTTTAAAATATAGTTTTTTCATTTTCTTAAGTCTATGTGTAGCACAGCTGAACTGTAGGTAATCAGTTACTGCCATTCAACGGAGTTCTTCTGACAACCCAAAAGGCCACATTTGACTATACAGTTGACATTTCTCACAAAACACATAATTGCTACTCAAAAACTATCAATATCCTACAACTATTGTTCATTTTAGAGTAATTTTACACATTTTTAGAAAATAAAACTGCACAGCGCAACATCTCTTTTCAGTTCCCGCCAAAAACTACTTGCCGCTCTTCTATATTTTTATATATAATATTTATGGCTTGGCAACTAGGCCTTTAAGCCAGGCCGCTCTCCGACATAAGTCTCAGATGTAAGAATAGAGGCCGTTCTTGAGCGCTCGGACGGGTTATAGAATAAGAAATCTGGACGTTTTCAATGTTGCCAACTTTCGCGATATATTTAATGCACTCTGTTATAGTCTGGCCAACGAAAGTTGACCCTGGAAAATGGCGGCAAATTTAAATAATATAAGTATGGCAACACCAACATTATTAGGATTAACCTATTTTGATACTTGGTAGTTACTTAATTATTTACGTTATATATTTTATGTGTGACAATAGATACATCATACTCATTTCTAACGATAATATTATAAATACTGAAGTTTGTGAGATGTTTTTGTTAGTCATTCTCGCCAAAAGTACTAAACGGATTTTTATGAAATTTGGAAAACTTGTTATTACTAACCCTTATATCTCGAATCTAGAATGACCTTTTTTTTCTCAGGGGGAAATCCTCATGGACTACGAGTCGGACTTCAACCGACTAAAACCCTTCCTGACGCCTTATTTATCTGCGTCCCTGCCGTTAGCCTATCGCAGATAAACATTTGTCTTTTTCTATTCTCATCTTCTTCTTTTTGTCTTATTATTTTATTGATATATTTGTCGATTGACCTCCATTCATTTTTTCCTTTTAGCATAGTCTCCACAAAATTATCCGCGTTAATGCCTCCCACTTCATTCTCTAGTTCGAGCCTTTCAATGGACCATCTTTGACACGAAAAAAGAGTATGTTGTGCATCATCTACTTTATTAGGTCAATAAACACATTGTCTATTGTTCCTTTTTCCTATTCTGGCTAGGTATGTCATGAATACACCGTGCCCCGTAAGACACTGTGTCAGGCGGTAGTTGACTTGCCCATGTGACCAGTTTACCCATTTATCCAGGTTTTTAATTAGAGTGTATGTCCAATCTAGAATGACCTACAATAGAATATAGACTATCGACTTTTAATTCCGGTAGATAGCAGGAAATCAGTAGTCAACAACAACAACAACAACAATACTCTTTATTGTACACCAACTTAAAACAGTAACACATTAACATATATGAAAATTAATAGGTAGTAGTACAATGGGCGGCCTTATTGCTTAAAGCAATCTCTTCCAGGCAACCTTTGGATGGACAAGGATCTCAATCAAAATAAATTGTTGGCGTGTAGCTTAAAACTAAACTAAAGATAATATATCTAATATAATGTATAATAAGAAACTTATATATTTACCATATACATTTAAACACAATTATACATATAGATACTGTATATATATATATATATATATATATACACATAAATAACCATATTATATATATATACGTACATAGACATACACAACAAATAATACATATTATGCAGTGAGATAGTGCTCCCTCACAAGTCTGTTGAAACTATGGATCGATTTAGCAGAGCGCACGTCTGCCGGCAATGCGTTCCAAAGTTGTACGGCACAAACAGAGAACGATCGTGCGTAAATCTCCGTGGTATGTAAAGGAGTCCTCAGCCGCAACTTCTCTGATGATCTCAGGGATCTTGAATCACTGTGGAAGAACTGGAAGCGTTCTTTAAGATAGGGTGGAGTACGAGGATCAAACAATACATTATAAAGTAGAGACAGAACATGAGCATTACGGCGAAGTCGAATTGGTAGCCACTTGAGCTTTTTACGATATTCGGATATGTGATCATATTTTCGTAATCTAAATATGAATCGTATTCAGAAGTTTTGAAGTCGTTCAAGTTTATCTAATTGGCTTTGGTTAAGATCGAGATAGCTGACGTCACCATAATCAAGTATTGGGAGAAGGAGAGATTGCGCAAGCGCTACTTTAGTGCTGTACGGTAGAAAATATTGCAGACGACGTAAAGAAGCAGCTGATGCAAATATTTTCTGACTTATTTTTTGTAGCTGAGGGCCCCAGGATAGTGATTTGTCAAAATAAATTCCTAGATTTTTCACTGTATTGCTTATGGGGATCACAGCCCCACCAAACATGACTGGTGGCAACAAAGACCAGTTAACCTTGGAAGTCATTTTATTACTGCCAATGATGATGGTTTGAGTTTTGTTAGGGTTAACACTTAATCCATGATCTCTACTCCAGTCAGATATTCGTTCTAGGTCATTATTAGTAATAAGTACCGCATCATCCAAAGTATGAATGGGTGCGCTAGTGTAAATTTGAAGATCATCTGCGTAAAGGTGGTAGGAACTCTGAAGTTGTTCGGAGATAGAATTTATAAAAATCGAGAAAAGTAGAGGAGATAAGACGCCACCCTGAGGCACGCTAACAGCAGTATTACACCAGGATGAGACTCTCTCATCAACTCGAACACGCTGCCGGCGACCATGCAGGTAAGTACGAAACCAATCAATCACCGTTGGAGATATGTTAAGAGAGCAAAGCATTCCAAGCAGAATATCAAAGTCTACCGTATTAAAGGCATTGCTGAAGTCCAACAAAGTGAGAATTGTCAGATTGCCATTCTCCGCGGCAAATTTTATGTCATCAGTAATTTTTATTAAGGCAGTGACAGTGCTATGCCCAGGTCTAAAACCAGACTGATAACGGTTGAAAAGTTTGTGTTTAGGAAAATGTTGAGCTGATTTTGTTCAAGACGCTCCAGCTCTTTAGAGAGGAAAGGCAAGGTAGTCATTACATTTTTTGAAAAATAAACTGCAATATTCGGAAAAACTTAGTTTTATCCGCTTGAATTAAAACAAGATTTCGTCACGGCCCCCTAGTATCGACCCGAAAGCCACATACGTACCCACTACCAATGGACACATATTCGCAACATTTCAGGACCTCCTGGTGTGCAGCAGCAGCCCCGGCTGTCAAAGCTGTGTCCGGAAGATGGAACTCCGCCAAAATATCAACACAGGCAAATCCACTCACAACCAAACGAAATCCGCCATCTTGTTTGTCAAAATTGACGTTGATATTCGTATTAGAGTTGCCATGTAAATAGTTTGCAAATAATTCCAGGTTCAACTTTCGATAGATTCGAATAGGTACTGATTCATCCGATAGTATGTTTTAGATTTAGAAAGCCATAATGTTTATTTTGCAGATTATTTCAGGTCTTTACATATCATTTTATTAATTTTTTACTTAAATTTTGATGTTAATTACATTGTTTTTTGTTTCCATTCTATATAAATCAATTTCTATTTACGATATTCGCGTCTTTATCATATTAGTAGCGGGTGTGTTAATATTTGTTATGACTCGATAGTTCAGGAGATGAATTTTATTTTTACTTAATGAAATAAATAATTATAAACGTAGTTAAAATAATGAAATCGATACCGATATCTTGATGATATAATTCTATATAATATCGTGTCATTTTCAGTACAATAATTATTTGTTAATATTATTAAAATCATTTACCTAAAGTCAATATCGTAATCGAATATTAAAATTTATTATCGCATTACAACTGGTTACAACTTACATAGAACGTCACTACAAATTGTAATTTTTGCTTGCTTGTTGCCGCCATTTTTTATGGTCTTGTAAATCTTGTAATTTTGAAACTAAAGATTTTGTAATTTCACTTTTTTAGGTTTTGCCACAAATTGAAAGATATTTGTATAGAAGTTCTTTGAAATAACCAAAGTCCGTTTCTTCATTGAGTGGTAAGTTCATTTATATGCTGTAAATCGTTATCTTGGTTACAAATTTCACGTCATGTTATCGATTATTTTATAGCCGGCGTTCTTTATGTTAACGCTAAAATTATAAGCCTCCGTTCCACTAACGCAAATAAAACTATTATTTGATAGTCTAGGAAATCAAATTACTGCTTACATTATATGTATGAATTTCTAACCAATTTAGGTTATCTTTTGTTACGCCAAAGATATTCTGTAAATGTCTTTGTAAACTTAATAATTAATAGCTTATAATATTCAATCTAACAGGTTTTTGTGTATTATAGTCATACTAGTTGACTTTAAATCATATCGAAATAAAAACCAATACTGATGAAAAGCCATTTTAAAAAACATGTACATAATGCTTCTGTTTTTTTTATTTTAAATGTATGATGAGGCAAGTAATGTCATAATAATTAATTATAAGAGACACAAACTATGGATAAATACATAGACAGCATGTACGATCTCCGCGAAATTAAATGGCTATCATAGCACAATTGTTACTTCTACATACAATATTAAAATTTTCTCTGTGTTTTACTGCTCATCTGGAAGTCACGTGCCTCAAATTGTAGGAACAATTTATAAAAGTATTTTATTGAAGACAATAACTATATACATGACTAATTGATTATTTTAAGAATAAAATGATATTTGTGATCAGATAAATAATACAAGAAATATTACATTTTTTTTTATTTCTTCATAACTACTGATGGCCAAATCATATATTTTTTCCATACCAAAATAAAATGTTTATAAACAGGCTACTACTGTACCCAAATCTGACACTAACTGCACTTGTAAATCATTTGCAGCTTACAGTTTTCAATTTGGTTGCCTTCCACTTTTCCGTTGCATTAATTTATAGTATTGCTTGAAATACAGTTCTATCTATCAAAATCTACTATTATTCATTTTAGGTCTATGTATTATATGACATTTTTATATTTTATTTGTATATTCATTTAATTTGCATACCACACCATACACTTGTTAAGGTCCCATTCATAAATAAATCCATAGCCCCCCAGGTTGTCTGGAGGAGATCACTCTAAAGCGATAAGGCCGCCCACTGTTTCTTACTTTTATTATATTCCTGTGTCATGATGGTCAAACACATAAATAAATGAACACCTTTGTGTTATTTTTTAATATTGTGCTGTTAAATATTAGATAATTATGTATGTATAAATATATACTCTCTTCAGAACATGGAAAAGGTATATTTAGAAAGATAGTCACCCACTTAAAACTATAATTTAAAAATGTCTAAAAATCATGTCAATATAACATACATAATTACTTGGTTAGGTACCACAGGTCATGCTTTTATTTAAAAATAAAGATCAATTCGCTTCATGGATGTTGGTGTTCTACATTACTATCTGACTTATTATTTATTCCCTTACAATTATTGGTGATAGTAAAGGACTTATAATGGAGTCTATGTCAATAACTGAACAAAAGTAGTATTAGCAGTAGCCTCTGTTACATTTACTTTGTGTTAATGGTAAAGGAAATGTGGTGAGAACCTATATATTACCACTATTACCTCCCAATTCACAGAAATCCATAGCTGATATAGGTCTGTACTAAGCAAAACAAGCTTTGACCCAGTTTAAAGTTTATGGGCTGATGTGAGGATCAGTTATATATAAAGACAGCAATATGGATGGGTATGGTATCTACATATTATTATTATGATTCATGCGTGGCTAAGTAATTAAAATAATTGTTTCTATGTAAATTGAACCACAAGTATGTTGTACATAATAGCATGCTTCAATTAATGTTGTAAATTGACTAAGTATATTGACATGAAAAATTTAAATCTAAATTATATAAGCTTATAACCAAATATACCCCATATATCAAAATGTATTTTGTCCAAACAATTTTTATTGAAAATTTTGTAATGTTTCTTCAACCTGGAATTATTATCAGTATCTTCTAATATAATAATTGAAAGGCTGGGGAGTGAGAGTAAGGCTTTATTAGTAGTGCATATCAACCAACACTCATAATTTGTGATTCGAATAAAAGTTACTACAACTTTGTTATAACTTTTCAAAGACTTGTGTAATATTTTTTTATTCTTTATTTACACATGTGATGTAACTAAGATTATCTATTAATTTGTAAGATATTTCGAAATTTTACGAAGTCATTCTATAGAATGAATTGTACATCTGTACATTTTACACAATGTAAACAGGTAAAAAACGGAAAGTCAAGGCACAGTTTCAAATATGTTGCTATGCTATTTGACTACAGAATCGTAATATTATAAATGCGAATGCGTGTTTGTTCTTTCTGATGGTTCCACACCTTGACCATGCAAAATAACGTCATGAAAAATATATAGAATGTCAGGGATGTAGAAAAGCACATAGGGTACCTATCGTCCAGAGAAAAAGTACTATTCCCGAGGAATAGACGAATATAGCCGAAAAGATGGCGCTCCTATCGGGTTTAATTGGCGCCGGCGCCACCTTTGCATTTCAGTAACAAACACATCGTCATGGCAACAACGTTAACAATAGAATTTTAATGTGTTGCTCTCATGGTTAGTACCATCATCGCTAGATGATGTTACGGGTATTTTGAATGAAAAATTAAGTTGGACATTTCTAAAGTGTAAGGCCCCCAGCGGCTGGTTCTCTACTCTGTCTACAAAGTTTACATTAATGCAAGCGAAGCCGCAGACAAAAGTTAGTATTCAATAAATAAAAAAAAATAATCTTAAAGAAAAAGATTATTGCCTTTAGATTCTAAAAAAATACATTTTTCATCTTGTCTGTCGTCTTATTCGTATATTGTAACGTAATTGAACAGGACTTGGGATAATGTTTAACTCGAAGCAAAAAAAGATCCTTAAAGATAGTCTAAAGTTCATGATGATTATTAGAAGTGAAATCTGATTTTCTTTTGATGTATATAAATAACTAGTTTCTGCCCGCGACTTCGTCTGCGTGGAATAGTAAAAAGAAGTAAGTTTAAAAAAACCCCATTCTGAAACATCCTTCATTGGTGCCTCCGCTCCTAGTCTTAGCGCGATGATATATAGCCTTCCTTGATAAAGGGGCTATCTAACACTGAAAGAATTTTTCAAATCAGGCCAGCAGCTTCCGAGACTAGCGCGTTCAAGCAAACAAACAAACTCTTAAGCTTTATATATCAGTATAAGATTTAGAATCAAACCTATAAATGATTAAATATATTTTTGCATACAATGTGGCCTATAATGTTAAAAGCATAAAGTGAATTTTCTTTTATTTGCAAAATACAGTTTTTTTATCTTCGACACTTCTTACATTCACATTCATATTGTTAAAAAACATTTGCAATGTTAATTAAAATTCATCATACAAAGTTCCTTTAGTTACACTCCTAAACATTATCAGTGCATACCACATAAATTAATTGTGTACTCCGAACGCTTGGAATCTTCTCATTCGCTAAGTTTTTTCCTAATTAATCTCCCCTCGTCCTTAATCGCAGCAATCAATCACGAAGTCAAACAACCCTGAAATCTACTAATCCGTCTGCGAAAGCGCTCTTTTTTGCAGTTATTGTTAACATTCTAAATCTGAAGTTAGAGACACCTTTTAAATTCTATTTTTAGACAAATCAAAACCAACTTTAACTAAGTAAGCAAAACAAAACATTTTTTACAACATTTTAAAGTCGGTGCATTTTGCAATTTTGTTTTTATGTCTTACTCGGTTGTGTGTTCGTTAAAAATATATTCTCTACTTAGTTGCACAAATTATTGAATAGCTTTAAAAATAATATATATTAAGCGCCTGTAGAAATTGTACTAATGGCACGCGTATACTATAACTTTACCTTTCGAAAACTGTCGGCATTGTTCAACAAGGATTGATTTCGATTTCCCTGAGATCCTGACTTGGTGACAATGGGACCACTCCAGGAGTATACTTTTTCCAATAAAAACATTTTTGAAAATCGGTCCCAAACTCATGGAAAAGCTTATAAAAAAAACATGCAGTCGAATTGATCTTCAACTTTTGGAAATCGGTTAAAAATGTTTGCTACTGCTTACTTTTATATCTTCAGATAGGAGTCGGTATGTTTAAATTCATCTCTAACGATTTATAAAGTATGAAATTTTGTTTCATTATACCATCTGTCATATATTATCTCTTAACTGATTTATATATGAAATGTACTTATGAAATTTATAAATAAATTGTTAAATTTAAAGACTGGAGATCATACATATGCTTTTATGTTTTTCCTTTAACTTTTTCGCTATCATTTGGAATCGGCAATTACTTTTTTTTTCGAAGTCTATTCTGGACACATGTCCTTCAATTCTTTATATCATCCTTCACACAATCCATTCATCAAGGATATACTTTAAATACCGTAAAATAAAAAATGTCGCAAGATATGTATAATTAGAATTAGGATTAACAGTCTGAAAAATGGCGTGTACTTTTTTTCAAGCATATTACATACTTATTAATTTAACATTTTTATATTTTAAAACATTTGAAGTGATGCCCACAACTTATTATTTACTACTAATATATGCGAAATACAAATCTTTACATAGTATGAAATAAAATTTCTGCGTCTGTTTGTATATCACTCTTCCTAAACCACGCAACGGATTTTTATGCAGCTTTCAAAATCTTGTGGATAATTTTTCACTAGAGGTTTACTTATAAACATTCTAATTAAATTTTTATGTAAATAAAATATGCACTTACTACCTAGGGTTTGATCCTCTGGGAGCTTCTGAAAAAACTGGTGATATAATATAAATTGAATGGAAAAGAATGTATTTACTTCAAAATAGAATCTTATTACTTTTGTTTTGTTATTATCATTATTTACTTATTGAAAGTTATGAGTATACCACGCTTGACTTAAATCATTGCAATGTAAGGTCAAGTAATCTTCCATGGTATCATTATCAGACTCTAAGCGTGTAACCATAAGCCTAATCACCAACGTAGTTAATATTGAAGTAGTTAAAATAAATCATTAATTCTTAAATTTTTTTGTGATTTTATATATATTTAATAACCCATCAATGTTCTTGTAGCTCGTCTATAGGGACATCAAATAGCGCCAATGCTATAATTTAGTGGTTTGCGTGTGTGTATCGGACTTATGGCTGCTTTTACCGAGTCCACCATTTAATTTGAACGTACATGCAATACAGTATTAGAGAAGCGGGGATCTAATTGTTGCCTCATCCCTCCACCACACGCGGTGGTGTCGCGTGGCGTGCTGTGGCGCACCACAAGGTAGGACATGTCGGGGCGGCACCGATAGTGGTCGCAATCGAATGTAGAACGTAACAATTATCGGTGGTGGTATCGGTGGGCCCTGGGTAGAGGGCAGGGGGTAGGTTGATGGTCGCGGTTCCCGCGCCTCAACCGTCAACAAACGGTCGCGCGGCAACAGCTCATGACATATGCATGAGAAAGGTACGGACGTTGCCGCTTAAATATACAAGAACGGACGGGGAAATTACCAGAGAGGCAAATACATACAAGATGTCTCCCGGGCTGCGAACCGCGGCCGCGGCAGCCGTGGCGTGCGGCACGCCCTCCAACCACTCCAATTACACTCACGAAACGTCTGTCCGCTACTTCGCTGTCTTGGCCAGTCGCCCCGTTACGGCCACGTCGTCTACATAAGTCATGAAGATGACTACCCCATTATAGATATAATCGCATCATTTCAAATTCTCTTTTGCTTTGTCCACGTACACACGAATGTTGATTTCGTAATTTATCCATTGTGTGTTAAGTTATTATCGAGTATTATACATTCTTTAATGTAAGCCATATTATTGTAGGGTATAAAATATTATGTATACGTGTTTATTATAGCAAACGCCCATTGGTGGAAAATCACCGAAATTCAATCATCCTTTTAATTTGAACGTAACCAAACCTACTTGCCTGGTTTACATTCTAGATTTCGGTAATAGCCTCGTAGTGTTTGGGGATATGATTTAATATGATAGCTTCAATAATGTTCTAATGTGAGTTGACTCTCGGACTGTATAGATGGGAAGTTAGGGTTATGTAGCTACTATATACAAAATGTAACTATACCAAATCTGCCACTCCTCCAAGCGGAAATTTTAAAATTGGGTCAAAGTTTTTTGTATTTGGCCTGTCTTGACTTTTCTCGCGGTTTACCTTGCTTAAAAACCTAGGTCCCTTATCCCACGGAAAGTATTACACAAATTGAATCATTTTCATGTTCATTGATTTACTATGTCTTACGTCGACGAGAAATAGGAACAAACAAACTTACTTTAATCTTTGTATGGTATGATATGGACATTATAATTTGATTGATTTGTGATCTATGAATTTTCTCCATCATATTTAAATATGTGTTTAAAAAATCCGAACGAAACTATTGTGAATCTTATTAGTCATAAGAGTAATTACTAATTATCGTTACATGTAATCTGAATGTAAATGCGTTCGTCTTTAAAACAATAGGTCGTCCAGAGTTAACACCGAGCGGCCCACCCCGACTTACTTGGAAGCTACAAAGAAGTTATGATCGATAGGAACATCAAATATTCACGCACACAGTCTACCCGCGAGGAAACGGAATGGATAACCGTTGTCTGAAAGGCCACCGGGGGCGAAAAAGGGCCACACAAATTTCCCTCTCTGCGTTATTAAATAAATATTTCACTTTCAAATAAATTTAATTGCTTTAGTAACTACACTTAATACCGGTATTTCTGAAATTAATGTTATTAACTTTGTAGTTCTAATTAAACTAATTTATGGTAATACAGGATAGAGTGGTGATCTTTACAGATCAAAATTCGTATGGCCCATATAATTACGTATGTTTGTTCTTAGGATACCGTACAGCCGCATACTCACCTGCGAGCCGTAACTGTAACGAGCGGATACAGTAACGAGGTTCTAGTGTGGACGTGCCTTGTGAGCGTTCTTTTTCGCGGATTTTTACCGGTGCCTTTGACGGCATCGAAGGCAGCCGCCTTTGACTCGCGGCAAAAACTAACAATCGTGGGCTCGCTGCGAGCAACTATGATTTTTGGTTACAGTAACGTGCAACGGTTACAGTTACTAAAGTCAGTACGCAGTTATTGTCGACTCGTTGTGAGCGCGCCGCGTACCGCTCGCGTGCCACATCCACACTATGATTTTTAGTTACAGTAAGATGAATGTCGCGATAGTACATTTGGCATATGAATAGTCTTTAACGTACATGTCAGAAGGAGCGCGAATTTACTCGTATAATTTAGGCGTAAACTTGGTAATACTACATCAAGATTAGTACGTTAAAGACATACGTAAGGTTGTAATGCTTTAACGCTTGGCTGAGCTTTATCCGTAAGCGGATACGACAGACAAGCTTGGGTCTGGTGTCCTCAGCCGTGAAATAAGTGCGATTGTTTTGTATCAAGTGGCAATCGTACAGGATAATCATACCATCAGATATTTTACTACCATTATTCCGATGATTATGACAGGATCGTTTCGCACGCTAATATTGGAAGTTTACAAACGGCTCGCTAGCTCTCATATTGTTTAAATTGTTGTTCATTCTTTGTTTTAAGACTTTATTAGCTGTAAAATATTATGCTACTGGTACCTTAATTTGTTATGTGTAACTAAAAATAACAAGGTATACCACAGTATCCATAATCGAATTTCCCCTTTACTGAAGGGCTTAGGCAAAGCCTCTATCAATAATAGATTAGGTCCTTGCCAACCTTTGCCCAGACCTCGTTTCCTAAATGTCCCTAAAATCGCGCAGGAATCGTTTTGGCAAAATATATGACACGGTCGTGTACTTGTGCTCGTAGTTACCTGCGTCCCTGGCTTTTCGACAAAAAACGACAAGGTTTTCCAATGAATTTTATCCAATTCATCCCAAAAGACAACAAACAGCGCGAACGCTATGAAGTTAAAATATTGCTTGTTATTGTTGTGCCATGTTTTTGTTTTTTATATCATATTCAGGGCTCGTTGGATGATTACCTCTAGGTTCTTGTGCCATTAAATGTTAGCTACGTATATGCTAGTGCGCTTTTGTAGAAATAAACGCAAATGTATGTTTATGAATCCAATCATTGCTGATGCAATTACTGAGTTCATGCTGAAAATTAGACATTGAAAACATCTGTATATATTCACTAGGTGGTAAATGAGGAGTTTCGTCGTGTGGCGCCTTAGGCCTACCCACTTACTTGTCCACTCTCAGGGCAGGAGTTGAGGGAGGCTTGCGTGTTTTAGCCTCGTTCTCATACCTTGCTGAATATTTCAGCAGCTCGTATACAGGAAATTATAGACTTGACTTCAGCCCTCGAGACTTTCACAATTACTTGTTAGAAATAATTTTCCGAAGGTAGAAAAGCCGGCTAGGACAATTAGGTCAGCGCCGCATAATTGTGCCGACACTCGTTCAGTTCCCACACTCTACCATCACCCTTAAAGCTTTGTTACTATTATACCACACCTGATGTCTCACACGAATTTTAACATCTGCATACTTTTCTCTAAGTTACTGTTTGTGGTTTGAATATGGGGCAGCAAAAGGTGTCATTAAATTTCTTCGAGGTCGGCAGTACGTTGGTAACATATATCGTCGGTGTCACTGCAGAACTTTGTAATTATAGTTTTTAGTGACATTATTTTTTCGTTGAAATGCTTACATTAAAAAATTACATACCAAAATAAAATTCTTTGCAATTAACTGTTTGTACTCTTTACGTGTATAATAATCATACTAATTCCCTTGTTCTTAATATAAATTTCTTCAAAAAGACGGACTTACGGCAACAATTGATGGATTAATGATTTTACGTTTAATGTCATTTTGTATATTTATGTAATCGGTAGTCTTTTGACATTACGGTGATAGTGCGTATTTTTGTTGTTGTCCCGTTACCCCGGCGACAATTGTCTTCGTCGTCGCCTCGGTGGGCTAATAGCCATTAGGTTATTGACAAATACCCACAAATGTATTCATACATATCTATTTTATGTCATATAGTCCAAACACATATCGTGGTGGTTTGATCGCTTCGTACATTTTGATAGTCTACTGATTGATCTTTCGGCCTCACTGGACGTAATTTACCACGCTCAACCATCATTAGTATTTCTGAAGTAATTTCTTAATGGGCTTATTATTTTTCGTTTAATTTGCCATCAAGGACTCGAGGTTCCTTTCAAGCAATTATATAAATTAATGTTATTTTGTTAATCAAGTAATTATAATTGATATCTCTATTTATTTGAATCCTTATTTATTATTTTCTTTCCAAACAATTGATTAGATATGTGGAATGAACTCAGAACGTTACAATATAAAATTCTTCAAAAAGAGCGTAAACAGATATTTAAAGTCAACGAGGTAGGCAATAAATCGGGTCTCTTATTTTGCGTTTGTCTATGGTTAACTCCTGAAATGCTGGTTTTTTTTTTCGTTAAATATAATGTAAACATAAACAAATATTATTAATATAGAAAAAAGCTTTCACTTGAATTCTTCATTATATTTCCCAGGAAAGGTAACCAATAGCAAAATTCGTGTTTTTACCATTGCTCTGGGCGGTTGTGTTGCGAACATTCCAGGCTTTTAATAATGCTAGTCGTAACAATTTACCATCAGATGGTCAATTTAGAAGTTTTTCTGCAAGATAGACAAAATTACCGTTGTCATTAGTGTCCTGTATTTCATCCTAGGCTAGATTTCATCCGAAATATGTAGGTACATTATGATTTATTCGAAGGTTATAAAGATTTGACATCCATTTTATTGTGTTCAATTTGTTAAGTGACGTCGTGGATTGTGGGCATTAGGTAGACTAACGACGGTGTCGCATGCGTGTACCATTGCGCCACGTCCATTTGCTTATGTTTATTATTTGGATTCGGCCCTAGTTATGATTATTGTGACATCTTACTCATCTTTGTAAATGTATAATGAGGTGTATATACATTTTTATTTTATCATTACTATGTTATGGAGTCTTTTTTGCATGAATTTAGCAGACAGACGGCCCACCTGATGGAAACCAGTTAACATCGCCTATGGATGTTTGTCACACTAAGTTCTACTAACGTGCTGTCGCTCTCGGAGACTGGATCTTGCCCTTAAAGCCGGAACACAATTCAAGGTTGTTATGGAAGTATACTTTTGACCAAGGGTGGTAGCCATCCAGATATGCAAACACCCTACCACCTGGCTGTGGGTTGTTTACTCGCCTCTTACGACAAGCCTTGCGAAATTGTATTGTTTCTCCGTTTCTGCACGGATAAAACAGCTACTTTTATTATGATAATCGGTTAAGACTTGAGGCTACCTCTACGGCATCTACCACTGATTTCAGTAAATCTTAGAAAAGACCTTTTCTGATATTTGTCTTGGTTTGGGTAATAATGTAATCTACCCAAAGTTGACTATCCATAATTGCATGGGTTATGGATTGCAATTACTTAGCTTGGGATTTTATAATATGTGTCTATTTGCCGATTAAAAAAAAAAAAAAAATTAAAGACTTAAATGATCGCTTACTATTGATAAGATCGTCTTTTGTACACAAAGAGATATAGTTTTAGTTAGTAAGATTATTGTAAAAATACTGATAATACAGTCGTGGCAACGTAGTGGCTAGCAAACGCGTCCCAAATTCAAAGAGTGCGGGTTCAAATCCTGGCCGGAGCGCATGCATAACCGGTTTTCTGATTTCATGTGCATTGTAACAATTACAACGTGCTAACAACGGTGAAAGGAAACATTGTAATGAAACCTACATATCGAGATAACCATGTGTCAAATCTGCCAAGCCGTCTTGGACAAACGAGACAAGTATACTGCACCCAACTTTTGACAAAATATATACTAAGTAATATAAGTTAAATTGATTACAAGTTATGTATAAATGAAGTCGCTTTTTATAACAAATCGAGTCGGTAACGCGTTGGATATTGCTAATTGGTCCGTCATCGAGCTGTCAAAAGTAAAATAAATGGTTTATGATGTTGCTGGTATTTCTAGCGTAGGTAAAGCATGTGGCTTTTACGTTTTTAACTTTTATCAGATTTTTCTCTTTGAGAGTAGTCATGTCTTACAATATCTGATAATTCTAACGGTTCTTTTCCGTATTATTCTGTGGTGTGAGTTACTGGTAGTGTTATATGCCTTCGGCTTTACGCCTTATCCCTTTTTTATCTTCAGCTTATCTTAATTTTTACTTAGATTATCTGTTCTTAAATTGTCTCTTTCAGGATCAAGATAATATTCTGAAATACTAAACATTTGCCTTTTAATCATTACGTATCAGTTTTCATGATACATCTATGCCAAAGCATTAATTAATTGAGTGATATTATGTAAATACGCAGTGGTCTTTGTAACCGATATACATACATCATTTTAATGTTAGCAACATTGTTTGAGATATGTAGGTTAGGTTGGCTTAGACACAGAACAGGGTGTCGTCTTGCGGCGTGACTCGTTAAGTCGTCGTTTCCGGGGCACAATGAGAGGTAGGGTGTTATTGACGGGGCGGCGGGTGCTGCGCATGTGCACCGCCGGCGCCCCGGAGTCTCGGGGGTGCCGTACTAACGCCCGTGCGGAGCCCTATCGCTGTCAGTCCACTCGCGACACTCCCGATGGAAACACGCGAAAGACTCCATAATAACACCATGCACACGCACACCAAATAAAATGTATGTTAATATAATGTTTACCGCGTTTAATAAAAAAATACAAACAAATATTTTATAATTTGACGGATATTAAAATAGCATTTTATTGTTCTAGGTGATAACTGCTTAGCCAAACGCCGATAAACAATCTGGTGAGTTTTCGAAAAATAGCACAAACTTTGTTGTATGCCCGTTTCAATCTGAATGCACTGCAAAATGACAATGGACGCACTTCTATACGAACTGGCACTGGTTTTCGTTTGTAGAACTATTTTTTATTCGCATAATGTAGTCCGCTTCGATGTTAAGAAACCCATTGTAAGTGCCAATGGGCATTTAAGTATAAAAGTGGAGGGACGGAAGGGAACCGTCGAAGGTAGCTAAAGAAATGGATCGCAGGTGAGACAGCTGGTAGTGACATTTTGTGCGCCGTTCGCTTAATGTTTTTTTATAACATTTTTTGTGCGAGGTGGTCTCTAGCCGGCCGGGTGCCTTTGTGAGGCGAACACCTGCCGGGATGACTTGAAGACCAGTTCCAGTCTTGCCTGTTCTATTCATACAACCAATTATTGCTTTTTTGGCGTCCTTAACCTGGTTTTAATAACGCTTGAAACTTATACTTTCTCGTTATTATAAATGTCGTTAACGAACACATTTCTTATTTTAGTATCTGTTATTTCCATACTTTATTCAAATTTATTTTGGGTAAAACCTCTCGCTTTGATCTCTTTGAGAAGATTCCCAGTAAAAGCATATTGAAAGTATTTAATACTGTAGATATCGATATATTTCTTAAAATGTTCTCTCTAGCGGTATTATGTATTGAAAGTTTATGAATAAAATATTCAATATATGGTAGTGGTTTCTATGTATTCTCGCTTAATTATAAAGTAGCAAATGTTAGGAGTTTATGTAATACAATTATAACTAAAATTAGTAAGTTACATGGGTCAGACTCGAACCAGACGAAATAATTGGGTTAATACGCACGTTCACATAGACATACCATACATATTTATGCGGCATACGTGAGTCAGAATTTCAAATAATATATACTCCTGAATACTCAAAGTACAATAGATTTTTATGAAATTGGGAAACGTTTTTAATGACAACAAGCGATTATTTGTGCTTGTAATTAAGTTGCAAAGTAAATTTTGAAGAATAAAAAGGTTATAATAAAAACGCATAAACTTCTCCTGCTGGGCTCGGACCTCCCGATTTTAAGGGCAAAAGTGTTGCGATATCTAAATGAATACTGGATACTGTAAGTTTTTGCTCTTCAGTGGTAAAGTTTTTAATAGTATAAAATAAATAAATTATTATATAAAGCGACTAGTTACGCGGAATCCTGATTAGTCGTTAGTTAGTAGAAAGATTGTGTGCAATGTCTTAGTTTTACTAGGATGTTCACACAAGTCCGCAGATGTATTCGTTCATTCTGGGATTAATATTATACTATACGTATCTATTATTATATATTTTTCCTGTCTCCACGCGGTCCTATGATATCGCATCTTAATTACGCCTAGGGAGAAGAAACAAACAAACAAACAAACTCTTCAGCTTTTTAAATTAGTATAAGATTATGATTTTTAGTTTTCAATTACTGTGTTTTTTAGCAACGAAAAGTTTCCATTTATTTGTGTGCGCAAGACTCGAAAAGTACTCGATGAATTGACTTGATTTTTCTTATTTAGCGTTGCTTTCGAATAGAAGAAGACAAAGCTCGAAAATTCGTCTATGAATTAACTTTGTTAACCCCCTTAATATCAAAGTTAGCCATAGCACGGTGCGGCCGAGTTTAGCTGGTATTCTCCAAAGATGGGGTGTTTGTAAAGTTTTTAAACTGTAGTGGGCGGCACCTGCGACTGTGTCAGTGACCTCGTTCACCTGCTCCCAGCAAACAGACGACTGTATTAGCATACGCTCCAGCTGATGCTCGTATCACACGCGTAGCCAAGACGAGTTTAATGCCATCATCTCATAAAATATCGGACATTGTAAAGCGAATCGCCAGTTAAAGTAGTATATCTTGAGCCATTAGGTTTTATGCTCTTCTTTAAATGCTTCGTCTGAACTTACGTTTATTACATAGTAATTCAGTCTGTGAATATTAAAGGCTTGATCTAAAACGATCACTTAATTGGTTTTCTGGAACTTATTCGAAATTTATAATTTAGGGCCGCCTGTATAAGGCTGCTTAAATTTATTTATTTTAATGAAATGAAATGAAACTTTATTTGTAAAAATACAGGTAATATTTATAACTAGGTGGTAGAAAGTCAGATGTCCTCACTGTATTTGACCTACACATGGTCATACAAATATTTAATCTAAATAAAAAGCACAATAATTCTAATGGTATACAAGCACTGAAGTATGAAACCTATGGAAATGAAACGTCAACAAGAAATGCGTGCCACTGTGACGTCATTTGGGAACTAAACATGGCGGTTTTAGTGCTGCCCAGAAGATTTTAATGTTATTAGGTTTTATCGATAAACGTTCTTGGCTCATTTTATTTTAAATATTATTGAGTATTAATTATTTGTAGAATTTATACTTTAATAGGAAGTAAGTATATTGTTTCGTGCAAAGATACTTTGATTTAGATGTGTGAAATCTAAGACAAGTTCTTGCTTCAAATTTGCCAAGTAAACGATATGACGATTTATAAAAGTTGCTACACTGATTTTATAAAGTTGTCGTTTGACAACTCAGTGACCGCAAAACATAAACATATGGCGTAGTACAGTGCCATCTGCCCATCTCTAGCATGCTAAATTTTATCGTCGTGTCGTATGTTACCGTCTCATTCGCACTCGCATATATGTCGGAAAGGGATGGAAGCTTTATGTCGGCGATAAAACGTTAGCATGCTAGCTATGCTGTTTGGATATATATTTTTTTTATAAGAGTACGTGTTTTTCTTAAAGTACTTACCTATCTATTACAATCTATTTTAATTGTGTTGTTGACTCTAAAGTCCGTAACACTTTTTTTTTTTTTTTTTTTTTTTTTTTTTTTTTTTTTTTTTTTTTGAGGCGGGGAAAAATGCCGACCGATTTACGCACTCTCTGGGCCGTCACTAGGAAACGGCACGAATCCACAAGGGGCGGTAACGCTAGCAATAGTATGCTCTACTTGCGCTCCGTCCGCCATGGACTACACAGAGGAGTGTGGAAGACTCCGAGCGATGCCGCACGGGCGAGCAACCTCAATACCCACTAAAAAACCCCTCCTCCCTTCGCGGCCCTGCGCTTTGATGTGAAGGAAAGACTGAGATGTAGAACATAGTTACTCAGCAGTCAATCCAGCGCATAAAGTGCTGAAGTGTGCCCCGGGAGAACACACTCCACTACGGAACGGGGGTAGATGTAAAGTCCCTTGCGTTTTCCTAGTAGCTAAGGGCCCCCATCGTTCCGGATCCTAACTCAGGGAGGGAAGTAATGCGCGTACCTGCCTCTCCGGGTGCCGGCTGAAGGCCGGCGACCTCGAGAAGAGACCGTAGCACGCGCCCTAGGACTTCGCTCCCTATCCCTTTCTGCGGCCTCTTTCAGAGACATAACTGCCTCACAAAAAGAAACCGCAGCATCCCAGGCGTCGTCGCTCTGCAACATGGCCGTTACCAAGTCGCCGAGCGATGCGACGGCTCCTAACTTTGTCTCGAGCTCGAAACGCTGCGGCGCCCAGGCAGCGCACTCGACAAGCGTATGAATCGCCGTATCGGGTGCGCCACACTGTCGGCAATCCGGAGAAGGCAAGCAGCCCACAATGCGAAACAGATACTGATCGAAACAACCGTGTCCGGTCAGTATCTGCGTCGTCCTGAAGGTGAGGGTGCCGCTAGTGCGGTTGACCCATTCCTCCAGTTGCGGCCTGATTGCGTCCACCGTAAAGCCGCCGGCCGCAGGGTGTTCGAGGTCACGAGACCAGTCGACGAGGCAGGAAGCGGTTTCCCGCTTCCTGACCGTCTCTATCTCGACTTGACAGAAGGTCAGTCCTCTAACTAGGGCATCCTGCTGGGTACGACGAACCCTGGACAGGACGTCTGCCTGGAGAGGCCAGGGCAGCTCGCCTGCCAAGAGTGTCGCCGCCGTCCAAGACACTGTACGATACCCACGTATGGTTCTCACGGCCAGAACCCGCTGCGCCCGGTGCAGCAGGGTTCGATTGTGGCGGTGAAGCGACTCGAACCAGACGGGGGCACCGTAAAGGGCCATACTCCTCAGGATGCCAGAATATAGTTTCCGCGTCGCACCCCCCGGCCCCCCCACGTTGGGAAGAAGCCTTGAGAGTGCGCCCGCGGAACTCACGAGTTTGGGAACTAACTGCTCAAAATGCGCTTTGAACAGCCATTTCCCGTCTAAGACTAGCCCAAGATATTTCATCGTGGGCCCTACTCTGATCGCCACCCCCTGGACTGTAACGGACAGATCCGGGGGTGGATTACGAAACTTCCTATGGAACATGATGGCCTCCGTTTTCGCGGGGGAGACCCTCAAGCCCAGCCTAGCTATTCTATCTACGACTATCGCCAACCCGTCGTTGGCGACGTCCACGGACTCCGCGAATGACGCGGCGCGTGCCGTGAGTAGGGTGTCGTCCGCAAAGCAGATCAGCCCTACCCCGGGCCTGACCGTCACCCGAAGGATCCAGTCATAGCCTACGTTCCAAAGGATCGGCCCGAGGACCGACCCCTGTGGAACGCCGCACGCGACACGTCGCCGACCTAACTCGTGATTGACGGACTCACCGCCCTCCCAAAGGATGTGTCGATCCCGCAGGTACTCGCCTAACAGCCTCGTGAGGTACGGGGGGACTCCGTGTGCACGGAGCCCCTCCCTGATCGTCTCATGAGGGAGGCTGTTAAAGGCGTTCGCTATGTCTAGCGACACCGCAAGAACGACGTCCTTCGCTTGGACAGCTTCGTCCGTCACCGTTCGCAGCGTCTCGAAGGCGTCCATCGTGGACCGCCTCCTCCGAAACCCGAACTGCGTATCTGATAGCCCCGGCTCCACGGTGTCTAGATGCTTCACGAGCCGCTCCGCCAAGATCTTCTCGAAGACCTTGGCGACCTCGTTCAGCAGCACTATGGGCCTGTAGGCGGACGGATCGTCGGGAGGCTTCGTACCTCCCTTGGGAAGAAGGCACAGACGCCCCTCCTTCCATTGCGACGGGAACCTACCTGCGCGAATACAGGCTTCGAAGAGGTCCCGCAGCTGGCTGCGTAGATGTTTTGCAGCCAGGAAGAGGAGGCGACCGGGGACCCCGTCGGGTCCCGGAGCCGTCTTCCTGCCCCGGAGCCGGTCCAGGGCAACGTCGAGTTCCCCCTCGGAGATGGAGTGAGGCTCCTCGTCCGTGGGGGTGTCGGGAATGGGTGGACCCATACTGGGGGGAGTGAAGTTCCCCGGATCCGGGAAGAGCCCATCGATCACCGAACGGAGCACCTCGGGTTCGAGCGTTTCCGTAGCCGTGGAAGTGCAAGGCCGCAACTTGTTGCGGGCCCCACGGTACGGACGCCCCCAAGGGTCCCGATCGAGCGTCTCGAGGAGCTCGGCCCGAGCCCGGGCTTTCGACTGCAATATCGCAATCGAAAGGGCCTTTCTGGCCTCCCTAAACTCTCCCACGAGTCCATTTTCCGCGACATAGTCCGGAGGACGGCGCGCCCTGCAGCGTTTGAGCCTGCGGCTGATGATGCGAACTGCCTTTCGCATCTCGCCGAGCTCCTCGGTCCACCAGTGGACCGCCTGCCTGCACGAAGGCTGCCGTTTGGAGACGCGTGGCATCGCAGCGTCGCAAACCCTCGTCAGGGTCTTGCGCATGTGCTCTGCCTGCGTGTCCAAATTCGCGAAATCGGCTGGGTAGGCCCAGCTTTCCGTACATGCCCACTCCTCGGCCTGCTCCGGATCGAGCTTGGTAAGGGCCCAACGCGGGAGGAGAGGGGGGCGTCGTTGAACAGGGCTCGGACCGGAAGAGGGGGTCGTTAGCTCAAATCTGATATACCGATGATCAGAGAGCGACTCCACCTCCTCCAGCACCCTCCATCCGGTCACTCTGCGGGCGGCCGCATGAGTGGCGAATGACAGGTCGATGATCGATCCACCCCGTGCGCGTACGCAGGTCTGGACCGACCCCTGGTTCAATATTGTGAGGCCGGCTTGAAGAGCCCAATCCTCAACTGCCCGACCCCTAGGGTCCGTGATGACGTTTCCCCAGGATTGGTGCTTCGCATTAAAGTCGCCCATCACGAAAGTCGCTTTGGGTGACAATCTGCGAACGGCAGCCCCGACGGCGTCCAAGCGAAGCTCGAACTCCGCCAGAGGGCGGTTTCGCGAGAAGTAAACGCCGATGACGACGATACTCCCGCTTTCCGCCACCGCATAGCCCTTTCCTCTTTCGAGACACGTAAGCGGTGTACCAGATCCGGCCCTGGCCACCACCGCTACCGTGTCGTCGAGATCGCCAACCCAGTTGCCGGCGGGGGGAACGTAATACGGCTCGCTGATAACGGCCAAGTTCGCTCGTCACTCCGCCATCGCCTGCAGGCACAAGTCCTGGGCGGTGGGGGAGTGGTTTACGTTGGCCTGAAAAAACGCTGTAGCGGGTGTACTAGGCATTGGAGGTGTCCATTGCCTGCACAGCCGTCGCCGCAGTTGCAGCCGCACCTCGTCTCGTCCGCGAGTGGACGAATTTGCCCTTTACGAAGGGAGGTAGGCAGAACCTCGCCAACGTAGGATGGGCAGCGTTAAGGCCCCCCGCCGCGCACGCCACGCAGTGGGGTTTTCGTGCCTTACAGTCCGGAATCCTGTGTCCGCTTTTACCGCAGCGGAGGCACAGTTTGGACCGGTCCGGGCACGTGTCCGGGCACTGTTGGGCGCTATGACCGACGTTGAAACAGCGGTAACAACGTATCGGTCTAGCCTCCATTGCCTCGACCCTCGCCGAAGTGAAGCCCACCACGAGGTAGCCCAGTTCGGCGATGGTCTTGGCGGCAGCGACCGGGCACAACACGTATGTTGCGCCCAGGCCGCCCGGTCCGGCACCGATGTGCTTCGCGAGCACGTCGTCGCGCCTGCATCCGCTGGCGCACACGACCGCGTCGCGCAACCCATCGATAGTGACCGAGTCATCCAGCCCAGATATGTAAAGCTCCCCACGCTTTACTGGGCGGATGACCTCGGCCAACCCTGCAAGGGCCCCGCGAAGAGCCTCAGCGACGCGATCCGCCTTGGCGGCGCCCTCCGGTCCCGGTTGGAACTGGAGGAGGCGCCCATCCTTGGCGGTCCGCACCACCTTCAGCCCCTCACGGAGACCCATGGCGGTGATGTCGACCACCCCCGAAGCCTTCGCCTTAGCAAAGACGTCGCGGTAGCCGACACCCTTCGCGACCGCGTCCGGCAGCAGCTTGATGACGACTGCCGCCGTACTCGGCTCGCGGTAGACGGCGGCAGGCTTCGGAGCCTGCCTACGCGGTTGCTGCCTCCTTCCCGTCGAAGGGGCAGCAGCTTGTGCCTGGGGGGGGGGAGGGGGCCCGTTGGCCCTCGCCCCCTTACCCCTTTTCCGCCCGACGACCGTGGTCCACGCCCCCCCCTCGGGAGCGGGGGTGGGGGCGGGGGCCACGGGCGCCGGCGGTGGCGCGACGGCGACGGCGACTCGAGGGCGGGGGGCGGGGGCCGCGACGACCGGTGTCGCGGCCGCGGGCGCCGCCCGACGCCTGGGAGCCGGTGTCACAGGGGTGGGGGCCGAGACGGAGGCCACAGGGGCGGCAGCGGCGGCGGAAAGTCCGTAACACTACCACAACGCACCTCAAGATAGGTGCGCCGCACCATAAGTGAGAGTGATTCAAATTTTAAATTTATCAAGGGATCGCGTGATATAAAAAAAACAAAACACCTTCAAATCAAATCATTTATTTGCTTAAAAACATGGTCAGTAAAAATATTAGATGACAATATATTATTTTGTTTCACATGTTTTTGCCCTTTCAGGCATGAAAATAGTAATTAAGTTGAAAATCAACATTTACCAAGGTAGAGGAGTCAGGAACGGCCAAAACAGGAATTGAAGACATGAGTGGATGAAGGTGATAAGTCGCGTAATTCCAATTCTGAGTAAATTTAGATAAAAGTTTTACTTTTACTTGAAACTGAACTGAACTTAACACCTTTTTCAACTTTTATTTATTTTAATATGCCTTATATCTATGGTATCGACTTAAAACCTTCATCAACGCAAAAAAAGCAAAAAACCGAATATGCGACATATCACCTTCATCCACTCACGTCTTCAATTGTTTCCGACTGGTTTTCTTTTAATATGCCAGTTTTATGTTGGCTGGCATGTTGCTGCAAAATATTGAACTATTAGTTTAGAATAATTGTGCCCACAGTATTTTTTTCATAAAGTTTGCTTAAATGATGACATTATCATTCAAATTGAGCAAATACGTTTCTTGGATGGAATCGCAGTCACAAAACCCATAAGTTTTTCTAAAATAGATAAATAGAATGAGAATAATATAGACCACAACTAGTCGTAAGTAGCATCAGTAATAATGTAGCAACAACAAGTATATCAAAGGCTAAAAGTAAAAGTACAAATTTCAATTATACGAGCAGTCTCCATGAGGGTGAGAGGCACGAGAAGACATATTAAGGCCTTCGACTGCGAAGACGGAGCAGAAATTATATAATAAGCCAACATTCCAACTATCCTGCTGATCATCGTCCCACCATAAAAAACTTGTATATTAATTTTTATCGTTTTATGGCACGTTTTGTTGTATGTATATAATTTAAAAAAAGTATATCAATACAAACTATAAAAGTATATACAGTATTAACTTACTCTTACAAATTTGAAGGGCACGGCATCATCTCGTAGTCGAGTCACATCCAAAATTTTGTAGAAACATTTATCATCAAAATGTAGCGAGCAAATATAAATATATTTTACATTTGGCTTTATATTTTCCATTCCAATGGCTTCCAGCCACTTTTTCTTTTTACTCATTTTTTGGGATCCTATAAAATATGTTTTAATTATTATTTTTGTATGTTTTAAGCGAGGTAGCATGATAAAATAAGAAATTTTATAAAAGCAATCATATTAAATCAATATCAAAGTCGATAAATAATGTGCAACCCTAGCTAATAAATTTCTTGTTGACGTTTCATTTCCATAGGTTTCATACTTCAGTGGTCTATGTATACAAGTCATTGTTCGTTATATTATATAAAAAAAAAATTAAAAAAAAACATTGAAGTGTGTGATAATGTCAAAAGAAAAATATATTAAGTGTCAAAATCGAAAGATATAAATAAAATGTAAAATAGTATTAAAATATCATGTCTTTATCATATTTAAGGAAATCATTAATAGATTATGTCATATTTTCCAGTAACCATATTTTTAGCTTTTTTTTACATTGATTCAATGGCAGTTGTTTAATCGATGGAGGTAATTTATTAAATATTTTTATACACATTGTTAAATAATTAAATAGAGTGAAAAACTTTTAGGGGACGTATTAATGAGAAGCCATTTTGAGTTGAAGAGAGTTTATTTTATAATGTTGTCACCTATCAAAATTAGCATTTAGTGTTGTCATATTCAAAAGTTAATTTACCATATTTTATGTCTTTAACACACATCGCGTAACAGTTTTTCATAAATAGGGTTGTTCTTGGGACAAAATCAAATACTAATCTGTCCCTATTTCTTGTAGAGCGAGGATATATATCTTTAGCTTTTTTAAATAAATCAGCACTGAAAAAGCACAAAACGTATTTAATACCCTTGAATACAATTAGCGTTGTGCACAACGCAAAATTTGCCGCTAAATATGTTTAAAGAACTGTCAATACGTTTTGTGTAAAACGTATTTAGGCAGTTTAATATTATTAACTAATTTTATTTAAAGTCGATCGTTATAAAAGCGGCCCTTAATCATCAAATTTTGGTTAATTTTAAAAATGATTTCAGTACTAAATATACTATAGAGTATATTACTCGTATGTCGTAATAAATAAAATGTCTTAGCAAAGAACACAAAAGCATCGGATACAATTTACTTCAATATGCTGTTGATATTGTGGCATCTGAAAGGATAAAGCATTCATCTTCGGACTTTTTTATATTCCAAAGATACATACAAAATAAAAAATTTATTGCGGGCTGTGAACAAGCACAAATAAAAATCATCTCACAATACTATAATAAGACTTCTATAATACGGCTTTGCTCATGCCGATTTGATTCCATAGCGGAAGGAAACGCATAGTAAAACATTATAATTTAATGACAAAATCGGTTTATGTCCAATGCAATACATAGACAATTAAAACTATTAATGGTAAATCTACGGCCGGTTCCTATAATATCTTAGTATTCACTCACTTGCCTTACCGTCAATTGAATTTTGAAATTACTTGTATGAAGCTTATGTCAAATTTTTACCAATGGTAAAGTAAATGAACGGTCGGAAAATATAGGAACCGGTCCTAAATAAAGCGTTAAAATTAACTAGTATGGGGTATGCTGTGTCGAATGTAAATAATAGTGAGGGTGTAAGGATACTGAGGAGGTGGCTGTGACTGATGATGATACGTGACGGTGATGGTGATGGTTGATGGTTGCGGCCGTTGAGCGGTGCACGGGTCAATGAAAGATATTGTTTGCGACGTACACTTTTAATCACACACACACTCTCTCAATGTTACAATATTATAGTTCAGAAGGATTTTGATATGAAGGCAAGCAGCGAGCGCGAAAAACTAACGTTTCGTACACGGGCACGTATGTCGTGCGGACGCGTTGAAGACGTGAATCGGACTGTGTCGAGATGACCCGAAAATACTTCGGTCCTCGACTGTTTCGCGGCAAGTGGATTGCCGCGAAAAATTGTGGGCGCGCGCTTGTTATAAACGGCGCGATGTTTTTGCTTGCCACAGATAAATATTGGTCCCGCGCTTGCGTGCTCGTTTTTATGTTGGCACTAATGTCGCCACACCACCCACCCACGGAGAAAAGTACCCCCAACAAATAACAAAATAAGGCTTACAATATGAAAAAAACTTATGTCTAAAATATTTACATATACTACACATCCACGGGCGTCTTGAAACGAACGTGACGTCCCGAGCGAGTCACATACTTGGGATGCGCAGAAGTTGTGCTGGGGGGTAGTGATGGGTTGGCCTGAGCCGGAGTTGTGGGTGGGGATGGAGCTGGTGGTGCGGATGGAGCGTGAAGTAGAAGCGGTGGAAGAGGAGGTGAAGAAATTTGGGCCCCCTCTAACTCAGTGAAACTTTGTTCTATAGAGATGGCTTCTATTCTAGACATTGTATCAGCAACCACATTGTCCTCTCCCTTTATATGTACAATGTCTGTTGTGAACTGGGAAATGAAGGACAGCTGGTTGAGCTGAACAGGAGGAAGCTTCTCTCGACGTTGAGTGAAAGAATAGATAAGCGGTTTGTGGTCCGTGTAGATTGTCACGTGTTGAACCTCGAGCAGGTAGCGAAAGTGTTGTACGCTTTCGTATACCCCGAGGAGTTCGCGATAGTACGCGGGCCATTGTGATTGTTTGTCAGTAAGTTTCTTACTGAAAAAGGCCAAAGGCTGCCATTGGTTGCCTATCTTCTGTTGGAGGCAAGATCCCACGTGAACTGAAGAGGCGTCAGTGAAGAGTCCCAGTTTAGCGTCGCTGACTGGGTGAGCAAGGAGAGTAGCACTCACGAGGCTATCCTTGCACTTCTGAAACGCGAGTTCAAGTTCGGGCGTCCATGGAACTGGCTTGGGTCCTTTGAGTTTGGATGCAGCTAAGGCATCTATGAGCGGAGCTTGCAATTCTGCTGCCTTTGGGAGGAATCGGCGATAAAAGTTTATCATGCCTAAGAATCTGCGAAGGCCTTGCACGGTTTTCGGCAAGGGATAATTTTGCAGAGCTTCGATTCTCTCTGTAGGCGGGCGTGTACCGTCTTTGTTGATACGGTAGCCGAGGAAAGTAACCTCGTCGACGCCGAAAATGCTTTTTGATGCATTTACTACGCAGCCATAGTTGACCAAGCGCTGGAAAACTGTACGCAGGTGTTCCAGGTGGTCTTCTGGTGTTTTTGAAAAGACCAGTAGGTCATCAACATAGGCGTAGCAGAAATCGAGTCCCCTCATGACTTCGTCAATGAAACGCTGGAACGTTTGTCCTGCGTTTCGAAGACCGAAGGTCATGAAGGGAAACTCGTACAGACCGAATGGTGTGGTTATTGCGGTCTTGCAGATGTCAGGTTCATGAACTGGTAATTGTTGGTAAGCCTTTACCAAGTCAATTTTGCTGAAGATAGTGGAACCTGCGATGTTGTGTGCGAAGTCGGCGATATGTCTGACAGGATACCGGTCTGGCACAGTTCTTGCATTCAGAGCCCGGTAGTCGCCACACGGTCGCCACTCTTGGTCTCCTTTCTTCGCCATGTGTAGAGGAGAAGACCAGGGACTGTCCGAAGGTCTAGCTGTTCCGCAATTGACCATGTCCTCAAATTCCTTTTTAGCTGCTACCAGCTTCTGAGGTGCGAGGCGACGTGGACGGAAAGAGACAGGCGGGCCATCGGTAGTCACGATGTGATGAACCGTGGTATGCTTCACTTGCCGTGGGAGGCCTGGAGGTCTGGTCAAGTCCGGGAACTCAAGGAGCAGCTTGGAGTAAGCTGAGGATTCCATGACTGACACGGCTTTCACGCTAACTTGGTTGACTTGTGCAATTGTAGCAGCAGTTGTCAAGCTTGTGTTGCCGTCAATTAGGCGTTTGTGGCGGAGGTCTGGCAACAAATTGTAGAAGCTAAGAAAATCCGAGCCTATTATTGGGATTTCTACATCGGCGATGGTGAGATTCCATTGAAAGTTCCGATGCAAGCCCAGATTGAGGCAAAGGGATATGCTGCCGTAGGTGTTTATGGTGCTGCCGTTGGCTGCGGCCAATTGATAATCGGTTGCTGAATTGGCACGACCTTTGGCTAACCGTTGAGGATAGCAGCAGAGGTCGCTACCTGTGTCAATTAGGAACCTGAGCCCTGTCGTCTTATCTGTGACGAATAACCGGTGGCAGAAAGTGTTGCAGTCAGTCGCCGCGTCTACTGACTGCATTTTGGGTTTCCCTTGATCTTGATTTACCCAGGAGCAAGGGTTAACGCACTTCTTGGCCTTTTTGTGGTATGTTTTGTGATACCAGCATAAGGAGGTGGAGGGGGAGGAGTGGGTTGAAGATCTGGAGCTTGTTCTAGATCTGACTGGGTCACGTTGACGTGGTTGAGCCCGAGCTTCTGCCGTTAATGCTTGTACCTGCTTCGTAAGCTGTTCGAAGCGGTTGGCGAGCTCAATGAGCTCGGGAGATTTAGTTGTAACGGCGTGAACCACAGGTGTTGCCACTTCCAAGATCTTGTCTGCGATATCGGCTGCCTTTTCTAAAGGCAGGTCCTCCTGTGCAGCTAAGATTGCCTGTACGTTTGCAGGAAGGCGACGCATCCATAGTTGCCTGATGACTTCGTCGTTCCTGAAATCTGATCCTGCCAAGGACTGGAGGCGTCGCAAGAATTGTGATGGCTTGCGGTCACCAATGTCCTCCTCTCCGAGGAGTCGCCTGATCCTGTCCTTCTTGGAGGCAGAGAGGCGCTTGATGAGTTCTGTTTTCAGATACTGGTAGCGGTTGGTGTCCGGAGGTTGCTCTATGATATCCGCAACCTCGTCGGCAATTCTTGAATCCAGAATGGAAATGATGTGGTTGTATTTTGTCCTGTCCTGTGTGATCCCAACAAGTTCAAATTGAGCTTCCACCTGGCCAAACCAGACAGAAGGCTTGTCAGCCCAAAAAGCTGGTAATTTGACAGATACTGCCATTGTCGGACTATCTTGGCTGTCCTGTAGCAGTTGGAGTTGAGCTTGAAGCAGCTCTAATTGCTCTACAGGTGACGTCATTGTGGTGGAAGAAGGGAGTCCCAAAATAAAATCGTTACTAGGGAAAGAAAGTAAACTGGAATGACAGGTTAGTGGAAGTATCAGGAGTTGGTGTTGGAAATGACCCAAGTGACACCGCGTGACAATACTAGCTAATTCTATATTTTAATGTAATAATTCTAATAATATTTTATACACAAAAAAAATATATTTGCAAACAACACACATATTTACACCTAAGACACAAAAGAAAAAAAATATACAAGTCTATAACAAAATACACAAAACAATTTTAGATATAACACGAAAATACAATTAATACAAAATAGGTATGTACACAAAAGCGGGAATAGTTTAAGTATTTGTTAGTGGAATATGTACAATAAATAATTTTATTCCAATGATCAATTATCAAATTGTTTATTATGTATGCTTATTTATTTTGAAAAAAAAAATGCACCTAATAAGTCCTACAAAGTTAGGTAATTAAATATACAGACAATAATTCAGTACGTAATCAATATTTATAACCAAAAAACGTAGTCCGAATATATTGTACCGGGTTATCATCACTTCACTATTTTGGAATTAATTTAGTTTTGCACTTTAGTTTGTTATTTTTAAAAAAAATCGCTCACCGATAACTGCAGAACACTTAACCTCGATGTAATATTGGCGCGAACTCGATGTGATATTGGCGGGAACTCCATGTGATGTTGGCGCGCAACAGCTGACGGTTCGTTGTTACCGGGCGCCAATCGTTCGTTGTTGCTAAGCAACCAGCCGATGGTTGCCTCGTCGCCGGCCGCTAACTGTCGTTGCTGTGCACCGATTTTGGGCGCGTAAATTAGAGTTGGCGGCAAAAGTTGTAACTCGGAGTTTTGTGGAGGCGAAAATTATCCGAGTCGGCGACGGTTGTTGATGAAATATTAGGTTGGCTGCAGGTTAGCTGTTAGCTGTCGGTGAACCATGTAGCGAAGTAGCACCCGTCCGTGGTGTGTTGGCCGTCTATACCCGAGGGTGCAGGGGATGAGTGGCACCCGGGAATAGAGCAGGTAGCGATAGATATGACACCGCTGGCAGGAACCGGCGTATGTCTGCTCTGCACTTGTAGAAGTTACCTTGGACGTGGGTGTGGTTGACGAGTCCTTGTTTTTCGTTTCGTGCGCCTTGTGCTTGTGCCTTCTTGCGATCACGTCGGGGTCACCATTTGAGGTTGGTGGTGATGATGTGAAATGATGATGTGATGATGGTTGCGTTGTTGAGCGGTGCACGGGTCAATGAAAGATATTGTTTGCGACGTACACTTTTAATCACACACACACTCTCTCAATGTTACAATATTATAGTTCAGAAGGATTTTGATATGAAGGCAAGCAGCGAGCGCGAAAAACTAACGTTTCGTACACGGGCACGTATGTCGTGCGGACGCGTTGAGGACGTGAATCGGACTGTGTCGAGATGACCCGAAAATACTTCGGTCCTCGACTGTTTCGCGGCAAGTGGATTGCCGCGAAAAATTGTGGGCGCGCGCTTGTTATAAACGGCGCGATGTTTTTGCTTGCCACAGATAAATATTGGTCCCGCGCTTGCGTGCTCGTTTTTATGTTGGCACTAATGTCGCCACAATACTATTGAAAAATCGTACTGGAAGGAAGGTAAACCGTATAGGACTAGAGGGCGCTGTAAGTCATTGTTACGCTTTTTGGCGTACATTTTTTAATTTATTTTTAGACCAAACCAGTCAAAAATCGAAACGTATACAATAAGTGTCAATTATTGTTTTTTTAGTCTAAAATATGATATAGTATGATATTTATGTTTATTCGTATAGTTTATACAGTCAATTAAAAAAATAACACCATTTATGTCCATTAGTTGCCCGTTCTTATCTTACCGACCGTTCATTTGCCTGACTATCGCTTAAAATTTGATTAAGTAATGTCAAATTTCTACCGATGCAGGTAAGACTAGTATTAATGTATAGCACGATATAGAACCGGCCATTAGTGTACTTGATCTTCTATCGTTATCTGTTGTTCTCCTTTGATAGTCTATTTTATATAATAATAACTCAAAATTTATCAGCTATATTGGGCATTAAAATAAGTTGATAATTTGGATGGACAAAACTAAAACAAGTTTCCAGTCTACTGAAACCGTTCAGGGAATACAAACTTATCAAGACAATGCTTAGCCAAGCGGGAGATACGAAATTAATAAATTGCCAATTCCACATTTCCCGTAAGGATTAGGCTTCCACTGACCTAATACGTATGAAATTACGCGCGCTGATTACCAACCCATTGTTTGTGTTTGTATATAATGAATTTGTACTTTGTCTCAGATCGATACTTAGACCAACAGTTCTCAGTGAATAGGCATAGGTTTGAAACAGCGCTAACGTCGGGATGTATCATGCTTTCACGTCCTCTCGCCATATGGTCCTATCCATATTACCCGATTGAATTGGAATCAGGCCCCGTTTGCTAGTAATGTACTGAATGGGTCCTATCCCATCACGTCCTGTCGCCGTATGATCCTGACTTATATTACCCGATTCGGTGGGAAATAGGTCTGTTTTACTAGTAGTGTACTGAATGGGTCCTATCCCATCACGTCCTGTAGTCATGATTCTGACTTATATTACCATTGTTTTTTTACTAGTAGTTACTGAATGGGTCTATCCATCACGTCCTGTAGCCATGATTCTGACTTATATTACCCGATTCGGTGGGAAATAGGTCTTTTTACTAGTAGTCTACTGAATGGGTCCTATCCCATCACGTCCTGTAGCCAAGTGATTCTGACTTCATATTACCCGATTCGGTGGGAAATAGGTCTTTTTTACTAGTAGTCTACTGAATGGGTCCTATCCCATCACGTTCTGTCGCCGTGTGATTCTGACTTCATATTACCCGATTCGGTGGGAAATAGGTCTTTTTTACTAGTAGTTACTGAATGGGTTGTATCCCATCACGTCTTTTCGCTATATGATCCTGACTTCATATGACCCGATTCGGTGGGAAATAGGTCTTTTTACTATAGTAGTGTACTGAATGGGTCCTATCCCAGCACGTCCTGTCGCCATATAATCCTGACTCCATATTACCCTGCATTATGGCATGCGTCCTTTGTCACCACATCTTCATGTCATCCATGACACATTGTATGTAAACACCAAAAAACATAAATTGAATATTTAACCAAAATATATACTTATATTTATTTTGGAAATCCATTTATATAATACTACACGAAAATGAAATCGGCACATAAACGTTGCAATACTAGTAATATGTACCTACATAATAAATATACACGTCAAACTTTTATAAGATAGGCTGGCGAATGTAGCACATTGGTTCGCAGTCGCAATGTGTAGGCTTTCTTACAATATTTTTCTTTACCGTTAGCAAGTGGTAATCGTAACACTTTAGGTCACAAAAATACCTAAGCGGAGCATGCTACTCAGCCTCGATACGAACCCACGTCATTGGAATTAGACGCGGGTGCCTTCACCACTAAATTGCCACGATTTATAATACAATTATTATCTATAGTTGTAAATTTTATATAAAATTTTTCTAGAAATATTTATTTATTATAATACAAAACTCATATCAACGAGGCTTACTATAACAATCGGCTGAAAATAGTTGAAAAATTGAAAACCGTTGGCTAAGCGTTCTATAACGTACGACGCCAAGGATACCGTTTAGATGTGATTGGCATTTACATATGAACATGATTTATATTTATTTACCAGTGTGAATGATGAAACGCGATGCTTACAATGACGACGGCCCCGCCCAGAAGCGGCAGCGGCAAACAGACGATGACGTCACCTTCCTTATACCTAGCAAGGTAAAGTACATTTTATACAATTATTTGGTTTTAGTTTAGTACGTACTTAGACTAATGTATGCATAATCAATAAGTACCTTAGTATCCTCTTTATATACATATAACTAGCTGTTCCGGCAGATATTTAAGAAATAAAAAAATACGGGTTGATCGTAGAGGGTTGAAAATTTAGGGTTGTATGTATTTTTTAATGATGTATCATAAAAAAAATCTAAAAATTAATATAAAAAAAATAGGGATGGACTACCCTTAACATTTAGGAGGATGAAAAATAGATGTTGTCCAATTCTCAGACCTACCCATGATGCACACAAAATTTCATGTCAAACCGTTTCAGAGGATAATGATAAATAACATTGTGACACGAGAATTTTATATATAAGATAATTTTGTTAGTGTGTATGTCATTGAAGTCTTCCTAAACGGTTGAACCAGTTTTGATGAAATTTTTCGTGTGTGTTCAAGTGGATTTGATTGTGGCACTGGAATCGGCTTTAAAATTTTATTCTTTAGTAGCCGATTAAAGGTTGCTGGTCCCGCTTGTACATCATATCTATTGGTATATTTTAAGATAATTGGATATGTGATGTTGATTACTGGAAAATCTTTGTCTGGAGAATACACATACATACATAAAGCATATATAATTCAAGAACAGTGTTAAGAAGTCCTATTGAAAATAATACAAATCTTTATATGTATGTTTATTTTATATAAGTTCTGATGTGGTATTCGATCATTTATTGTAACTTTTCTGGCACACACGCGACGTGAAATATTGAGAATTTGTTGCACCAATTATAACAATAACTATTTGTATCGCGCATAGCTGAAACAGCTCGGATTTTAGTCGAAGGCCGACGATAAAATTTACTTAAATACAAATTACACATGCCGTTGGACTGAAAAGCATAATTTGTACTCAAAAATAATTTACACCAATTAAGAGTTTTTTCCGTTTCTATGTAGTCATGAAATTATGATGGAAGATGTATTCTATATGCTGCTGCTAGGCAATGGTATACTGAAATTAAAAAAAAAATTAAAACTTAAAGTCCGGCGTTGTAGATAAGAGTGCTGAAAATTTCCTTTTTACAAGCTTTTATTTAACTTGCAATGGATGTATGTATGTAAGTTTGGGTGGAATCTTGCAAATTAAATTTGACCAACTTCTCGGTTTCCGGTTGAGCTGAAATCTTGCACACATATTTATATCGCGTGAAAATACAATAATATACCATGGAGCTGATCTGATGATGGAGTCGGAAGGTGGCCATAGGAACTCTTGTATTAAACAAGATTTACCCGTCGTGTTTGGGCTCGTTTTACTTCTCTTAGCTAACACTCTGCTATATGATATCTAGGATCTCAAAAGCTTGGATTTAAAAACCTTTTAAAAAAAGCTTATATTAGTGTAGGTACAATAGACATGTAAGCAAAGTATGTGTATACGTAGACAGATCTTCACGACTCATTATGTGTTACTTTTTTTTTTTAAAGGAGGCATCATATTCTGTTCAAATCAATTAAGTGCTCATCTAGATTTAACTTTTGAATTGAGGTTTAAAATCTTGAACAGCCTTGCTTGTATAATGAAATAATAATAACAGCCAATAAATATCTCACTCCTGGGTTCGGGACTCCCACTATTGGGGAAGGGACAGTATATCCGCAACGCTTGTCTAAGGTGGCGTGGCAGGTTTGAAACATTGGATATCTCGATGTGCAGGTTTCATCGCGATGTTTCCCTTCATAGTTGTTAACACTTGGTAAATGTAAGAATATGGACATTAGGTCAGAAAACTGCCTATGCGGTGGTGGTGGTATTCATATCCACGCCCTTTGAACTTGTGAAGACTTGTGCGTTAACCATTGCACTAGCACTACTAGAACTGGAAAAGCTAGCATAATTTATTAAACGCTTTAGTAAATAGATTTTAGCGAGATATACATATATTTATATATTTTAAGTTTCCAACTTGTATCAAGTTTAATATGAACACCGTTGAACAGGTGGCTGGTTCGATCATTGGAAAGGGTGGCACCAATATTTCAAAGCTGAGGAACGAGGTCAGTATGCATTAATAAACCTAAATAATGATGTAGACAGTAATAATTACAGGTAGATAGCATCATTGTAAGTAAACCATTCTCAGTTTATAGAGCTTCGAGAGATATTTGTCATTTGATTACCTTCTAAATAGCGCATTCATTACTTATATATTTTGTATACCAGATCTCTGTCGAGCATAATGATAATTTTAAATGTAATAATTAATTGGAATTTTGTGTCATTTAAAAATATATCATAATTATTATACTTATTACTTTTTTAACATTTTTTCGTCACAGGTACGTCTACCAATATTTGTAATCTCCATAATATTATCGTGCCTCCACTGACTGGGTAAATGAAAAACGTGCCGGATCCAATCTATCTGTGCTTTTACGATGTTACCCGCTAATCTTGAAGATCTATTTAAAACCGAAGAAGAGTGAGAGTTCCAAGGTCGCCGTAGCCATTGCGGCTCGCGACAGCGGCCCGTCCGCAGGCCATAGCCAATTAATTAACCCCCCGGCAGCCAGTTGCAGGTGTTTAGCGCCCCCGAGACGCCCCCGTGCCCCGTGTAGCGCGTGCCGCCGCGCGCCTCCAACCTCGCCGTCCGCCCGCGGCCGCCCCCAACGCGCGTCGCTCGCGTCTTGTCTTGCCCCTTGCCCGTCTCATGCGCGCGTGCGCTCGCGTCGCCCCGGTCGCGGCGCGTTGGGGGCGGCGCGCGCGGCGCGGCGGCGGCGGTGCGTTGGAGACGCGCGGCGGCCGCTACAGCGTGTCTTGGTTGCCGGTCCCGCCCCGCGGACGCCGCTGCCCACCCGCCGCCCCGCCACGCAGTTCAAAGCCTCTATAACAGTCCCAGATTGCCCCGGCCCCGAACGGTAAACTATATCGCCAACATCTACTCTCAAACTTAAAGCTCGAGTCGAATCCTTTCGCACTCTGCTCGTCAACAGTCAGGAGTCGAGTCGTGTTTACCGATTGCCAGTCGGATCCCGGCGTTAGGAGCTTCATTCCGTATGTCGAACTCCCGTCCTTATCACGTACATTCCACAGGACGATGCACTCTCGCCGCACCGGACACCTTAACTTGTATTACTTTCACCACTTTGGCAAACCGCCACCCGCTCATGCAGACGTTGTTATCCCAAAAACTTTCCTATCATACAGTTTATACATCTCTCCCATCGGGATAATTCTCATTGACTTCCAGTACCGTTGTACTTTAATCCGTTTCATCGCCATCACGCTTCATGTTTCTATATCAGCCCGGCAAACAGACCTCCCTGACCGTTGATTTATTATAGATACTTTTCAATGATTACATGCATTCTTATATACAATCTGAGCTCATTTTCATTACACTAATATCTTACTTGCTTTTCAGAGTGCTCTCAATAACTGCTACGGACGTCGATACAATTTTAGAAATTGTCAAAGAAATTCTACCGTGTTTGGCTGATGTGCGTATATTCCGTTTTCCTCACTTCTGTTCCGTTTCTCGATGATTAAATGATTGATTATGCATTTTTTTAATAGGGAGGACCAAAGGGAGGTGGTAATGAAGACTTGGATGTCCGCCTACTGATACACCAGAGCCGCGCCGGGTGCGTTATCGGAAAGGCTGGCGCCAAAATCAAGGAGCTGCGTGAGGTCAGTATCATAGGCGAAACATTTTAATAATGATGAAGGACTAATAACAAATTGGACTTCAATTACTAAACTTCCTTTATAATATTAATAATAAAACGGAATGCGCCTTTCGTCTAGTAGTACTTCATTTCAACATATTGAAATCTGTAGTTACGTAACTAATACTTTTAATAATAATAAATAATTTATTTTATAACAAAGGCCCAGATTTGTTAATGTTAATATCACAAATCCCTTTGAATCGAGAATACGTTACAACTTACGTATACTTTTATGATATGAAAGTTGTAACGTAAAACATTATGTAATACTAGGATTCGCTCACGATGTCGTCCGCGTTTGACGGAATAAGCTAATTATACGTTTCATGACAACTTGAAACCACTCTCGGGATAAATCCCACGGGATTTCCGGGATATAAAATACAAGAGATTTTAAGTTCGGGAATGTGCTGTCGATCAGCGAAAAGTCCATCAAAATCGGCGCTGTACTTTTATGTGAATCTCGAACAAACAAACAAACAAAAAATCTAAAAAACTTGCATTATTTATATAGTACGTTACAGTGGTTTTATTAAGTAGCTTTAATTTTTTAAACACGGCCTGTTTAGAATTGTACAATATTATGGATAGATATCCGAGAGAAAGAGCTTCTTGTATATAATATAGCTACTTTCGTGCCTGATGTAGAATGAACACCTTTATTTACGTCATGGGGCAGATGCTCGCAGGCTTTTAACGATATGAAGATCATCTGTCGTTAGTTTGGATACAGTTATATTTTTGGTTTTCACTCACTCTGGCCACTTATTCTGTGGGATGTGCGATTTCTTGTCGATTACGTGTTTTCAATTGTTCCTAAGAATCACTTTCTCTTAAAACTCTTAATGATATTTATTTTTCATATGGAATGCAATAAACGTCATTTTACAATTAAAAATTAAAGTACTGGCTAATGATGTAAAAATAACATTTATGCAACGATTAGGATTCTTGTCAAGGAAAAAAAATGTTTTAGAAATGAATAGAAATTGTTTTTGAATCAAATGAGTCGTATGTTTTCAAAAATCTAATCAGATTCAGATGCGTACAAAATTTTATTCACAATGGGCTAATATTAAAGTAACTCTGTAAAGAACTTTCTTTTTTTCATCTTTATTTATTTGTGACGTTTGCTACATATGCATGTGAGCCCCATCATCTCCTTAATGTGCAATAACTTTACATTAAATATTAAATAATTAGCTGGCTAACAAACTAGCGTTCTTTGAGGCTGGCTCAGCCAGAATTTCTATAAAAATACCTACATCAAAACGATTCAGTCCCAACTCCCTCATCAGTTGTTCTCTGCCATCTTGATTTCTGCTGCACTCCATTAAAAGATGTTGGACCTCTGTATAGAACTTCAAAGTAATGTCTAATGCATGGTGGGTGTAGGCCGTTTTATAAGTGTAATACAATACAAATAACTGTAATGCTTTTTTTGCGTAATGCTGTGTGCACACTTTTTTGATCGAGATATTTTACTCGATCATTTGCAAGAACGTGAAGTTGCTGCTATAATACAAGGCTGTGGATTTTTCAATTAATTGATTTTATCATATCGACCGAATGATACAGATGTAGACGCAGATTTATGCAATTATATTTTCAGATAATATAAAAGTTAGGTCAAATTTATGTATATTTTAGATTCGGTAAGCCTTTCCAAGCATTTATTTTACTTTTGACAGCTCGATGACGGATCAATTAGTAACCTCCTAATGCGTTATCGGTTGTTGTTGTACCGCGTAACGATTTGTTATATAAATCGACTTCATTCATAAATAAGTTTTAATAAATTTAAGTTATATAAGTTTTTACTAAAAAAACGATATCGTGTAATAAATGTACCCACATTTCAATAAACATATTAAATAAGCCATTTTTGTAATAAATTATTTTTTTATTTAATTAAAGTAGAACATTTTTTATTTCCAAATCGATTATTTACGTATAATGTTGATGGTTTAGTGGTCTGTGCGTTACATGACTCACAGAACATCACTATTACTGCACCCAGAACAATAAAGTACGAAAATTATGTCATTTGTTTCATGTGGTCTTTAAATATGTAACTTGGTAAACGTACAAACGTCAAAAGTTGAACGCTTGGAAACAGTTCAATTGCCAATATACAAAATTTTATTCACCTACCTAAACAAAAATGTAGGAATATATAATATAGTATAATAGAACACAATAGAAATAATACTTATTTCAAGTTTACTTTTTTGTTGTTTTTTTTAATCGAGCGTTCAAAATAGGGAATAAGGGCCCAGGTATTTGGCCACGTGGTGCGGCCGGGATGAAGGGCAGATGTGAAAGGCAGCTGCCGAACATGTAGAGCTTTATCTTTATATCGAACGGATGTTGCACGCGATACATTTAGTCACTTATCAAAAATACCTAAGTATTTTTTTTGGCAAATTGTGTAGTTTTCGTTAGTTTTCTCTTACATCTTACATTTCTATCTATACAGGGAGTGTAAATTATCTTTTACTAATGTTACTATTTGGCACTGACTCTATGAACTAGTTGATATGTCATAAATAAACGAAAACTGAAATTGAATATGTTAATATAATATGTACATACAAAATATCGTAGAATTTACTACAAGCTAATTTGAATAAGAATAACATAAGCTACAGACTTATCGATTCTGTTGTACTAATTATTTGATACAAATAGATTTTTTTTTATAGAGGACAGTTGGTTACATAGTATTATATTTTATCTTTCCGAATCAGACCGAACGAGTATCTGTAAGAAACATGGGTAGTCAAGTTTTGCTTCGCCGTAATCGTATTCGCATACAATATTTCCATGATAATGATTGTGTATAATTATTAATACACCTAAACAAATTTCACGAGTTTATCATTAATTATATGTTAAAACTAAAACGAATAGAATTATACTTAAATTTTCAATCGAATTATGCTAAGTCAGCGCAAGCCAGCATAAAGGTACGCTTAATAACCTGTCATTGCCACACAAACAATAAACAACGTAAAGTACAGTGCATTCATTATATTGAGTGCATCGCCGCATAATGCTCAATTACCCTCTAAATGCAATGGGGAACTTTTCAAACGTCTGTTCGCCGCTGAACAAACTTTTGAATAGCTTGACTTTGGTGTTGTGATTTATAAATATTTTAACATAAACGCGTCAAAACTTCCAGCCAGAATGTATCGTGCGTATTAGAGAATTATAACACAAAGTTGTCTCGTTGTCTGGAAATATGGCTTGGCTATTAAAGATATAAAAAAGCCTTTCTATAAGTATATTCGCTCATAAGCCAATACATGCTAAAAATTCTATTTCGTACTCAAGTTTTTTTTTGTAAATATATGATTGATCAAAATTATAATTGGTAGTCTCTATACCTCAGAGATATAAGAAATTATTCAGATTTGATTGAGCATACGTGGCTGGGTGTTAGTCTTTCACTATTATATCCATACTCTTTATCTAAAAAGTCGTCAAACTATGCGGTGGATTACTTTTGCTGCAATAAGGTAAAAAAAACTTCTTTATTCTTTGTGATCAGCTGTTCTATTTCGACAGCCATTGTTCACTCTGATATATATAGAAAACTTTAATGCAAGTAATAGTGTATACATTTTTATTTTGTTAAGTCAATATTCTCGATTAGAATAGTGTGTAAAATGATAGCTTTTATTTTATGGGACAGTTAAAGTGAGTCCATAAAGCATGTGTGCAAGGTTATCGACCCAATATAGCCGTAAAGTCGCGGAATAGTGTTTTATGGGGGGACGGTGCAGCTTTCTTGGAGTCCTTTGTGACGCGTACGTAGCATGGGGCGACGCGTGCGCGGGCGGCAGCTGTCGCGTCCCATAACGGCAGGTGCGCGCGCAGCCGCCGGAAGGCCGTACAAAAAGCTTGCGCGCACCTGGGCCTCACCCGGCCTACCTACTTGCACAATGCCCCAACGACGCCAGACGCATATGAGGCCTCCTTAAATGTTGTAGGTACCTTAAAAAAAACAAATTACGAACATATGGTCTTGTTCGATGTCTTCCTGTACATATTGATGGGGCTGAGGCGCAGAAGAAAACGTCGACGCATTTACCAATCAAGATTATTGGAATCATTTCATTACTATTTAAAATGACCTAATAGCCTAATTACCTAATAAAACAAAAGAAAACTTAAATAACTATATCGTATTCTACCCATTGTCCTTGAAGACTATAACGAAGAATATAATATAATTAGTACACTGAGCCTAGGTCACGGTCTTCTATGGGTAAGGTGCCTAGAAGTCTGGTCCTCGCTGGGGATTGCCATACTGATCCGTTGTCCGAGATAGACACCAGCCCTCTGATAATCTGAAGAGTCAATGAGTTATAGTTGATAAATGTTTGTAGACACTACAAAAATTTATCAAAGCACTCGTTGTTACACGAGTGGCCTTAGGATTCCACGGTCCATGCGTTTCAACAGCAAACTGCACAAACATATAAATCTCGCTGAGGGTTCCTGTGTATATCTTAGTTAATTCATCGTAGCAGAAATTGTATTCTGGTCTGTAATAATTTCGGACAACAACTATGCTAGTCTTAATTATTTCAACGAAACAGAATTTGGGGCTCGCTACCGGCTTTGCATTCAGTAGTTTCCATTGCACAACTAGTGGCTATTTGAATTGTAACAATTTATATCGTGTGTGCGCTGTGGTGTTGTTGAGTGGGTTGGCGGCCGAGGGTGGCTCACGTGTTCGCGGGGTTTCATCCGTCGGAAGCGCCACTACCGGGCTCGAGTTACCCGATTGTACCACGTGACGGCGGACTGTTTTTTATGGACCTCCGCATCCGTCAATGGAATCGGGTAAAAATAGTAGGGCGGATGTTTGAATTTTTCAATTGGTGAACGCAAATAACAAAATAATTTTGTACACCTTATGCTGAGGCTTCATCCGCGTTATTTTTTAAGATTAAGGCTGTCTGCTAATGAGTCGTATTTAAAGCGTTAACAAAGAACGCCGTTACCGCATGACCAGAACAGTGTATACATATACGTTATCTGTCAATATTTAACGTCATTATCAATGTCGCATCTCAAGTAACGCATTAAACCCATTGATATAACTACGTGAAACGGCCTAAATTTTTAAAATTATCCCAGTTGAGGGACCACCTTTGCATTAAATAATATAAAAAAGCTAGTAAAAAAGCAACCGTCTTCAAAAGTATCTATAAAGTAAAAGGAAATGTTTTCTACATCTTGAAGTCGCTGCGTAGTAACAAAGATCACTATATTTTGAAAAGTTGTTGCTTTTTATGCTTTACTTGCCATCGACTACAAGACGTGGTTGAAAATACTTATTTTTTGTGTTATAGTTAGGTACTTTTGAAATTTATACTAGATTTTTTTTCACTTTTAAGCTACGTCGGTATCCAATTACAATTAAATTTATATGTAACTATCTTGAAGTTGTACTCAATCCACCAAAAAAAGAATATACAAAATCGATTCAGAAACTAAAAAGTAATGCCTGAAAAATCCCATTTTAACGAATTTTCGGCTATATCTTTGAAACCCAAAGTCGTTACCGAATAGGTCGATCCAACACAAAAATAATTATCAAAATCGGCTCGGAGACTAATAAGTTTGGCTGAACAAAAAAAAAATACACGACCAATTGATCACCTCTTCCTTTTTTATAATTTTTAATTTTGGTTAAAACTCAATAACGAAAGAACTGGTTCAAAGCAAAAAAGGGTTAATACCCTAGATCGGCAATAAGGGATGACTGTATGTAGTTGGAAAATGCATTGGCATTAGACATGATGTCACTGAATTACAGTAATTTGACTAGTCCGTGCATATGTTGTCCATAAGGGTAATTAGGCGGTGGCGGGGGAAACCAGGGGTCGTCGTGGTGACACCGGCAATTAGCCTGCTGGTGGCACGCGAGCTCGCCACTTCCGTTTCCGACGGAACCCAAGTGAGCGACTCACTCATGGGGATTCGGTTAACATGATCCGAATATCGATCCCCTTTTCCATAAGTAATGTTTAATCAGTTTGTTGCTATATATTAGTTTCCTCTATAAGAAAAGTATGCAATTTAACAAAAATATCAATTTAAGATCCTTGGTATTTTATTTGTATAATTTTCTTACTTTTTCGTCTTCGCATAACCCTTCCTTATGAAATCTATTTTCATAATACTATTTTTTCGCGGCCTCGCTAGTTATGTGTCGAATGGTGAAATTTTCAGATGCATATCCCGCTAGTCCCCGAAAATTATTGTTTGGAATCAAATAAAATTTGGAGTAGATATAAAATGTCGTCTCTGGTATGAATAAATTCGAGTTAAGCATTGTAAAATGTATCTGTTAATGAATAGGTAAGTCACATCATTTTTTGGCGTAATAAATCAATCGAATTGGTTATAATATGTCCAAAACACTTTTGGCGCAAAAAGTTGTATCTAATATTTATCTCCATAATCTACATAATTGTACAAATTTCATGTTAATGGGGTAAAGGATATGGGCGTTTAAAGCGCCCGGTTTTAGCGAATCGTAAGTGAAATTGACAAGTGCTTAAATATACTGGTAGTTAGTTCTAAAGACAGCATAAAATTCCACTTTATTTTGATACTTGTTTCTCTTGTGCGGATTGGAAATGAGCTCCAAATGGAGGTTTTCCCAAAGCTCTACGATATGGAGTTTTTTTAAAAAGGGTGTCATAAAATTTCTTCGAGGCCGGCAACGCGTTGGTAAAATCTCTGGTGTTGCAAACGTCCATAGGCGACAGTAACTGCTTTCCATCAGATGGGCCGTCAGCCTGTCTCCTGTACTCGAACTATAAAAAAATATGTTATACGATTTGCGAAAGCGACCGCTTCAGCCGTCCTGAACTCAAGGCCGTAAAGAAAGAACAAACAAACATCTAAAGTAATTTTTACAATTATATACTAGACAAAAGAAAATGTTTATTTGCCTAATGCGAAACCCACCAAACAAATAAAATTCATTTCAAAAACATTTTAAGAGGTGTTTGCCGCAATTTGAGAAAAGTGCTTTAACTTGGTGTTTTGTTGTGTTGAAATTTAATTCCATACCGCCTTATAATCCCTCGTGACCAGCATAATTATTATTGTGCGCTTTATTTATTATTCGCAATGTATACCTTTATAACAAACTTGTTTAACTGCTTTAGTATAATTATGTGTCCTATGATATTGAATTATAGTATCATCCAGTCCGAACGCCTAATCTACTTGTGTAATGATTATGGGGCGCGGCCCACGGGAAATACCCAAACTGCGCGCTTAACCCTGCGTGTTATGAACAAAAATATTATGGTTGTTTTAACTGTCCTTCGTGGATGTATCGATCTTTAACCCTTTCTTTACATATTATTGTTTTACATAAAATTTCATTTTTCTTTTGTTTCTCGTACATTACGATTGATAACATGATAAATATGTTAATTTAGTAGTCATACTCAACTTACACTAAATTGAGTATTGCTAAGTAAATGTTGACGAATTTTCGGCAGAAATTGATTGACCGACCAAACTTTTGATTAATATCAGAGTTCAAATAACCCGGCTCACTGTCCCTTTGCAATTTCGCAGCCCTTCATTACTTATCTCTGAAACGGGCCAATCTGAATTTCCCCACTTTATCTTCAGAGTATACGACTTTATTTTCGGAGAATAAAGAACCGAAAGTTTATGATGGATGCGACACATTAGGATTATGTGCCTGTGAGCCGACGCGACGTCACCTTTGTGTGCCGTAGGCGTGGCGCGTGCGGAGCGATTTCGTTGGAGCCCCACAAGTGCAAACTGTGCGGGGAACAGGAGGGGCGCACCTGCCAGGTGATGCACGTTGACTTCAGTGAACGATTCGTACGAATCATTCTACCTACGACTACTCTTAGAGAACGGTCGCCTACACACTACCCCAACATAACGTACTAAACGTACATTGTGATATTTTTTATTAAAGTCATAAATAAATAATATTAGTGAGCGGATTTCGAATTCATAGCCGCCGATTTATATTCTTATGATTTGAGTTTGGCAATTTGAACGGTGACATTCGTGTTTTGTGTGACTTTGATCAAGCACAGTGATACACAGACAGTGCGTGAGAAAATGTCTTTTGAAAAGTGGTGTGTGTGTCTTTGGAGGCGCGTCACTCGAATCAGTCGGTTGTTGTGGGGCCACGTGCCGCGGTCGATGTGTCGGCGCATGCGTGTGCACCATTGTCACATGTCTTCAGCAGTCACATACCGGCAGTGCCATCAGCATGGCTGTACCTATTTCAATATGTAGAAAAAGTACGACATGGATATTTAAAGACGATTTCAATGGTGACCAGGAAATATTCAATCAACGTTGATATATTACCTGGGTTTACGTAAAAAAATTGAAGAATACGTTTCTGCTGCATCATGTGATCTAGAAAGGTAGGAAGAAATTCTATTAGTTCTAGGAGACATTAATTGATTCATAATAACAATGGAATATTATAAAGCTAACTTAGTTACATTAGACAATGGTCTTTGATCAAAAGGGACTTTGAGGCCTGTTACCTAATAATAGACATAATTAAGTGTTAACTTAGAAACCTTAGGCTTCAAATTTTATCTTAATTTTTAATTATTTTATTGTTATGTAATCGATATGAAATTATTAGTAATATCTCCTATATTTTTTTAATATTGCTTGGATAAATATTTTCTGGTGTATCTATAATATTCTTACTTATTGTTTTTTTTAAATAACATTATTGGAAAGAGTATTTCGTGGTATCTGTTTACATTTATACTCCTAACTTAGAATAAGCTCCGCATTATGTAATGTAGTTATTTTAGTACTTCTTGAAATTAGAATTACTTATTTTGTCCATCAATTTTATTGTTTGTCATAATTTCATACTCTTTAATCGAAGAATTTAATAGTGTCTAATTATAATTTAAGTAATCATTTAGAACCAGATTATTTACGTATTTATCTATCTTCAGGGTTGTTATCCACTTAGGTTGGTTTATATTTATTCATATGTACGTACTAGTTATGTCTTTACTTAAATTGCATGTCATTGGCAACATCTAATTTTTAGATGTAATTCGTAACCTGGGTTGTCTGTAGGAGATCGCGCATAGAAGCGATAGTGCCGCTCGTTGTCTGCTGTCAGATTTATCTTATTGTAAGAAGTTTTCTTTCTATATATATGGTGAAAAATAAAATGTATGCAATCTATGTAATCGGTATTTAATATACTTGTATTTAGCTAAGTTTTGTAAATCTCCTGATAAATGATATAACGTGTAACTAGGAATGGGATTCTATGAAATCGTTATATACAAATACTCTACTTTATTAGATTTCTCATTTTAATGATAAGTAATACCTTAAATGCATAATAGTTTCTAAGATTGAAGAAGCGATGAACAACAGAAAATAATTTTTCATTAAATATTAAAATACCCCTTACAGGAGAAATGCAAGTAATCTTGATGTTTTTCCCTTCCCCAGAAATATCGAGACCCCAGCCAATTAATGCGAATAATTAATTAATGTGGTAATACTAATACACTCTGTATAATTGTCAGAGTCGGTCGAATAATGCTCCATTAACTTTAATAATATTTACTTTGAATAAATATTAATATTCACTTTAAATAAAGAAAATTGCAATGAATACTTTAATTCTGTAATTCAACATATCTTTTATTTTTATTAGGCTGTTTAAATGAAATAGTTCGATATTGTACTTACTTGCTTAGTTATCTTAAGATTAGTTATATTGTTTTCAGCGGTTCACTTATTCCTTTCATGTTTTTTTATATATATTTCAAGAGTAAAATATACTTTGCTCACGTATTCATATTGTAATAATTTATGTAAATGTTAATCTCAATTTTTAATAGATATATTGTAAACATAACTGTCGGAGATCCTTAAATAAATTAAGTAAATGCATTTTAAATGTATTTAAAGCTTTCTGAGTGCGTCATATCAATCTTTATAACATGTAATTTATGCAAATAAAACACTCTTATTCGATATTTGATTTTTACACCATAGTTTGAAATTTAACGCCTGACTGAATAAAATTCATTTTAAATTTGAACTTCAAATTTTGAAGAACATGTCTGCCGAAACCTTTTACTTACTTTATAATGTCTCGAGCCTGTTCCCGTAGCCATAGAGCACGTTAAGTTTATTTGTTCCGTGATTCCATGTTTTGCATATTTTTAAAGATCTGTTCGACCAAAAATGTAGTTAGAATTCGGACTATAATTACTCGTATATAGTCCTAATTGGAAACTTTCTTGAATTAAAAGTACAATAAAAAACTGACTGACTACAAATAAAATTAATTTCACATCGAAGTGAATGCTTTTGTTTGAGTGAGACAGGTTTCGTAAAGTTTGTTCATCATAGGGTTGCGGACAAATACAAATGTTGCCATAAATTCTAATATTTTTACATATCAAAGAACAAGCGTTAAAAATAAAATCTGATCATCTAATTTTTTAAATATCATGATAGAAATAATGTAAATTGATTTTCAAATATTAAGTTGTTAATTGGCTCCTTTTAATTTTACCCTCTGACTTCAGTAGTAGGTATGATGTTGTTCGCTAGGTTTATAAAAAGTATCTCGGTTATCTAACTGTACGCTTCCCTATTGAGTAGGCCATATTACATACAATACATTGTAAAAGAATGTACTACATAAAAGGGCGGGCGTTAAATTACCTTTAAAATTGTTTCTAAGCGTCATATTTAAAAAGTAAAATGACATACTTTTTAAATAGCACGCTGAGTAAGTGAGTAAGAAATAACTGTTTAAATAAAAGTTAATATATATATGACTCGCTAAAGAAATGACATCGTGGCTTGCTACACACGTGAATGTAGGCGGTTTCGTCGTTTTGTAAGACGAAAACAGTACCTCAGTTGAGTTGATTGTCGACTGATCTATTACAGAAAACTGGCGCCCGTTTGAAGATCTTCTCGAATCCGGCGCCGCAGAGCACGGAGCGCGTGGTGCAGTTGGTGGGCAAGTCGGACGCCATCGCGGCCGGAGTTAGGGAGGTCCTCGAACTCATCAGGCAGGTGGGTCACTTGTCTGCTTTTGTTTCTTTTTCGTGTCAATGGTTTAAATTATTCTGGGCATTATTTACTGTTTGAATAAAAACAAAAAGAACACTCTGACTCGCACAAGGTTACAATTTTGTGTAGTGTTAAGTTTAAATTGAATGTGACTCCAAAGCTAAGAATAGTTGCGCGTTACCTGATTTCGCGTGGAAAATCTATAGCTAATGAAATGCTAAGATTAGCCATAAAAGTTAATACTGATGACTATGTTACTATGTACAGATGTTATGATTAAAAAAGTAACTTTGGGATTTTTGACAATACTTACAGTAATTTAAAAAATCTCTTGAATCTCACTTAAATAGCGTGTTTCATATAATTGTATTCGTCTAAGAGCTGGCAACGTTTTCGAAAGAGAATTTCAAGAAAGCCAGTTTTTAGATATGCTATTCCTCTCACTCTCCCGGACGTCACAGGGCAGTCTGGCTGGCCATAGTGGTTGCGTTCATCAGTGCGCATCGTATCTGTATAGGGAAAATATCAATTTTTCAAAGCCTTTTAAGGTTTCTTTTTTGCTTATTATTTTAATTGGAGTTTTTGACACATGAATCTATTATTGCCAGACATTTTTATTGTTGTTTAAACCGTGCCAGACGCCAATTCAGAATTGATTTTTTTTTTAATATTTTAGTATGGCTGAAATTTTCATATGACGTTATTTAACTAGCTAGAAACCCAAAATTAATTTGCCAAACAGTAATTCAATTGTTAATCTTCAGCCAGACCGATCTAAAAGTGAAAAGTGATTGGGTATGTTGGAAGAGTAGAGACAGTCACGTGCTAGTTGCGCAAGCGAGATAGACAATATCTTCTTTATGGAAAGCTCTACCGTGCTTTCACGCACTTACAGGATGCGACTACACACCAGCTTTTTCCGGAAAGGAAAACTCCGACCTTTTAAAATGTTAGAGCAATCAGTCAGCCTGTCAAAATATTATAACAGATGATGAAGAATTGCTGGATGAGACATTTGAGATCTTATAAAAATTAATATGTCGTATTTACGGAGCTCGTGATTCTTGCAACGTCAATGACGTTCGGTTCCATCAGTTTTCAAACACTTATCGGTCTAAAAATTAGACGATAATTTTAAGAAAAAAATCCTTAATTTTGACCCATGAAGCCTACCACCATGTAAGGCTGAATTGTATTAACATTTACTACGAGTTCGTTACGTCACAAAGTTTTGGAGAAATTCTCATTTAAAACACCCAACACATCTATAATCTATTACAGATAATAACTTCTTACAAAACCTATATCACTTCAAAAGACGATGATGACAAAAATGACAGCAGTGATGAAGATGATGATGATGATGATTATCAAGATGCCCCCGATTCTTGTGATACAATTATGGATTAAAACTCTACCCTTGATTTTCATGTAACCATCCGAATTTTTGATTATTTTCATACTTGAGGTTGATAATTATCTTCATTTTGTACAACAATAAATGATTATATTGATACCGCATTAATCCACTAATTAATTCAATGGTTTTAAGTCCTTTCTCTGAAATGTATTTTATAAGGATTTCTAGACCAAGCAAAATTATACAACATCACTTTTCACTTTTAGATCGGTCTGGCTGAAGATTAACAATTGAATTACTGTTTGGCAAATTAATTTTGGGTTTGTAGCTAGTTAAATAAAAATTTCAGCCATACTAAAATAATTTGAAAAAAAAACCAATTCTGAATTAGCGTCTGGCACGGGTTAAACAACAATAAAAATGTCTGGCAATAATAGATTCATGTATCAAAAATTCCAATTAAAATAATAAGCAAAAAAGAAACCTTCTTAAAATGCTTTGAAAAATTGACATTTTCCCTATACAGATACGATGCGCACTGATGAACGCAACCACTACCGCCAGCCAGATTGCCCCTATGACGTCCGGGAGAGTGAGAGGAATAGCATATCTAACAACTGGCCTTCTTGAAATTCTTGTTTTTCCGACGTTGCTCGCTCTCGTACTATATGTTTCATGTGTTTTATTAGCAAAATGAGCAGTAAGGTGGGAATTATTTCATTTACAACAATGTTTTTTTATTTTTTTATTGAATAAACTACTTATAAGTTTTAATAACTTTTTGAGTTTATTTAATTGTTTTTGAAGTTCTCTTAACTGTCGCAGTTTGAATTTTGGGTGGTTATAGAAGACATAACCACGAAGGCTAGGGTCGGAGTGAAGCGAGGTGGAGCTCCCGCCATGGCCTTTAAACTACAGTTTAAACTCTATATAACGACACTGAAGGGACTGTGCATTTTAGGGCTTTATAGAGAGTTGTCGTTAAGTCAAGTGACGTTACATGGAGTTTACACTGTATATTGATAACATGGATCTATTTATAATAAATAAAAGTGCCATATTACTATACCCCACAGAAATTCTTATTACAATTGTATTTTCAAACTTAAGGAGCTAACACCCCATGTGTTTTCTCTTTGGTTTGAAAATTCTCCTATATTGATAGTTTTAAATTATTTAGACGCCAACAAAGTCGACGTCAATTAAATCGAGACTTGATAAAATTGATTGCAGGTGCCCATAAAGGGTGCGATCCAGAACTATGACCCGCACAACTACGACGACTTCTACGCAGACGAGTACGGCGGCTTCGGCAACCAGCAGGGCGGAGGGCCGCGCGGCGGGCCTCGCGGGGGACCTCCGCGCGGGCCCCCGAGGGGCATGCCACCGATGGGGAGAGGGCCACCGCCGCGCCCCCCGGGCCCCATGGGTCGCTCGGGGCCCCCGCCCCCGCGCGGTGGATTCAACGATTTCGGCGGCCCGGGGCCCAGGGGCAACTTCGGCGGACCGCCGCGAGGTGGCTTCGGCGGGGGCAACTTCGGTGGGGGCGGCTTCGGCGCCGGAGGCCGTGGAGGTAGCGGGGGCGGCTCGGGCGGCGGCGGTGGCTTCAACAACAACGGTGGCAACCAACAGGAGACGAGCACGCAAGTCACCATACCCAAAGATGTGAGCTTTTATTTTATTAATAAGTCTGCATAGGGGATTGATATTATTGAAGTTCATCTCCTTTAATTAATATTCTCTATTACATTCTAGTAAAATTTATATTTATATATCAATGGTATGTTTGTCAGTAATTATTTGTCATCCCTGCTCAATGGAATGCTTCAATCTAATAACTTAACTCCACACCTTTGTTGGTTATGGATAGGGCTCGCAAACCAGAAATGTTTTCAATAGCTCTGACAGCCTGAATATGCTTTTTTTATTATATGCTTGAGTCTTGTATTTAGGAATTACTCCAAAATTATCTGTTGTATATTAAGTCAGTTGACAAAAATATATTTGTTGTATATTTTAGCGCATTCTTAGTGGCACTGATTTATCAGTATTTTCCGTTTCTGCTGTACGGGATATTTTAGATCTTATATTAAAATTACCATTCTGGTAATACGGAGCCTATCAAGTCCCGTAGCGTTTTAAATCTAAATTCATTTTCTAGTTTATATATAAAATGTTAACTAGTTTTTGTTTTGTGTTGTGCAGTACTAGGTTCAGGTAACCCTGTATTAAGGCAGGTCTACCATGGAACACTGGTGTATAAGTTCAACGACAGGGAAGGCTGTGTCTAGTGACTCGCCCGTCTCGCAGTGAGCGTGTTAATCAATATAAAGTGTATTGTTGAATTGCAGCTGGCCGGCGCGATAATAGGCAAGGCCGGCTCGCGCATCCGCAAGATCCGCGCGGAGAGCGGCGCCGGCATCGAGATCGCGGAGCCGCTGCCCGGCTCCAGCGACCGCATCATCACCATCACGGGCACGCCGCAGCGCATCCAGATGGCGCAGTACCTGCTGCAGCAGAGGTAGGCTGAACAGACCCCATTCACACGCGAACAGGGCTGGTTCATGAAAGTGGACACTCCAATAGGGTAGCTGAAGATCAAGCCTATAGGGTTGGGTTTGGTTTATTGATAGTTAAATCATTTGAGATACTGTATTACTGCAGTAGTAGAGACAAGCCACCGATATCGTGCAAACATGTTTAACTGATGAGAGTAGACACTTTACCAAAACTGTAGCAGTGATAGTCAAATTCACTGAGATACTATAGGGTCATTTATATGCAAAGTTTCTCCCCTCCAAGATATGATTGTCGAAAATAATAATGAAAACTATTATCATGTAAATCATACAATATCGTTCATAGAAAGTCGATAATCGCCTGGTCATTGAATACTTTCCTCTGTGTAAATCAAAATACCGAGTTCGCAAAAGAAAGTTTCGTATTCAAATTGGTTCAAACGGATTTGTAATTACCTTACGATACCACACGATAATCGTATGCCATACTTGTAGGCAAGTTTTTTTTTTTTTATTGAAGTCAACGCGTTTATTGTTTAAATAGTATATATATTATTGCTCCAAAATGTGCAACAAACCCTTTCTATGTAAATGACACTTAAGGCAGTGGTAATGCATTATATATTATCTTACTCAAAATGTATGACAATTATACATTATTCAGCTTTATTTATTATTCAGCTTTCTAACCGGTTGAGCTTAGCTTCTGCAGCAATAGATCTCCCGTCTTCCATTAGTAGACATTCATTGTTTGGTTATGGGTGAAGCAACATTCACGCACCACTCAGTGACATCAACTCCCATTAATTGATATACTTTTGTCCTGTTTCAAATTGTTGGGAGTTTTCACCAAAAAAAGGGGCGATGTTTGTGGTAGTTTTGTTTAAAAAAAAGTGCATTAGAATAAAATAGAATATAAATAAGAATGTTATTTTGAAAATCTCAACTGTTAATGATATATGACTTAAGATGCCACAAAAACTCGTTGACAAAGACGCTAGATGATTGGAAAGAAATAATGATGTAAATTGACGAAATTTAAAACGTGTCAAAATTAAATTGAAAATCTTAGCATCCACCTTTATTTTGTATTGATATTTTTTATTCCTGAAGCCAGCCAACATACAGACTACCCAACTGATGGAAACTGGTTACATTCGCCTATGGAAGTTTCTAACATCAATATCTTGGCGTTGCGAAGATATCCCAAAGTACGACTCCATTACGATAGTGCCAAAAAATTCGTAATGTAATAAATCCACAGTATCCGTTCGATGTTGTCGCCGCAGAATAATAGACAAAATGGTATTACCATTAACAAAAATGGCGTTAGATAAAATTAATATTAAAATACTACCAAAATTTTAAACATTTATTTCGCGAGTTTTCGCTTATAAATAATTATAAAGATAGCGGCCATTGGAATTAACAGAATACCGAAATCAGGCAAACCTACAATGGAGACGAAAGTGTCTGGCGATTTACGAGATAATGATAGCATAATTGGGTCCCAAATGTATTGCTAGCCTCAAGGATGGGATCAGGTTTAAAAGATAAGAGATATAGGATAGGGAGGAAAAAGTGGGCCACGGCATGTCTCTACTAGTACAAAGTACTGTAAGTTATGATGTAGTCATTGTAGCAAGTGAAAAATCTTAATAATTCTTGTTAAAGTTTAGTTCCTGACATCTGACATATGTTTTTATGTGCTGCACTTTTTTAGTCTCCACTTTCATGAGCCAGACAATCAATTCAAGCTCTTTTAGTAGTTTAAAAACCGCGTCAGCTTATTTTCTGATACGTAACCACCCTTTAGAGGGGATGTATGGGATTGGAAATACAGAATAAACTAGGGAGTGTGAGGCATGAATACATAAAACAAATGTAAGAGTTGTAAATCAGCAACTATTGTGCCACAGTTATGTATATCAGCTACGATTCAAGCTCATGTACAATGTAATGAATATGTACTTATTATAGTCTACTGAAGAAATGTTCTAGGAAGTATAATTACCCAGTAAATAAGTAACTGCAAAGCCCATAAATTAATACTTTACACAAATCTTAATTCTTTACCTTTTGGTATAGAAAAATATTACTAGACTCTCAAGTAATATTTTATCAATACATTAAATGAATAAAAATTTATTAACACTTAATTTTTGGATGGGTTTTTCTAAAAATATTTAGTGGCATTTTGCTATATCAAAATATAAAAGAAAAAACATTTCTGACAGTACTCAAATATAACCTATATTATATTAAGGTCTTCATAGTTACAATTTTATTGGGATACTGTGATTCATAGTCCTTGTATAATTTTATAGTGTATCCAGACGAAATGCAAAGACAGTATGCAGTATAGTGCTACACAACTAATATTCCTCCCGATATACATGATTATTAATCCAACATTAAAACACGCGATAGAGTACGCAACCGGTAAGCGGGACAGAGCTAAGAATACATGCGGATAAAGTTTACATATCGGATCCGCCTTATAGGTAACGAAACCTACTTTTCAAAATTATATTTTGTGTAATACTATACTATTCATAGACAGTTAGAGATCCGGTCCTTAAAGTATCATTCCAACTTACTATTAACTGTCTATGAATGAGACCACGAGTGTGCATCCATTTGTTTTATTAAGTGACACTATAAAGTTTAACATGAATTATATTACCGATGGAACAGTTAAACCCCATTTTATACTGTGTAATATATGCTTTTTTAAGCTAGATCAAGTTATCTAATAATATGCAACAAGGAAAATTAATATTGCATGTGAAAATAACCTTTTTCATGCATCCATGACTGCATTGCTTTTTGTAAGCTATTAAGATGATTCCTGTGACATGTGTAGATATAATAAGAGTTTTATGGTTTTAAACATATCTATAGATTGTTACAAATAACATTCTTGTATATTTTTACTTTAAAATATATTAAATTACAAACAAAATGAATATAATTATTATACAACTTAATTAACATCACCTAGCGCTATGATATTTGTCACAGAAGTCAGAAATATATGTTTGAAAATATTGATTAATTTGTAAGTGAAAAAGTTTATGCTCATACCATTCATTATTAACATTACATTATTGTTGCAATAGAATGTTTCAAGAATTCCCTGCTTTGGCAAATCCAACTAAGATTAAGTAAGACTTTGTGACGTCGATGTTTTGGTGGCAAGGTAATGAAAGTTGTCATTTGTACGTAGATTGAAGTATTATTGTAAAAGAGGGGTATTTTATTTATAGAAATATTGTTTAAGACGGGGTCTAATCAGGGTTTTAAAATGTAGGAAATAATCTTTTCAATATAGGGGAAGCTACCGTTGTTGGAACCCTGTCAATTTTTTCAAGATATTAAGAAATCTAAATATTATTTATTTTTCAGCTATACTATAATATTATGATTGTTATATGGCTATAAAATAAAATTAAGATCTCTTAATGTTTGATTAAACTAGCAGTCTTTCAATCATCTCGGGGTGGGAGAAGACAACAATTGTGTAATTTTCCCTATATATAATAAATATAAAATATTTTCTACCTAACTTTTCACATCCTTATATAACACTAAGTTCTACGACATAGCCTGTGCAAGAGATTGTATTTCTTGGGTTATTATAAAATTAAATAATTTTAATTACATTTATTTAAAATTACACTACATTCAATTATTTAACTACTTTTCATATTTTCCTGAGTACAATTTTACATCCAAGTGCCTATTTCATTTCATGCCTTAAAATAAAACTGGATTAAACCGCGTCTTAAGTTTTTGTCATTCTAATCACCCAGCCATGTTACGAAAGTTGTCATAAAAGTGTTCTAATATATTTGTTTGTGTAACTAACAATATTGGTGATTAACAAACATTTTAGGTGTCGACCAACTAACGGGCGCCGGCCACGCGTTGTATGGAAGACTAGTGATTTTGTTGTTTTAATTTAATATTAACAAGGAATCACTAATCTGCCTACAAAGCGTTTTGGCGATCACTTCGGGATCAAGATAATTTCTCATCATCTGCTCCTGCCTTCTCTTGTGTCACTAACATGTGTGTTTTGATCATCGTATGCTACTATCAAATATTATTTATTAAGTATTTGTATGTGGGTTATCTAGTGTAAATGGTTCTGTAACTGTATAAAACAACTCCTCACCAAATTTGATAAAAATCTATTCACGTTTGTCTGTCTGTTTGCCTACAGAATATTAAGAAATATTTCAACAAATAAACAATATATTTAAATGATCGCAATTTGTAGCGTTTTCTATAACCAAAATCGTTAATACAATATATATAAAGGGCACGTTCTTCTGGTAGCTCACAACGCTCAAAATGCTCCTTCAGTCGTTCCATATTAGCGACCACGGTCGTTATGGTCGCCGCGAAAACGTCACTAATGACGTCATGATTTTCGATCACGCAGCGCTCACAACGACCCAAGTCAAGAGATGGGTCGAAGTGAATGTTGACCACGGGACATATTAATTCTCTGATTTTGTAATCAGCCATACAGCAACCAATGAAATTCGTGTAATGATTATCAACACTCCATAATCCGGTTCAAATTTAAGGGCTTAATTTGAGGACTTAGAGGAAGGAACCTAGCCTTAGTTGATTTGATTTCTAACTTGGTATGACTTTCAAGAAATGGTTCTCATCTAAACTCGTTTGGAACATTAGCATTAGCTTTAAAAGTTTGAATATATTATTATTACTTATGGTCTGGCTAATGAAAGTAGACTGAAAAGGACGGCAAAATATAAAATCATGTTTCTCTTTGAAAAGTCCCTTTTGTTGCTCTTCCTCACATTTGGAAATCATACAAAACAATAATTTGCAAAAACATAAACCAAAGTTAGTAAAAAATGTCAGTAATGAAGACAATGTCGGTAAAATGACATTGACATTTGTATTAGCATTGCCATGAAAAAAAATTGTCTATTTTTGTTAGCCTACTTGTATACTGATTATAATGGAAAAAAGTAGCAATAATACATGTATAATGTATTTCCTCACATTTCCATTTCTAATTCGAGTTTTTCTATTTACAGTGTACACGAAAGCAACCCGAATCTCGGTCGTGGGAACTTCTGATTCTAGCAGCCTTTACAGAGTGAGATGTTTATATTTCGAGCTTTACTTCAGCCACCTCCGATGACGTCATAGTTCTTTTTACAGTCTAATAAATACAGCGAGGCTTATATTGTAATAGTATACGTGTTTTTGTTCATAACAGGAAACTTGGTGTTTTGAGGAAAATGCAATGAAGTGGTTGCAATTGTACATTACAGTTCTGTATTTTCTTAGTAAGAAAAATAATGTTATTTGTAACAAAACTGTATGAAAGTGTAATTTTAGATTTTTTTATTAGTGTTAATCATTTTCCACCATTAATGTTTCTCAGTTACAACGTGTATTGTATAAAAATGCATTTATAATTAAATAGAAAGTAACCGGTTTTTTGTCACTGATTTATTTGTTACATCGATGAATGTTAATAGATAAAATAATTGAAGGAAGTAAAATTTATTTTGGGATATTGTTTTTTATTTTTAAAACCCTAAACAAAACCTTTTGTGGAAAAAATGTAAGTGTATATTACAACATTGCATATTCATTTGTGGCGCTCTATAAGTGATCCTTAAAAAAGCCATAGCTCTTATTAGTAGGGAGTTTTTTATAGGAAATTAAGAGCTTCCCTAGTAAGTAGCTCTCTTTACATGCTTGAAGTTTTATATATCGCGAGCGAAGCCACGGGCAAAAGCCAGTATCTATATAACCTTGAAACATTACTTAACTGATGATAAATCCGCTCATGGTTTAGGAGTTGGCGGGATACACAGACAGACCGCCGCAGAAAGTGGTTTTGTTTTAAATGTACTATTAAGGGATAACCATAAACGAGCGTCGTTTACCAATTTAGAAATACGCAATGTATTTGCGATTATCTACATGGCTTAATCTACTTTATTTAAATTTATACTTATTACAGGTAATACGACAGCGGGAATGATCCCCAGGCTACATTAAAGAACGGAAATCGCCGTTTACGAAAAATTATATTGCCGAAAATCGAACTCAGGACATAAGTATTTTTCCGTTGTTATTGCGAAACTTGCAAGCAGGTAGTCTGCTGCTCATGGAAAATGGTTAGCTTCACCTATAGACGTTTGCAACACCAATACGTTTTGGGTGGGATAGAGAGATCAGACGGGAGGAATGGGATTGGAATAGGGGGAGGAAATGGGCCATTAGACGGTAGATCATTCATGCGTTCAAATGAACTTGACGACCTAACTCTCTCAGCTCATACTTAAGGTGATGAAAAAAAATACTTGTATTTTATCAAGACTTATTACGCCACAGTTTATGGATAATGGAACCGCGGGATGGGAGGGGTTCTAAATTTTGTGAAGTCGCATCTCAAAATCATATATTTAAGCTTTAAAACACGACATGTGGACTAATAACGAAAAACCTTTAAAGAAATGGAAACAAATCTAATTATGGTACTGCTGAATTTAAATGATTTATTGATGTAAAATTGCAAAATATGTGATGTCATACTTGGGAGGGAGGGGGTCTTACGAATGTGACAAGGACGGGGGAGGGATCAAAGATAATTAAATTCGTGTGACGTAAATTGTGGATAGCCCCTTATGTGAAACAATAATAATGAAAAGATTGTTTGACTTACAATAATTTTATTAATATAAGTATCTCCCCTTATAATAAATGTATATAAAATTGATTTATAAGAATATCATCACAACTTAAAGCTTTTTCGTAAGATCAGTTTCATTCTATCATGGAGCACGTAGAGGGGGCAGATCGTCTGCTGTATGCACTAGTAAATGATCAGTTGTGTGTTCTAACGTATGTTCAAGTTTATCAAGATAGACTGTTTTGTATATATACACAATAGGTACCACAACACCCATAATTAAGATAAAACATACTAGATGAAACCATTTCAGTCCAAAATCAGCTCCGTGTGAAGTCAATTCTTTCACAACAACCGCCTCAACACACACTTTTTCTTTATTTGGCAACAGTTGGGTGTCTTCAGTGACCTCTTCAGTTGGCTCTGTGTCCGTGTAAGGTATTATTGCAGGTGCAACAGTACTGTTCATAACAACTGTATTACAGTCTATTGCATAATCATCATCTTTCTGTATGGTATTATTTTGTGGAACATTTGCACTCCCTTGTAATAATTGCAATTCTGTTGAGGCTTTACTCAGGCTAGATGTTGAAGGTGTAGGCTCTGCTGGATGTGCTGGTATCAGCTCTGTTAACACGGAATACGGTGTTACAGGTACTCTTATTGTTCTTCTTGCAAATATCTCATTATCTTTTTGTATATGATTGATTCTTTTTAATTCTGAAATCTGAGAAAATGAACTTTTGTGAATATAAAAGCCTATGTGTACAGGAAAGGGGCATTGAAGTGATTTATTTATTACTCAGGTGTTCCTTACTGTCTTATGATATGGAAGTACTTATATAAACTAAAGCACATATTCAATAATAAGAGAGCATATATTTTCTGAGATGATATATTTCCTTAATTAATAAGCTATCAACATACCAAATTTTATGAAAATCTTTGTATCTCATCTTATTGGTAATTTTAAAGGACAACAAAAACTATATCTTGATATATAAAAATGAGTGTTTGTGTGTATGTTCTTTATAGGATCGTAAACTATTCATCCGATTTTGATGACATTTTGTGTGTGTTTGAGTGGGTCTTGGGATGCTTAACAGCCACAATTGGAACAGGTAGGTGGTGCTGAGATCGGGTTCTAGAATCCAAATCACCTGGACCAATTTTGGTGATTTTGTTTTTGTGTGTGTAACTGGGTTCCCGGATGGTTTAGATACACAGTTAGAACCAGTAGATGGCGCTGAAATCGGGTCCTAGAATCCTAATCACCGGGAGTGATTTTGTTTTTGTGTCATGGAACAGTCTTAGGAATTCAGAAAATAGGTGGTATGAAGTTCGCCAGGTTCGCTAGTTTGTTTATATAAAAGACAATGATTAGAATGTAAGACATAAAATCAGGTTTAAGCTATGGGCAATATAATAATATCAATCCATTACCATACCACTGGTATGCTAAACTTTCACATTTTTGGGGAACCTCAAATAATTATACTCAATATGGCTGTTTAAGGCAGATTGATGGATTTAACACATCAGTATTTTCAGGTTTCATGAAAATATTTCATGACAATATTTTCCCAGCATGTGGTAAATTCATCAATATGCAAATTTGGTCAGCAGAAACTTTCCCAAGTGTCCAGCCTTCTCAGACAGCATTCCACATTATTTGAAATGTGATTATGAGACACTAGTGTATCATGGTATTATTAATATTAAACTAGAGTAAGTTTCCAGGCATCTTTGAGAACCTTAAAGGAGAGCTGCAAGTGTACTCTAACTCAGTATGAATAATGTAGTGTCTATAGTGGCTTTTTAGAATATACAACATAAGTTTTAGATACTTTATTTTAAAGTACCTCATTGTTTCTATATAGAATTTATATTGAAGGCAATGAATAGAGAACATAAAAACATTTAATTAAAAATAGAACAGTATAACATATTATTCCATAATGTTATGTACAGATATTATGGTAGTTTGGAGACAAGTTACTCTGTAATGCTTATTCCACAGCATGCAAATGCAGCTCGCATTTGTCCCATACATTCATGATATTTGATATTAAACATTTTGGTTAATAAACAGTCTGGGATCCATTCCTGGCATGGAAATTTCGGCAAAGAATATTCTCCATTATTTATGTTATGGTTTAGTTGCTGGGATTGGCAGAGTAGTCCGTTGTATATATAACACAAGCATAACTTGCTTAATTTGGGGACATATAGTATGTGTGTTTTTTCACTGATTATAAGAAGAAAATAATTATAGATAATAAACAGTGGTATTAATGTTACTTAACAATTGACATTATTATTAATGATCTGATAAAGTTTGAACAAATATATCCTTGAAAGAGAGCTGTACATGATATTAGTTAGTGAAGTATCTCATAAAATTCTTATCTATCTTAACATATGAATATGAAAGTGGGTTTGTTTCTATAATGAATCAACCTATTATTGTATCAATGAGAGCAATTAGTATGTTCAATTAATGTAATCTAACCATGAATCAACTCGAAAATAGAAAAAATGACAGTTATGCAAAATCATATTGTTTTTGTTAGATTTTAAATTAGAGGTCCTGGCAGACATTATCCTGCTCTGAAAACTAAAAATCTACTACCCGGTCCCAGTGCCATCTACCGGTTCTAATTATGAATCTAAAACATTTCAAACACAAAAAAATCAAAATTGGTTCAGGAGATTAGACTTATTCTAGAACCCAATAAACTAGTTTTGTTTTACTAACAAATTTGTAAAACTGCACTTTTGTCTGTACACCCTTTTGTTATGAAGTCCTCAATATATAAATGATAAGATTACCTTAACTGTTAGGTTACTTATAGGCCAGGTTAATTATATGATCAATGGTAGAAACAGTGTGGTAATGAGTATTGAGCATTAGAAGTAGTATAAGTCAAGAACTAGCTCATCAGTTCCTCAAGAGTTTATAATGAAAAAGGCTCAGCAGAATACTAGAAAGAGAATTTCTATATTGCGAAATACACTAAACTGATGCTTATTTTTAAAGTAGTTGTTGATTGCAAGTTAACAACTGATGATATCTTAATTTAAAAAATACTATAAAGTATAAGTTCTATGGAGACTGTCATTAACATTCCCACATCTTTATTCTATGCTATTTATAATTTCTTATTACTAATATAAATTAACTGATACTTACAGAACAATAGAATCTCAGTGCAATGGCTTGTAAAGTATCTCCTTCTTGTACCTGTGCCTCAATAAAGTGGTCTTGTGGCTTTATTTTATACAACTGTATCTCACTATTGTCATCAATGTCGTTCTTCTTACCCATATTGAAAGTTAGTAAATCATCTCCGTTTTGCAATAATCGCGTCCTACAGGACACAAACTCGTAAATATGTAACACGTAAACAATGAACTGACTATGCGTCTAATGAACTACACTCACCTTTGTTTCATTTTCAAATTCGAGACTAATGCTAATGATATCTACCATGACCTGTTTATGAAATTGAGTTCTACCTGTTTCGTCAATATATTTTCCAAACTTTTAAATGCAAAAGCAATAAAACAGCTGTTGATTCAGCGATTCGACTAAATAATTTTCTCAAGAAAACACTAACAGTGACAAATACTGTCAAATGTCAATTACACATCAAATATGTCAGTGTTTTGTTTTATTTCCCACAACGACAGGCAAAGGCCGTTATTCCATACAGTCTGATGATGTCCGATAGCTATTTTATTATAACTGTAATTTAATAACATGTGAATGATACAAGATCACCAAGTTTTCTCGTTGACTCAACGGTAACGGTGTTTGCCGATTGGCGGAAGCCGTTGAAGAGACACAATAAAAGACACGATAATTGGATCAAATTGAAGACTTTTCGAATACCTACAGTCATAAATATAATCAAGGTGGCGAAATCCGTTAATGGAGTAAGTTTATATACCGCTCGTTTTGTAACTTTTTAAAACGGAATTAAACACCAACTACAATTAAAAGATAGAATCCAATGATGTCTTAGCTTCACTGACTGATTTATTGTCATCGTAATTATTCTTCAAACACGGATATAATGAGAGGTCACCTCGGCCGTCACACACGCTTCACCTCTCAGAGGTGTACAGAGTTCCCCCACTGACGGACCTCGCAACCTTGACTGTATATATTATAGTATTCTAATATATGACTAGATATCATTGTATTGTATATATTGGGATATGCCCGCGTCTTTGTCCACGCTTGACTTGAAATTCCCGGTACCACAGCATTTAAAAAGAATACAAATAGGTCGTTTTTGCGAAAATTGTGTCAGAATCATAGTTAATTTTTATGCACCCGAACAACAACAAACTGTTTCCGACAAATTGCCACGTGATTTCAGGATTAAATAATATCATACATTTTACTACAAAATCTTTTCTATGGATCATTGAAAAAATAATTTGGTCGATGATGATTCCCAGAATAATTCCCGCGGGGTTCCCAGATAAAAAGCAGTACAGATTTAAAGTCAAAAAATTTGCTGTCGATCAGTGAAAACCGAATCGAAATCGACCCAGTAGTTTTTATGTGAATTCCAAACAAACCTACAAGAAATCTAAAAAAAATGCATCGTGTTCTCCATCGTTTATACAGCATATTCCAGTTCTTTTAATAGCTTCAATGTAAGAACATAGCCATTTTAGAATTTTTGATTATTGATAACCCCATATACCTGAAGTCTAATTCAAACATCGTGATTTTAAGTATAAGATTATTATTAAATAGTAACCGGATTGATATATTTTTATATAGTTTAAATTATTTTGTAGGAAAGTTTACAACAACGATAAATATCCGGCTCGAAGGAACACGAAGAGTATGTCTTTCTAGCAGACACACTGATAAGGTGTTTTCTAAGGTTTATTCGGAGTTATATACAATTTATTATGGTCCATTGCAATAATGTTCGGCTACGGTTACGTCACCAAAATGGCGGCCAGGCGCAATAGCAATTTCCGGGGATAATACTTAAAAATCTCACGACTCCGTTGATGACAAATATATATTTTTTTAAAGGCTGGTCTAAGGCTGATTAGCAATAAAATACTCAAGCAGTTTTCAATTTTCTTTATAATTTTAATAACTTCGAGTATTTTACACAACAGTTACAGAACATAAATACCTTTGGTATTGCGTCATAGAGGTGGTAATAATTGCACATAATTAATTTACTCTAGCTAAGTTTATGTACAAAAAATACATTAATACAAAAACTGACTTCATCACTAGGTTTTGGTAACATTACACTAGATACACGATTATTTACTACAAATTGATTACGGAATGTCCTAGTTTATCCATTAATTTAGGCAAAGTTAGAAAATTTATGTTTACATTTCGGTTCATATTTTAAAAGCATCGTAATTTGATAATATTGTTAATGAAACTACAAAACCATAGATAGCAAAATTCAATACACTGTGTATTAAAAAAATTGATTGATTTTACCGCAACTGTTTCGTGGGTTAGGGACAAATGCAAACTACGATGACTTTATCATAAAATCATTCGCGTGATATAAACATAATAACATAGACGTATGCATGGAAAGAAACTTGCTTGTGTCGAACACCTTATTCCATCATAAGGATATCCACACGTATACATGGAGAATGAATGAACAGAAAAGTATGATTGATCTGATTTTAATAGATAGTCGCCTCCGAAACACAATAATGGATACAAGAGCCTACAGAGGCTCCACTCTTGGAACGGACCACTACCTGGTGATAAGCCGGTTTGTGGGCCTTTTCAAGAAGTGGAGGCACTGGCGAGAGCGTACCAATTTCGGGGAGCTTGAAAGAATAAAATGTGAAAAATTGGAAGATGTTAGTGTAAGGAGTATGTATGCGCGCCTAGTCGAAGAAAGGCTTGCAAAAGCGGACTTCTCCGACTTAGATGTCGATACTGACTGGGATAGTATGAAAGAAAGTATAGTGGAAAGCGCAAAAGAAGCATGTGGATGCGCAGAGGCATATAACAACAAAAGGTGACGAATGGTGGGACGCGGATGTTAAATCTAGCGTAGAGAAAGAGAAAAGCCTGGCTGGATTATATTGCATCTTTGCATCAGAATGACAGCATGAAAGAGATGAAGAAAGAAATGTATCGCCTCTGCAAGAATGAAACCAAAGCTTTAGTGAAAGAGAAGCGTGAAAGAATAAAATTGAAAGAAGAAGAGAAGCTGACGGAGAACTTCGAAGCAAATACCAAACTCTTTTGGAGAGAGGTTAAGAAGTCTCGGGGATGTTCGTCAGCTTCCAGAATGGAAAGAATTAAATCTAAAGCAGGGGACATTCTTGCTAACCCCCAAGAGGTTTTAGCGCGATGGAGTGAATATTTTAGGGAAATGTATGATAATATCCCGGATGCTGGCACCACGACTGAGTCTGTGACTGATTTCGAGGAGTCAGCATCCGAGATCACTTTGGAAGAGATCGAATGGTCGATAAGAAGTCTGAATAATGGAAAGGCAGCAGGAATCGATAGTGTGTCTGCTGAGATGATCAAATATGGTGGCACCTGCGTCCGGGACGCTTTCCTGTCCTTATGCAACTTGTGCTGGAGGACGGGAAAGGTTCCTAACGACTGGAGGCGCGCTGTCATCGTGCCCTTGTATAAAGGCAAGGGTTCACGTATGGAGTGCGCCAGCTACAGGGCCATCAGTTTGATCAGCACAGCATCTAAAGTGTATGCGAAAATTGTTGAAAGGAGAATGAGAGTGGTATCCGATGGATTACTGTGGGATGCACAAGGAGGCTTCAGAAATGAAAGGGGATGTATGGATCAAGTTTTCTCGCTCCGCAATATCGTGGCGAAGCAGCTGGCTACGGGCCGGAAGGTTTTCTGCGGTTTTGTGGATCTAGAGAAAGCATTTGACAGGGTTGTGCGGAAGGACCTCTGGGACATATTGCCCGGATATGGGATTGATGGCCATTTGCTGCGTGCTGTACAGTCCACTTACGAGGACTGTATGGCATGCGTGCGGGTGGACGGCAGCCTGTCGCCCTGGTTTGACGTCAATATTGGCGTCCGGCAGGGCTGCGTGCTGTCGGCTTTGCTGTTTGTCCTATATCTGGACAATTGTCTCCAGAGATTAAGATTGATGGATGTTGGGGTGCGGATGGGTGATCTAGTTGTTAGCAGCTTGCTTTATGCAGATGATGCCGTGCTTTTAGCCGAATCGCCATCAGAACTGCAAACACTAGTCACAATGATGAAAGATGACTGTCAGGCGAGGGGCTTACGTTTGAATGCGAAGAAAACAAAGGTTATGGTGTTTGAAAGAGAAACAACCAGAACGAATGCAAGGATAATGGTCGATGATGTTATGCTGGAACAAGTGAATGAGTTTGTACATCTCGGATGTGCTTTTAGCAGGGATGGAAGGTACACCGCTGACATAGAAAGAAGAGTAAATTTGGGAAATAGTGTGAATGGAGCGTTAGGTAACTTCTAGGCGCTAAGAACCTCAGCCAGAAGGCCCAGCTTGCCATACATAACGCGGTGCTGGTACCTACGCTCACGTATGGAAGCGAGAGTTGGGTATGGAATAGAGAGCACGAAAGTAGAGTAAACGCGGTCGAGATGCGAGCACTGCGCAAAATCTGCGGAGTGACGCTCGCGGACCGCGTTCGTAATACCGAAGTAAGAAAGAGAGTTGGTCTGAAGGAGAGTGTCGGGGTGAAGGTAAGGAAAGGAATGCTCCGGTGGTTCGGGCATGTGGAAAGAATGTATGATGAAAGAATGACTAAACAGATATACAATGCAAAAGTGGATGGATGCAGAAGTCGCGGAAGGCCAAGACACACCTTCCATGATCAAATTGATCGTGTACTAGCAGAAGGTGATGTCAGGAGCCTTAAGAACAGACGAGCGTGCATGACAAGAACTATGAATGTCAAAGAAGCAAGTGAGGTGTGTAAGAATAAGCCTAAATGGCGCTCTGTTGTTCGTGCCTACCCCGCAAGGGACCTGGCGTGAAGTTATGTATGTATGTATGTATAAACATAATAACATGTTGAATATTATACAGGTGAATAAACAACAGGTAAATGACAGTAATAATGTTATTATCACAACAAATATATTTACCATAAACAAAGTCAATATTTATAGAGAAGCCAAATGTTACAATAAATTCTTTTTTTAAAATCTCATCTAACTTTTAAAATATCATGAATTTAATTACTTTTCAATCAATAAATAATGCGCTATTTGACTTCTTTTTCGTATACCCCTTATGACGTCACGTACGAGCGTACCTACTTGTACTCGTAGGTTGCGTAGTTCTGTAATTTTATAAAAAGTACCTCAGTTGATTTGACAATCCGCTCCCCTATTATGGTGGGGCTTCATCTATGACACTGTTACAGATATTAATGAAGTTAAATATTGAGATAACGTATGTCTCTACACTAATTTGGTCATTCGCTAACGGCGTTTTATTTCAACGCTTTAAATAAGACGCATTCGGCCAAAGTCCAAATAATTAACATTGTCGCAGATGACGCCCCGCCTTTATGAAGATACAATTGACATCAAATATAGTTTGAAAAAATATTAAATTATGTATGTCAATATTATTGTCAAGAGTAAAATAAAACGAAGCTATGGCTTGTTTTTTTTAAATAATATATATGGCGCAAACCGATATAATATTATGTAACAATAATAATTTTTCCAAATTAAAAGGTTTTTTTCAGACGCACGACTATTATTGTAAACCCCTGTTTACGCGTTAGAAGTTTATAAAACATAAAAAAGGCTGATTCTTGGCTAAAACTCAACGTAAGCCGTGTTATTTGGAAGTCACAGAGGAAATACACTTAAATATGGGACTTAACATTTTTATCTTATCGATTTTATTCAATACATCGAAGCGGAATTAAATACAATACTATAAAATTGAGATCACAATATAATAAAAAATATTTAATACATGATTGAACGGTGATTTATTTAATAATAAATAAAGCATAGTCTAAACTAGTGATGTAACGAATGTTGAATGTTTTACATTCGCCAATGCGAATATTCGTCTTCAATGTTCATTTAATAAAATATACATTAAAAATGTATAATGACAATCAAAGGTTGACTAACATTATGATTATTAGAACATTACATAAATTCCCTGTATCTCATAGCTGTTGGATGCCCTGTATAATAATAATAATGTTGTAACTCATTCCACATATAATTGCCTGTTTGTTTGCTAAAAATATTCACCAAAAGTTAGCAACGTTTCTTGCGAATACGAATGTCGTGAATCACGCGAATATTCACGAATGCGAATCTATAAAATATTCATTGTATCATCATGTATATTATTGTATTTTAGTAAATGCGAATATTCCTTACAACACTAGTCAAAACTGATCTATGGATAGGCTGCGGCCACACTGGTAAGGCGACAACGATGAAAGAGTGTTTATGTCAAAATATAGACAATTGGCGATGGCTACTTAAATAACATAAGGGCCTGTTCCAACATGAATCAAATACATGGATCCAATAATTTTTAGAGGTTTAATAGAAATTTGGCAAATGCTATATGAGACCATTCCATATAAGACGCGTGAGTTATCATTAGACACGTCTTCAAAATTCATAAAGTTGCTCTTTGATAATCTTTTTTAATTAAATTAATAAGTTTACGAAATTTACTCCCAAAATCGCAACCATTTTCAAAAAATTTAAAACCCTATAACTTTTGAAGTACAATAACATTTTTAAAGGAAAATTGATTGGTTAAAATGGTTAATAGAGAAAATATTAGGGTATGGATTATTTTAATTAAATGGTTTTTAGGCTTTTGTAGTCACATCTAAAAAAAACCGACAATGGTATATCGATAACCATTATCGTTTTTTTTACCCGTAATTGTGCCTGATATGTACTTCTTCGATTTATTTTTATTAGAGGTTGTATTGGGATATATCGAATATGTGTCAATGAGACCTCAGCAGATATATGTAGATAAGTATTAATAAATTAACTATATAATTAAAAGTTAAAACAAATAGTATAGTTTACTGACGGTTTCTAATTATGTCAAAACAATTCTATAATTAGCTTATATTAACGCTGTCGCCTTACCAGTGGGACCGCTGTCTTTATTACATACATATTACTATTTGCCGACACCTAAATCAACTCTATAATTAGTTCGTAGCAAAATATTTACAAATCTAGAAATAATGCGTTTTTACATTTTTTGTGCCCCAAATATAAGATATTTATTTAAAATTACGAATTCTGATAATAAATTAGATTCACACTTACACATATATTTCATGAATTGATCAATAAATAGTCGTCTTAAAATTAAAAAAATATTCGACAATATTGAAAGCAAATAATATTAAAATTCATATGAAAGTTAATCAATGCGATCTTATTGTAAAAATACTCCTAATCAAACGATCAGGCATATATTGTGATGTGGTTTTTAGCATGGAAAAAAATACTAGGAGAGATAAACGCCTAGTAGAACATAACTACGAAAAGTTTCTAAACTTGATACGACTAGCTGGCGATACAGGTAATTTTTAAACCTCATTTTGATGTTTTGTAATTAAAAACATATTTTTAACCCCACCAAAAATCTAAGTTTTGCTTGCGTAAGTCTCCAGGGTAAGCACTAAAGTTATTACTTTTAGATTTATTTTGTCACAAGTGAATCCGATATAAATAAATCGTAGCGCGGTTAGTCTTAGAGAGTCTTACACGACTAGAACTTACATGTATGTGTAAAGTCAATATTAGATGGTTCATGTCTGTTAACAATTTGAATTCATCAATTAAACCGATTTATCCAAATAATGATTCATGTATACCGCCGTGTCATTTTAGTTCTGCGCTTATCAACCAAAATGATTCAATTGGGTTGAACCGTCTAATATCAACATTACACTATATTAATACAATTAAAAAAATTAAAGTCAAAATTTAAAAGTGAAGTGAAATATTTTTGATTAATTTGATTAAAAATATGTTTCACATAATAAAGCTTCAAGAACCGTCTCCAGAACAATAGGTCACTAGCTATTTTTAGAATTCAGTGCGTTTTTCAGATGCGTTACTTGGAGATTCTCGCTCCGAATATTCTTCTTCCATGATACTACTACTATGCTAGATTAATTCAAATTCTATTGAGCAAATGAATAAAATTATGGCCCGTATTCTAGAACATTACTAATGCGCAAACCTGCGATAAAGTTCATCTATATATATAAATAAAATTGGACTGTCTGTTTGTAATATTGAAATAACCGATTCTTACTACATGCATATGAATGAATGAATATATATATATATATATACGGTACATACACCAAAATAACATTTTTTACAATTTTTGTCTGTCTGTTTGTTCCGACTAATCTCTGAAATGGCTGGGGCGTTTTTGACGGGACTTATTGGCAGGTAGCTGATGTAATAAGGAGTAACCTAGGCTACTTTTATTTTAGAAAAATCGCGGATTTCTTTTAACTTACTTTTTTTTAACTATTCCACGCGAACGAAGTCGCGGGCAGAAGCTAGTAATAAATAATAATCTATAAAAACTAAAAGCACTTTTGTTCATTTAAATTTTGTTAGAAAAACATGCGTTCATCGAATCAGAGTTTCTATTGACTATCCATTCTTTTACTTTATCTTTGGTAGAAGCTTGACGCGAATGGAATTTATGTCAAATTTTGAGGAGCCAACTAAATGGGCTATAGATTTGTCGTGAACAAATTTTCTTAAGGCAATATGCTGAGTGCAAACCTTGTTTGTTAAAAATGCGGCGTACAAACTCTCAAAATATGCTCTGTGTATAATAATCAATAAGGAATGTAATTACGTCGCTATATCAAATAAAGTTTTTCTTTCTTTCAATTTTGAATGCGCAGCGAGCGAACTCTATTTGGGTAGTGCCTTCATCAGCAATGAGGCAAATGAAGAATGGATAGAAGATATTACAGTTACGTCACAAGTTCAAATTGTCAACAAAGGTCCATTTACTGAGTGTTATTAGCTACAAAATGACAATATTGTTGCGTGACATAGACGTGCAAGTTTTATCATATTTATTTTTAGTGCAAATATTATTGATTGATTAAAATTGTAAATATAATGAACATGCATATCGTGTTATGAAAGTAGATGAATTAAAGAGTTCAATTCAAAGTCACAGCACGTAGACAGTTGAGATAATATGGATATTTTGAATTATAATCTAATATGCGGTTTGGGCATGAGTGTCATGAGAATACGGGCCTAAAAGGCGAGATGCAGCGATAGTTATTTTCTAATGAGTATATGTTTAGAAAATCTTATTTTAAATATTAGTCAACGTAGCTAAAATAAATAGTATCACTAGAAAAGCACAGAAACCTAAAAGGGCGTTGCTCATACGTATCACAGGTTAGATGTAGAGGCATGTGCTCATTTGAATCGCAGCTAAATTAGACCTCCTATAGAAGTAATAGTAAATAAACTATTTATGCTTATTATAAATGATCCCTTTAATATTTTTGATTTTGATTAACTAAATGAATTAATGCAACACATTCCTGTTTTCATTACAAACAGGCGACCGCGAATCTATATACATATACATCGCATTTATGAAATAATGGAGTTATTTTAAGTATATAGCCGCTCTTAGTAAACAACCGATGGCTGTATAATACACGGTTTATCATAACCAATGGGATATTGGGCAGCCTTCTGCAGCTAATATGGAAAGGCCATTAAGTTTGGAGCGAGGTATACTAGATATTTAAAATTAATTTGAACATTGATTATAGTTAGTATCATATCACCCTAATAAATACGATAAATCAAAACGAATGCAAAATCGCATGGCGTTTTCAAAAAACTGCGCTGGCAGAATCTGACATAAGTTATTTCAAATGAATACATGCCTTTACCGTTTACATAATACTAAAACGATAATGGTCGATAGGTTATGTTGACTACATAATATATTACACTATGTAATAAATAGCAGTACAATATCTTAAATCTACACTACACTTGAGGGAACATCGTACTAACGCACACTTAATACTCGTTGAAAGTAATTTCGGTTATAGCGACTTCAGTTTTGTAGATTGCGTACAATCAATCAAAATTTTATAGACTGTCTCACGACACTCGCAAACGGAGCGCTACAGTCGTGCCACAAAATGTTAGAAAGATAAAAAAGATTATTTTATAGTATTAGTAAATAGAATAATAATATAATGAACTGAAGAAATGAACATTAAAACTTGATAAAAACAACATAAATATGAAATAAATAAATCGGCAGACAAACACACAATATAGTATAACCCCAAATTAAGTAAGTTACGCTAGAGTTATAGGCATATACAATTATATACAACAGATTACTCTGAGGCCGATCCCAGACACCCAGACCATAGTAAACAACGGAGAAAATTCGTTTCCGAAATTTAAGATATCAGGAATCGAACCTGGAGCCTCTGTATTTGTCCTAACAACGTGACTGGGCTTATCTGTGTGATTAGCTCCATTTATTGCAGCGGGACTTATTTCTGAGACGCACTTTACAATGTTATTATACAAGAGAGGGCGTTCAAATATCATTATCAAAACTTTAAAATAACATCATAGAAATAATTTAATTCCTGTTTTAAGTTTAACTATAATTAATCGCCATTTGACTCATTATTTAAATGACGTTATAATTTGTATTGCTCATATCAAAATCTAGGTTGCTTCGGCGTTTTATAACTTAAAAAATAGTATCTCAGTTTTTTGACTGTTAACTAACATATTAAAGGCGCTCAAGATTTTTCTCAGAGTTTGTCAAGTTTCTCAAAAATATTCTATATGTTACATTATGTTTAACGCTTTTGCCATTTTGGAAACATCGCTTATTGAAAATTATTTTCTATCCTTAGCAAATGTATAATGTCTAGTATAATAGTATTCTCTCAGAATATCTAGTAGCTCATCAACAAATTAAATATGTGTTAGTAAGAAGTTACTCAAACGATTGGAATAATATTGGAATTAACACGAGTGCAATTTAATTATACACGCTTAGACTGTCCTTTTTTCTTTAGTCATTGGCAAGATATATCGTCTCAACTTCAAGTCCGTCACTAAAATATACCTATTAATAATGTAGTTATAAAGACTCATATTTTGGGACTTGTCAAATTTATAGGCCGACAAGTTTGTAAGTGACACTCATAGTCTGCGAATGACCGGGGACTGATAACAGTAGGGGAAAGTAATTCATATCCAACATTACTAATAGTATTTAATCAGATGTTCTACGAAAGTAAATTCCTACTAATATTTTCTTAAGATTCTGCGACTAGTGCACATAATAAAACTACGTTTTAACGGTTTTAAGCACGGCAATTTTATTTGATTTTTATCCCGACGTTTCTGACAGACAGAGATGTCAAGTGTCATTGAGTAATGAACGGCTACTGAAAAGTGGCGTAGACGTCGGAATAAAAATCGTTAAAAACAAAAATTATTTGTATTAAGTTACATACAAGACGATTTTTACTGGTGGATATTAAACTGCCCAAGTGTGGTCGACGCTAATATTGTTAAATGGTCTTGGACTGACTACTAGTGCGCGAGATCCCTACCAGCCTCACAACTCTTTCCACCCCAATGTCTCCCATTGCTCACAAACCATGTGAGTATCACGTACGAAATTGCCTCCGGTTAAAGATATCAAACAATATCATCAATTTCAGCATGTAAATTGACAATCTAATTTTAATATCTGCAGTTGCAATATAGAAAGGTAGATATGGTCCTGGAGATGATCGATGTCAATTAACAATTCTATGCAACTGATAACTACTATCTCTAATATATATGTCTAAAATGTATGAAATGGAGCTCATTGGAAGTTAGGCAATCGTTTAACAACTTGTTTTGACATTAACAATTACTTTGATGTATGTCAGAACCAGTTGAATTAAAAAAAGATTTATCAATTTCTTTTGGAATTTAGAGTAGTTTATAATGTAACTTATTTATGGTCTGCCTGTTTGTAACATATCTTAGAATACAGGTTTATAAGTATAGTACGAGCAAAACTTAAATGCGTCCCTGAAGTTTGTACCCGTCATTACGCAGTACACTCGGCCGCTATCGAGACTCGCATGCTATCTCTTTCACACAATACACTTTAAGGTGTAATAAAGTCACTTCACTTCACTGGACCTGCGCAAACTCACAAAACTAACTTCATTCGAAGCGCATTTATGTTTTGCGCGTACCATAATGTCGTACTTGTTAAATAAAGGCATTGATCATCTCAGGATTTCCTCGACACTGATTTTGTTAGTTATGATTACGTTTATATATAATTTTATATGTTACGTTTATTTCAAATGTCAAAGAAAACTAAAACGGACAGTGCGGACGGCTCACGCGTTACTATCGAACCCCTGGAAGTCACCGGGCCAGTTCTCCCTCCTGGCAACCCTGTCGGAGCCCGTGCACGCAAAGAAAGCGTCACCTTCAAACGGGTCCGACTCCCTCGTGAATATATTAACAGACTCAGACTTCTTTATATCCCTGTGGGAGAGTTGTGGTTTAGCCCTCAAGGGCGGTACGTCACCTTCGTCCTCTTCGGCGATCGAAGCGGTCCTGCCCTTCGGCGTGGACATGGTCGTGAAGTCGTCCTCGAACATCGACCGTGGGGAGATCGAATCGGAGTCGAATCGGAATCGGGTCGCGGGCGAGTCGCCGTCGCGTGCGCGCGCACTACTGCCCGATAGGGGGGAGGCAGTCGCGTCGTCTGGCTCGAATGCGAATCTGGAAAGAGAAATAAATACTTTTCATCTCGTTCTCTGATTAAGTGCACCTATTTACGTGGATTGGATGGCCTAATGGTAAAATCATTCAAATGAGGTATGACAATGTTTTGGATGAAAACATCGTGAGGAAATCTGCTCATCAAAATTGGTATGTGTGAAGTTAGTTACAGAAAAGAGTGGCGGATATCCCGCTTGTCCACCTGAAATCCGTACCTTGAAGCAGGATTCTAAGACATAAATTCATTTTCATTTTAAGTCATATATCACATTTTTCCTTTAGTTTTAAGTTTGACATTCCTTTATGAAAATTGATTCTTATAAGCTACACTGTGGGTTGGATTAATAAAGCATGTGTTTTTTTCTCAAAATTAGCCGATTCGATTCTTGACTAGGGTAATTGAATTTCAAAGATATAATAATACCGCTTTAATATCAAAATCGGCCTCGACATTTTATTGAGTACTTTTTGCTATCTACGATATACTAATACAGAAATACGAATATTTGTTGCTTAATCACAGCAACTGAACGAATCTGAATGAAATTCGGCATTGCTTTTTATCCTGGAAAAATGTACGGTTTTCGTGGGACAGCATAAAGGCGAGGAAAGCCGCGGGACAAACCTAGCATTTTTTAGTTTCGGATCTAAATCCGAAACTCTGTAGGTCTTTGTGTCTAACTGTAGAGACTCACTTTCAAAATTCACTCTGAAAAGTTCAGTATTTGACTATAAGACCCGATCGAGAATACAGTGTAATCTTATATATAGAATTCTCGTGTCACAGTGTTAGTTACCGTCGATTCTCATGAAATTTTGTGTGCATATTGGGTAGGTCTGAGAATCGGACAACATCTATTTTCCATCCCCCTCAATGTTAAGGGTAGTCCACCCCTAAATATTTTTTTAACATTTTTAGATATTTTTTAAATTTTACTTTTTTATGATACGGCAGTAAAAAATACATGCAACCCTAAATTTTCAACCCTTTACGATCAATCCCTATTTTTTAATAGCCATATTAGTATTTTTATAATTTTCTACTGGATGATTTAGATTTCAATTTGAAAGATTCTCATGAAATTTTGTGTGCATATTGGGTAGGTCTGAGAATCGGACAACATCTATTTTTCATCCCCCTTAATGTTAAGGGTAGTCCGCCCCTAAATATCTTTTTATTTTTATTCTTTTATGATACAGCATTAAAAAATACATACAACCCTAAATTTTCGACCCTCTACGATCAACCCCTATTTTTTACCGGACAGGACGACAGCTAGTAATTCATATAATCCCACCTGGACCCCTCCAGATTGGCGTAGGGCGTCCTCTTCTTGAGGGGGGCGGCGGTGGGCTCGTGGTAGTCGTTGTCGAAGGGCGAGGCGTGCTCCCTGTCCCGGGGCGAGAAGTCGTTCGAGAAGCGGTAGTCCCTCCTGGGGCGCGGCTCCTCGCGGCGGCGCCGCCTCGCCTCGCGCGCCTCCCGCTCGCGGTCCGCGTCGCGGCGCCCGCTGCCCGCCCGCCGGGCCGGCCAGCCCAGCGTCGTGCCGTACCTGATTAATTATTTAGGTTTACGGCCTGGCAACTAGGCCTTTGAGCCAGATCTTAGCTTACAATATAGTTTCTTCATTTTCTTAAGCCCATGTGTAGCACAGCTGAACTGTAGGTAATCGGCTAGTGCCATTCAACGGAGTTCTTGTGACAACTCAAAAGGCCACATTACTCACAAAACACATAATCACTACTCAAAAACTATCAATATCCTACAACTATTGTTTATTTTAGAGTAATTTTTAGACAGTTTTAGAAAATAAAACTGCACAGAACAAACATCTCCTTTCAGTTCCCGCCAAAAACTCGTACCTGTATACGACAATAGGATATCCACATACAAGCACATGGAATATGTGACGTAAGTCGACTCCACGCTCACTTGACGCGCAGGGTTACCAATAATCAAAAATACGAACCTCTGAAGCTTTAGTAAAAAGAAAAGAATTACTAAAAAATCCTATTATTCGTTATTTATAACCTATTTTTTAACATGATATTAGTGATTTTCATTTTTAGAATTTCGTAACTCGGCACGTCAAGATAACGTGAACGAGGAATACATGACATAGCGTCCGCCATCGATAGTAACCTTTGCTACGCAGCAAGTAGGGCAAAATGCTACGCAGTGAGAGAAAGTGGAGGACGGTCACCTCCTTCTACAAGGAAATCAAGCTGCTGAGAAGAGAAAAAAGCGGCCAAGAGGCTTAGGGAGGAGGACGGGCTAGCGGACCTGTGTCAGTTAAAGAAAAAAGGGTCGAAGGCGCCGTTACGGTCACCTCATCCACAATGACGTAATGTGATCAGGGGCCCAATTCTTCTATTACTGCCTCGTCAAAATCTCCAGACACTGTCGTCTCGTGTTTAAAGTTTTGATAGCTTTTAAATATTCATTTCGGCTATTGCCATTTCGGCTAGTGATAAAACAATTTTTTTTCTTCTACTATTCCGCCCCAACGATATCGATATGAAATTGTGAATTTAGTAGAATAAGAATTTTTGACATTGTCGCAATGGAATTGAACGTTGAATATTTTCGCAACGCCAAGATATATAATTGGGTCCCAGGCTGAAATCGCGAGTCCTCCCTGGCGAGCTACACCTAAGGATATGGGATGCTCTGTTCGTAGGGTTACCCTATCATGTCAGTTTACGTCGAGGCGTCTTGGCGAATGTCTATGAGATACCCTATGGTGCCTCACAGAGACGCGGAGGGACGTTAGTAGATTTAACGGGTAGTCTGGTGGCCAGCATCTGATAACTCCTTCTTGATGGAAGATGTATGCAGAGTCAGCCCCGGAAAGCCCTACATACATACCTAGAATCACCCCTGACGCTAGGGGATATGTAAATGCATTCCACTAGCGATATATATATATATTTTTGTAACCGATCCTTTCGATCGGCTACATAAAAAAATAAAAAAACTTCGTTTAAAAAAACCGACTTCAAAAACTAAAAAGTATAAAATAACTTATTTCTAAAGCTATTGTTATTAATATATATTATCTAAAACATCTTACAGTCGGTGCTTAGTAATTTTCAAAATATAGTAATTTTTATGTTTTACTTTGCACCGACTTCAAGATGTTTTAGATAATATATATTAATAATAATAGCTTTATAAATAAGTTATTTTATACATTTTGGTTTTTGAAGTCGGTTTTTTTAAACGAAGTTTTTATTTTTTATTTGTTACTTTTTAGTGTCTAGCTATGTATGGGTGGACCTACGAATGGTGCCGCGCTTCTTAAAACATATAGGTCCTAAGAAACGGGAACAAAAAAATGTTCGTAAAATAAAAACTACTGGGCCAAACTATGTCAAATTTTTAGAGGACTACATGGCAGCTATTCCGCGTTGAACAAAAAAAGAATCACGTTAATCGGATCATAAATCATGGAGTAATCGGTTAACATACATAAAAAAAGCAACAAAAAAAATCCCGACGAATTGAGAATATCCTCCTTTTTTCGAAGTCGGTTAAAAATACACCATGTTTTTTTAATTTTGGTTAGTTCGACTCCCAGATAAAGCGAGTAACTTTTTAAAAATCTTTAAATGCAGTATTTTTTTCTTAAATTTAAATGACATCAGAAAAATTGGTATTGTTCTTTGTTACAACCCTGAGCGAACTGAAACTCACCTTCTTTCACTTGGGTCTTCGCTTTGCCTCATCTCAGCTCTTCGTCTAGTTTCACGCCACCCTAATGACCCGTAATTTCTTTCTAGAATATAAATAAAAAACATGCTCAATGAAAGCTCGTGAAACAATATTACCATATTATATTTAAAATTATCTTTTAAAAACTATATAACCACGTAGATATAATTAAACAATTAAAAAAAAAACTATAAATTTTAATAAAATTTCCAACCATATTTTTTTAAATAGGACCACAAAGAACAAACAGACACATTATTAGAATATAATCACAAGCTATCGAGCATTTACCGACATTTGGACCTAAGTATATATTTGGTTGCAAAATTGTAGGACGCCGAACTTCAGAAAAATGCAATACACGATTTCAACACGTTATTTCACTTTCTACATCTAAACACAATTTCAATCAACAACTTTATACTTCACTTTAACCTTTACTAGTCCACGAATCACGGTCGAATAATCGATTCCATTTCTTTTATTGGACTTGACTTTATGTTGTTGGTCCGAAGACCTTACAACTTTACCGAGGGAACTTCGTCGGGGGCTTTACCTCAGCTGGACCTTTGCTATGAGGAAGGATGAATCTAATTATGTTAGCCAAAGGGCAACAACAATGGACTAACTGAAATAACGGACGACGGGTGATTTATATAAAAGCTCTTCTTCTTCTTTTAAAGTTCGCTTTTAAAAGTATTTATTCAATTTTAAAAGCGAACACCAAGCACATAAAAAAATATGTCCTAAGAGTGGAACAACTCTGGTAAGTAGTAGCGTGTTGTGTATGGCTAGGCTTATAGTCACCTACCAAAATGTATAATTGATATTCGAAACACCAATAATTTTAAGTATAGATTAAAGCCATTTCTAATTGACAAATCGTATTATAGTGTTAGTGGTAATGCTAGACTTTGATTTGCTGAGGTAGTATACAATTTATTATCATATACACTAGTGGATAAATTTTAAAGAATGACTAAATTTAAAGATTATGGTTATTATTATTATGAATGATTTGTTTTTTAAATATTAAAATAATATTATTAATGACAGAATCGATGAGAATTGTAAATTCTAATATGTACAACATTTTGCACGCCCTAGAGGCATAAACATGAGAAACGATGAAATAATCCTACCATCTTTTTTTATGTACCTCGATGTAGCTCGAGGGGAAGGATCCTGGCGGCCTGCGGTGGCCTACACTATCTTAAATTCCACTTTCCACACAATTCCACAATTCCAAAAGCACTAGCCGTTTTTCCAACACCCACCGACTTCTATAAAGGGTCGGTATCTTAAATCGTGACATTTAAACAGCGATTGTTCGTGGGGTTGAGAGTTCCATAAGAATAAAACTACTTATTTTAGTCATGCTACATCAAAAATCGCTCTCGGATTATCAGATTGATAGTAATAAAAAGTTTTATTAGTATATAACATAAACAGACATTCTTTTTACTGCTAGTTTACAATATACAGGTTGATAGGATCTTATTAATAAGATTGAAAAGGAAAGTAGTATTTGTATTTAGACCTAATAATTTAGTTATGTTTAGTTTTCCCGTCAGAAGTTTCACAGTATTGATATATTAAGTAATTTATTTATTTTAGAGTAGTGTAACACACCATCTCCTATGTTCATTTTTCTAGATTTTAAGTATCCAGTTTTGGTTAAGATTTATTGTATACATTGCCTTCAAATTGTGGATATACTGTCGGATACTTTTAATAAATAAATAAATAAATAGCCCAAGTAATGGAAAATGGTCATCGTTGTCTTGAGATGTGATTGATTGATGATCAATGATTACATTTGAGACACTAGAGGCGTTGCAATGTGCTTCGGCTTCGAAGAAAAATACTAGGAACTAGTACTGGTCAGTACTAATACTTGTCATGGCGACAATTATAAATAATGAAGGTTTTTGAGTGAAAATGATTTAAAAAATGAAAAGAGTCTATTGATTTTCCGGGGATACGTACCGTTTCTCCTCCACCGCTGGTCCGGCCAGCGGTCCCTCGGCGACGATCCACCCGACACGCAACCGTCACTATAGCTGTCAAGTAAATATGTGATTAATTCTAGCATTAAGGCTTTATCAATCCAATGTTAAAGACAAATAAAGCTTGTTTTATAGAATGTTAGATATGTAAGGTGGACAATTGGATTTTTTTTGTACTTTTTGATAAATTAAATATTATGCCAAAAGGGCCCTTTTTTACTCCGTAAGATTTGACAGATTTTAAGTTCAATTTTTCATTCACATCCCTCACCCCTCTACATATCAAAAAATTTCATGCAAATAATTTGTAGTCACAAAACAATACTTGTCTAATATTATTATTATATAGTTTTTATATTGTGTGTAAAAACCGAATTAAGTTTTTACTGCCGAAGGTTTACACGGGCAAGTTTAGCGAAGGCGCAGCTTAAGTATGGGTAAGCCAATACAACTAAAATATTGACCTCAGAAAAAAGTGTACGAAAGCATTCCCTTAAAATATTATGCTCTAAAAGAAAACATTGTTCTTAGCAAACTTCTCGTCCATCCAAAGGTTGTCTGGAAGTAACCACTAGACTGCCTACTGTATTGTAAAAAAATGTTTCTGTTAAATAAATCTATTAACACATAATAATCATTCATTCACATTCAGGTTTTTTCAGATATTGCTTCCAAAAAACTTACTCCTCATCTTCGTCGTAAGAGTGCCTCTGCTTCCTATGCCTATCCCTGTCCTTCTCCCTGTAATCCTTGGGCGGCCTCTCCCGGCTTCGCGAGTCCCTGTAATCTCTATCCCTGTACGGCCTATCCCTATCCCAAGAGTCATTCTCTCGTTCTCTACTCCTGCAAAATTAAACATCAACCTTATTTGGCCTGAAAATAATTCGATTTACATGAGATTCAACATAATATTTTAGTTCGTAGATTAAGACAGGATACTCTTATCCCAAAAAGCAAGTTGCTTTCCGTGAATACGGATTAAGGATTACACAAACGATGCAAAAATTATCATGACGAGATTTGGTAAGGATAATGTATTCTCGATAACAAAGATAAGATGAACATAGGATATTTTTTATTTCAATAATAAATATCGACATATATGTTGATAATATTGACACAGTACGAATACGTAGATGTGTGTAGATTTATTTTTTAATATAGCTTAAGTATGTGTATATATTGACCCTTTTCCCTGCACCACCTACATTGCCAGATTAGCTATGAACTTGAACGCAGTCTATTACCTTTCCTGCATTCGAGGTTCTTTTGTCTACTTCGTGTTTAAAATTTGCAATGAAAAAAAACATCCTATTGTTATCGTACTTGTTTTATGGCCGTCATTAGTGTCGAAATAATCCTTGTTGTTATTACATTGCGTCGAAACTTGCCAGTTGTACGGATTAACTTAGTGAACGCGGCCCTTTGTCGGTATTATACAATTTAGTATAAAAGAATGCCCGAAACACAATCAAGGCAAGGCCTGTGTACATTTTAGTGACGGACTTTGCGCATGTTATTGAATTGTACATTACATTGGGATTTATTGCGTCTAATTGTATTTTTACCTATGTTATACGTGTTGGTATAGTTTTAATAAATCCTATAGTAATTCTAACTCGTAACAGTATTATAAATATGGTTTTTTATAGTTGTTTATTCTGGTGTACAATTAAGTGTTATCTATCTATGGATATATGCGATTTCAATAATATATGAAAAGCCTTGATTAAAATAATAAAATTTCTTACCTGCGATCCCTCCTATCCTTGCTATCCCTGTGGTCCCTGAGATCCCTCTCCTTGCTTACGTCTCGCCTATCTCTGCCGCTACCTGAATCCCTTCTATCCCTTATCGAATCCCTGCTCAAATCTCTATCCCGCAAGTCTCTTTTGTCCCTTAACTTCTCTTTCTCTCTTCCACTGCCCGAGTCTAAACACTCTCTAGATCCAGATGAATTATGCCTGTAAAATATAATGCTCTGATATATATTTTACATATTAAGTGGTGGTTGCAATAAAGAAACACTCTTAGTAAATTCTCCTTACTCTTCTTCGCCATAAAAAATTCACATTCCATAATGTAAAGTTAATTTTGTATTTGGAATGCGTAAAAATATTAGAAAGAGATATTTTATTTAGGACAAATACAACATAGGGTATAATCAAACAGTAAAATAATAACAGAAACAGAATTAGTCCTAAAATTGGACCCAATCTCAGCATATGCTGACCAATTAAGACCAGCACTGTTCTTCCGCCTGGGAACAGCAAGTAAAGTCACGAAGGACAATACAACACCCATAATTTCTTAAGTTTGACTATAAAAAATTCCAACACCTTGAAGCCGCATAGCGGTAGCTTCATCTGAATGCGATTGTTTTGTGTCGTTCCATAGTAAGCTGAATTGTACATTGAATCATACTTTACAACTACCATTTGGAATTACCGTAATATGTAATACAAGTTAATAATAAAATGCTGAAATCCTAGTGTGGTTTTGTTAACTGGTAGTTACGAAAGATGTCGTATTGGAGATTGATGACGAGCCAAAGTCTCCTTTGTTACTTGCCTTGTCTTGAACATCGGGTTGAGTACACATAAGAAGTACATATTAAATTCCGATCAGTATCTACTCTAGTTATTCGATTATGAATATGGTCATAAAGTTTATTTGTTTATTAAATTAATTTTATAGTTGAGTTTATACTTTTATTTTGCTGTTCAAAAAATAATATAGATTATGTACGTAAAATTTACATGAATGCTTAATTTTACCTGGATTCTCTGTCGCGATGATGCGAAGGCGGTCTTTGTAACCTTGGGGGCGGTAGGTCTTCGTCCCAGGGCGACACGTCGCGGGACGAGGACGATGTTTGTACTGGACAAGGAAAGTTAAAAACATCAAACCTTTGCCACATTCTAAGATCCTACAAAGTGAAATATTTGAGGGAAAATTCAAGTGTCAAATATACACATTATATAGATAGTTCAATCCACGAAGACGCGCTCCACCACATTCTGTAAAGGGAAGGCGCGGGGTGAGGGGCTTTAAGCCCGGACAGCAGTCTCGAGCCAACTGCCGTTCGGTGTACACGACTATATCTGAATTATATTGCTCTCTCTCCGACTTGAATTTATTTATTTCTTTAAGCACAAAACAGATTACAATCATTAAAAATAAATATTTTTTACAATGTAATATACAATTGCATGTTGCTCTACTTACATTATATTTAAAATGTCTAAAAAAACGCAGCGGACTGTACTGAAAAGCCAGGTATGAATAATATTTTATCTCACAGTATTAGAATAAAAAACTACCTTTCTTATACACGAATCAAATTTTTATTCAGGCAAGAGATATAAATCAAAAGTATATGAATTTATGAAAAAAGAAGCGAATAATAACAAAGCAGAAAGAATAACCGATGCACGTTGGCGAACAGCGCAGGCTGTTGGTGATTCTGAAAGCACAGTGAATAGAATTTTAAGAGAAAAAAAGGCTCAAGGGGAGGTTGCAGCTTCTTTGGATGAGGAAAATGTTGAATGTGTTGCAAATGAGGCAACTACGTCACACTCAAACTTGGCGAAAACAAGTACGGTAGTTTTTACGTCACCTATGAAAAAAAGAAAGATACAACCAAGAAAAATAAATTTAGATGATTTTGATATAGGAGTAGTCAGAAAAAGCATAGAAGACTTTCATAGAGAGCACCGTCAGTTTCCAACGTTATTGCGATTACAAAGTATTTTAAAAGATCGTATACAATTCAATGGATGTAAAACAACCTTAAGAACTTTGTTAATTAAACTAGGATATAAATGGTGCAAAACTGAGAATAACAGAAAGACGCTAACAGAAAGACATGAAATTCAATTATTACGACTAAAATACCTAAAACAGGTGAAATCTTTCCGCAATGAAGGTAAGCCTATTGTTTATACTGATGAATCATATGTACATTCCCACCATGTGCAAAATAAATCATGGTCTAGAAAAGATTCAAATATGGGAATAAAACGAAAACTGTCTAAAGGAGTGCGTATAATTATGATACACGCTGGAAGTGTTGCAGGATTTATACCAAATGCGTTGCTAACGTACAGGGCAGAGATTAAAACAGGCGACTACCACGATAACATGAATACAGAGAATTATTTAAAATGGTTATAAGAAAAATTGATACCTAACCTTCCGAAGGATGCTGTGGTAGTTTTGGATAACGCAGCCTATCACAACTCTACTTCGGAAAAAATACCGACGTCTAATTCTAACAAATCTGAAATGCAAAGTTAGCTCACCGCAAAAAATATCACATTTGAACCGACATTTAAAAAAGTAGAATTATACGATTTAATATTAAAAGATAAAGAAAAATTTCGCAAGTATAAAGTCGATGATTTATTAAAAGAACATAATTTAACAGTATTACGTCTCCCACCATATCACCCAGAACTTAATCCAATAGAAAATATTTGGGGCATAGCAAAAAAATTACGTTGCTAGCTGCAATGTCGATCAAAATTATACCACACTAATGCCTATTTTAAATGAAGCTTTTCAACAAATAACGAATGATGTTTGGACAAATACATGTCAGCATGTAGAAGATATAGAAAACGAATATCTAAAATACTTTGATTTAGACTTTAATTTTGTTATAAATATCGGTGATACTTCGGACTCTGAAATAAGTGAAGATACTGAATAATCTTGAATAAATATCTACTTTTATTTTTGAAGAGATCGAATTTTATTTATAATTACTTCCTTTTTAAATATTTGTGAGTGTAGGACTTTTGAAAAAAATGGAAACAAAAAGGATTGGGCTATTAAGACGAACTACTAATGGATCGAACTAAAAACTTTACACTAACTTTTTTTTGTTTATACATATACAATTTTAAATAATTCAATTGTAATGTTTTAATTAATGTGTATACACATTAATTTGTTTCTTACTACTTTTACTGTTTAGTATTATTTTCCTTGTCCTAAATAAATACTTTTGTTTCTTTCTAAAATATTTAAGTAGAGCATCTTTCCAGATGATCGGCGTGACAGCTGATTTATGTGCTAATTTTATTTTTGTGTGCGTGAGAATACGTCGCTAATAAGTGCATAATGATAGAACAAACACATTGATAATTGCTTCGCACACTTGCGCTATCAGTGATACGGGAAAAAAGTGGGGCGCGTCTTCGTGGATTGAACTATCTATACACTTGAATTAGATTTTACGCAATCATTTCACACATTTGAAAATAATTTTTATTTTGGTCAAATAGTACCTAAAATACCCGGCGCTTCATCCAAATTCAAAGATTTAATTCAAAATAATTTCCATTTTTTGAAGGTCATACATATAGGTTAAAATTTAATTTTACTTCCTAGTCTATGTACACCGCTTCGCAACTTGTTATTGCTGTTAAGGAGAAGAAGCGGCAAGAAACTCCCCAGCAACACATCTAGCTAAAAATTGTTTTTCTTTATATTTCTTATTCTATTTATATTTAAGTTCTTTTTTTAAGTTTTATACAGAATTATGTTATAGAATGACTTTTGAACAATTAATGGAGTAGTAGCAAACAGTGCATATTCAATAAGACAGAGCGCAATAAAACGATAGAAAATATTATTATAGTTATTAATTATTATAGTAATTTATTTGAGTACAACAAAAGCAAAGGTAATGTAGTATTTTAGCTTTGTATCGATTGCATGGTTGTTGTTATAAGCCGCAGTTCAATAAAAGTTCTTTAGAGTGAACAAACAGGTTACAAACCTTGTTATAGGTTTGTAACCAGTGTATGGTATTAAATAATGTAAGATTAAAAATATAGTACGCGCAAAATAATGCGTTTTGTGTAAAGTTATCTCGGTGAATTTGGGTTGGTCCAGTTGAGTGTAATGTTATTACACTTGATTCTGTGTGGTGTGAGGGAGATGATCTTCGGGTCCACTAAGCGAGCAAGTGGAAACGGCAACAATCCATCTCGTCAAGTTATAATTTAGTTACACTCACGATTTGTATGAATTTCAAGTATGCATTTAAGTTTTGCTCGTATTATTAAAATATTTATTGACATGAAAATTACAATCTACAAGTTAAACGCACACTTTATTTGTAAAAAATAATAATACAAAAGTGATAGAAAATACAGAATCATTTAATATAAATATGTTCACATTATGCAAAATTTAATTCGTATGTTATACCCAAACATTGTTACTTTTTGTTAGGGACTATAATAACGTTGAACTATGTCAAATATAAAGTTTGAACCTACTGTGACATGGGCAAAACCAATGCTGATGCGTTGGAGCCATTAACATAAAAATAATGTTTTTATCATCTTGTAAACCTCGCATTACGGTTACGAACAAGTCAATCTTAACGGGGAAAATATAACTAAAACGCATAACACTTCCTTTTGCCTTCGCGTAATAGGATATAAATAGGATTTTCTTACCGATATTCCTAGTGTTTGTCGTAGGGCTGTGGTGCCTGGGCCTCCGGTGGCGCGGGCGGGGCTCCGAGTCGCGCGAGTCCGAGGAGCAGTTGGAGCCCCCCGCGCCGCCCAGCACCGCCCACCGGCCCGCGGACCCCACCACGCCGCCACCGACGCCCACACCCACGCCCACGCCTACACCGCGCCCGCACTTCTCTACACAATTCATACACACATAAATCCAAACAGAGTTTTTGTTTATCCACTTGTTACACAACTAAAAGGAATTGCTATGCAACGAAGTATTTGGCGAGAAGAATTTGCACAGCAGATGTTGTGCTGTGTAATATTATTATCTAAAGATTTACAAAATTACTCTAAAATGAACAATCATTGTAGGATATTGATATTTGTGAATTGGATAGTTAAGTGTGGCCTTTCGAGTTGTCAAAGAACTCCTTTGGATGGCGACAGTTGATAACCTACAATTCTGCTGAGCTATATGTAGACTTGAGAAAATGAACAAACTATATAATAAATAATATAAGATCTGACTTAAAGGCCCAGCTGCCAAGCCATAAACTTAAATAAAAGAAACTATGCAAGGCGTGACCTAGATAAATGCTAAAGTTTTACCCAACATTTGTTTGCGAAAAAAAGTGCAGATCGATTTCCGACATGTAAATAATCTATATTGAACTTTATTCGCAAGGGGAATGCAAACGGGAAGGGGAATGGGAACTATGGATTCTTAGGCCTGTTACACGACGATGCTTACACGATTCGTATACTGTCACGTGCTACTAAAATTGGTCTACTGTGCAGGGACATTGGGAGGAAATATAATATTATTTGTGTAAAATGTGCCGAAATTTGTGATTTCCTCAGCTGTAAGAATAGTAGTTATTGCGTAAGTCATGTACAAAAATGACAAATTTGTCACTGTATCAATGCATTCTGCCTATATCAAGGCGAGCAAAAGTAAATGACGCATTATGGATTTATTAATTATGCAATGATGGAACCGCAATTTAACTTTAAGAAATGAATATTAATTAAATAAATATAATCATTTACCTTTAGTATCCGGCGACGATCCACTAACGACATCACTAATCGACCCTGTCGACAGTCTCTCCGGCGGCGGCTGCAATTCCCTAACCGGTTCCATCACCTCTTTCTTCTCTCCAACTTTCTTATCTTCCCTCTCTTTCCCCATCGGACTCTTTCTAAATGCGTCTTCGACGTGTGTGAAAGAGAGGGAACTGTTATCGATACAATCAAAGAAATCAGAGTTATCGAATCCATCCGACTTTTCGTCTGATTTTTTACGCTCTTTCGGTACTTCAGGTGGTATTGACTCGAATTCATCTTGCGGCTCAGTTATTGTTATTTCGCGTAGAGCTGCATATCTGAAATTATTGGTCATAGATTAGATAAATATAAAATGTTCATTTAGTACGAAGCTGTAATAAATAGATAACTGTAGACATCTGGATATGTTTCAATGAATTTCAAAGGTTTTACTAATTCCCTGTAAAAGTCCTTTTGCCATCGAACGCCGACATTGATAGGTCACATACAACTAAATCTACTAATGATTCTGCAACATTATAAAATCGTACTTACATTTATAAAAATACATACAAAAACGAGATGCCTCAAAAAAAATCAATAGGATTTTGCTGATTATTATTCAATTATAACTACTTCGATTTTAGCTAGATTCTGGTAGTTACAATGAGAAAAAGGATAATCAATATCATTACTGTTTATTTTTCTTCTCTAATAAAGGGGTAATGACTTTATTACAAAACTTAACCTTTTATTCTTTTTAGTCTCACTCATATCCCCCCCCCCATCTTATGCTCTCTAATAATTATTATTAATAGGAAATGTAAAAGGGAAGGGAAGTACGAGGTTGTAAGAGTGAGACTAAAAAATAAAAGGTTGAATTTTGTAAATAGATTGCTTTATTTACTAAAACAAACCTACAAATATTTCATACATATATATGGATTAGGTTACCTGTCATTAGTATCTTCATGTTTCGATTCAACATTTCCATTGTCTCGAGGTGAGACACTTCTCCTAGACTTTTCGATCTGCAAATTCTTCATAACAGATTTTATATCCTCAATTTTTGCATCGATCTGAGACGGTTTCGGACTTACGGAATTTCTGAACATATTGAACGAATCCAAAGTCAATTCATCGAGTGATTTTATAGGAGAGCGAGATAATTCTATATCAGTATCTCGTTCTTTGTCCACTCGCATCATGTCAATGGCTGTTAGTTCTTCTTTTTCGTCCGAATCTTGTTTTGGTTCAGTTTCCGTGTTTTCTATAGGATTTAGTATCGATTTTGATTTGAGTTCCTTAAAAATATGAGTATGTATCAGTCATGCTTATTAGAACTCAATTTAAGATCGACAAAAGTTTAAAAAAATATGTTTTAAATAATCAGACGTTGATTAAAGCTTCAGCTGATTTTTTTAAAATAATAACGGACTTGTGACGCCAAATGTGTTTGAAGCGCGTGAATTTTTTTTACTGGGTTCCTATCTCTTAATATTTTTCATAGTGTAGATAAAAGTTGCATGCATGTATTATCTTGAAAAAAATATTAACAACTATGTTTTTACTGATAGCCAAATAACAGTTAACAAATCAACTAACGCTGTAATAGCGATAATGTGAATTGGATTTAAACTGGTTGAATAAGTTTAAAATTATGTGTTTAAAGTTATATACGAAACGGGTCACTTATTTAATTATATGCAAAAATTAAAGTAATTACTTTGCATCAAAACCACTAAAATGACCATTTCAGAAAATTATAAACACAATATCAACGTTCTTATTTAAAAAAAAGTGCGTCTCGGGACGCCCGACAGGAGTGGTAACTTAGCCTGTCTACCGTTGCCGTATGCGTAGAGAAAGGAAGCCAGACAGACTGGCGCCATAACGCGTTATGTAACGAAGCGGTTTACCCTCGCATAAGAAGTTATCACTTCAAAATAGGGATTACCTGCTCTTGAATCTCCCTGAACGCAGCGTATCGATCATAAGTTGGGTTTGCTTTTTTGTCGAAGTCATCGAAATTGGCGACAAAAGTGTCATTTGTCTCGGATAAAGTGAAATTATCTTCGAACTGCGGTTTGAACTCTGCGGGGGGTATTGTGGGGAGAGGGGGAGCGGAGGGGAGAGGGGGAGCGGAGGGGAGAGGAGGAGCGGAGGGCACAGTAGTAGGGGGAGGAGCTAGAAGAGTGGTAGGCGTGACCTTATCTATGGTACCGATTGTATGTAACATTGTAACCGGATTGTCTTTCTCTGCACGCATAGATGTGTCTATGTGGATGTGCTGTAAAAATAGTAAATAATATACTTATGATCTTATTCAAGAAATCTTAGGAAGGTCCGGGTTAAAAAGGCCTATGTTCATCTATGGTATCTATGGTTAATAGACGTGCAAGTAAGTACGTGTCTTATGGCTGGACAATCGTCTTCGCTTCTGCAAGTTCGCGTATTGAAGTGGAACACGGGCGAAAATTTCTTTGAGCTATGCTATGCGCATTTGATCGCACGTCTATTAAGTATTTCACCAAATTTAGAACAAACTGATTAATTTTTTATATTTATGTAAAAAATGTTTGTATTTACTTGCAAGAAGAAGAAGAAACGAACTTTATTTTACATGGTTACATTATTTTCAGTGCAATGGTTTAAAAAAACATTACAACAAAATGTGAAAGAAAATGACTTACCGCTCTCTCAGTATCGGCCGCAAGGTACGATCTCAAATATTCCGTCAGTTGCGGCAAAGTCATTGAAGATAATGTTGTCGCTGGTACATGTAACCTATATATTTATGTTAATTAATAGCAATAAAAAAAATCGAGTCATAACATTAATTAAATTTGAGTTTATTCATTATCAAACTACCCTACCACGGGTTTTTTTTAGTATCCCACTTTTGACGCGCAGTTTGTTAGTGTATTCATACGTTTTTTGCAGAGCATTTCCTTTTATTGTGTCTAGTTTTTTATCTGTTACTAGTATGTCTTATCTATGATTGAACATTCTACTTTATTACATATTAATCTACTACAGAAAATATTTCTTTATTCTTAATAGTTTATTTTACTATTATATTACTACTTTCTACCTAACCTATTGCCGTCTTGCTGTGTTATCGATCTATCTTCAATAATTATCTCACCTGTCAGCCAGCTCTTCCATGGTACAGGTGAGCAACTGACTGAGGGTTATGTCGAATCTCCTCGCGGTGGGCAAAGGGGGAGGGGCAGGAGTCAAGTATTCGTCTTCACTGCTATTAGTTGCCACTGACGATAGATGGGGTTTCGTACTGCGATCAGCCTGTTAAATTTATTTCTGTTAGATGAGGATCGATGTTTGTTACTACAAAAACATATTTTAATGAAACCATGGTAATATAGCTTGTTGTCAATGAGTACTATTAAAGTTTTATTACCCTGGGAGCGTACTTAATTTGAACGATTTAAATTTTAAATAATTTAAATTAGATTAGGCATTCCCATAGAGTAAATAATAACCTTAAATAAAATTAAAATTTAATAATTAATTAAAATGGACAAATTGGCGGTAGACTAAATAAAACTTTAACAATACTCGTTGACACTTGACATCTTTGTCATCCGTGATCACCGCCACTAAAAAGTCGAAATGTCGGATTAACAAAAAAAAATAAATTACCGCGCTTTAAACCGTTAAAACATAGTTTTAGTAAATAATTATCACGACTTTCATTGGAACCTTACAACTGTGTGATAATATTATCGCTCAAGCTAAGCTGATGTGATACATACTAGTGGTTCCTTCTTCCTGGCGGGCCTGGGCAGTGGGGGTCCAGGGTCCGAGGGTTCTTCGTGGTCGTGCGGCGGCCGCGGGGGCGGCCTCACTACTATGATGTCGCCGATCTTCTTGGGGGGCAAGGGCGGAGGGGGCGAAGCGTTTTCCGCGTTCATCTTCGAACTGGGCTGTGGCCGCTGTCGTATAGTACTTGTATCTGTGCCCTAATAAATAAAACAAAATCGTACTACATATTTGGTGGACCAAAATTACTTTCACTAACAAAAATATTTCACCTTATCCCAATCACATCGTCCTCTGTCACACCACAAATTATAATGTCATCCTTCACACAATCCAAGCATCTCTTTTTGAAGTGAAACTTCTATATAGACCGGTCTTACGCCACTTGTCCGTTGCAATTTGTTTTTTCCACTCATCCGTTTTTGGTTTGCCCTTTACATTTGTATCTGTCAATCTTTCAATCTAACATTATTTTTGTCAAGCGACTTTTCTCCTACCTCATTACACGTCCATACGACCTTTTCAGTCACGGGTGCAACTTTCAAAGATCTCCTTATGTACTCATTTCCCACCTTATCCATTCTTGTAACAACACACATCCAACTTAACATTTTCATCTCAGCTCAGTGTAGAAAAATACACAAAATATATATAATTGGAGAAGATTCCAGTTACACCCACAACAAGCAAGTAATGTTATTTCCTTAACTGGACTCCGTGGAGTTATTTACCTTCACTGTCATACCACACGAGCTAGCGCTCGAGCCACTAAATGACTAAGGTTATAAATGTAGTAAGTCGTAATCTTACAAGAACTATAAGAACCACCATGACATGTGTTGTTTTTAATTGGTATAGTTAATTAAGAATTTGATGTAGTATAAGAAATTTCTCTATGTGACTTCGCTCACAATGTGCCGAAGCTATCACATTTTTCGAGATATTAAGTACCTGTCCTATATTCATCCCTGATGTCTGAACTACGCAAGTTATCGAATTTAAAATCACAACGCAGATAAAACAGATGAAACTTCTTTCGTATTTATTATTAATACAGAGCATGAATTAATTTAAGTGAAAATAAATATGTATAAGTTACCTGTCTCTGTAGTCGCGGTGATTTCGGTGCGGGCTCCGGCGGTAGACTAACTTGCAGCGGCCCGTTAAAAACATTTTTAGGAGCATCCACCGCGGGCTCCACTTTATCTTGAACCACCTTTTCAGGCGCCTTAGTCTTCTCTTCAGTTTTAAGCATACTGGTTTTCGGGAACTCCTGCATACTCGTGAATGGATCATCTTTGAAAGATTCGGAAAACGGGTCCGTGTTATCGAATGGATCCGTCTCCGCGAAGGGGTCTGAAGAAAAGAAACTTCCCGCGAACACCGTGTTCTGCGGTTTCGCGATAGTGACCGAACCACCCGAGTGGCGGGATAGAGACGTCATAGTGGTAGCCGAGCCATAGTCTGGCTTAGCCTCTGTATTTGGAGGCAATATTTCGGAGATGAGCGGTTGTGTTGTAGGCACGAGATCTTTGAGCACTTTCTTGGGGGATTTTTGAGTTCCTGAAAGAACAGTTTTTTGTCAACGTATGGCTTGCTCCGGCCGGTGCCTAGCGGGTCTAGTTCGGTGAATACGTCGTAACTGAGCGAGGGGGCCTGCGCCCGCGCCGAGCCCGCCGCCGGCTGGCCCACCTGCAACACGGGCACGCACCGTCAGACTAAACGCGTATGTATTCAGCTCACGTGACTGAGGCACGACACTCGTTGCGAGATTGACACTCTTATCTGTCAATGTCAATGATTGATGGATGAAGAATTGTGAACTGCGAATGACCAGTAGTTCCATTGCTCATGAAATGGATTTAAATGGGAAGGCTTAGAAATATTCTCAGAACATGTCCTTTCTATCACCATCAGTAGTATCATGGTGTGATGAAAAGCTATTGATGTCAGTTTTAGGTGAAAATAAGGGTTTCTATTTAGACAATGGATTAGCCGTTTCGTGTTTATTTGTTGGTATAAATTCAGAATGATCTACAGTTTGATTAAAGCAACGAAAAGTGTTTCATTTCAAATAGACATTAGGACTTTTAAGACGTATATCATGCTACTATACAAAAGCGTGCAAACATAAAATATCGCAGATAATGTGCGTTTTATGTATCGTGCTGGGATATCGCGGCGCATGCTCTATATAAGGGTGTCACGTATACATATTTATTTAGTCTTACGGCGGCCGTGTTACGCATGTTGCCATAGTACGAAGAGGAAGCCAGACAGACACAGACAGGGGGCGACTACTACAAGTCATAGTGTTATTGCGATATAATTTAGGGAGTTTTCAAATTATAGTCCACGATACGACCTCAATCAAAATCAAATTAACTGCAGAACGCTTCAATTTTATATGAGAAAACATATATCTCACACAAAATATTGCGAAGATTATGGAGCGAAACAATCGCATTGCGAATAAATTTTGATGCAGACTTCACCTACCATTGAAATTTCATATATTTATAAACATCAGTTTTAGTAGTGTATTTAAAATAATTATATATTTAAAATTTCATTGCATGCGCATAATTTTAATTAGTTTAACGGTTTGTATTAGACAATGTAGTAAATAATTCTTTAAAAATAATTTATTCCAATGCTAGCAAATTCACAATAATACCTAATTGTTGCACAATTGGATATCAATGAATTTAAAGTAAAAAATTGCTCAATTTCATGTATGTCATATTGATTAATTTGAAAATTATAAAATCGCAATAACACATCATACCTACTTATCAAAATAATTTTCAAGATCGTTTTGGCAACTAACTTAAATAATAATTAAATTAAATCCGAAAAGATGCATTGGAGATGAAAATATTGATTCATACATTTGTTTGTAAAACAAAATAAAAGTTTGATAATGTAAATTTGGTTTGAACACAATACATCTCACCAAGGTACCTTCTCATTCAAATGCTTACAACTAGACTACTTACCGGTATTTCAGCCAATTTTGTGAAGGACTTTTACCTAATGCTATCGAGTAACTTATGAAGGCCACAACGAGTATTTAGTATTGTATATTGTCAATAGAACTGGAAATATTGTTGAACAAGAATTCTTGATTTTGGTAAATATACTTTGGAGTTAATTATTTGTATCACGCAGTAATGTGGTACTTGTTTGGACTAAGTCATTGTGAATACTATTAGTTATACAGCAATAACTGTGAATCAAAAATATTTTATATTGAATTGTATAATTTTATGTGAAAGTAGATTGGGTAAGCCACTACAAACATTACTCATATTCTCTAACGAAGATTGCTTTAAGTTCACAAATGGTAAGAATATTGCAAACGTAATTTGAACATATTTGAGTTGTACGAAATATTAAATACGCGGCCAAGGAGTTGAGATTTCAAACTGACGTCACTGGTACCAAATCAAATGAAAAGTTCAACTCCATTTACTAAGTGGAACTCCAGTTCGACTAAGTCCTGCATACAAACTGTTTTCGATATCGTGATAAGTCTCTTGCACTGAGCATAACTAAATATTTTACTGTTTACTTACCAATGGTTTATGAGATGTTGTCGATCGGTTTCGAAGTCTGAAGTCGCTGGTTGAATAATAATGGTATTGGACTTGGCGGGACTGAATACAACCCTGGACACAGTAGCGAGGGTATTGGACCGAATATAAGCTGATATTTTACTCTTCTTTTTGACCTATGTTTCTATCAAATTTTCAACCGAGATAGCAAGGATTTTAAAACCTCCAACAGCTATTAATTGATTGAATGGCAAGGTGGCCGTGGACTTGGTGGGACTGGATACTATCCTGGATATAGTGGCGAGGGTATTGGACTGAGTATAACTGAATGTTCTACTGTATACTCACCTATCTTTCTGTCAGGTTCTTGACCAAGGAAACCGGGGTTTCGAAGTTCCAAGCCCATGGTGCCAGATCTTGGTAGGACTAAATTAAGTCCCGGATACAGTTTCAAACGAACTCAGTATAACTGAATTGTATTGCTTACTCACCGGTGCTTCTGTGAGGTTGTCGACCAAGGAAGTTGGGGTATCGAAGTCCGAAGCCACCGGTGCCAGGTCGAATGGCAAGGTGGCCGAAGACTTGGTAGGACTGAATACAGTCCTGGACGTAGTGGCGGGGGTGTTGCGACCGCGGCTCGACGCCCCTGAGGGTGGAGGGGGGAGGAGGCCCTTCTGTAACAACAATACGGAAAGTTTTAGACGTATATTTTACAAGTAGTATTATCAAGTGTGGCTTTAAAGCTCTACTGTAGTACTGGAAGTTTATGCAAGTGCAGTTAATTATTAACGTTTGTTACACTTGACAATGTATAGTGCGAATTTGTGAAATAGATTATTGTTGCTAGTTCGATCGTTCTATAAATCCACACCTGGCTTCTATCAAACTGATTTTAGTAGTCACGTGAGCTATCGATGATGATACGATCAAAAATTGGTATCGATATAGGATTACGCATATTACTGTATCGATTAAATTTTAATCGATACGGTAATATGCATCTGCAGGGGTCTCCAAACTATGGCCCGCGGGCTAAATCTGGCCCGCCAGTACCATCAATCCGGCCCGCGACAGCCAATGTCTTATGGTTGTTACTATTGCTATGATAAGTTGAAGAAGAAAACACAGAATGATAAATATTCTATTTACTTGAAAGGTAAAACCTAATGACAAAAATTATCACGCAGAAAACTTAAGTATCAAAGCTTAAACATATTTATAACTAACAAATATTGAAATGAATCCCACTTCGCGACTACCTAGTCTCTAGAAATATAGTTAAGGGAAGAAAATATAAACCTGTTTTGGCCCTTGCAACATACTGAAAAAATCATTATGGCCCTAAGGCTTCAAAGTTTGGAGACCCCTGGATTAAAATAAAACGATTTAAAATATTTTACGTGTTGCCTTTTTTATCTTTAAAACGTAGAAAATATGCAAACTTACGATTTTATATAAATCTTCAGGTAACATCACTAATAGTTAAGGAAAAAGTACTGACACACATAACGTGGTCGTGTGTTACATTTGTAAAGAAATAAAATAATTATGGTTTTGATTTAATTTGATATAAACTATTGAGATACTGTTACATAGTTATTTCGTCAGTATTTATATGAAACTAGCTGTCCCGGCAGACGTTGCCTGCCCTGAAGAAATAAAATTTAGAACCCGATTGCAGCGCCACCTGCAGGGTCCATTAAGACGTAAGCTATCCTATCTTTCAAGTTGGATCAAACTGCACACGGTGTGCAAATTTGATTAAAATCGGTTAAGTACTACTTATAGTTTAGGAGTCCATCGCGGAGAAACAACGTGACACGTAATTTATATATATTAAGATTGGAGCTTCTTAGAATGGCTCAACCATTATTGGCACCTCTCAGTTACATGTATGGTGAATACTCCTAAGTTTCGAGCTGTCGTGATTTTACTATACCGTTTGTAGTACCATATACAATTCCTCTCCTTTCCAAAATCCATCGATATAGAATGATCTTCGAGAAAAATAATTGTGACCTACCTACATAGACAGGCGTATTTAATATAGTTCTGTTTTTGCCTGCTGATCAGGGAACCGAAAAAATGTTAGTGAATACCTGTGACTGTGAGGGCACGATAAACGAGTCCCCAAAGGGATCTGTAGACGGAGTTAGCCCTTCCACTTGTGTGAGACCTCGTCTCAGTGAACTGAGCTCTTGTTCCAGATCCACCAGTTCAGCGACTCCACCTTCAGCTCCTGGCTCTGATGTTTTCGCCGCTGGTGTACTGGTTTCACTTGATGTTGTTATGCTCTATAAATATAAGAACATTTTCTCTATCAAACACTGTAGAGCCATCTTGGTTGTTAAAGAACAAAATCAATTGTTCGACGCAACTTTCGAGATACAAAATGGGGAAATAGGAAGTGCACACCGGCAGAGAACATTTGTATTGTTCGATATCTATACTAATATAGTTTTAGTAGCCATGTGTAAGTTCGACAGAAAGTACAGTACATTCATATTTTCACTCCTGTTTACCATACTGGTAGTTACAGGCTATATAAACAATTGGATCATAGCTTTCGCTTCATCTACTTTCAATAATCTCTTTATAAATGCACTATGAAGTAGAAATCCATATCCACAATACATTGCTTGAAGACAAACAGTATTCCTACTATCTCTCAAATTCAGAGTTAGGAATAAGAGCATATATCTCTCGCGTGTAAATACTGCAAAAAGATCGCTTCTATATTGTCTATTAGCAACCTCAGCAAGCTTAATCTCACTTAACAACGCCGAGTATATATATGAATATCTATTTATTTGCCTTAACACTAGTAAAATTTTGCCATAAACTCCATACAAGTACAGTAATGCCAAGTTTTCTAAAAATGGTAAGGTAAAATAAAATAGATATAGAAACATGTCAAAGTGAGAAGCGAGTTAATACGAGTGACAGTTGATATTGTGCTCCAAGGGCCATCATCCAAGGCTATGCTTCTGTGGCAGCCAAAGGACGCCATAAGCCCTCAGGCATCATCAACTAGGCTAAAATCGAACCAATGTTACAAGCTTTTATTTAACTTGCAATGGATGTATGTAAGTTCGGGTGGAATCTTGCAAGTTAAATTTGACCAACTTCCCGGCTTCCCCGGTTTTTAATTGAGTTGAAATTTTGCACGCATATGTATATCGCGTGACAATGCAATAATATAGCACCATGGAGCTGATCTGATGATGGAGTCGAAAGGTGGCCATAGGAATTCCTGTTCTAAACAAAATGGACCCGTCGTGTTTGGGCTCGTTTTACTTGTCTTGGCTAGCACTCTGCTGTATCCTGGATCTCAAAAGCTTGTATTTAAAATTAAAAACCTTTTTAAATAACAAGTTTTACTTTATATTGCAATGTTATTAGTTATCGAAATTTAAACAGTTTGAAATTTAAATCAAGTCATAGACAAGCATACTGTTTTAGACCAATAACGTTAAAACTAAAACCAGTTCAACTACAACTGTAAACAGGTGTTCAAAACCAATTAATTACGAGTATAAACCGGTATTTTTGAAACAATGAAAAATCCTTTTGGGTATTAATTAACCGCATAACACAGCTTACGAATAAATTAGACAAGCTATGCGAAATTTAATTATAATTCAATTATTCTTAAGAAACGCACGATTTTCCTCCAAATAAAACTGCCTGATGCCCAGACTGCTGTGGCATCTATAAAGAGCTGCTTTATAATTATGGTTATTTGTATCATTTTATTTTGTAAATAAATCCTTTCTAATAATATAATATGTGTTTTATATTTTTATTTATTTATTAATTTTAAACTGTACGTGAACAGTTCAAGTTTAATTATTTAATGTTTAGCATGATGCAAGTTTTGAAACTCATTATAAGAACTGTTTGTAATAATATAACAACTAGGCGTTATGTCATTAATGCTTTTTCGTTTAGGCTGAGATCATCATGATATACAAATTGTCTCCGAATCACGTGGTAGTCTTTGCTAGGTTGAACACCCACGTCGAAAAATAAATTGACTAGACGGGACGGAACAGTCGTATGGTTCTCTATCAGATAAAAGTATAGCGCGAATTTTGATTCTAGTTCACAGTCAATGACTGAGCAATCTGATATTTTTCATACAAAATGTTATTATTCTTTTAGCTCTTTGCTATTACGTGAGAAAACCTCAGCGAAAGCTAGGTTTCCTAAAGCGAGTCTTTGTCAAGGAATCGCGACAGATTCCAATCGATTTGTGACGACAAAAAAGAATGACGCGCAAAGGTTTATATTCAAAATAATGTAGCCATTGCGTCTCTTTATTTTTAACTGTTAGCAAAAGTACTTCTAATTTACACAAGCAATATCTCCAGACATATTTTAGTTTTACTTCGTCCCAGAACTTATGAACACATGAGTCATAATTTCGCTTAAATATTTTCTTTTTTGCTGCTGAAACCAGGCAAAAAAGCTGACAATCCACCTGATAGAAAGAGTCATTTTATAAACGATTAATACTTCAACATCATTAGCATCACGCAAAGAAATTTTAAGATAACCTTCAAAAACAATACTATAATAATATGTCGTAGTGTAGAGAGTTATTGCACATATAATAAACATGATAAAATATTACAAAACTATAATAACCTATTATTTCTTAATATTATAAAAATTAAAAAAATACTTTACTAATCGTCTCTTCCACAACTTCACGCGTCGTTTCGGTGATAGCAGACTTATTTTCGACATACTCCAATTAACACCTTGTTGAAATGATTAAGTCCGCGAAAAATGCGCGCTATGTCCGAATGCCGCTGACTGACTGTTGTATGTTTGTTGACAAGTAAACAACCCGAGTTATTTCGTTTTGCGTTTTTGCCCGTAACAAATTGTCGGTCTCGAGCCGTTTATTGGTGAGAGTATGTGTATGCGGAGTTTATAACTTACGAAAAATAATTATATACCTAAGACTGTAGTTATAAGTTATTGTGCCTGAATCTACTGTGGGGTTGATCTGTTGCGTCATGTTTCATACGCCAATTCATCAATGTACAACTTAAAAGAGTTAAAGACTATGGTCAATACATGAACGTCATGTTGAGCTGTCGACGAGATTGGACATTTTTGATGATATACACAAAAGCCCAATATTATAGTCTTATGCGGTGTTATTCATAAATAGTTAGAGTAACTTTCAATAACTCTCTATCAAAAAGACCGGCGGTCTATAACCGTGTTAAATTATACATCAATAAATTGGTGTATGAAACGTTACGCGACAGCTACCAGTACAATTGTGTCAAAATGGTCGATTATTATTGACTTCATAATACGCCGCGGGTCAAATCCTAAAGGGTAGCTCTATTTTACTTACATAAAAACTTAATTCGATTTTTACATAATTATGTAAGCCTGCTGTGACTATATGTAACTGATGGTGAAAACTGCTTTAAAAGTCCGTTGCGTGGTATAGAAGTTCGCGGATATACAGACACTTTATTTTACACTATGTAAAGAAGTACCTGTTACTTTTATATTTTTAATAAATTATTATTTAAATTAATAAAAAGCCGTGTAAAACTATAACCAATAAAAAGTTAACATTCGGTATCAAAATAAATATTCTGGACTACGATAATTCTCGGACTAATAAAACACCTCCATCTTGGCGCATTTAGATCACAGTATCGGTATTTCTAATATAACTATTAAGGACTGGTTCGTATATCTTACGGATCGTTCATTTGCTTTACCATCGATTCAAATTTGACATAAGCTCCATACAAGTAATGTCCAAATTCATCCGAATGGTAGGGCAAGTGACTGAATAGTAAGATATAGGAACTAGCCATAAATGGGCCCTTGTAGATAATCTGAACGTGTACCCTGACGTCACGATTCAATTAAATTTGCAAGCCATTATGAGTTTACCGCGTATTTCTAATATTTTTTTCAAACTAAAATCCATAATAATTATATTAAAACTTTGTACCCCTTTTTACGAAAATTGCGCGGACGGAGGGTGTGAAATTTCGCACACTTATAGTATATATTGATGTACTGTTTGAGTAGTTTTTCTGACCTAATCTGCAAATTGTTACAATTGCCACAAGCTGACGATAAGGTAGAAAGGCATTAGGAATCCTACACATATAGATCCAATTTGTGAAGCGTTTCAATCCACTTTGGGCAATAATGATATAATACTTAACATTCGTTCCCCAATAAATTTTGTGAGACTTTAGAGATTGTAAGGCACTCTTGAAAGTGAGCGAATGTCATCATAACTTTAACACGACACACTTAGGCAACTAAGTATAAGACTTGAGATACAACGGGGATTTACGCTTTATAAACATTTGTTACTTAAATATAATAATTTAATTGGCGTCAAAGAGCAACAATTTCGGGAGTCGCACGTGTATGCCTTTTGCTTGGTGTCTGATTGTTTATGAATAATGTGAATATAACTCTAATTCTTGTATATTGTATACGAGTAGGTTGTTCTGTATAAATTGGATAGTACAAAAAATATGTCAGTGACAAAACTTGAAAGCAAAGTCGTTAACTAATCGCAGAAATTGTCATTTGGTTTGGGTAGTTAACACATTTCACAATGAAATGTGAAATGTTAATGTATACTTTTAAAATATCATGATAAAATAGTTTTAATTGATGTTTCACCAATAATAAGTCAAACGTTATTTGTTTCGTTACAGAAATGTCGTCATTACTCGCTACATTCGTACAAAAGGTAGACGACGTCTTCGGCGTTTTGCAAATAATAAAAACATCTCAATGGGGTTGACTGTGAACTACCCTGTTACTCCCTTGAATTATGAAAAATAATTTCAGAGATTCCATACTTCTTGTGATTGCATCTAAGGCTTAGACTACACAAGCATGAAGAAGTATAAATGTCCCATATATATATTCCTTCTCTGGGTTCGAGCCTTCCTATTTTAAGGGAACAAGCGTTTTAGGCGGATTTCACTTATTGATATGCACGTTTAATGGTAACGATAAACGCATAAGGTCACAAAAACTGTCCTAGCAGCGCATTCGGACCCAACTTCACTTGAAAGAGACACGAGCGCCTTCGCCGTCGAATTATAACGACTTACACAGTCATAACAAACACTAGAAGAACTATATAATTATTATCAATAGAACACATTAACTCATCATAATTTGCACAACAACTTTATTAAACAAAAGAAATACGAGATAAATAGCGGTAATTTCCTAGGATTTAGCCGACAATTGCAAAGACAACTGAGCTGAGTAATCTTTGGCCTAACTAGCATATGTAACACTCAGGCAGTTAATACAAAGAAACACAATGCTGCAGTAAAACAATAAAATCGTTTACGCGGCCGACTGTCTCTGTAGACTGGCTTAAAGCCAAATAGCAGCCGACGACGGAATGATATAGATTTTTGGACAAATTTATTTTAAGCCTGTTTTCAAGTTGTTTCTGTTTCAGTAGTTTTTATGGAAAGAGACGCTTTTTATAACTATTTTATACGCAATTTCGTTTGCTAGTATTAGTTTTGACTACGCGTTGCGAAAAGTCGTTATGATTGCGTGGTTAAGGCCCGGTTTCTACACCTTGCCGACCGTTCATTTGCCCAAGTATCGGTTAAAATTTGACATAAGCCTACCAACACAAGTAATGTCAAAATTTAACAAGTGAATATATAGTATGAATAATTGTGAAATAGAGTAGGATGTAAGGGAGAAGTAATGTGACATGATGGACTAAGGTAGATATCATACATTGTTATAGTCCATGCAAATGATAGCCCACGCTCCAGCTGAGATGAGAATGTTGCGATGGATTTGTGGTGTTACAAGAATGGATAACGTAAGAAATGAGTACATATGGGGATCCTTGAAAGTTCCACCCGTTACTGAAAAGTGAGAGATAGAAGATTGCGGTGCTATGGGCAAGTAATGAGGAGGGATGAAAATCATGTGACAAAAAAATGCTAAATTGCAAAATTGATACATACAAATGTAACGGTAGATCAAAAACAGATGGAAGAATTGTGTGAAGAACACGTATGTCTGAATAGAGAGTATGGAAGAAAAAGACATTGTGCCGACTCCAAATAATTGGGAGAAGGTGATAGAAAAGAGAGAGGGCAAGTGAATGCCTAGTAAAATATAGGAACGGGCGATAAGACCGTTCGCGTTTCATTCTAATGATGTAATGCTGAAAAAGATGTATCGATTAGGCATTTACTCAGTCCCAATAAGCATATTGTTAAGTTTGAAGTTATACATGTCAATAGTGACAGATTTAACACTAACGTCATCCTAGGTGACAATTCTGCGTAGTCCCGTCTTCTAATATCTAAGTCACTTGCGTGAGAAAATTGGAATAAAAACGAATGTTAAAAAGTTGAAAAATATAAACGTTCTATGTAACAAAAAAAAATCTAACCGAAAATTACTTCTCAACACTTTGCAACGGTTATGATTATGTTTCATATATGTTTTCTGTAATTTCACTTCCGATCTACAAAATCAGCATATTTGCTGAGATATTTTTAATCGTAGATAAGTCTTTGGAATTTTTATTGATAACTGCCGTCCTTAGGTAATTATCATCCAACCGTGCCTTACCCTACGCTACGGTTTGTCAGTTTGTCCACCTTCCTTCACGCTGATAAACAATTTAACACAAAAACGTCTTACCTTGGCCTTAGTATCTGAAGCAATATTGGTAATAGGCCTTATCAGACTGCTGATTATAGTCTTCTCTTCCAACTGCTGCTTCGCCATTTCCACTTCTTTCTTCTTTAATTCAAATACTACTTGAAATAAATCACGCATTGCTATCACTACCTGTAATATGAAACAAGAATTTTCAAACTTAGAAAAACGTATCACTTGATATTAATTATATTGTTACGAGTTGCGAGACTCGAATTAAAATGCCGTTGGAATTATTATAGTTTATTAGAACTATATAAACATGTATAACACAGGTACAAATACAACCGAACACACCAAGTCCAAACGTAATGCAGAACGTCGTAATTAATAAAACGCGCTAATTCCATGACTATTAAATTCCCGATTCTAGTACACGCGTCTCGCTCTCATCTTGGTTCTTGCTCGACTGCCAGGAGGGGCAGGCCATCGTTTTGTACTGCACAAATGCAATGTGTCCGCCCGGCAACGTGGACCGAATTTCTTAGAATCACCTTGTACTTTAAAATCCGTAACAATTGGCTAATGATTAGATTAGATTATAAATGAGAGATAAACTATTGAATGAAATTTTAGTTCCAGAGTGTGTTTGGGATATATGGTTAATTTCTACTATAATTTACAACATTAGATCAAAAATAATATCTGTACATTATTTTTTCCTTCGAAACACGCAAATAAATTGTTTTTCATTTCAATGTTACTATAGAGTACCATTAAAATGAAAAACAATTTATTTGCGTATAACATGATTAACCATAATTACACGTTTTGAATTATAAATGTATAAGTTCTCATACCTTTACTCATATGGCGCTGAAATTATAAATTGCCTTATACGACTCATTTATTTAGAATAAATATTTTATTAAGTTGACTATATATATAAATTAACGAATTATTTATATCGTAAATAGATAAATTCAAGTCAAATGATTAAATTCATCAAACAAATATAAATGTCACATAGCCTTATTTATCTTGTCTCATAAACAACACTGCAGTAAAATATTTTATTTCTGAGATCACAAGCATTAATCGCGACCTAAACCTTTAATGTCTAGCTGCATTATGACAATCGTATTAAATTTAAGACGGTTTTAAGGTGCTAATCAAAGATTTAGGTGCTCTGATGTGATGTTTTAAATACTATAAATAATTGTTACTATTCACAAATAAAGGGATGCACCAAAACCAAGTATTTTACATTCTAGACTTTTCATCAGTCTGGTATTCTTCTCATTCTGATACTTACTGATGGTACTTAAAGATATAAAGGAACTTTTCTAGTCCAGCTCTAATGTATATAATATATGTGTGTCACAGTTGATTATCACAGAATTACGTGGGTAAGATATGGTATACAGGTAAAATTTTCTATACCAATAGATATCTGTCATGAAGATGCAGTAAAATTGTCAGTATACCAAAGGAAAATGGAAAGAAGTATATTAGAGATAAAACTAAAGATAAAGTTCACAACAAAATCATAAAAAAAGACTAGAATAACAGACGTCATCAAAAGAGTAAAGACTCTGAAATGGAAATGGGCAGGACACACAAGTAGGCAAGAAGACAATAGATGGGCAAAGAAAATCATGATTGGCTACCCAGAGATGGGAAAAGAGAAAGAGGAAGACCTAGAAAGAGATGGGAAGATGTTTTCCTAAAAATGTGTGGAGTGAAATGAATGAAATTCTTCTCAATAGCTGGAGATAGAAAAAACAGGAAAGAGTTGGGGGAGGCCTACGCCGCAGAGGCGACTTAATGTGCACACATATAATTATATATTTCAAAATTAAACCTAATAGTAGAAATAAAGGCTTTTTTTATTTTATAGATATCTGTCAAAGTCAATATATGACAAAATGAATAATAAAAGAATGTGTATGTCGAACATCCCTGTTGTGAATGTTTACTCCCCCCCTCTCGAAGAGGGGGGAGTAAACATTCACAGCACCTACTTGTCGAAAGTGAATGATTCCATCTGGAGAAGATTTTAATAAGACATATAATCTTAAATAGTGAAGAACAGAAGACGTTTTGTATGATTTCGAGAGTAAATACAGATTTTATCCAATTTAAAGATCACATAATGCAATGAAGCGCATTGCGGTAACAACATTAATAATTGCCTTGTACCACGATACCCAGCGTAGAAAGTACTGGATTTATGCTCTACTTACCCTAACAGTAATAAACTTGACATTTACGATATTATATTTGTCTATGAGAGGGTTACTCGAGTGACTGCGTGCGGTAAAATTGGAAAACAAGTAACTCTGTTGACACTCTTGTACAACTCATAATGATATGAAGTAAAATATTGTACAAAAGAGAATATTCAAGTAGCATTTTCGAATAAGTGAATATTAAGTAATATATAGAAAGTGGATCATGCTCGCTTGTTTTCAACGAAATTGAAAGTACTGCAATTGTTTTATATTATTCAGCTTGTTGTAAAATGTAGCGTTTCAGTATTCAATCATTTCGGTTATAGAAAGTTCTTATTCCATGCCATTCTCCACTGCCTCTTCGTAGCCTTGGATATGAACTGACATTCATGAAATTTGAGATCCATATAGGTATACCTTGCCTTTTCTGACAAGATACATTTTTGAATAAAATTTCAGTTTCATTGTGTCTTTAGATACATACATACACACATAACTTCACGCCGGGTCCCTTGCGGGGTAGGCACGAACAACAGAGTGCTATTTAGGCTTATTCTTACACACCTCACTTGCTTCTTTGACATTCATAGCTCTTGTCATGCACGCTCGTCTGTTCTTAAGGCTCCTGACATCACCTTCTGCTAGTACACGATCAATTTGATCATGGAAGGCGTGTTTTGGCCTTCCGCGACTTTTACATCCATCCACTTTTGCATTGTATATCTGCTTAGCCATTCTTTCATCATACATTATTTCCACATGCCCGAACCACCGGAGCATTCCTTTCCTTACCTTCACCCCGACATTCTCTTTAAGACCAACTCTTTAGATGATTAATATAAAACATTTCTTTTGCAATATCTAACTTTAGATGTGGTTCAAATTGTCTAAGACATTTATACATTATCAAATAGAGTAATTTATTACAATAATCCCGTTTGTAACGGACGAAAACCTTTTTCCAAGGAAAAACAATGTTTACGTCGTCGATGGCAAGTATGATTTAATGACACTTTTCATCTCGGAAAATGGGACAATTTCAGCAGTATATCAAATAAAAACAAATATTTGTTTAAACCTCGTCGAATAAATTATAACGAGACAAAGATGATCCATCCCTAACTTCCTTATTTCAGGAGTTTACGACAGCTAACCGCTTGGAAAGTTCTAGTACTAAATTCATATCCAAACACAATTTTATTTTAATTCTAAATCTCGTTAGTGTTAAAAAAATATAATTTAAGCAGCAACAAATAATACTCACTTGACTAGCAGCCTTATCAGTCTTGATACCGAAAAATCTATGCCCCGTATCTGGTGAGCCGAATATGTAGCCGAACGCCCGGGAGTCTGTCATATCTTGCGCGATGAACGATATTTTATGTACAGGATGGTGGTATAAGGAATCCTGTATAAAACAAATCAGCGCATTAATATGTTAATCAAACAAACCCATACACTAGGTTATTGAAGCGGATGAATTGCAAAAGCTCACATCAGGATGGCATATGATAAGTGTTGCTGATCTAATATGTCGCCACTCGCACAGTCAAATACCAGTAGCCAGTTACAAAATTAGAGTAAACATAAGGTAGGGAGAGTAGGACTACCGTATCCAATTTTTCTGTATTAAGTAAGTTTTTTCTGTAGTAAGTACGGTTTTAGCTTTACAGATCTCTCTTCATTTATATATTTTCCTGCACCAGTGACTATACAAGGCGAAGCTAAAACACTTAAGAGCTGCTTTCTAGAATGTGTCACCTCCAGGATTATCGCCTCTTATCCGACAGAGACAATGTTGTTATAGGTGTCAGGGGCTGTCGCTCTGGTTAGCGTCATCGCTGTAGTTAAGACACAACATTGTCTCTGCAATAAATTGTAGTGGTCTAACCGTTGATCCGTCTAGTTTATTAGAACCTAGGTTTGCGGGTTAGATTTTTGTCAAAACGTTGAGAGCCAACCTATACGGCATCTGATCTGCTCTGGGTCTACGATCGGCCTCAAATGTGTACTTAGCCGTTAGTTTGCCTAATTTCTAAAAAAAATGTAATATGTATTAGGGTGATCAAAAAAAAAAAATATATTTTTTTTCCAAACAGGCTCAAAAGTTTATTTTGGGTGTAAAAAAAATTATGTGAAAATATGAGCCCATAATATTAATATTAAGATAGTCCTCATCGCATTTTTTTAATTCCCATAAGAATAAAACAGAAAATTTTTTTTTGCTTCTTCTGATTTTTGTACCGTTCAAACGACTGGTTGACTGATAAATCGCTGTTCCAATCTTTATAAAGAATTGAACGCTCTACAAAAAATGTCTGATAACATTTTTTGATTTGTCCACGCGTTCAAAAGTTATTCAAGGTCAAAGTTCAATTGTTCAAAAATTTGATCGAATTTTATAAATTACACCGAAACTGTTGGTTTCAGTGTCAAAATAAGGATCATTTTTTTTGTCAAATATAATACAGTTCAGAAGGATTTATTTGAAGGCAAGCAGCGAGCGCGAAAACTAGCGTTTGTACACGAGCACGTATGTCGTGCATTCGTGTTGAAGGCGTGAGTCGGACTGTAGCCGAAAATCAAAAATCGACAAATCAAAAAATGTTATCAGACCTTTTTTGTAGAGCGTTCAATTCTCTATAAAGATTGCAACAGCGATTTATCCGTCAACCAGTCGTTTGAACGGTACAAAAATCAGAAGAAGCAAAAAAAAAATTCCTGTGTTATTCTTATGGGAATTAAAAAAATGCGATGAGGACTATCTTAATAATAATATTATGGGCTCATCTTTTCACATAAATTTTTTTACACCCCAAAAGAAACTTTTGAGCCTGTTTGGAACAAAAAAATTAAAATTTTTTTTTTTTTTGGATCACCCTAATGTATATCGCATACTTAATGCAATACTGACACTATTCAAAATTTGCCAAATCGACATCTTAAAGCCATCTATCGTAAAACACGGATATACGTGTGATAGCGCTAATCCAGGTATAAAAGTAACACAAATATCCACTAGAAGACTTTGTAATATGACAATATAACCACTTTTGAGTGGTATTTCGGCATTAGATGCCATGTTCCAGTCTCCGTTTAGAAAGTTTAGTGCTACTAATGTCTAGAGACGATGGTAACTGCTTTCCATCAGGTGGGCCGCCTGCATATCTGCTGAACTTGAGCAATAAAAAGAAGAAGATAACACTTACACCAGTCTTATCATCCCGAAGTCTCAAACCATCAATAGCTACGTGGACCTGTATCCTTTGTTTATGCTCTCCCGCCGCCCTGATAGCCATTTTCAAATCGGCCAGTGCCTCCTGGCACATTCTGTCTCCACGAGCCTCTGGCACTTCTAAAACGCCAATCAGCTTCGCGCGGAACGAGACTCCCTCGCCGAGAAATCGGCCTGGCTCGTTCTTGTCTAATACAATAAGAGACCAACAAGTAACATAAGTTTACAATTCCTTCGAAAGAAAATAAAATATAACATTATGCATTGAATATCATAATGAACCGGATAGGTATTTCAGCTTATTATGCATTATAAAACTACGGTTTTACGCGTTATCAGGCACGGTATTTAATTCGATTTTTGTTATTCTGACGTCTCGGCCATTTTCAGTAGCCGTTCTTCGTGTCGTTTTTTTTTCTTTTAAATGTTCAGTCATAATTTTTATGTTTCTTAATTTTAATGATTCTTTTTTCTTTAGTTTTAAGATTCATGATATTTTCATATGTCACACCATATACGTAACTTAAAAGTGAAAATATAATCATTTTCTACAACATCTTGAAGTCACAACAGAAAATTTACGAAATATACTAGTACATACATACATACATACATAACTTCACGCCAGGTCCCTTGCGGGGTAGGCACGAACAACAGAGCGCCACACAGGCCCATTCTTACACACCTCACTTGCTTCTTTGACATTCATAGCTCTTGTCATGCACGCTCGTCTGTTCTTAAGGCTCCTAACATCACCGAAATATACTAGTAATTATAATAATATAATACGACACTAGTAATTTTTATGTTTTACTTCGCATCGACTGCACGATATCGTAGAAAATATTTAATAATTTCTCAAACTATACTGGTAAACTTTGTGTCGGTCCTGTCGAAGTATACTTTACTATCAGCCACAAAGCCGATTCTACTGCGAGGTTGTTTCAGTTTGGACTTACAATTGTCTTCCAAAATTAGAGACCCAGCCAGCTTAACTGCTTTTATAAAAGAATTTAAAGCACTTATTATTTTTTTTTAAAACCGTTAACGATTTCTTGATAGATCAATTTTAAATATTATTAGGTATCTCAATTATTTTGACATTGATATTATCACAGTATATTTATTCTTTTTGTATTGTGATTTATTATCATTGTTTAAGTTAATATTGTTAGGCATTGTTACTTTGTTTGAATTTATATTTAACTAGCTGTCCCGGCAGACGTCGTCCTGCCCGGTAAAAAATAGGGGTTGATCGTAGAGGGTTGAAAATCTAGGGTTGTATGTATTTTTGTATGTTGTATCATAAAAAAATAGAAATTAAAAATTTTGTCTAAAAAATAAATAAAAAAATTTAGGAGTGGACTACCCCTAACATTTAGGGGGATGAAAAATAGATGTTGGCCGATTCTCATAGATACCGGATAAGCACAAAAAATTTCATCAAAATCGGTCAAGCCGTTTCGGAGGAGTATGGCAACGAAAACTGTGACACGAGAATTTTATATATTAGATTTGACATGTAACATAGGTTAGAATTTCCCTGTATTAGAATTAAGTATAATAAATGTATTGCACACCGCTACCGTCAGAATGTCGATATACTCAACGACTAATTGTAGCACCTCTCAGCTTCCTTGTTCGCAATAAATTATTTGAATTTACAGTACTAATGATCTCCAAGATTTAAATATCACACAAATTAAGGACGCTTAAAACATTTTCCAGATCACTTTGTATGTCGTCAGCCAATCATAGTTCACTGCTGGACGTAGGCCTTCCCAAGTCACCAGCCATCCCGTTTCTTCGCCTTCCTCATTAGCGCTTACCGGCGACCTTGCAAGGGTCGTCAGTTCATCGGGCTGGAGGGCGTTCGACACTAAGTTTACCGAGACGCAGTCTCCACTCCAGGAATCTGTTTGCTTCATGGGCATCGGTCCTTCGATAGACGTGCCTGGCCCAGTGCCACTTCAACTTGCTAATTTTGCCAGCTACATATGTTGGTTACCTTGGTTCTTTTACAGATATCCTCATTTCTGATTCTATGTATAAGAGAAACACTCTACATAGCTCTCTCCACAGCCAGTTGAGCGATGTGAAATTTGTGGACCAGTCCTGCTGACGGTGTCCGTATAACGGTATCCGTAAAACGTATAGTATCATAAAATTAATTTTAGTAAAAGAGCAGTTTAAAAATAAAACAGGGCGATGTAAATTAGGTAGAAAATTACACAATGTTTATGAACACGACACAGAAAGCACTACCTTTATACAGAAGGTTCTTCTCCGATTTTTTTAAAGTCATCCTCGTGGATGATCAGAAACGACACGATGCAAAATAAAAATGATGGTTGTCCTATTTCGGTCCCTGTTTACGGTGCATCATTGCCGGTTTAATTGAATATCCTGTTTTTATATTTAGTTGCTCGGGAGTGGGGCTGTAATGCCCGAACCAGTATCTGTGAAGGTGGAGTCCCCTAAATAATGGTCATAGATAACGGTTCTCAGTTCTAGTAAACTCTCTGTATTTAAATTTTTTGGTACTTCATTGATTGCCTGCTTTATATCATCCCACAAATTTCGGAAGGCGAATTAAAAAAATAAATAAAAAGGCGGAAAAATTTCCTAGATTTTGTACGAGCAAAGCAAGTTGTGAAGTCATATCTTTATTGTGTCAAATGGCGTATCGATTATTGTTTAAACAATAATTAAAACTCTTTTTATGATGATATTTAAAAGTAAGATGTTATAAAAATATTTTGACACTCGTTTTTTTATATTAACATTGTTTTAGAATTTATTATAAAATTTACCATCTACCCAACATAAGAATAACAAATAGGAATCGCGAGTAAAATGCGTAAGTTTGTTCGTATAATTATGCTATGTGACTAAGATGGCGCCACAAGTCATTATACTTTCACTGTCTGACGTTCTACATAATAAATATGAAACATACACGAAATCATTCCAAATTTGAACAGAATTATTAAAAATGTTGAATTTTGGAGCCTGTTCGTCGGAATTAGTCCCCGTGATTGTTAATTTTTTTAATTTATTCTATAAAGATGACATATTAGACTTTAACCACATTTTCTGGATATTCCGGCTAATCTCTGAAACTTTCACTGGCAGAAATAGGCGACTTTTTTTGGGTTCCACGAAAAAACTCCACCACGCAGCACCAAACGCGCCGGACGCCGCACCACACACACCACCACACACACACACACAGTAGGTACTAAATAATTTAATCAACGTACAATAAATTCTAGTGGATAAATAATTATTAACCAAACCGCCGCAACCCACGTGCCTACTAAATATGTAAGTTAACGTAAATAAATTTGTGAAAAAAATGCTTCACTTCGTTTGACACTATAGTTGACATAGGCTCCGTCTATACTTTTATTCGTCTGAGATTATAGATCACAAAGTTTGATTGATTTGGTCATTTACATAATAGAACGTCAAACGCGAGGGACCTGTGGCGACATCCAGTTATGTAGGTTTTAGTTCAAAGAGTACATTAAATAATATAAAGGTTCAGTTCAAAGATACGTATTATAGTGGAAGTTTGTTATTCATAGCAGTGCCGTAAATAGCCTTTTATGCGAGCTTCTATAACTGCGCCCTTGTTTTTTTAGATATTATAGGTACCCTAGCTAGAGCAATGCTATGTTTAGGCCTACTTTATTTCATTCAAGGTGATGAAATAGGGTACAAGGAGCTTGGTGTTGGTGGACCAATCATCTAGCATTTTGGAAAAACAATTTTTTTAAAGAACTAGCACACAAATACGCTCGTGCGCTGCCAAAAAAATGAGCGCGATGTTTTGTCTAATTTAACAGACGTCTTCGATAATACTGGGATGTAGGTACGTATGTGTTGAAATCGAGCACTAGGGGCGCGGTGGAACTTATTCTTGCCCCCCCTAGAGTCTACGCCCTGCGCCTGGGCAACGGTGGCACCACGCCATTTACGACACTGATTCATAGTAAAGTTCTTCCAAGGTTTTATCAACTGCAAAACCATCATTTCCATCAAAAAATAAGTGTATTAGTGTTAACACTTGACACGATGGAGGTTTGATAACCATCAGAGATATGTTTTAAGGTTTCAACTTTTTGTTATCGTCAAGCAACATGTACTGATATACTCATGATCAGTATCTTCAATTATTCAAGTTATTTATCTTTGAACATAAAAAACAAATTAACCCAATAGATTAAATGGCATTGTTTATCTATGTATATGCATATATTTAAATTAGATTGAGATTGTATCTTGATTAATGAAATATAGGCCGTCGTAGACATATTGTACATAAGTATATATTTATATATTGAATGACGGTATAGTATAGTCGATCGCTGACGTCATAAAATTTAATTTTGTTAGTTTTATGACTACAATACTTAATAAGTCGGCAGATAAATTACATTACCTTAATTAAATGCGTAATGTACAACGGATAACTGTAGAGACGATACAAACATCCAGACCAGAGTAAAGAACGGAACTTTGGTTTACAAAATTTACCGTGCTGGGAATCGAATCTGGACGCTTTTGTTCTAGCAAATAAGGCCGGTTGTTGTTCATTACTCAGCTAAAAAAACGGCTGATGGCTTTTTGGCTAATGGGTGAATTACTCGCCAACCGGCAACGGGTACCAGCTGACAGTTGCACCATTAAGTTTTCAATTTTAGGTTTCATTCAATACCCAGTTAACGAAATGGTTGACAATTTAGCCATGGCTTTTTTATGAGCAACGCCAATTAGATGACTAAAAATAGCAATCCGTGAACATTTAAACCCAAATCCTAGTATCGCTGGGTTAAAGTGGTCACTTTTATAGATTCGTCTTACGGATATGCTACCTGTTAGTGAAATAAAACCATATGTACTCCTGATAGTATAGCTAAAGAGATGTCAGATTCACAATATAAATACAATTCTCCAAAAATTAAGACCACTATATCGGCGCCTAAAAAAGGACTAGTCTATAAATCCATCATTAGACCTGTCCTTTTGTATGGCAGTGAAGCGTGGCCTGTACTTGAGCGACACAAGCAAGAACTGCGTGTCACGGAGATGAATATGCTGCGATGGATGTGTGGAGTGACGCGGAAAGACCCGCATCCGTGGCAGTTGCAGACAAACTGCAAGAGTGTCGCTTACGTTGGTACGGCCACGTTTTTTGGAGACCGGCTAATTATGTGGGGAACAAATGTCTAGCCTTGCCGCCAGGTCCCGGTCGAAGGGGAGGGCCTAAGAAATGTTGGCTTGACGTTGTGAAGGATGACATGCGTACCGATGGTCTCAAAACGGGGGGTGCTTAGACCGCGCGAAGTGGAGTAGAAAAACTAGGTAAGCGGATCTTGGGCGTCGGAGTGAACGCTCCGAACGCAACCGGGATTAAACGCTCAGATGATGATGATCCACGCCTACTTTAAGAGATGCAATCATGCAACGCAATGGAGACCGGATCGTCACGATGTTACAAGAGTGGACGCAGGCTCATGTTCACAAACATAGGAATGTAAAAACTGTTTTGAAATCGTGGAATATACAGAATGTTATTTACGAAATAGTATACGTTGTTAGTTGCTACACACGTGTCGTAAGAATAAGATATTTTCAGTTATGTACATTTTGATGAATATAAGTTATTAGGCCAAAGTAGATAACTATATTTTAATCATGGAAAAAGAATACTATTCTTCTTCCATTATTAATATATATGTTTACAATCGCATAACCTCACTTCCTATCCTTGATATGAAATATGACAAATTGTAAATATCTTTTTGGAGATAGACGTATTTATTTTGCGACACTGATATGTAATCATTAATTAAATGCGAGATGAATTTTGTACGAACAATGTCAATAAATGTATGAGAATCAGTGTAAAAGAGTAGTTGCCTATCTATCCTACCTAACATACTACTACTATTTAATTATAATATGTCCCATTTATATACGGATAGTATATACATACATGCAATAGACAATATTGTATTGACAATACTGTCTATCCAATCATTAGTTAGCATAATATCGGAAATTATATACATGGATATTTGAACCTATTTGTTCGTTAACTTTCTATTAGTCGAATAAACCGAACTTGATAATATTCAGCTTTCGGAAAGACTGTTCCCTGTGATAAAATACAAGCTACATTTTGTGTCAAAAAATATTTTAGAAATGGATGAAATGTGACACGAAAATTTGTAAATGCAACCCATAAATTCCTAAATATATATTTGATGAAAAATATTTAGGCCTTGTCAAAAAAAAATAAGTGTTTCAACGTAAGAAACTTTTAAAAGGACACGACGTCACGGGTAACGGTTAATGTATAATAAAGTGATGAAAGATTCTGAGCATTTAGGCCGCTTGCATAAGGTCGCTTAAATTATTTAAAAAACACAGAACGTATTTAACACCCTTAAATATAATTAGTGTCTTTCACAACGTAAAATTTGCCGCTAAATATGTTTAACGAACTGTCAATACGTTTTGTGTAAAACGTATTTAGGCAGTTTAATATGATTAAATAATTTTATTTAATGGCGATCGTTATGCATGCGGCCCTTAGAAGATTGTTAGAATTGTAAATATAGCGTTAAGTAAAAATTCAGTCGCTTCAAATTAAGAGTCAGATTAATCATTATATTTTACGATTTTAAACTAACCCTTTCGTGACATAATAAACCACAGTGATAATAAATAATAATAGACTAGTAAAAAAATGTTTAATGAATTAATAAAAACAACAAACAAAGCGGAGATCAAGGATCCAAACATGCTGTGCAAGGAATTTGTTTTAGTGCGTACAGCCTGAGGAGAATAATTTGAACTTTTGAAATTTGAATCTTCTCCTGAATCTGTTGCGAAATGAGCAGTTTTTTTATGTAAGATACCAACAAGATTTGGTTTCTTAGATTCTCCTGAGACGTCTATTTATTTAGGAAGCGAAATGCAAGTTACAATGTGGTTACTCACCGAACTGCCTTAGAAGATGCTGGAAATGACACACCTGCATAATTCCCAGTAAAAACCGACAAATAGCTAGTTAAGAGGCAACTTCCCACAGGCACCGCCGCATCACACCCTCTGTCCAAAACACCAGGGGTCACTAATTATGAACAGGGATGGGAGTAGCACGTGACGGGCGACTACGTTGTGCTAGCTCGACGTCTTAAAGTTAGTAGGGTGAATGTCGCCATTGGAGCATGCATCTTACAACAAAAACCGCAAAGTATAACAAAGCTAAGATCCTACGCGATGACGTGATCAAATTTACAATTAGCGCTATCTATAGATACACCGCTATATCGTAAATATAGAAAATGAAATGAACATTTTAAAGGAAGCTCGTTCCATGTAATCGTGTGCAGCACTCACATTTGCAAGGGCTGGTTTTCTTACGGAGGGTTTGCATTGGAAAGTCACTCGGCAACTTGTGATTGAACATCGGGAACTTATTATATTCTCAATACCACTGAAATACAAATACACTATTGGAATACACTAAACACCTCTTGTGCTATATACTTCGAGAGCACTGTTTTATATAAAATGCAATATTTAATCACTATGAAACTTATTGATTTTTGTGGAGCGGTTAGATACCTAAGGGTAGGTTCTGACTCGCCAGCGATATCGCTCACATGGTGCCGGCGCGGTCGGTTCGCGGTTGTAATTCGTTGCTAAGTCGCGTAATGTGTGTGGATTTATCATAAGTGCGGTATTGAGTTGTATGTCGGTGGGTGAGCGGTCCGGCCGCTGCGGTCGTCGGCACATGGGCACGCACATAGCGCGCGCATCGCGCGACGCCCGCCCGCGCCTCGCCCGCGCCCACCGCACGACACAACCCCCAATCAATATTCCCACCCGGCATCCACTTATTTCAACTTTTATTTTTCTCTCACCCGGGTATCGCTCCATGTTATGTGTCACATTTGCTTATTTATCACTAACAACTATTTCGAAGGTCATGCTAACTATCACGAACATTAATATTATAATTTCTAAGTAGTTGTGCCCGTGACTACGTTCGCGTGCAATTTAGTAGAATATATCAAAAAAGACAAACAAACATTCCAAAAGTTGTATTATTTGAACCTGCTGATTCTGAGTAGTCCCCTCAACATTTCTTTCTATTTAGACCCAATTTGACATTCTATAAATATTTAACTGACTTCCAAAAGGTGGAGGTATGACTCAATTAAAACTATGTATTTTTTGTATGTTTGTTACGCGATTGATTCTTCAATTGTGACCAATTTTCTTTTTTTTTATTCGAAAATTATATTTTTGAGGTGGTCAAATTGTCAGCAAATCAAGATCTGACGAGTGGATCTTAGAGAAAACGAGAGCAAACCTATTATAGGCATGTACAACGTGTTTCATATATTTTTATTTTCTAAAGCTATTCAAACTTTGACTAAAATGTACACAATATTTTTTTTAACAAAAAATAAAACCAACTTCAAGGCTAACTAAAAAGCAAAAAAATAAATATTGTCGTTAACATCTTGAAATCGGTCGGAATAATATTTTTTATGTTTTGGTTCGCACTAAGATGTCGTAGAATGTTGAAAATATTATTTTTTTACTTGTTAGTTACTCTGGAAATCGGTCTTATTTATTGTAAAAAAATATATATTTACAAAACCTTATTTACAGAGGCTGAGCACCATGAACCATATAATTTGAATAAAGTAATGTTAGTAGACTAAATAACCAATATATGAATAATGTTCAAATTTATTAGGCCAAACTTTATAGTTCCTCTAAGTTAACAACAGATTGATGAGCTATCGGCGTTTTTTTGAGAAACCAGGCATTGTGCAGCTTTCTGCAGCAACAAGTCTTAAAAATTAACGTGAGGTATACTAATGATAAAATTAGTAAATATACTATTCTAATAGAATTGTAGGTATAGGTAATGGTGAAAACAGGGCATTCCATTTTATCATAAATCTTATTATTATGGTTTTTATGGGTTTAAACATTGTATACAATTAATTTGTCAATTTTTCATACTTGCAATTGTTGCTGTGTAAAACTCCTTTTCGAAATTGGTAATATCTAAATTATTCTATAGACATATCACGCATTGGCAATCATTTTTGATTATCGTAGAAACGAATTTACGCCGTGGTGCATGAGTAATGCACTCCTGTTTCAAAATGACGTGGATTCGAATCCCAAGCATACTACGCTACAATTCACAACTTCAGTTTTTCATGACATAAGTTTTGCTACGATTATCATGTATGTGGTGAAGGAAAACATCGTCATGCTTATCGAGATTGACGATTTGTGACACCCGCCAATCTATACCTTGGAGAAGTGTGGCGGGAATATTGTTAATCCCCCTACAATGGCAAAAGTTTAAGCTAAATAATAAGATTTTTTTGCGTATTATTTTTTCAAACCTCTATCCACAAATGAGTGTATAGATACTAGAGTACCTATAAAAAACAAAGTAAACATTTTAATGTTTTTTCGTCCATTCGTTATGGCACTGAAAATTTTCACATTTATAAACCATGTTTACAATTGAAAACTACTATTTACTGACTTCTCACTGGGATGTGCTGAGGAAGTGTGGAGACAACTAAAATTGATTGCTCCCAATTTCACTTAGGCAAGATGTGTCACAATATAATTTTTTGTATTTAACTTACTGAAACTTATAAATGAGTACACAAATTATAAACTAAAATTCAAACCTAACAATGATAATAATATTACCAACTACTGTTTATTACAAATTTATTAATATTTGACTAATATAATTATCTGACTAGGAGACTATGGATGCTATTTATTTTAATTGTGATTTTGACATGTTATAATGTTTTCATTAATTGTATAAATAATGCAATATTTTTATTGTCGGAGCTACATTTGCACGCTAATCTGGCAAAAACATGTATACAAAAATTATAAGTACAAAGAAGAAAATTAATTTATTAAAAATACCAACATTAGAATTATTTGGTCTACAAAAATATGTTTGGAAAAATAGATTGGTAAAAAAATATGTGCGTTTTTTATATTAAAAGCAAGCGAAAAATAACCTGGCATCCTCTGGTCAAGAGCAGAAATGTAGACTTCAGGACCTATACAGAGTTATATATATGCCGTGCAATTCCTATTCATAATAAAAAAAAAATCATAGTCGCCAATATATACAGAGAGCTGACTTGTAATTTATATAATAGTGAATATTTTATGTACACTTTCCTTTTCCTGACAAGGGCTTATTTTATCAGACAGTTTTATCTGATTTATACATTTTATCAAACCATATTCAAATACATACATTTATACATATGTCAAGAATATGCAGTTTAAATATCATATCTTTGCAATATAATTATGTGATCATACCACCATAAGTCAACAGCATGGTCACATGGACCATGATCAACTATTCTATTTATTCAAATAATTTTATGAAAAATAATTTTTGCAACAAATATTAGAAATTCAAATAAAAAAACTGATATAAGTAAAAAAATATATAATTAACTATATTAGCTATGCTTCTCCAATTAACTTGCATAAAATTTGCTATTCCTGATAAGCTATCTTTAATAAAAAAACATGCAATACAAATAGGAATTTAAGTTTGAAACTCTTCAATTATATTAAAATAATAAAATGATGTAAATAATGTTTACTAGTTTTCAGGGTAAACTACATAAAACTATTATATGATGTCTTCATACAAAGAAGAATACTTGAAAACCTTGTCATCACTTCAATTATATGCAACAAATAATAAACATAATGTGACAACTATGAATGTCAAAGAAGCAAGTGAGGTGTGTAAGAATAAGCCTAAATAGCGCTCTGTTGTTCATGCCTACCCCGCAAGGGACCTGGCGTGAAGTTATGTATGTATGTATGTGACAACTAAACAATTATTTTCCTGCACAATTAATTTTTACAGGTAAAACAATGTTAGGAATAGGATTTATATTATTTTTTAGTTTCAGAAGAATAATGTCACATGTTTGCAACTAGAGAGATGTTATATAAATATTTAATAATCAATTAATATTATTATTATATTATTCTATTATTACACTGTTTTACTTATTTTTATTTTTATTATACCTAAACAGAAGTTGTTAAAAGTGTCCTCTCAATCAGGTTGCCTGGAAGAGATTGCTTTAAGCAATAAGGCCACCTTTTGTTTTGCCTATAATTATTGTAATTATATATTCTGCAATTGTTTATTTTGGTGAACAATCAAGTGTTTTCTATTCTATTATTATACAAAAAACTAGTATCTACAAATGATACATGAATAATCATGAAAGTGAGTTTTCCTCTTTCCAGTGTCGCTTATAAACCAATTATAATAAAAATTAAATAAAATCTATAGTATAGCCAATGGGTCATACTATAAATTTTAATGTAATTATATGTTAACACTTACATACATTTTTAAGCTTAAAAGCAATTGCTTTTAATCTCCAAATGTATGTAATAATCTGTAAAATCATAAAGGATTAATTTGATGGTCTAACTGTATCTACCTATAAATTAATGTATAAATACATAATTGCTTGGCCTCTTTGACCAACTGGTTGATTGTCATATCAACACACAGCCCAAACTGGAGTAAGATCTTGAAAATTTAACTGTAAGTTTCTTCTATTTTGTTGGTGAACACTACACACAAGAGTTTTTTGAAAACTCACCCTATAGGATGAAAACGAGAAGAAAATTTGTATAAAAAGCCACCATTTTTAAACAAGCAAAATATTTTATATCCTGTTACTGTTTCTAATTAGAAATGAATTTACACATATATTGGTGTTTTTCGAAATTGAACCCTTAAAGGGGTGAAACAGGTAGTAACCTATTTTTAACTTTTTTGACTAACTCAAACTATGACTATTTTTAACATAAGTGAATGAAACTACTGGCTGCCGTCAGCGGGTACATGGCTAGTAATAGTATAATGAGGTTGGTTTTAAAATCAAGTCTAGAGTCTCAAGTTCTACTACAGGAGTAAACTATCATATAATAAATAAAATTATATATTTAATCATACATATTTAAAAAAACTTCTTACCCCTGATTACAGCCATGGATATTTATAAAAAATTAATGCAAGAATTCTGTTAATTCATCGTATTGGAACTTGTTCGGAAAACCTTGGCCAGAAGCGTTTATCCTAGAAGTTCAAAGATGTAGCAAGTTGAGTAGGCTAAGGGTTCGGAAGTAAATAATAATATTTAAAAAAATACCAGTATACTTTACACAAGTTAAATACAAAGTTGCTTGACTTCAATAATTTTTATAAACTTCATTAACTTTAATTGATTATTTTAAAATGTTTATTTTACATCTACAATTTACATGAATTACATTTACATGACATTATTGACAATGACAATTGCTGTTGTTATTGTTGAATTCGGATTTGTAGCAGTAACAGGTGAATGAAGTTAGTTCATACAGTTGATAGTAGTTAACAAAAAAAAAAGAATTTCCACGTTTGTTACGAAATTCTTGGTGTGTTCTCACAAGAATGTAGTGCACTTATTTAACTTTATAATCTTTTACAGATTTCGTCAAATTGGGTAAACAAAGTAAAATTTCGCCTCAGGCATGCAGTAGGAGGTTTACGCTAGGAATTAGACTACCAATAAAATGAAATCACTTTTGACAGTGACACTGACATTTTAAATTTAAACAATTCAATATCAACTTTCAGTTTGTTGAACTTTGTTGTTGTTGAGTTGTTGACGATTATTGTTATTAACCATTAAGAATTATCTAAATTATAAATAATGTTTAATATAAACTAAAAAGAAAAATGTCTGTAATTCTTCAAAATCAAACGTTTTATATGGTAGATCATGCAGATTATATAAACAAATTATACCAAAAGGTGTTGAATAATAAAACGAACAGAAATTCTTTTCAACTTCTAAAAAAGTTATTTTCCATTGTTAAAAATGTAAAAACAAACAAAAATAAAAGGAAAAGAAGCCACGATTATCACAGTTCACTTATAGAGGTAGGTTTAAAATTATATTGTTGTTTTTAGCTGTCTTTTTCTCTTTTCTGCGATTTCATTCTATATTTGTGTACTTATTTCTGATTCGCACGTTATAGGTGTGGTGTAGTTATGGGACGCATTTATTGGTCAAACTTTATATTAGTGATCATCGAATTAAAAGTAGTGGGAGAGGAGGTGGGCGTAGGCGGGAGGGTATGGGGGAGTACTTCTCCCTTCTTCAACCCCCATTTTTTTGATATAATATTTTTATTTGTTCGTTTCTTTATATTGCGATGATGGTGTCAGTCTGTTCTGGCACGGGGGATATAGGAAGCTGCCTTGAAGGCCAGAATTATTATTGGTCTCAATTGTTTCCACCGCTCACATACATATGACACCAATACTTACTACTTTAGTCTTTGCCATTCATCATTCTCACTGTATCTTGCCTATGTATAGTTTTAATTTAATTGTAAATAACACTAGTAATAAGTCATACAGTCCACATCAAGTTTTATTTGGAAGAAGCAACTGCCACCAATAACCTTGTTTATTAAACATATATTTGTTTTTCTCATTATTCATTCAAAACCAAACTAACAATTTGTTTCCTAACTCAAATGAGAGCTCTAGTAGCTATATGTAAGGCATATGTTACCCTTAAGCTCATGCCACTCTGTGTCAAATTGCAGCCCATTTATTTATTATTTGAGATATAAAAAGATAACCATGAAGGCCAAGGTGGGAGCTCCACTTCGCTTTGCTCCCGCTTTGGCCATTGTGGTTCTAACCTGTATTAATAAGGTTAGAATCTCTCCATAATAGAACATAATGAATAAATGCGCCATATAACTATACTCCACACAAAAAATTTACTTTTATATTTACATACTGTTATTTACTGCAAAATAACTCTTAAGAGTTAAGTTCGCCTTTCTACATAATCACTATTTTATATTTTCGTATGTAACTTTTTGTGTACAGTAAAGAATTACATAGAAGTATACTTAAATAGGACTAAAGGCCACCAAACTTTCATATTTTTTATATATTTACAAATACATTTCTGTAATTTTTCAGACATCAAATATACAAGTATTGTATAACAAGTATATTTCCAATGTACTTGAAAGCTTCAAGGTTGACATCAAAACAAAATATAAAGTTTCGGCCACTTCAGATGTTAGAGATTTATCAAAACATCTCTTTGAGTCAACAGTATTTGATCATAAAGGAATAAACGGTGGTAATACAACAAATGTGCCTTTAGAATGTAAAATTAAAAATGAGACATTTTTAATCCCACCTCAGTCCAGGTAATTCATTTTTTCTTTACAATGAAATCAATTTTGCAAAGAAATATATTTTCCATATGTTATCCTTCAATCCTCTTCAAATTTTTTGCTTAAATTGTAACCAATGAATGCAGATATCTAAAAAATATCAAAAATTCATATTTATAACCATAATTGATTAATATTTTAAGGTACAATAGCTATAATTGTCATCTATTTAACTCACCTGATTAGCCTTATTTCATAGAACTAGAATCTTAAATGGATAACTGCAGCCAGAGTGCTGCATTTAAATACTGTTTTTCACCTGAAAAGAGACACTGATGGTGATATTTTTTTATGTTTTTAAAACTAGTTATATGAAGTACAAATATATTAATATTTATCAACAGCCAACAGCAAGGTTAAATTACATCATTAAAACTCTTTATACCATAAGCTTAACCAAAGCGATTAATAAATAAATATTATTAAAATTAAATTTAAAATATGTAATATATCCTGTAATAGATGATATTGGCAACAATTATGTAAACTTTGCTAAGTCGAGTTTTCGTAACTGGTGTATATATAATGCTTTTGTATACATAACTACTGTATCTCTAACTATTATCTATATAGAACAAATTATTTACATAGACAACATCTATATAATATTTACTTTTTAATCAAACAATATAAAAATAGTATGGACAACAAAATTTTTGAAAATATGCCTCACCTTTCAGATTCTTTTGTGGATGTGTGAAGGAACAGTGCAAAAAACTGGAAGGCAGCAATTTTGATTTAGTCATTGCTGATCCACCTTGGTGGAATAAGTATATAAGAAGGTTAAAAGGTGCTAATCAGAAGTTAAGGTATCCTTCATAAAACTTCATCATTAATTAATCAAATTATAAGGAAAATGTTTACAAAGACATGGATACCTGGCAGTTGCAGTTTGTTGTTATTGCCTGGTAATGAAATTATCAATCCCTTCCTCCATTGTTGATGTGTTCTGCCTTCCTATTTGATTTACTGCATTTTGACACACATTAACAATTTCAGTATCCTCAGTTACATAAAATCAAGTCGTCTTCATACTACTTTGCAATATCCAGTCTTTATAGTCCTGGGCGTTCAAGATCATTCTGAAAATTATTTAGATGTAAATTATAATATAATATCAACATATGAACATCTGGTTGAATTTAGATTTCTCCATTATTAAACTACTGTATAGTATACCCATCTGATGGTAAATATACATTTTTAGGTACTCTCTGTTTTCATTCTTTTCTTATATGAGGACGAGCCAAATGTCTAATATACATTATTTTTGGAGGATACTTAGCTGATATTTTTATTACTTATGTATTTTTATATTGTATGTTTCCCAAATAAAATGAATTAATACTTACATTGTTCATAAGGTTGAGTCCATGTGAACTTTGGTTTCAATGCTACAAGAATAGTATAATTGCTGGGATAAAATATATCCTATATAAAGATTTCAATGAAATTTGTGTAATAGGCATGTTATTGTTTTATCGAGTTCATTAAATATCAGCCTATCAAATATGAGTCAATGTTGTTATAAACAGGACTACACATTGTGTAGTTTTCAAATTATGCATTTGTAATAGTGATCCATTGCCCCTGTCTACCCCTATGAGATGATATTGTTATGAGCTACTGGACTCTAATTAAAATAAATGCTTACTATAGAGTTTACTAGAACTGTACATACACATATAAAACAAGTACAAAATAAAACTGGATGCAACAGTTCACAATGCAATTCAACAGGCGCAAAGTCCGTCACTATGTCGCTAATCGAAAGTATTACACAGGTCTTGCCAGTATTGTAATCGTCGCTTGACTGCCCCACTCCTCCGTTCGGGCATTGTTTTATACTAAACTGTATAATACCGACCAAGGGTTCACGCACATCTGGCAAGCTTCGACGCAAGGCAATAAAAACAAGGATTAAGTCGTTCGACACAAATTACAGCCATAAAATATGTGCGATAACAATAGATGTTTTTAAAGTTCAAACACGAAGTAAATAAATGAATTCGTTTTTACCACATGCCAGATGTGCCGTCTTTGTCGGAATGTAACAATATGTATGTATGTTTATTTCAGCTATTCAATGATGTACAATGAAGATATAGCGTCTATACCAGTCAAAGATCTTTTATCTCCAAACTGTTTGATTGCAGTTTGGTGCACAAACTCCCCAAGCAACACAGCTGCAGTGAAAGACCTTATATTTCCTTCATGGGGAGTAGAATATGTTGCTACCTGGTACTGGTTGAAAGTAACTGTAGATTTGGAACCAATATGCGAGTTCAGTTTTGGTAGTCAAAAACAACCTTATGAAAGACTTATATTGGGGAAGGTTGGAGACATCGGGATGGTTCCTGAAGATATGCTTCTCGTTAGCATACCTAGTGCTTTGCATTCACACAAGCCACCTTTATTAGGTATGAATACTTCCTAAAATTCACTAAATTATTAAGTTCTTTAACTAACCTACGTAAATATGTAATTTTTTTAATAAAATGTCCTATGTATTTATCGTCATGATCTCAAAATAGAATATAAAGCTGACATTAGCCAGTTATATCTGTCTTCCAATTTGGATGAATCAACATAATATGGGCCATGTAAAAATGAAATTGAATCATTCCATATTATTGTATTTCATTACCCTCAGTTCAGCGGCTTTCAACCAAATTGATTCAATTTGGTTGATCTATCTAATACTAGCTATATGCTGGGAAAACGGCTTTACAATAAGTTGTCAATAAGAAACAACCGAACTCATTTCCAAATCCCTCATTATATTTTCTAAGTATGTAACATATTAAGAACACCATAATGGCTTAATAATGCATAATGGCTTGAGTGGATCATAAAAATCCAACAGGAAAACATGCTTAGTACTCTCTTATATAAATAGGTTTTTAAGTAATATAATTCTTTGCAGATATACTTAGTCAGTATATAAGCAGTCAAAATCCTCGAACTCTGGAACTTTTCGCAAGATATTTGCTACCAAATACCACAAGTATAGGTTATGAACCATTGAAATGGCAACATATTTCTTTGTACGAGCGTGTGAGTTGACAATAAAAAAATTAATTACTAGGCAGTTTCTTTCACTTACCAAAGCAACTAGTTTTATTTTAAATTAAGGGACGCACGAATAAAAAATACATGCCATCATAACGAGGTTGTATGGTTTGAGGCTATTGTCTATTCTTGCAAAGTAATAAAATATCAATATTAGTTATACATTTTTTTCTATTTAGCGTTAGTTCTGTTTTTGTTTTTAAATTCTAATACAAATTGCTATTGCGTATATAAAGAGAAGTCTAGTTTATTTCTTCCATTTAATTGCTTTGAATTTTATCCGATTTCAATGAACTAGTAGGTAAGTAATGAAACAAGCTTTGTAAATATTCTTATATAATATCGTCATAAATATACTATAAAATAAAGTCGGTTTAAAAATGCATGTTAACTATTGCCGTTGACAATAACGCTGGTCTTATTGGTCTTCTTAGGGTAGCCGTCTGGATTCATTGTCTGCCATCTCCAGAAGTCCGTGCCTGTGATAGAAATTAGGTATCTATAATAATTGTACATAGTTTGTTTGTGGTTTTGCACGCCAATTTTAGCAACTAGACCCATAGGCGATCGTAATCGCTTTCCACCAGGTGGGCGGTCTGCCTGTCTGCTGAACTCATGCAATAAAAAATCTTTAGAAACGACCAAAAAGATCCGGGCAGTAATTTAAAGAGTAAAACTGTGGGACAGTTTTCAACTAACAGGTTACAATAGAGTGGGACTTCTAGTATGAATGATATGAACTGACACTATTCCGAAGAGTTTTAGTGGGTATCCTCGACTGGCGACTCGACCCCCAAGGAGTACTATTTCCACCCCTACGTGGCGAGTCCCACACCACCGCCCTGCGATTCCCATGCCTCAATCAAATTTACCCTCATTAAATAATGGTTAAAACTACAGAACCGTTCATAGTTCACGAACTAGCAGATTTTATTTGAAAACTTCAGCGGGAAGTTCCCTTCAAGTCTCTATCGTATTACGACATCGCAGATAATAAATTTTTACTCGATTGAACGGAAGTCAGTACGTAAGTATATCTAGCCATGCCGCCTCCGCCAGGTACCGGTCGAAGGGGAAGGCCCAAGAAATATTGGCTTTACGTTGTGAAGGATGACATGCGTACCAATGGTCTCAAAACGGGGGCTGCTGAAGATCGCGCGAAGTGGAGTAGTAAAAGTAGGAAAGCGGACCCTGGGCGTCGGAGTGAACGCTCCGAACGCAACTGGGATTTAACGCTCGGATGATGATGATGTTGAACGGAAGTACAGACTTACACATCTCGTCAATAGTATATCTGGTGCTCCACCCTAGCTCCTCCTTGGCAAGTGACGCGTCTGCCCACATCGCTGTGATGTCCCCGAGCCGCCTGTCCACGTACTTCAAAGGTATCTTCGTACCGGTCACTCGCTCAAATACATCCACCAACTGCTTGACTGATACTCCCTTGCCGGTGCCTAGGTTGTATATCTGTAAACGAATAACTAGGATGTAATAAAACGTGTGAAAGACCATCTGAGTAGACGATGACGACCGTCCATCGTTTTATGTCATTTGAACAGGGATCTTAATGAAAAACATTTAAAATAATATATACCTTATAATCAAAATCTATTTACCGGATTTTATTCAATTTTTTGTTTTTGAATGTATTCTTTACTGATACTAATAGTTTTGTGAATCGAAAATATAAGCAAATCAATACTTTTCAGACGTACTTAACATTTTTTTGCTTATAAATGTGAAAATAGCAGTATAGTAACCGAGACCCTCGTCTCGTCTGAATGGCATGGGTTCAAATCCTAACTGGAGAGCAAGCGCTACTCTAGCAGATTTTCTGTTTTAATTTGCACATTGATAAAAACATTGTTTTAACAGTATAGGAAAACAGCGAGAGAAAGTCTGCATATCCAGATTACGCTTTTTATCTTCAATCTGCTTTGATAAAATAAGACAGGCATAACGTCCGTTCCTCTGAAATCGGAAGGCGCGAACCCAGTAGTGGTGGATTAGAGGACTATTGCTACGAATACTGGTTACATTCACATCAGGTTTTGCCAAAATTGCTACAGATCCCTTATACAGCGTGTTTCATTTCAAATGACAATAAATCATAACTTTAGCGGTCGTACGCCATACAATTTTTTTGGTACCATTAAATCAACCGTAATGTCAAAAATAAAATTTTGAAATTTCCGAACAAATTAATTACGATAAAAAGGGAATAAAAACAGAACATTTTGTAATATTGGTTCGCGAGCGACAGCGTAAGAATGAACAACTTCCGCGTTTAATGATGAAGAGACGAGCTGGCAACATGATACATTGGTCACTAACCTACCGATTTATTCACAATAACTGATACATGTTGTTGTAATATTCTGAAATGAAAAATGAGGTCCTGTGGCTAAACCAAAGAAGTTACCTTGATTCATTTTTGTATTTGGGCAGAGTACGTCATGAAGAAAACGTGGTCTGATTTATTGTCGTAAGGTCTGAAACACGCTGTATATCCGTATTGTTTTATAAAAAATAGATAAATTTTGACGAAAGAGTGTCTAATAGATATTCCAAATTCTCACGAGAAGGCAAGAAGCGAGAATGTGAAATTGATTCTCACTTTGTTACCTACGTTTTCTTCAGAATGTGGAGTGCCTTTAAAAACTTTTAAATGCTAAGGAACCAACTAAGTCACAAGAACTATGCTTATTTGCAGCAACTATTCAAGCAGCTACTTAATAGCTATAAGATTCAATTTACCTTCAATCCAACGTGATTTGAACTAAGAAGGTTGAGAGCTGCCACATGACCGCTTGCTAAGTCCATTACGTGAATATAATCCCTGATACCTGAAAAAAGTTAATGTAATTTGTAGTTAGAATATCAAAACAGCTCAGTAAACTATGTTAAAATATTGGAAGTATTCCTGAGCACCAATCAAACTGATATAATTAATGTCCTTTATTCAAGGTTTCAAGTTTAAATTAGTAAATAGGCTGTACGTTTTCTTCTCTATTTATTAAACCAAAACAGTTAAAACTGTACGTATGAATGTCATTGAACTCCTTCTAAACCGCTAATCTGATTTTGATGACATTTTTGTGTGTTTGAGTGGATCCCGGGATGATATAGATTCACAATCGGAACTGGTAGGTGGCGTTACAATCCGATCCTACATTTTCATTTTCAAAGCAGAATATCTTCTGTCGGGCCCGCTATAAAATATTCAACTGGTTTGGTCTAAAACATGTTTTTAACAAAGACAATCAAAGATACAAGGTCCTTGGTTATATTGGTCAAAAGAAGAAGAAGAAGAGTGAACTGTGGTGTCTGTGGTACATGGCCCGTGCCTCTAGTCATTATAGAGCATTTATAATTAAACTAGAGTTTACCCCGCGGGTCAAACTAGTGCGTACCTCTTGTTGAAACAGCGTAAAAACAGGTTAAATTGTTTTATATTGGTGCTAATTGCCCTCATAAGATTTACTTTTATTTATATCGCAAACAATCCCATTTCCCGGGATGAAAAGTATCTATGTCCATTTTCGGTATTCAGACAGACAGATCAAGTTACTATCGCACTTTTTTCTATAGATTATGAATTTTTATATCTATAAACTTGAGAAACGATTAGTCTCTCACTCAAACTTTCATCTATTTTAGTTTTATTTCTCCATATATTCAATATACCAAATTAAAATGGCCAAAATGACCAAAAAGGCCAAAATTACCGAAATAGCAAAAATGACCAAAAAGGCTAAAATGATCAAAATGACCAAAAAGGCCGAAATTACCGAAATAGCAAAAATGACCAAAAAGGCTAAAATGATCAAAATGACCAAAAAGGCCGAAATGACCGACATGGCCAAAATAACCAAAAAGGCCACAGTGACCGACATGGCCAAAATGACGGAATAGGCAAAACGACCAAAAAGGCCAAAATGATCAAAATGACCAAAATGACCGATATGGCCAAAATGAGCGAAAAGGCCAAAGTGACCGACATGGCCAAAATGAGTAAAAAGGCTAAAATAGCCAAAATGACCAAAAAGGCCAAAATTACCGAAAGGCCAAAATGAAAAGTATCCCTTGTCCACCCTCGGTATTTAATTTACATACCAAATTTCAGCCAAACCGGCCCATTAGTTCTTGCGTAAAAGCATAACAAACAGAAAGACAAATATATTTTTATCCCGGAAACTATCCCACTTTTCGGGATAAAAAGTATCCATGTTCATTCTCGGTATCGAAAACATATATATACTGAGTTTCAGCCGAATCGGTCCAGTAGTTTTTACGTGAAAACGGAACAGACAGACAGAGTTACTTTCGCATTTATAATATTAATAGGGATATATTTTTAGTAATTTCTGCGGGCGATAGATATACGAAGACATAGATGCGTCTTTTGAACAGGTCTGAGACGATCTACTGCGGAGATAAGTATTAGTTATTCCTAATTACCCAACTTTTTCCAACATGTATCACCTTAAGTAAGCGAACTTTTAAAGGCGTAATAGTGGTTGAACCCTAAGTATAGGTACTTGCACGCACATTTATCATTCTGTATAGTATGCTTTTTTTGTGGTTTGAATTCTTTGCATATTATTACAACAAATAAGTAATAAAAAATATACTAAGTTATAAAGAAACACAAACACATTATTTCATAATTGAAATCGTGGAAAAAGAATTTCTTCCCCGATTTAAATCAATCAAATAATTACCAGTTCCATCGGGAGTATTATAGTCGCTTCCAAAAACCGTGAGCACAGGTTTCTTGCCAAGTGCAACCTGTGCCATGAAGGGCATTAGGTTTGTGAACTCTTTCGTTGGGTCTTCCCCGATCAGGCCGGAAGGGTGAGCGCCCACAGGATTGAAGTAACGCAGGGATATTATGTTCCATTTCTGAAAAAAGATCAATTTCCAAAATCGGTAATTACAAAACGGCAAGAGTGGAACAGAAGTCGTCAAAAGTCGAGGTAGGATAATGGCTAGCGCACGCGTCCCAAACTCAAAGAGCGCGGGTTCGATCCTGACCGGAACGCATGCAACCTGCACATCAAGATAACCGATGTGTCAAACCTGCCAAACCGCCTTGGACGAGCGCGGCGGATATACTGTCCGTTCCCTTATAGTGGGAGGCCCGAGCCCAGCAGTGGGACATTTATAGACTGCTGTTAAAAGAGTGGAAAAAGATAATAGGTAGGTACAATGGGCGTGTATCACTAAAACGATCTTCTCCAGGCAACCCTTTCCAAGGGATTATACATTGTTAATAGGTATTGACGGTGATGCAGTTTATAAATAATGACGATTGATAAATATTCACGATATATTTAACCTCCTGACGCCCGGGTTGTTCAACGCTTTCATAAAGTAAACGCCCAAAGCCCTTAATGGTTTCAATGGCGAAAACCCAAAACTTTGAACTTTAAAATTTTTATCTTATAGTAATCGCACAAGTATGATATTTTTTTCCTTGCATCAGGTGAATGAGGAGAAGCAAAAAAAAGGATAAAAATAGATTACCTTTTGGTAGGCCTTTGGGTCAAAAGCACTAGACTACAAACAAGAAACTTTACCACATAATTTTTTTTTAAACTACCTTCAAAAATATTAAAATAAAATTTAACTTCAAAAACCAATTTAATAACAAATAATCCTTTAAAATTAAGAGACTTTTTTTTAAATTATTATTTATTTAAAACATTCGAAACAATTATGATAGTCCTTATTTAACCAACGGTCTATTAAAAGATCTTAAAGTTTGAATTATGATCATTTTCACTATATCTCAGATCCATATAAAGTTTTGATGTAAACAGCAAATATAGTACATGAGCAACTATTTTTGATAAGCATATGAATGAACACAAATCGTAGAGATTTCATTAATAAATTAAGATTAATTTTCACACTCGATGATCTTGTTCCATTTTAAGTCAAGAAAGACAAATTTCTTTTGTGTTTTTTGGCACTGGTGCTTGGTCATACACAAGCAAAAACCTCGAACATACGCTCGGAGACATCACATTTTAAAAAGGTGGTAACTTAAAATTAGTAACAATGGTCAAAGTTGGGGTACTTAGAATAGTACCCTGGGCATTCATTTGACGAAATTGGATTTAGTGTTGGGCTATAATCACTATTTCATTGAAGTACTTTTTTAAGGACCGTGGGCGCTAGGAGGTTAAATAAGCTTTCAAGTGTACGGTTCAAACTATCGCTAATTATCTAAAGATAAAATGCAAAAGATGGAATGAAATATACATAAAATAATGCTCATTAACCATTTCGTTACATAAAACTTATTGTAATTTTGTTACTGATACAGTTACTTCACATATTACTATCTATGTCATTAGTATTCAATGCTAAAACGAACATGTCGTACTCGTTAAGCAGTAAGTAATAATGCTTATCTTCAGATGCACAAAAAACAAAGTAACGGCCCGTCTCAACATATGTTGTGTCATGATCACCAAATGCTTAACAGATTTCGAGTCACACGGCTTGTCTGGTATAATTACGTCGATTTATTAGTCATCAAAGACGCTGTGTCTCGAAAAGTCATTGGCCCGGAGGAATTACGCAGAATGCAATTCCGATAACTCCAACGGCAAATTAGATATGTAAGCCTTTATCCGCATGCTTAATTTAATTTGCAAGGAGGAAATTAGACGTTTTTTATACCTAAGTGTTCCTTACAGGCCATAAGCGTCCACTGGTTTTGTCACTAAAAATGATAACCAAATTTCTTTACCGCTTACCGGTGATGAGACTGATGAGTTATTTTGTACGTAGTAGAGCCATGCTGTTATCATTATTATGAAGTTAGATGTGAAACCGTCTCATAAAATATTGGCGTGAAATTAGCCTTGAGCAAATTGTGCTTCATATGTTCGATAACTCAGTTCTTTCTCTATCCCATTTCTTCTCTTTCACCCTCTATCTCATCCTAAAAGCTGGTAACGTGTTGGCCTCGCCGCGGGTGTAGCCAAATTTTAATTTAGGTGGGGGGAGGGGCGTTCCAGGAAAGTAATACAACAAAAACACAAAAATTTACTTAAAATGAAACTAATATTCATCTTGAACTACTATTCTTTCTCAGTGGGTTTGAACCCTTCAAACCCTCAGAAAGGGGGTTCTGACTACGCCCTGGTTTCGCCCGTGGTTGTTGACGTAATAACGCCCTATAAGTGGCGATAACCGTTTTACATTAGGTGAGCCGTCTGCCCGTTTAGAAGATTAGCGATAAAAAAAACGGAAATTTGAACCATTTGCCATTTCCAGTAAATGGGATAGAATCAGTTCAATAAATAAGAAAATTGCGATTTCGTCATCCAAGCTAAAGTCTTCGTGTCTCAAATTGAATTACAATAACGTTGTTTTTGATTATATCTGCTACTACGCTTGACTTGAAATCCCCGCGGGATTACCAGGACACAAAATAACGCATAATTTGAAAAATAATGAAGCTATCGTTTCAGTGATAAAGTGTCGGAATAAGCTAATTTTATGCACCCGAAAAAGTTTTTACTTGAAACCCGAATAAACAGGCAAGAAATCCAAAAAAATACATCATGTTCTCTATCGTTTATGTTGTCTATTCAAGTTGTCTTTTTTTTCAATAGCTTTAATGTACAGACGCGGCATGTTTAGAATTTTATAATATCATAGATAAACTAGGTTTTAATGACTAAGGCCTATTTATGTTAAAATTAATGTATATCGAAAAGGAAATCGAACCTTGACATTCATTATTAATAGTAAACCACCAAAACCGGTTACCGGCCGGCTATTTAGATTTGCTAATTTATCTATTTTTACAATAAATTTTCAATCATTAGAAGGCATTACAAGGGACTATTAGAAGAATTTAGTCATCAGTTTAGTACAGGTTTAAATTCTACACGCGGCGTGGGCTTTTTTGTTATGTGAACATTACTTGGATTGATACTAAGATATCCTTATATAATCCAATAAGGGATTTTGTCTAATATTTGTTTGTTTCTTTTCTGAAGGTGCTGTAAATAATAAATTATAACAAAAATTTCCATTAATGGCATTAGGACTTATGTAGTCTCGATGACGAAGATCTGGACGAGGAGAATTTACCCTAATGAATATGCTGGAATATGGGTAGAAATGTTTTGATACAGTATCGTGTATTGGAAGTTCACGGAACTTAAAGACTTATCGTAGTCAGCTATTAGGCATGAATCGTTAACGTAAACCAGTGTTTTTGAACCTGTCGGTCGCGATCCATAGGTCATAAGGTCGCAGAGCCTTGCTCAGGGGGTCGCCGGCAAAAGGCAATTTAAGTTTATACTTCGTACTTAGGTACTTTCTAAGCTCAACAGCTTTTTGCAGAGAATAGGCCGTAATAATGAATACTTATAGGCAACTAAATAGGGAAAGACATAAACGTAGTTATTTAAATAACTAACTTTTTGTCTGTCTATGGCCCATGGGAGTCGCCAAAATTTTTCAACCTGTAAGGGGGTCACGTATCCAAAAAGATTGAAAAGCACTGATATAAACTATAGTTTTTTTTTGAAGTGAAACTTCTATATAGAGGGGGTCTTACGGATTTTTGGCTCACGAAAAGGTGTCACAGTCACGTGATGACCGTCACTAATTCTTACATTTTTACACTCGTGATATCTTTCGAATGGAATGTCCGAATTGAATAATTCAAAAAGTTACATAAATGTATTGAAGCAGTCTTGAATATAAAGTAATTTATTTTGATAAGGATTAATACCAAGATACAAATAAAGAGCCATTTCTAGCGGCGGCATTTTAATTAAATTTTTAAAATAAAAGAACACTTATTGTGGCATAACTATGATAGTTAGACATATGTTGTGTTGTGTAATTACATAATTAAATGTTTTGTGTAATATCTAGGTATCCTATTAATTACATGTATTTTATTTGCACACCACCGTCATACACTTTTGATTCCTTTCATACAATCCACAGCCCGGGTTGTCTGGAAGAGATCGCTCTAAAGCGATAAGGCCGCCCTTTGTTTCTGCCTTGACACGAAATTATTGTAAATGATTTACTTTATGTGTATGTGGTGAACAATAAAGTATTTTCTATCTATCTTGTCGCGACACTTTTTGTAGATAATGATGTGTTCTACAAAGTCGTAGTACATTATTTTATTGTATCATCAATAGTTTTCGCAGTGCACGCGATTTTAGGTACTTTTTACACCTTGCGTTACATTATTGGAGTTTTAGTAAGGATCTCTATTTTTTTTATAAATATAATATAGCCTTTGTCACCTGGGGATAGTGTAGCTTGCGAACAGTGAAAGGATTTTTCAAATCGGTTCAGTAGTTTCAGAGCTTCTTCAATGCAAACAAACAATCTAGTCTTTCCTCTTAATAATATTAGTCCAGACATTCATATATTTACTTTAAAATTAATTCGATATGTGCATATTACAAAAAGCGTAAGATTTTGCGCTAGAAGTTGTTACAATAGAATTGGGAGCTGGGCTGCCCTAAAAAGCGCTTTATCTATCTCCGAAAGCGTTATTGAAGCCCCAGTGAGCCGAGCACCGGGGAAATCCCGTAAACGAGAAAGCGAGCGAGGATGTACCTCGTCCCTCTAATACCTCCTTGTACTCGTATATATAATAAAACTGCGTTTATTACCGCGCTGAAAACCGTTAAAACGTAGTTTTATTATCTATACCTCTGCTCTCCACGTGACTGGGTATCAATGCCACTATTTGTGGTCTATGTAAAAAAAGGAGAGTTTGTTAAGGAAACAAATTAACAAAAATAAAACTTTGCCAACGGTTCAGTTTTTCGAAAGTCACAACAAAAGTGAACGACAACGAACGGCAAAACTGTTGACGTAAAAAAATAGTCGGTGCATGTGTAGCGTATTACACCATTAAAATGTACCTAACCTAACCAAATCATAATTTGCAGTAAACCTGCGAAAAATCGAAATGTGTGCTGGGACACATATTAGAAGTGAAACTTCAACGAACAAGTGGAAAAACGAATCGCAACGGACAAGTGGAAAAACGAATGGCAATGGATAAGTGGGGGGAAAACGAATCGCAACGGACAAGTGGAAAATCTTCAACTGATAAGTGACAAAATGAATCGCAACAAAATTTTAACTTGAAGTTTTACGGGCATGTTTTCAAATTGGACAAGTACATTAACAATCTGCCCGTAACACTTCAAGTTGAAATTTTGTTGCGATTCATTTTGTCACTTATCAGTCGAAGATTTTCCACTTGTCCGTTGCGATTCGTTTTCCCCCACTTATCCGTTGCCATTCGTTTTTCCACTTGTCCGTAGCGATTCGTTTTTCCACTTGTCCGTTGAAGTTTCACTTCTAATATGTGTCCCAGCACACATTTCGATTTTTTTATATAAGTATCCGTACGGTGTAAGTGGTGAACTGAATGAAACATCCCTTAAATATGGTCTATTTATTATAGGCGCTAACAACAGGAATAGGTATGATTAGCACTACTGAACTAAACGACACGGTCAAGTCAATCAACACAAGTTAGCACTATTACCCGGATGTTTCGCACACTGATTGTATCGATATCATCGATCAATACTAGTTGCTATAATCAAACATCTGATATTCACAAAATCCACGAAAATCACGCTTAGAGTGCAAATACCTGTAGTCTTCTGAATGCGTCCTGGTAATTCTGGTCTAACTTTTCTTGTATTGTGTGTATAACTTGATTCGGAAACTGGTTGTATACTTGACCAACTGACTATGCCGCTGACTCGCACCACACTCGCTAAGGTACTACTTCTAAGCAGACGCTTATATGCTAATCGAACGAGTTACATATTCGCGGTAAGCGGGTCATGAGGGTATGGGAGTGCCAGGGGCGAAGTTAGGTGGTGATTCTGTCCGCAGCAGCAATTTGTGTAGTGAACTACACAATTTTTATCTAAATTGCTATTGTTGTTCTTATACGTTGACCAACAAACGGTAGATATCTAATAGAATCTAAAATTGAAAAATATAGTTAAATATTTACTTATTTGAAATTTCTAACGATAAAGGGATTGATTTCTCTTTTCTGGGGCCCAAAATCGTTTTATATCGATGACTGCGATTTATTATAATTACATTTTATAATGTCTGTTGCGGTCGACATTAAAATATTCAAAAAATGTAACTTGAAAATGTAAACGTTAATGAACCAGTATATATCCATATATATCCCTTACAAGACTATATAATATAGATTTATAAATAGATAAAATTATATAAAAATAAATAAAAAAGAAGTACAGGAGATCATTGTCCTTCGAGACTATATCCATAATTCATGCGTAGCTTGAATTTAATAAGAAGGCGAGGGAGGGTAAGGCGTTAGGACACTAGCGAGAGACGTAGATGTCGGCCATCTTGGTTTAGGTTAATCGACATTACCTGATCAGCAGCACTAAGGTCCTTCAGCATCTCTTCTATGAAGTACTTCGTTCTTCCGTACACGTTGGTTATGCTCCCTGTAGGGTGGCTCTCTGTGATTGGCAGATACTCTGGTTCGCCGTATACCGTGCAAGATGAAGAGAACACCATTTGGTAGCAGTTGTGTGATCGCATTATCTGTAAGAAGAGAAGCTATTAACATATATCTTATACGCGGTAGAGCCATCCTGATATCAATATCTTGATTACAGCTCTTAGGTGTAATACTACGTTATCACAGAATGTGATCCTAAGACGGGTAGCCTTGAATTAATTGTGTTTTGTGCGTGAGTGAGAGAGAAAGTTCTGATGACCCACTACCCCTTCTTCCCTCTATTCCAATGCTATATACCATCCCCTTTGTCGCATTCTAAAGAGTTGCAACGGGTTATCTTTGCCCGTGTTACAAAGTCTTTAAATTTATAGAGTAATCTACATATCAACGACTGAAATGCTATTAGTTTTAAGCGGCATTTGGGTAAAATATGTGGAAAGAAGAGTTTAAAGTTTCAAATGATCCAAAAAATTCACCGTAAATAAGTTTATTTCTTATTATATTGTTCTTGTGTACTATTTTTGAGAAAGAAACACATCCATACATTTTAATTGGAAGCCATGTTCATTTTATTACCTTAAATTTCATAGATTATTATGAAATATAGCCACCATATCAATGATTTTACGAAACGTCACTTCAAACAAATAGTTTTTAACCGCTCACAATAGGTGAATAGCACACTGCAAACTACAACATAACTGCAAATCGCGTTGTTCAATCATTATACTAATATGTTGCGCGTTGCGAGGAGTATAAGATTTTGCATTGTTATTAGAGTTTATATGAAGAAAAAGTATAAAAAGTTAATTTTAATTATTGTATGCAGCAGACAAGTTAACGGCCCACGGCCGGTCTTTAATCTGCAACACCAAAGGGGTCGGTGCACGGTACACGGTAAATCAACGGACGGCCGAACTTTTTTCAAAACCCTTATATTTAGCGCTGTGGGCAAACCCCAACTGGGTGCTCATCCCAATTCCGGTGCGCAAGAAATCATTGCGTACATAAATGAAGTGGCGCAAAGAACTAAATAGCTAAATTTAAAATAACTTATATTACATAATTAGAATAATTATTTACGTGTCACTTTTTGTGGGCTTATTGTATTTATGCCTAGCAGTCTTCTTCCATGCCCATGCCAATAACCTCAACTCAAGTAAAGCCAGCATAAAAACGGTTATAAGACACATTACACTATTGCTCACCAAAACAACAGACACAAAATATTAGTTAGTATCATGGAAGAAGACTACTCTTTCCATAGATATAATATTTTTAAGCAAAACAATAGGCGGCTTTATCGTTTACAGGAATCTCTTCCAGGTAACCTAACTTAGGATATTCTTAGCTAATCTGGCGATGTGCGTGGTCCATAAATTCAGTTGTTTCTAATTTTTTACAATACATACACGTGTCTATATTAAAAATTATCGAAATTCTGTATTATTTGAATGAATATACATATACCTCCAAAAGATTCAGCATACCCAGAAGGTTGTTTTGATAGTAGAGCAAGGGCTGTTGCATCGATTCCCCCACAGCTTTCAAAGCTGCAAAGTGGATCACGCAGTCTATCGTATGCTGTAACAAAGGTTAAAAATATCCCATTATTTTAAAATTACATAAATATGAACTCCTCGAGGTATTTATTTGAATTACTTCGCAAAAATATTCAACTTGATATTAAAAATATAAATAAACTTCAAGTCGCGACGACTTAGTGGCTAAGACAGACGCGTCATTAATTTCTTACATGTAATATATTTATTTATTTAACCAAACCATGCCAACAACATCATTCAAAAATATACATACATATTGTGCAAATGTTGCAGGTAGTGTGAACGTTACAACAAAACATTTGTTAGATAAAACTTGCTGTTATAAAAATCAAAATGATATATCAAATAATATTCTGAAGGAAAATTTACGATTTTTTGAAGGAAAGTAGATTTTATATAATCCCTTAAACGTCCCATTGCTGGGCCCGGGCCTTCCATTTATAAATCTAAAGCAGATACATGCTTTCCGGCCAGGATTCGAACTCGCGCCCTTTAGAGTTTGGGACACGGGTGCGCTAACAACTAAGCTGCCACGGTCTTTTAGGCTATAAGTTGTACTTACCTAAATGTTAGTTATTTATTATTCGTTGTAAAAGGTCAAAATTTCAACCCTCATTCTATCTAAAGGGACCCTAAAAAATATGTTTTTGATGACCTATATAAACTTTTCTATAAATTATAAGCTCATCTGTATATCATTTATGTATTATCGATTATGTAAATTATTAAATTCGCAGTGTATTGTAATTAACAAACTATGTATTCATCTGCTTTTTTTTAAATTATTAAGTTATATCGCAATCCCTCTGATATTCTTCGGAGATGAACTTGAAAGTATTTATCTCACGCTTTTCATATATCGAGCTATTTATTTATGTTAAAACTTTAGTTTATTAGAAATATGCTATAAGAAATCCCACTAGCTTTGTTGTACAGTGATAATGACCCTAATGATGCTGAACTGAGGTGATGACTTGCAAGTCTTGTGCATACACGGATTTCTAAGTCACTGGGTCAAGTATTTCTATAGATTTTTTCAACACTTTTCCCGCATGTGTTTTTAGTTATCAAGTCAGCACTTTAAAATCTTTTTACAGGTTATTTAGACCTATGAAAAAGTTTATAGTATCTATTATAGCAGAGTATGTCAATACTATCTGTGGTTACGACTTTGTTCTCACGTGATTTTATAGGTAGATATATTTATATTTGATTCCCTTAAATTTTAGAATTTATGTTGAAATCACAACAACTTCAATTTTATTTATTGGTAGATGCATATCATTGTAAATGTAAATGTTACTTTGCTCTTGCTATCTTAACTTTTGCTAATGAATTTCAAGTTTCCTTAGGCGATGATTACACACAACATACACTATGTACGACGTGACGCTGTAAGCGACCGGCAAGTGCTTACAGCTTATAAAATTGCGCTAGAGTGGTCTTTTTCACATGTCTAACATGGCGTACACACGTTAAACATGGCGTTTATGACCCATAAGGCGTATGCCGCGTCTTCTGTTGCTCTTGAGCGTTCCGAGGTCGCGTGTCGAATTAATCTGTCTGATAATAGACAGTGCAACAGTAAAAACCAACGCGCGTTTAGACTTTACTAGTGTGAACATCCATATAATTTCAATAATATAGACGCTAAACATCACTTTCAGCATCTGTGATCGACCTCGGCCTAAGGCACATCCATTTTATGATGTGCGTAGACAAGTTTATTATTTTTTAATATCGCTGCATCAACCATTCTTTCCTGATAAGATAATAGCTAATCATTATTGTCCAAACCTCATTGGATATGATGATTCTGTTTAGTTGTGATTCTTTAATTTAATATTAAAGACCATTTTATACATTGATCCTTCGAGTCGGATATGATCGAGCGACCTACTTAAATTAAAAGGAAATGTTTGTAATATTAATCTTGTTATTTTATAAACATCTCTGACAGAAGCAAAAAACAAAAGAAAAATTTAGAGATATCACTAAAATAATTATCCAATATGGTTTGGACAATTAACATTAACGTCACCTACCTTATCAAAGATGTCATTAATTTGCGGTTTGTCCAACAAGTCGGCTTTGTAAAATGTTACGCTCTTTCCGGTGATCTGTTCTGCTCTCTGTAGTGCCGGAGAACCAGTTTCATCGCCGACGGCATTTGCAAAGTTATCAATCGCGACCACTTCATGACCTGCTTCTAACAGGTCTATGATGCAGTGGCTGCCGATGTAGCCTGCGCCACCAGTTACTAAGATGGTCTTGAATCGCGGCATTGTTTATTCTGAAAGGGTAACCTATTTTGAAGCACTTTTAATACATTCACTGTGGCGTGAGATCATATTGACCCCCATGGGTCAAATAGTATCTCATGGACTTTCTAACTACAGGTACTTTATAAATACTTATCAAAATAGAGATTAAAATATAAGTACAGTATACATATATATTTTCAATATATAGTTACTGCTGGAGTAGATACAGCAAACAAATTAGAGCGATACGCGTGGTAGAAAGTAGTGACTGTATATTTTATTACTTATATCTATTTTAAATTACTCTGTAATACTTTTGTCATTATCACCATCATCATACGAGCGTTAAATCCCGGTTGCGTTCGGAGCGATCACTTCGACGTCCAGGGTCCGCTTTCCTACTTTTTCTTCTCACTTCGCGCGATCTGCGGCATTCCTTGTATTGAGACCGTTGGTACGCATGTCATCCCTCACAACGTCAAGCCAGCATTTCTTGGGCATACCCCTCCGACCGGGACCTGGCGGAGGCGGCATGGCGACATTTGTTCCCCACGTAACTAGCTGGTTTCCGTAACACTTTTGTATAGTATGTATGTCGTTGTGGTAAGTAAAGACATATTTTTATTTAAATGTATTTAAAAACACATCCATGTTACCTTACATGGATTATTTAAAGAATTCATTTAAAAATATTTTTGATCTCGTATTAAATTTAAACTGATTTAGTTACCACGATGAGTTAAACGAAATCGGTAATTCTATTACTTTTGTATCCAAAATTGTAATACATTCTTTAGCAGATATCAGTCACAAATATTGTATTGGGAAAACTCTTTAGATAACTTACGCACGACATCTAGAAGCACATAAACAAAGGCTGTCTAAGATAAGATTAAGAACAGTTATTGTGTACTTTGTAAACCAATATCACTTCACCGTTTTCCCCGTGGTTTATTGCTTTAACCCAGACACTAGATATAACTTAGTGAATAAGATGGCTATAGGCAACTTTCAAGGTGAAAAGTTGAAATGCTAGTTTATTCGCTATAATTGGTAATTGCTATTAGTATTTAGTTGCTATGTTTGCTCGAAATGAAATTAGTACTTAGTACTTTTTTATTACTGGATTACAGCAGACGGGTTATTGTTGTCGGTCGATCTGATGGAAATCGTTAACGTCTCTTATGTACATTTGCAACACGATAGGTGGTATCAACATGCTGCCGGTCTTGAAGGGGGACTGTAACATGGCAGAAACATAACTCAAGGTTGTTATGGGCACATATTCCACATCAGGGGTAGAAACCATTCAGACGAACAAAGCCCATACCTGGCTGTGGCTTCTTTAGTCGCCTCTTTCGACAGGACGCCCGGCCTCTGGAATTGGAATTGTGTCTCAATCCTTACTCGGATAAAACATTTGAAAAGATAACATAGTGGCAAAAACCTTACAATTTCGGCATAACCACCTGTTCGTCATCTCCTGTACGTTTTGAAGTAAGAAATAAAGACATAGATAATACTTATGTTTAAAATACCAACGTAGTTTGCACTATGCATTTTCGACAAACGATTTAAGCCTGTTTTTGGTCTGAGAAAAATTAGATATTATTATTAAAGTAAATGATTCACGATTATTGGGGACGAAAGCAAGAATTAAGCCCGAAAGTCATTTAACAAGCAACCATAACGATACTAATAATAATTGCATTAAACGTCTACCAAACATAAAAACTCAGGCTGACTTTGATACATCTACTAAAACAATAACCCATTCAATTGCTTTGTTATCCTGTACAATTAGAGTAATATCTATTTTAATCACGTATTCAATTTAATCGATTCTATCTGTCCTTTACGTTTCAATTACTGGTGTATTATTTAACTTCAATTAATTGACGATCATTAATTGATGTAGGAAAAATGAATCCAAACAATCCAAGTTCGTGATCATGAGTGTGAATAAAAAATATTTATACGTTGAGTTTTAATAAACAAGAGTATTAGCCAAATACTTTTAACGAACTACTTCCTCTTACCAAAGATGAATACCTAAATACTAACGGCAGTCGTCCTGCTCTGAAAAAATCTAGAAGCCGATTCCAGGGCGTCATCTACCGGATCCAATCAAATCAAAACCAACCTGGTACCCATTCATATACACACAACACAATTAATCAAATCCTGGTTGACCGGGACCTTACCGGGTCTAATTGTGAAAATAAATCGGTTACATTGTTTAGGATGACTTCAAAAGGCAAGCACTAACTTTATCATCACCAGACGGTAAGTAGGTATCTATTACTTTTGATAGGTACCTTATTGATATTGGATCAGCATGAAAATTCAGCGAGGTCATTCTGGACACCTTAATAGATGATTATGTATTCACCCAGTTTCATACTTATAGACTTAAGGGATTATAAGTACACAATAATGTAACTAATATTAATTAACTAGGATTGTTTAGTTTTCTTATTTGTATTAAATACATAGGAGAACTGATATATTTTGTCGTTAGATATTTTAAGACCTCTCAGGGGTAACGGATTATTTGTGAGTTGTAACTGACAATTAGATCCATCTTGCTAAATAGTCATCAAGGTACTTTAGATTTCACAATAACAAAGTGGAACTGTAAACCAGTAGATATAACAATTCTTCAAATATTGCTCTATTCTTTAATATTAATTTTAAGTATCTACATTAACATTGTCTTGTAACGATTTGTATATAGTATATGTAGCATAGATGATAATAATATCTTAAAATACTGATGCAACATAAATAATGGTTGCCATCCAACGAGACAACGCAACCAGCCTTTTGCGAAGACATCCTCCTGACTGTGGTCTGAGGTTAACTTTCTTTCATTTGTATATTTACGGTCTTATATATTATATTGAGTCATAATAAGAAGCCTTCTTAATGAACCTTAAAGAAGCTACAAACTTACTCTAACACAATATGAATAAGACCGTTAGCCTCTAGTTTATTTTTAGAATTAATATTCTACTGTCATAAGATTTTTATATAAAGAATTAAATCGTTATTAAAAGCCAGTAGTAACTGTAACGAGCAACCTTCTTACTTTGTTCGCACTTCTTAGTTCTTTTTATAGAGTTTAACTTGAATCGTGACGAGATCGTGCAAATTGTACATTTAATAAACATCCAAACACACTGATGCATGTCAAAATGAATAGGTAACCAAATAGGTACCTAGATAATTGGGTAAACAATAATATTTTGAATAACAACTACGTCTTTAATCTATGAGGTCATGGAAGAAACCATGAATATGTAAGTATTTATTAGGATATATCCAATATTATGCCGTAGGTATAACGTCCTAGAGAACCGTTGCCTAATAAAGTATGGGAGCTCAAGCAAATGGGGATGAACGTTGAACATCTTGTCGATGGCCAAATATTTTTAGCCGAAACTAGCTGTGCTCATGATTTCGTTCGCGCAAGACTATTGTTACAAGTTGGGCCACCTTCAAACCCTAGATAAAGCACACTTATCACCTGCCGCGGCGTTTGAGCTAATAACAGTGAAACTGTTTTATTACTATCTTCTTTTGTTTACTTCGTGTTTAAAATTTGTAATAATGGCCCAATGGAGAGAGGGGCGGTCAAGCAACGATTACGATACGAGCAAGACATGTGGACATTCGATAAGCTATATAGTGACGGACTTTGCGCGTGTTATTGAATCGTGCATCACGTTTGTACTAGTTGCATCCAGTTATATTTGTACCTGTGTTATACGTGTTTGTATAGTTCTAATAAATTCTATAGTAATTCCAACGGCATTTTAATTCGAGTCCTGTACTCGTAATACTATGTTAATATCTTCTAGAATGTCTGGAAGAGATCGCTTATTAGCGACAAGACCTCCCTTTATGCATAATTAGATATACTTAGTTTAGTCTGAAACTTCATTTTTGTATTGGTGTAGGTATCATAAAGTGTTATCTATTTATATTCGGAACTCAGCGTTTCTTTTAATATCTTATCTGAATGAAATATACTCGAAAAATCAGATTTAGGTAATTCCTGTTTGACGAATCGTGTCGGAGTCTTTTCCAGATAAATTTTCGGACAAACTGAGAGACAAAAAATCGAAAAAATGTTTTGTTTTATCATGCAGTTTTAACTTGAATTTTGGCAATTTAAAATTACAGGCACTTTTATTCATAGGTAACTATAGAAGATAAAAATCTGATAAAAAGTAGGTATATCTTAATCTAATATACAAGACATCATGAACACCCAAACATATGTTTCCTTATTAAATAAAATAGAAAAGACATAAAAATGAGGAAATAAAATAAAGCAAAAAACCTTTCAAGCTTCCAACCGGTTGTATAGTATTTATAGCTAGCTGTTATCTGCCAGAAGATCACGATTTCACTGTAAAACTAATTACAGTCCCGTCGTAAAGAGCCCATATAAACTATCCTGTTTATCCTAGCTTAGGTGTTTCTATATCCTGTCGGTTTATAACAGAGGTCATCCACCCCAGCCGCATTCACACCGCACAGGGTAAATTCTACATTAAAGGTAATTCAGTCTAATTTATTCTACATAAGAAGACAAATTCCGAGACATCTTAACATGCAATTGGGCCACTTACGGTTTTACTTTGAAATACCTAACATAAAATATCAAAGAACACAAAATAGTTCACTTAGAAAACATCGTTAACAATTATATTTAAATAAAAATTTAAGTCTGTAACCAAATATCAATCAAAGTGTTAGTATTGGCCGAATAATTTAAAATGTTTTTGAATGTTTGTAAACAAGAATAGTAAGTTAAGTTTATTTTCGAATTATACGTAGCTAATTAGATAGCGAAAGTATAGGTCAGTGTCTGCTATGAAATAATTCAATTTATGAAACGAATACAAAGAATGACCAGAAATTCACTGTCTTTACGAACTTCTTGAAATATCAGGTGAACTATTTTCTTGTCATATAAAGAGCCAAATATATTGAAATAAATAAAAATATCCATTTTGACTGGCATTCGCATTTAACCAATTTACTATATCATAAAAATATAGATTTGTCAGTAACCGATGTTATTTTTTGTGCCTAAAGGATTCTAGCGGGCATATTATTTCCATTGAATCCAAATGTGTTTCTTACTACTATTGTACCTGGATTAATATTATTGTTTATTTATTGTACTTTATAGTTAAAAAAGATCAAATTATTTCACATAGATTTAAGTGAAATAATTTGATCCTTTTTAACTACAAGGTACAATGGGACTGACATATTTTTTGTAAATCAAAGTCCCTACAAAATAAAGAGAGAAAAAATGTGTTTCAAATTAAATTTAAAAATATCATCCACAACCCTTAAAACGATAGAAAATACTTTATATAATTTATTGAGTTTGATATATAAGTTTCATTAAGTCCATAGGTCTAAAAACAAGATTGAACTTTCGACCATTTTTAATGGGGAAATCTTTGTTGTTATATAAGTTTGATATCAAAGTTAAGAAATTAAAAATTAATAAGCTATATTTTATGGCTATCACTAGCAAAACACATTAACCTGCCTTACAATCAAGAAAAGTGTTAGTTTAATAAAGCCAGAAAAGAAGATTATCAGGTTATTGAAGCGAAAGTTATATATATTTAAAGAAATTATATAATCTGGTTTACTAATATCTTTTATCCGCTATAAAATATTATAAAAATATGAGCGAATAGTTATTTTATGTTGTGCTTTAATCATTGGAAATACCTATTTTCTGGGTTGATGTAATTACTACGAAGAGTCATAAGCAAGTTTAATATACCTACACTACAAAAAAATCTACAACAACAAATATTAATAGTCTAAAAATATATGCCAAACAGTTTTAAACTGATTTTCATTAAAGGTGCGGGTTAATTTATTCGAAAACAAGTAAATTTAAGAGGATGCCAACAAATCCGTTTTAGAATCGCGTGTTATAGAATCGTCAAAGTAACTGTTTTCACCTCTCACTTTCGGTGTAACCGTTATAAGTTGATTGCACTCACCCTTTTTTGTTGTTATGCCCATTAAGTGATGCACTGATACTAATAATTTAAGTTATTAATTAATAGGTGATATGTGAGAATTTCTGTACGCGGCGCATTCAAGTGAAGCCCTTGCGCGCGCGCTTATGACTGGGTCGGCGGCAACGCGCGATGTCTCACGACAGGAGCATTCGAACAGTGCACGTCACTGATGTAGTTTGCAACCTGTTGGTTGACAATCACACTGTGACGAATATGAATCGCTAACACATTCTAATTAGAAAATAGTTTTTTATATATACTTAATAAGTTCCTCCCAAAGACTTATTAAGTAAGTAAGTAATTACGTATTTTCACTGTTTTGGTATTTGGATTTTAATCACAATCTATATATATGCAATATAAGTAAATTCTTCAAACGATGTATGATCGCTGTAGTTCGCGTATTGTTTTGTCCTAATTAAAAATCCAATGCAATTTAACAATTTCTAATTTTATTAGATTATCGCTACAGATAAAATAGCTACATTTTTTATATAAAAGCTAGTAGTAAGAAATAACTACATGGATTTTTAAAATTTTCCAAAGAATCGTAAATTCATAGACATTATTTTCATATTATTATACACCTTTTTGAGTTAATTATTATATTTGTAGCCCAACTGTAAATTTGTAGTAAAACGTGCATTGATAATTTTGCGGTCAATTTAAATTATGTTGCCCAATTTCTTCCCTCCACCATAAATATAAAAGTTACAAATTTATAAAGTTCTAGTAGATCTCTTTATTTAGTTATGTATTATCTAAAATCTAAGCTTAAAATTAAAATTAATATTGTTTCATACACCAAATTCTCGTTACGGGTTGGAATTAGATTCGTTTTGGTGTACAGGCGGCCAAGTCAACCTGGCAGTGACCTCATAAGGGGCACATACATACACATCGTGCCAATATCACCGGAATACCGTAATTTATCTAATAACCAAATGATCGATAGATTCCGGTTTTTATCAAAAACCGATTAGTTCCTTGCATTCATTTTTAGGGTTCCATAATTATTTTAGCAACAATTGTACCCTCACGTCTTGGTAGCGTAATGGCTAAGCGCACGCGTCCCAAACTCAAAAGGTACTAGTTCGAACCCGGCCAGAAAGCATGCACCATATAGGCAGTTTTGTGACCTAATGTGCTTATTGTCACAATTACCATGTGCTACCAGAGCGAAGGAAACATCGTGATGAAACCTGCACATCGAGATAACCGATGAGTCAAATCTGTCAAGCCGCCTTGGACAAAGGGGGCGGGTATACTGTCCGTTCCTTCTACAATAGACGGTCCGAGCCCAGCAGTGGGACGCTTATGGGCTGTTATCATAAAGTCTATTCCCACTATACTCTATCTGCGATCAGCTGAGCTTTTGTGGCATAACTACATTGTTAATATCTCATGTATTGCAAATGCCCACAGACGATGGTGACCACTTTCCATCAGGTGGGCCAAAACTCTAGCAATAAGAAAACGCACACGGAATTCAGTTTTGTGGCACATGGTACCTTGTCTAATAGGTCTATGAGGCCCTTACAGAAAAAAAGGTTAAATATTGTTTTTATTTATTGCAGGAGTTCAGCAGACAGTAGTACTTGATGGAAAGCATAGAAGCAGTTACCATTGCCTATGGACATTTGCAACACCAAAGGCGATGCAACCTAGTCACTGATGCCGGAACACAACTCAGGTTGTTATGGCGGCATACTCTAGACCAGAGGTGGTAGCCATCTAGTTGGGCAAATACCCTACCACCTAGCTGTGGGCTCTTTTACCTCTTACGACAGGCCACCCAGCCGCAGGAAATCGATTCTTTCTCCGTTCCTGTACGGATAAAACCTCTATTCTATTCATTTTTAAAAATTATATTTGCTAAGTTTATATATGCCCGGTGCTTTGATTTATAACTGAAACTTTAAACATCATCATCAAACTTGGGTAAATCTAAAAAAATATATATGAAATTTGCAGAAAAAGAATGACTGGCCTATATAATCATTGGGGCTTTGATTGACTAATAGGTATTAATTAATAATGAATTATTTATTGCGGCTGTCCGTATTTTACCGTATTCGAAACCGTTATCTAAACATCGATATAGATAACTTAACACGACTATGACAATGATTCAAAGTAAACAGAAGTATATACAGAGCATAGATACGTCGTAAATAGATACTGTAATATCTACCTTGTCAATTTGTTTATTATCAAAAAAGCAACATTTTTCGTTAGTATTATTATGCGATGATTCTTTAGGCCTTCCCCTCTGTCCGGAGATAAAAGTAGTCCTCCGGCAGAGGAAGAGGCCTACGCCTGCCAGGACTACGGGGAGGCAAGGTGATATAACCGGAGTCCTGGCATAAGGCGAAGGACGGAACACCCAGGGGTTTTTGTGGGTATTCTATTATTATATATATGTACTACCTATTCTGTTGTAGGATATTCAAAATTCAGGCTCAAACAAACACTTGCAATGAGAATCGGCAAATCAGTGATCACACATGTCGCAAAGCCCTTTCTCGTTCTCGTTCCACATCTCGTGCATTCAAATTTCGAACACTAAATTTTTAATTTGAAAGGATTATCATCACGAGTTGAGATGAATAATAAGTAATTTAAAATAATTTATGTTTTAAATTCTGAACCAAGTCCTTTTAGTCCTTTGAGTCAGATATAGCGGATAAACTATGCAACTGTTAGGTACTTAATTAGGTATTTTTGCCCTTAGGCATAGCGAGTCGTTTAATTAGTGTATTATTTAAGTTTACCTATCCAATAATTAAAAGAGAAGTATTCTAATTAATTCTATATCTACGATAATCACTTCGACATCAAAGCGAACGTGGCCACCGTATTACTCGTACTAATTAGTAAGATTAAATCTAACAAGTTTCTGGCATTAGTATTGTATCGTATATCTGAGATATACTTATGTATTGTTAATCTATACCTATGTATAAAAATCTCTGTTACAGTGTTTGACCGCAATGAACTCCGAAACTACTCCACCGGTTTTGTTTTCTTTTTCATTTTGCTGGACTTGGTCCAACTTTGGGCATAGGATAGGTTTCATTTTAATTTATAATAAAAAGTCCTAGTCGACACAACAAGAGACCGGAACGCAGGATCTTACATCGCTCAAAGGATTAACCTTTGTATCAAGCGAGGTAATGCTGCTGTTCTAGGCAGGGTTGGATTTGGGTAAGCTGAAAACGATAGCATAAAAAATTTAAAAAGATAGTATTTGTAAAAAAATATAGTACACTTTATTATTTTGAATTAAAAATACCTAAACATTAAATAGTAGTAAATAAAAGTAATAATTAGACGCCTATGAATTCTATTACCGGACGCATCCTTTCATTGATGAGACCGGTATTGATAGATGATAGTGCGTGTAGCCTAAGAGGCTGTTTATTTTGTATGTGTAAGCGTACATAACATACGTGTGTATGCCTGGTTCTCACAAGAATGTGGAGTGGTCTGGTAAAAAAATACAATCGACAAAAAGCGAAGAACAAAACTATGGATGGTCTATGTAAGGAGTAATATCTCTGTGTTGAAAAAATATACTCTTACGTATGTATAAATGCGGGTAATTAGGGTGGCGCTGCGGAGTAGCATAGAATCAGCTCTAAAGGAAGCGCCAAAAGTAATTTGGGTAAAATAGAAAAATAAACAAGGACCGAAAAAATTTCGGTTTTTTATTATTAAATATTCACAATAATTAAATAACTCTATACATTTTTTCACAGCATTATATTTACTATATTATTTTAGACTAAGTGAATAGTTTAGGTGTCTGTACTAGCATTTTATTCATTTCATGGCACTTCAACAATTTTTAATTCATATTGTAGTTTTTTGTACGCCAGCGCTATTTTGGTAGATAATAAATATCAAGTGATTTGTGGTAGTAGATATTTGAACTTCTATTTACAGTACTGTTGGACACTTTTTCAACTACCCCTCCATATTAGATGGTACTCCTTAGATCTATCCTCCATAAAAGGAACGAAAACCTTGCGAGTACTCTACAACGTGTGCCAATTGCTCATTTATCGCGAAAATATAAATAAAGCACCTATTAGGATTAGGGTCGAAGTCAATAAAACACCTTGATTAATGAAAACAATTTATTGCTTCCTTTATCATATATGGAAGTTTTATTTAAATTTTGCTATTTAATATTTTTATCACGAAACAGTGCCCCTTGCTGCTTTGCACCCTGCAACTCGGATTATAGTTTCGTAAATTGAAACAAAAGTCATTTTTAGAATATTTAACGAATCATTTGCACCTCAACGCTTTTGCACCCTGCGTATTGGTTGGATGATTCATTAAAGTACTTGGAAATTATTTAATGTACTTCTTGAGTCGTAAAATCGTTTACTTCGACTTCTCAAAACATATACTTAACATTTACTTAATTTTTAAATGACTCTGAAACATTGTTTTCATTATGATTTACTTTTTTTTACAAATAAGGCAGTACGCCTGTCAACTTGTTCATGGAAATTATCTACGTCGTATAAAGTATTATTACGATGTCCAATTTGTCTATGGTAATAATATTAAATATACCATAACGAATTTCTTCAAAAAAATTAACATGTATTATTGGAAATCTTGGCTTGGTTTATATGTTTTTACTTCCGACTTTGAATATTCAAATAAGACTTGTAAAAACTGACTCATACAAAAGTTATAAATTTTTCTAAAAACTAGTCAAAAGGAAGCCATATCGGAAGTCGATTGTCGTTTCGTTAGAAAACAAAAATATAATAACAATGCTCAATATTTTTTTTCACACACAACACAATAAGGATTGCTGTATCCATACTTCGTCATTACATAAAACTATTTTGGTATTATACTTAAATAATTAAATTAAAATAATTGCGTGAAATTAAGAATAATTCACAGAGATAATAAACTGTTTTTTTCACTTTACTTCGTAAGGTGTCCTAGGTACTCAAATATATATTTTTGAAAATCCCAAAAATTGCATAGGTATAGGCATAAACTATTTTTACAAACTGTGTTTATGATTGACAAACTATTTAAAAAAAATGATAGAGATTATTTTAGTATTAACTTATTTACTTAAAATCAGAAATAATCGAGTGAAGCTCGGTATTTAACTTATAGTCTTGATTATATTATAGGTAGAATAAAAAAGGGACTATAAGTAGGACTAAAAACTAAGTTTAAATTTAAAAAATAACATTTTTTTACATATTGTATTTGATTATAATTATTTCCGTTGGAATATTGTAAATAACTATCAATCAATAATTTATAAAAACGGTTTGTCAATATACCTATGTTCAATTTTCGAAATAATAAAAATATCTCTTACAAATCTATTCACAAATACAAATTTAAAAATCACGAATTGAATAATCGAAGCTGGGTTAAAAATATTGCTAGATAATAAATATTTATTTAGCACAGAATATATTGCAAGAATAATAAAAATTATAATAATAAATAAGCAGCCCACATTAGACTTTGTCAAAATAAAAACTGAGTTAAAATCAATAAGTACTTCTATCACAACATTTTTTGGCAAATACTATGTTTAGGAACTAAAAAACTAACAAATAAATCATACATGTCATCTCACAATAAAATAAAATTCAATCATTGAAACCTATAATCTAATTAAATCAAGACTTTGGTCGTTGTGCCATTTTTTTGAACATTTAAAAGTTTTTTCTATTTTTTTGTTTTTATTTTCTCCTTTTCCATCATAACATTGCAGCCGCCAGGATTCGTATTGTCGGTGTCAGTTGATCTCGTAGCGTCGGTTTAATTGCTACCTAAAAAAAGATGCACCATGAAAACATTTGAAATAAGTTAAAAAAGATATTAAAACGACATCAGATGTTGTTAAATTCCAATAGAGGGCGGACAGTCTGTTGTGGATCGAGACGCTAGTCTTGAACAATAAATTATGGCGATAATTTAAGATAACTTATATTTTCTTCATACAATTTAAATAACAATGTAATGTTACTTTTGAATTATAAGAGAATTTATTAGAACTATACAAACACGTATAACATAGGTACAAATATAACCGGAAGCAATACGTCCACACGTAATGCACATTTCAATAACACCCCTCCATTCGGGCATTGTTTTATAGTACTAAACTATACAATATGTCTCTACCGCGAAAACAATAATTTCCAAGAATCACACTTGGCTAATGCCTACCATAAAGGATTGCAATGCAATGTTTTTCTAATTACAATTTTAAACACAAAGTAAACAAAAGAAGTCCAAATGCCGAAAAAGTAATAAACAGCAGGTGTGAATTGGTCCTTGGTGGTCGTAACAATACAATTTTATACACAGCATTTTACAGGCAGAAGAGAGGAGGGGAGGAAGGGGGACGTAAAACGTCATAAGACGCTGTCAGCGTATGACAGTGACATTTTATTTAACAGACAAAGAGCGCTGAAGCCAGGATTACTCCAACGCAGTCAAATCGACTGAGATCAATATTTTAAAATTATAAAATGTCACAGCCTCATAGATTTTGTACGACCGTACCTACTTATGACATCATAAGTTAATAAAATTCAAAGGAGTCAAATAGTGTTGTATTAATTATTATTTGTAAAGTAATTAAAATTATTTCTATCATAATATTTTAAAAGATAAATGATACCGAAGATGTTATTTTATCGTTTGTTCTTTTAAATGTAAAAAATGGAATTTACTGTAGCATGTTTCCGCCCCTCTATTCGCCACAGTTGGCAGGTAGAGGATCTAAGACAAATTTATTAGTAGTCAGATATCACAAAGAATATCATCAAATTCGGTCCAGCCAATTAGAAGGTTATAAATACACGTACAAACATATTGTACATATATATAGAGGTAACACTTACAGACGGCTACAACTAATTAGTTTTCTTAGCGTCTTTGGCGTCTTCCTTCGGTTGGCCCTTGCCCAGGAGTTTGGCCAACGAATCCCAAATGCCTCCCATGAACAGCGCGCAGAATAGATTCTCGAAGGGCACGAAGGGATCGTGGATGCCCAACAGGATCGAAGACAACTATAAATTTATAATAATAATAAATATTATACGTTATTTTAAGTATTATTACACATTTTAATGTATTTAAGTATACTGAAAGAATATTTGAAAGAAAATTAATAAAAAATTCCGATCTTACATAATTGTTATACATAATACACGATTAGTCATTAACATTTAAAATTATTATTACTACAATAACTTTATTTAAGCAATGTCATTTCCATATACATATGATACATAAACATTAAAAATTTAGTTATTAAGAACTAATTACTACGGTTTCTCACCCATGTCATTATTTAATAATAATAACTCTAATCAAAAGAACATACATACTTATATTATAATGTTTTAAAATATATATTTGTTTACATCAAAATATGCGTAAATTTAAAACTAGTAAAATGAACAAAATCTAATATACCTAAATATTTTTAAGGGACATGTAATTAAGCATATTGTGGAAGATTAAATATTGTGGAGACTGCTTAAAGGAAAATTTCTGAGGGCTTAGAATTCTTGCTGTATGTTGCAAACAAATAGTTTAATTCCAAGTCCCGAAAATTACTGACAAATGCCAACCCTAACACCAGGAAAACAAATATTGCAACATTAAATGAAACCTTTAAAGGTTTCATGCCCAAGTTTAACCCAAAGTACCGTTCTGAAATTCAAATATTATGAACAAAAAGGTTGTTGATTACCTTAAAGTATACGAAGAATATCACGATGCCGAAGTAAACAAGCGCGTGTGGAGCCGAGATGAGGTCAGTCTTCTTGTCCAGTACAAAGATAACGGACGCAACCAAGGATGCCTTCGTGTAGCTGAAATTTATCAAATAGTAATAAAAGTAATAACAATTAGAAATGTCCTAATTATAAATTATGTGCCCGATCACTACCACAGAGAAGCATGCACAGAATGCTTTCTGCATTGTCACGTTGTATGGCAATCACAGGTAGTGTCAAAGTGTTTCATACAAATTTCTTTTCCAATTTAACCAACAAACTCAATGTTTCAACCCTAAAAGGCAAAAGTATGTGACCTCGTTCATATTTGCGCTGCTGGAGGATTTCAGCTGTTGAGATAGTGTCGCCAACCCCTGACTCTGTCGTCAAAAGATGTGACGGGGGCAGATTGTCGACGCACGTTGAGTCCTATACAAGCGATTGTGCCATCTTTCAAGGAATAAGTTACAATCCGCCCGAGCTTAAATATAGTTTTAGGATGAAGCTCAGATATAATAATTGTTGCAATAAGCTCCAATAGCGTAATTCCGACTTTTACTAAAATAAAAATTATTATATACTCACAAGCTAGGCTGCATCGTTTCCATTGCGGTTGGCGTCCAGGCTCCGCGGATGAGACGTTCCACCAATTTGGTGAAGCCGGCACCGTTGCCTTTTAGGGTGCCTGAAGTGATAATAAATAACAAAATTAACTTATATTATAATTCAACCTCAAAAGTTTTTATTCAAACTAAATTAGACTAGAAAACTTTTTTAAAGTTATGCATAGAAGACACTGCCAAGCGGCAAGAAATACCGTATCAACACGGTATAGCAAAGTTTCTTTTATTTAATTTAATAAACATTTTATACAATTTCTTTTTCTAGACTTAAAGGACTTGGAACTAATAATACATTTACCTAGTTATACGTCAAAAACATTAAAATATGCAAATTCTGTGCTTAACTTCATCTTCGAGGTAATTATGCTACAATGATATCTACATAAGTGTTTCATTATTAAGAAATAATATTTTGTGCCCTTTAAGCATTTAAGATTAGTTCTCAACACAGAGTACATTAATATAATAGGAGAGCTCCCAATCATAGCAATAATATAAAGTTTTTTCAAATATAAACAAGTTCCTATGACGCTGGCGGCTCGTTAGTATTATAAGGTTACAAAATAAAGTAGTAGATAATAGGGCGTCACAATTAAATTATAAAAATCGGCTCAACATTATGTCAAGTATTAACCTTAGATGTTGCCTGCCAACGTCCATGCGACGTGCCTACTTTAATAAATCTGAATAATAAAATTGTGAACACCAGCAAGAATCTTAAATTAAGAACTCGGTTTCAGTCGCTCATATCACATCTTAGTGATAACTGAGCCGTCCAATAGTAAAGAAAATTTTAAATGTCTAACTCAAGACTATACGGTTTATAAAATCATAATTATTTTAATAACTTACCGACTATAATCATAATGACATAAGCGTTAGGATATAGTTTGCCAGCATGGCTAACACCATCGTAGACTTTCTTGGCGCGGTATATCTCTTTCATGGCCGATGCGACCACTTTCACTGGTAAGAATTTAGCAACCTTGTATCCGACGTCGAATGGGGTGTAGAAAACTATGTACCTGTGAATAAGGGACTCGAGTAAGATTGAAGGATAAAATCAGTCGTTCTAATCATTCCACAAACGATGAAATGTGAAAAAATGAAATATTAATATAATAAAATGAAATATTCCGTGGAGATGAAGGCCGCGAATAATCAAGCGTTCAATAAAGGAAAATAGTACATTTCAAAAACTATTTAACGATGTTGACAATTAAAGACAGAAACTTAAACTCAGGTGTTTCCGTTTTTGCCGTATGTATGGCAAAAAACGAAACACAACAATTTGGGTGCTCAGAAGCCTAAGTTTCTGCTTTTGGTAAATTGCTTAGTGAAAGTGACACGTATTTAGATATACTGTTATGTGTAAATTATGGCATAAAACACTACTTCAATTTTATACTTGTCCTATTCACAATACCTGGGAAGTAAAATTTGTCCAGGTCATATGTATCTGCGAAAGCGGCAAATGCTGATATTAGAAGAATCAACCAAATTATTAATATTTAATGTCATTGTACGGTTCAACGTTATGTTTTTTGGAATCACTTTGATTGATTCATCCAAATTGAAAGATACAAATGAACAGTCTAATATCGTCTTGAGTGTGCTCTGTTGTCTATCATATCGTAACTTTCCATCACATGATAGAGTTCTGTAAAGCGAATCTAATTAATATAAAAATGAGTAAAAATAAGTAAAATCTTATTAATGTACTTAAATATTACATTTTTTGTTTCCTGCCATTTGGTTGTCGTAAACAACGACCAAATATTTATAGCTCCATTTAATCGGTTACATCAGATGTTTAAAAAAAAATCTTTATTGCGGTGAATTTTTTGATGTGTATAGTGTCGCGTGAAAAAATATCACAGAACTACTACAGAACACTGGCCTAGCATATGCGACGTTGTGCTTGTGAGCCCTAAGACTGTATATAAAACAGTGACAGTATTCAGTATTATAATCAACTCTATGGTCGCTTGTAAATAATCAAGAAATGGCTAAAAATTACATGCTTTCTGTAAAAAATCTAGTATTATCAATTTTTATGGTGAACAATAGCTTAATATACTTATCCTAATTATCCTCGCGTTAAATCCTGATTAAATTCGGAGCGTCCGCTACGGAGACCAGAATTATTTTACTATTGACTAGCAAACTAGCATTTCTTGGGACTACCCCTCCTAGTGATACCAGCAGATGCAGCATCGCTAGACATTTGCTCCCCAGATACATCACTAACAATAACCACAAGACGTATAGGATATACCTACTAGCGTAGGCGACTCTATTTGTTGATATTTTTTTAATTTTTTGTGATTTATCTAAGGAATAAAATATGAAGCAAAACAAAAATAATAAACATACTTTCCAAAGCCCTAGTTCCATTAGCAGTTCATCCCAATAGTCCGGTACTTTTTGATTCGACATCATAGTTTCAAAGTTACAGGGAGAAGTTTCAGGTCCTTGGCAGCTCATATGGGATAAACTTAGAATAATTAATTATTTTAAGGGGATAAATTAGCTTCTAGCCTCTATAGACTTAAATAAGTCAAAGAACATCGACATAATTTTTCAATATCTGATTAACTATATTCCAATTTCATACGGCCACGTGACCTTAAAAAAAGCTGTGGTATCTTAATGGTTAGGTTAGCAGACTCGCTTCCTAATCTCAAAGGACTCTGGTTCAAATCCCATCTGGAAAACATGCACCATTTAGGCAGTTTTCTAACCGAATTACAATTATCACGTGCTAACGGTGAAGGAAATCATCGGATGCCTATGAAACTCTAGAAAACAAGTAAAGAGATAATGCTGTATTATCGTTATATTACCAAGTAACAGTTCCGATGACGAGTTGGGGAGTGTTCTTCAGAGGTGCTAGTATGGGCTCTCCGAGTAGGCCGTTGACCACCATGCCGCCCGCGAAGATTACCAGCATAGTGGAGAGCCAGCATGATAGGGGATGTTTGCGGGAGAACGCTTGGGCTCCTGTAATAACGGACACATTATGAATAGCTGTATTAATTAGATATATTTGTCTTGAAAGTCACCTTGTTTCAGGTGGTTAGACGAGGAAAAATTGGCATTAAGGTGAGTTAGTGTTGCATTGGAAAGATTTTATATTCCTGTGTTACGTGTATATTTTTTCAGTTGTTTCATTGGTGACTAACATTATGTTACAAGAACTTTAAGTAGAATAAATATTGAAGTTTACTCAAAATTATTCTTAGCATAATACGTATGATCCGGTAGTGGAATAAATACCCAACAAAGGTTTTCCCTGAGTACTAACGTATGGGGTTGTTTAAAAGTGTATCTTTTAGTTATAGGTCGGTAGCACGTTGGCAGCGCCTCTCGTATTGCAAATGTTCTTAGGAAACGGTAACGGCTTATCAGCAGGTGGGCGTTCAACCTGTCTGCTGTACATTAGCAATATAATGGCAACTTTTTTTATTGTCCAATTTAGAGCTCTAGTTTCTTTGCAACTTTTTCTATGTTTGTCTTCATTACCGGCGCGTTGTATGACGGTACAATGGTAATATAAGCCGTAAATCAAATACTTAGTTCCTCACAACAACTTTGCTGATGGACCTGGACACTTTTTCTGTGTGACATCCACCTAAAATGGGTTACTTCTTAGACTTTCTCCTCTTGTTCCTGTTTCAAAAATAGCTAATCATTCAGCTAATGAGACTGTTATCATGAACAGCCGAAAGATATAAAGACATACCCATCGGTAAACCCAAGTCCGACAGGACTTGGGATTACCGATGGGTATATATACATACATTTTATTGTAGAGATCGCATAGGGGTCTGATGGCTTGTGGCTATATTTTACTTGGCTGGTTTCTATAACATACCACTTGCACTGTAGCATAGCACGAGTGACACTGACTATTATATTTCTAGGCAGAGACCGCTCTACCCCATGTAGCGCCCGTGTGCAATTGATACTCTGGCGCCCTCTAATAGGCGCGCAGTCAAAATGTATTAATTACAGTTTACGAGTATTTTGACCAGCAAATTGAAATTCAGATGCACATTGTGCAATTTTAAATAATGTCGGGAAGCAACTCGTTTAGAACAAAAGCTCTCCTATAAACCGTGCTAAAATAGCAACTACAGATATACCTATTGTTATTTCATTACCTCCCAAATTTGCCTTAATAATAAGTAAGACAAAGATATGTGAATCAAGCATTCTTTTCTCCTTACTTCTATCTATGAGATTTCTTGTTCTCTAGTCACGAGAAAGAAGTAGTTTTTAAGAAGACAGGAATTACTTACAAGAATAATGCGACACTTCGCCAATATAATATTTAACTATCTATTCTAAGGCTGATTTAAAGTTGAAATAAAAGTTATGGTATTATATTGGTACCGCTCGTGTCGCGCCACGGAGGCAACGTTTTGAAAGAAACGGCGCCATGAGCAACGCATGCATTTCAAAGATGTCGCGAGCGGCGTTCGGTGCCCGTGTGCCTGCACACCCTGCACTTATAGGTATGGTAAAGATGGCACTGTTTCTAGCCAAGTGACATGAAATTCCATTTAATTGAAAACTATTCTGATTTCTGAACTAGAACATGGCTATGTATCAGACATGAAGGCGTTAAGTTTCCGATTCTAATATGAATTGAGGCGGTTTAATCGAATAGAATGTACCAATATATAATTGTTTGTTCTGATGTTTTGTTAAACTTTTTCTATAGAAAATATTGCCTATCCATCGTAGCAAAACTTCATAAGTTCATAGAGTACAGTAATATAATAGGAGAAACACAATACTTCTCAACTTCCCATCACTAAAGAAGCCTTTGGCGTTACGTTACGTGATAGCTTAGTTATATTTTTGTGAAAATTGGATATTACTTAAATTAGTAATTTGTACTCGCCGGTGATTGGGAGTTTATCCACACTTCCTAGATACTTGGAAGTCCTCCACGGTACGTGGCGGACGCTCCTTCATGCCATGTTTCCAAGTTATGGATTGAACTTCCTCCCGCGGTTTTCCCAGAGCACTACAATATGGGGCTCTTCAAAAAGGGCGAAAATAGATACTTAAAGTCTCAAAAACGTAGGCAACGCATCGGCTCCCTTAGTGTTGTAGATATCCGTGGGCGATGGTAGCCACCTATCACCAAGTGGTCCATTTGCCAGTTTGCCTACTAGCAAACATAATCAAATAATAGGTTAATTCCGTATTAAGGATTCCGTATTTTACGAACATGATGTTTAGAGTAAAGCTAAAATGTTAAATCATGATTGAAAATCTTGGAACTTGTAAAAGTGAAAATCTACGATTGTCGGTTTACCTAATGACACCCACGTATCAACGTGCACCACATTATAGCGCAAATAATATAGGTTATATTATTTGATGTAGTTTAGTTAATAGACAAAACTAATTTCAGTTTCTTTTTGAAGTTAATCGCTTCTGAAGCTCTCAGAATGCTGTTATAACAAACCTCAAAATTTTATGAATATAGCAATTTGTTTTAGTTTTAGGGTATAAACATTATATACCTTGATTACAGAATGAAAATCAGATTTTTACAAAAATAAATATTAAATTTTATTGACGTCATGCCGTTAATAAACCCTTAAATAATTTCAATTCTTGTCAACGTGGCTCGTTGGTCTAGGGGTATGATTCTCGCTTCGGGTGCGAGAGGTCCCGGGTTCAAATCCCGGACGAGCCCAAAGATTCTGTTTTTTGGCAAAATGTTCGTTTTATGAAAGTTTAATTGCTTTAACTATTTCCGGACGTAGAACGAAGCGATTTTATTTAAAATAATAATTTAGCCACACTTTTATGAACAGACCCATCTAACGGTCGACCAAGGTAACATCTTTTTAGACTGAAGTTTTTCAGTGGTCGCAAATGACGCACATAAACTACTTTTGTAACCTATTCTGAAATATTATTACAGCTTCTAGAAAGTACATTGCACAAACCGCTAATCAAACAATATTATCCGTAAACAATGTTGATAAAATAGAGATAATATTGTATTCGTATAAGATAGACCGATATGCTCTTATTATGTACATTGTTTAATAATTTTTTAGCGATTATTATATTTAAATTAAAAAATAACAAAAAGTACGTATTTATTATAATCGAACCAATAAGCGGATTTTTATGGCGTTGGTTTGGTGCCGCAGGGAACAATCTATTTTTAAATCACGTTTCATTTATTTTAGTACATTTCAGATTGATTACCTTTTGATATAATTTAGCAAGACGTATGATGCGGAAGTCAAGATATGCAAGGGAAAAAATAAAATGAAACCAGCTTACCAGCACCTAGGTCTTCTCTGACCGCTAAAGCACACAATAAGGAGTGTGCTATGTCGAAGTAAGGATACATTTTCAGCTTTATGACCTGGTTAGCCAGGTCCAGGAAGGCTTCGGGATCCATCTTGGGATTTTTTTTATTAATCACGCGATTTTTAAGTGAATTATTATGGCACAACTAAACACCGACAATAGCGTGGCCAACGTGATACGGTAACACGCGTCCGCGACTATCCGCGGGCGATGAAGCCGCGAGACTGGCCGGCCTATATATATTATCTGTGAGCGCGAACTCTCTCGTCTGAGCTGAAATGTGAACAGCTGCTGGCTTTTCTACTATTTTAGTCAGAATTACGGTTTTATCGAAGCATTGTCATAGGCATGTCTGTGGCCTATAATTTATTTTATCAAAATGTTTTTCTGCGTGTTTCATATTAGAATCATAATTTTATCTGTTTAACAAGTTTCCGTAGTGTAGCGGTTATCACGTGTGCTTCACACGCACAAGGCCCCGGTTCGATCCCGGGCGGAAACAATATTCTTTTTCTTCAATTTTTAGTATTTTTCCTTTAGTTCCCGCGAAATTCTTACAAAAATTGTATAACAATTGAAGTAACTTTATATTTTGCATTCATCGTCATTATACTGATGGAAAATGGTGATACACCAAATGGTTACTACTTAATTATTTTTTTAGACTATTTTTACAGCTGGCGTACATCACCAGGCTGTGTACATTATGTCGGAAAGTTGTTAACCATTACTGGATATTTGCAAGACAGAGGTGTTGCTGGCCTCGAAGCGGGGAGATTAATCTTGTGACTAATGCCGGAACACAACTCAAGGTTGTTATGGCGACACACCTCACTCGGGACCAGAGGCAATATCCACCTAGCCTGCAGTAGAACTTTCGCGGTTTCTGCACAGATAATTTTCAACTGATAACTCATAAGTGGACCTTTTCAGGATTTCTCTTATAAGGCATAGATTAATTGGCATAGAACATCGTTCATTCGTCTTTAATTCGAAATTCACTTCTCATCCAATTCAAGGTGACTTCAGTATCTTTTATAGATTTGCTTTCTGACCGACTAATTATGAATTTGGATAATTGCTGGGACCTGCTTGCCTACTGAATCTACTTCATGTCTACGAACTCCTCAAATATGGCTCGCATGTCCAGATTCGTTTCAGCATTTTTAAATTACTGGCATGCGTCATTGCGTGTCTACGCCTTCTACTAGGGTATAAAGACAGCATAGATTTGAAGACGTTTGCAACGTATTTGCCGGTTCCGTAAATTATGACTTTAGCATACATTTGTAATGTTGCGAACAAAGACAGAGAGTAAAGAACAATCTTAATATTATTAATGTAAAAGTATTGGTTGCATATTTTTGTTTCATATCCAGAGCCTTGCTTATGAACCAAACTTCATAAAATTCGGGAGTAGATCGTCTATGGTTGCATGTAAAAACATAGATCAATGGAAAAATAAACAACGATAAATAGCAAACATCGTACATATTGCGAAAAGTGTAAGTTTTCCTAGAGTATTTTGTGCAATAGCTTACATGGTGTCACGAAAAGTCAGCACCATATTAAGGGCCAGTTCTTAATATCCTACCGACGATTCACTTATTTTACTATAAGTTAAAATTTGACATAAGCTTTTAATATGGATAAGTAAAGTCAAAATTCAACCGACGGAAGGGCAAGTGCAGAAATAGCAAGATATAGGAACCGTCCATAATTGTGCCTAATAATATGCACATTGGACGTCACGTCGTTAGACTAATTATGGCCAGTTCTTATATCTCACTATTGATTCGTTTGCCTTACCTTAGAATTTTTTTGACATTACTTGTATGGAGCTTATGTCAAATTTTAACCGATAGTAGGGCAAATGAAAGGTCGGTAAGACATAGGAACCGGCCTTCGACCATTAAGCTACATATTTTATAATTGAAACAAATTATAGATCATTAAAAAGTATATTTAAAACATTAATTTCATTTACACTTAGTAGCAAAAACGTAAAAAAACAGATTACATAATTTAGGAAAGTAAATAGGAATCATTATTTAGATGTAATTCATTCAGTCTTTTATAATGTTCGATCGAATACACAGCCAAATCTTTGGGGTTATTACGTAGAAAAATGTGTTCAGCACAGAATCTTATTCAGTCATAATATATGACTCAGTTTTAACGTACTATACAAACTGGAAACTTTCAGTGGGGCCGTATTTTTTTCAGTCTTAGCTTTTCACTCAGTTCACAAAAAGATTTGTTGACAAATAAAAGTTGGACTTCTTACAGGATGTGTGGGAAATATTTTTGCGATTTCTGACTGTTTTAGTACTCCAACGACGGTTGGTCCAGTAGGAGTTTTTGATCAGTATTAGAAACAGGATCGATTGACAACAAAAAAAATGTTCCGTGTAAACTTCTTGCTAACTTTAAAATCTGTGACTGGAGATCAAAACTTCACAAAAAAATATGCATAGTCTCTTAAGACCGTTTTAGTGTAGCTGCGACCGTTAAGATACTTACTACCCCGCTGAAAGTCTCCGCTCTGTATAAGACTGTAATATCCAATACTAAAGTTAAAAACTGAAATCATAGTGAGAGTAAGTTTGAAGGCTTTTTAAGGTCCTTAAAGAAGCCTTCAAAGTTACTCTAACTCAATATGAATAAGACCGTTAGTGTGTGAAACCAATATTGTGTAGACCTGAATAGGTTAAGTGCAGACAAATATTTGTACGGGTATTATCATTTACACAAATAACTAGGTATTTTAGTAAGCACTGTTACATATCATGCCAAATTAAAAAATGTGAGATTTTTCAGATATCATGTAGAAAACGACGAGCTATGACGCGACGCCGCGTCAAGTCACGTTGAAAATCGTTGACATTCGACGACACATGATTTGCAATTAACGTCCGATAAATAGCCATGGAATTAGAAATAACGAACAAATAAAATAAAATAATAAATTGTCTTGATCACCTTATCCATAACTTAGTGCTATTTTCTCTTCTTTTTTTAAATCCTCAATCGGGTAATTGACAGTCCAACCAACTTATACAGACGGTCCTCGAGTTACGTCATTTCGATATACTTTATACTCCTTGAAGATAGATCAATTGTTTTGTTTTATGTATGAAACCGACATTAGACGGTTCATTTATGTCTATCAATTCAGATGAATCAACTAGTGATCCATATAATATAAACTTCAAAATAGCAAAATAATTGATTTGACGATCTTGTGATTTCTTTCCACAAGCTTCCGCTTGTTTTTGATGGTTTAGTCGATTGATCGAGTTTTTATTTGTTATCAATTAGATACATAGTCATTTCAAGAGCTTTCTAATAAGACCAAAGCAAATATTAAACCCAGCTTTATTTAAGCTTAAACAGTACTTAATTCTTTTTATATGAAAATTTATGAGAAAAAATGTCTCGATTTACATCGTTACATTTGACATCGCGTGTTTCGAGTAACTAAGAGGACTGATTGCACAAGTTTAAGCGTCTTACGAAATATTACGTTCTCCTTATTTTGTCCGAGTATAATAAGTTTTGATTTGAGGTTATAGTTCTGACGAATTAAATAGCTCATTATTGATTTAAATAGTAATTAAAAATATATTTATGATAATATCTAAAAAAATGTCACCAGGTCATCAGATCTTTTATATACAAATAATTGAATAAAGTCTATTGTATATCCAATTATGAAGTGGCTTTTATCCCGCGTATTGTATTGGAACTTCTATCACAACAAAATTAGAAGAAAATATGTGTGAAATAAAATTATACAAAACTCGACATTTAAACGTATTAATAATAATTATTGTTTTTGACAATCACTAATATTATGAAGAGGGAAAGATTTGTATGATGTTTGTAACGAAAAAAAAAAAAAAAAAAAAAAAAAAAAAAAAAAAAAAAAAAAAAAAAAAAAAAAAAAAAAAAAAAAAAAATGTAACGAATAAACTCAAAAACAAATGGACCGATTTCAAAAATTCTTTCACCATTAGAATGCTACCTTATCCTAGATTAATATAGGCTATATTTATTACTAGAAACAATTCGGGATCGTTACTAAAACTTCAATAATTTAACCCAAGGTGTAAAAAAATAGTGGTGGCGCTGAAATCGGGTTTTAGATTTTTTTCAGGGCAAGGCAACATCTGCCAAAACCGGTAATATTTAATAAAATAGATAATTAATAATAGGTATCATAGGTGTTTAGTTGCTATATTAACAAATGTGAGTTAAAATAAGTATTCATTTACATTACTCGCATTTAATGAAAATTTTCATAAAAATGATTAAAACTTTGAAAAGTAATAAAGTGTTAAAAATACCGGGTAAATATTTATTTTTTGAGTTTCCACTCGATTTTTCTATTACCAGTCAACGCTGAATATAAATTCGAAAGAAATGATAAATAAGTAAAATGTGCGATTAAGATTTTTACTTAATTTTGAATATTTTATATTATACTAGAGTTTACCCCGCGGCTGCGCCGCGGGTTAACCTCTAGTGCGTGTCTCTTGTTTAAAGAGCAAGTGCTACAGCTTATATTATATTACAATATTATTATGTATTTGCCCACGGAAGATTCACTTCATTTTATATCGCTAATTATATATACTATCCCCGTCTATATGTCAACAAAATAAATTACAAAACTTGACCAAAAAGGCCAAAATGGTCTAAATGACCAAAAGACCACAGTGACCGGCATGGCTAAAATGACGGAATAGGCAAAAACAACCAAAAAGGCCAAAATAATCAAAATGGTCAAAATGACCAAAGAGGCCAAAATGACCAAAAAGGCCAAAATGACCAAAAAGGCCAAAATGACCAAAAAGGCCAAAATGACCAAATAGGCCAAAATGACCAAATAGTCCAAAATGACCAAATAGGCCAAAATTACCAAATAGGCCAAAATGACCAAATAAGCCAAAATTACCAAATAGGCCAAAATGACCAAAAGGCCAAAATGACCAAAAAGGCCAAAATGACCTAATAGGCCAAAATGACCAAATAGGCCAAAAGGACCAAAAAGGCCAAAATGACCAAAAAGGCCAAAATGACCAAATAGGCCAAAATGACCTAATAGGCCAAAATGACCAAATAGGCCAAAATGACCAAATAGGCCAAAATGATCAAAAAGGCCAAAATGATCAAATAGACCAAAATGACCAAAAAGGCCAAAATGACCAAATAGGCCAAAATGACCAAATAGGCCAAAATGACCAAAAAGGTCAAAATGATCAATAAGGCCAAATTTACCAAATAGGCCAAAATGACCAAAGAGGCCAAAATGACCAAATAGGCCAAAATGGCCAAAGAAGCCAAAATGACCAAAGAGGTCAAAATGACCATATAGGCCAAAATGACCAAATAGGCCAAAATGACCAAAGAGGCCAAAATGACCAAAGAGGCCAAAATGACCAAAGAGGCCAAAATGACCAAATAGGCCAAAATGATCAATAAGGCCAAAATTACCAAATAGGCCAAAATGACCAAATAGGCCAAAATGACCAAAAAGGTCAAAATGATCAAAAAGGCCAAAATGAAAATTATCCCTTGTCCATCCTCAGTATTTAATTTACATACGTGCCGAATTTCAGCCAAATCGGTCCAGTAGTTTTTCCGTAAAAGCATAACAAACAAACAGACAAATATCATTTTATCCCGGAAACTATCCCATTTTTCGGGATAAAAAGTATCCTATGTTCATCCTCGGTATCGAAAATATATATATACTGAGTTTCAGCCAAATCGGTCCAGTAGTTTTTACGTGAAAACGGAACAGACAGACAGACAGACAGACAGACAGACAGACAGACAGACAGACAGACAGACAGAGTTACTTTCGCATTTATAATATTAATAGGGATATAGCCTACACCGCCACTGTCATGTTTTATTATTTTCCTTAGTTTAAGGGGTTGCCTGGAAGAGATCGCTTTAAGCGATAAGGCCGCCTTTTGTTCAACATTTATTGTATCTAGTTTTTAAGAAAGTAATTTTAATTTTGGTGAACAAAGTGTTTTTTCATTCATTCATTCATGTGCGAAAAGGATAGCATATACAATAAGATTAGGAAATATATTACATAACATTTAAATTGTATATAATTTAGTTACAATACTTCATAAAGCAAAGAATTCATGAAGAAATCTTAAGGCACTATAAGACATTACTTTTAACAGGAGTAAATTGTCACAGGAGCATTTCTCAAGCAAAAAAATTGTATGCTAGGCAATTCCATGGACGATTATCAAAATTGATTTATAAGTCGTAGAGTTATAGCCCTTATTCACTATTTTAGTGATACATACAAATCGAGATTCTTTATTCGATGGTTATTTTAATGCTTACTAGCATATCATATTTGTTACAATGGCAAAATATTACAATACTATTCACTAACATACAAATACACACAAAGAAAACATTACTTGTAACATGACATAATTGCAACACTGGTCAATATAAAGAATTTATTAAGAGATTCTTAAATTACATATATAGACAAATTTAATGGTCCCCCCTTATGAAAAATAATTAAATATATAATAAAGACGTCCAATATATTGTTTATCAGAAATTGCATATTATATAAATAGGAGTTAAATTTATTTTATTTACTTTATTTTACACACCTTGTCAAACGTACCAACACTCTAACATTAATATATATCATAGCGTTTTAAATAACTACACGTAACCAAAAAACGTAGTACAGTGCGAAATACATTCCAAATTAAATTATTAGTACACCATTTGCTCTGTGAATTCGAAATCGCTGTAAGTGATGTGACCGTCCGATTATATTAATGTGTGAAACATTGACATAAATAGCTAGGCCGCAAGCATCGAACAGGCATAGACTACTTTAAGTATATGAAAAATAGAGATAAAAACTTGTAATATAATTTAAACTTTGCTTTAGCAAGTACCTTTAAAGAGTAGACCAAAAAAAAGATGGATGGATTGCATGATGACATGATGATTTGTGGTGTGACAGAAGATGTATGTCAGAATAGAGGAGTGTGGAAGGAAAAGACATATTGTGCCGACCCCAATTAATTGGAGAAAGAAAAGAGAGCAAGTACCTTTTGATTTATGACAATTTTTATTCAACAGCGATTTTGAGCATTCTAATATACTGTATAACTTTTGGGAACTGGTGCATACCCGTCACTGATCTTACGTGTTTGTGCGGGTCAAAATATTTGCCACGCACAGCACTACGTCTTTCAAGTAACTTTAGTTTATTAGTTAAAAAGTTAAACTTACAAATAATTACACATAAACAACGTCCGCTTAAATATTCCACGACCAGTCTTATCTTTGCTCGATATACAGACGGCAAAACATATGTAAAACTAGTATTTTAAATTACTCTTTATAAATATTATTGTGCCTCATAGTGGAGACACTTTCTCGTTTGTATGAAAAGGCACTTGGTTTAGAGTTTGTACTGAGATAATTATAATAGCCTACAATTTTATCTCTTTTCCTTAAACAATATTACAGCGCTAACTTGACAAATGAATGGCCATATTAAAGAAATCACAAGTCCACCTTTATCGTTATATTTTTATTCTCTGTGGAATTGGTGGTCTTTTCACAAGAAGAAAACTGTTTGCTAAAGCTACAGACTTATTTATCATAATTTGTTACTGCTTAATATTTCGAGTAAATTATAACTTATTTAAGGGACATTATTATAATTAAAGTTGTTATGGAGTTATAATACAAAATTCCACATGTTCTATACTTATTCCGTGTACAAATTCATTATGTACAATAAATAAAAAATGGACTTAATCGTTTCTTGATTTGGGCATTCTCAAATCTTTTAGTTTCTCAAATCGCGGTATTTTGGGAAAATCAAGGTTTTACAGTATCATATTTGCCACACTGTTGTTGTGAAGTTCTACGACTAGACATAAATTCTGTGAGCCTCGTATAATAAATAGTTATTATGTACAAGGCGACGTTTGGTGCCATAAATATTTATTTATATCATTAATGTGGCTAAGAGCTGTGGTGCATACATGGAAGCATAGACAAAATTCATTTTTTTTATTCACACCAAACGTTATTCAGCTATCGATTTCTTTACTCTGACAATATAGTATCTGATAATTGACTAAATTTTGACAAATACTTCCATGCTATTACCGTTCGTCTATTAATGCGAAAACTATCGAGATAATTATAGTACGATTCTCAAAAATTTGCAATCCAACATTACGCGTTTTGATAAGTTACCAAAACAACAGGTGTTTTGGGCGGGAACTTGAAGACGCGTTCTTGTAATTTTATTTTAGATAACATAAATTGCTTGGAATACTCGAAGTGTACTGATTATATATTAGTAAGAATTGTGTGGAAAAATTAATGATTTTTCGAGTTGCTCAAGAATTGCGATGTTAGGCGACAATGAAACTTCCAACCCAGCTAAGGTCGGGTTTTGACGAGTGGAGTAATGGAATTTCATATAACACTTACAAGGTTTTATTACCACAGCTACCTACTATAATCAATTTAAAAAATGCGACTTAATGCCGTATTGTACCGATAAGTTCGCAGCGACTTTCTACGCCATATTGTATAACTACATGTCTCTAATTGAATGTAAACTACACTAAAAAATACCATCTCCATACTAAATATTATGATTGTTCTTAGTACACTTAACATGTGGTCATGCAATAGACTGTTTTTATGCAAAATCAGTTAATACAGATAATCCAGAGAAGCCATAAAGATTGGGTGTGAACTATTCTAGTCTTCCGAATGTTTTGATGTACCTTTTGTTTTATCTACAACGAATTGTTACCAGGAAACGATTTCGTTGAGATTACTTCTCGCCTTTCGGTTTGAGCTCCTGAAAAAATACAGCAAAATATAAATTTTGATTAGGTACTCAAACTCAAAATTTCAAAAAGTTTTTTTTTATATATAATGATATAAAAATAAACGCTAAACATATTTGAACACTAATAGTAGAACCAAAAAGTGTAATTATGATTAATACCTTTCTTCTTGTTGGGCACACTTTTAACCGTTCGCCCGTTAGCTGAAAAAGAAAAGCAATACTTATTAAGTACATACATTAAGCTTCTTAATTTGTTTTTGAATAATTTATCTATATTTAATTAATAATAATAATAATCGGCAGACAAACACACATATTGTACATCCCCAAATTAAGAAAGATACGCTTGTGTTATGGATAACATACCTTGGACTACAATGGGACCGATCCCAGACACTCAGACCATAGTAAATAATGGAAAATACGTTTTCGAAGTTTACTATACCAGGAACTGAACCCAGAGTCTCTGCATTGCAGTGAGGTAGGCCGGCAAAGGCTTAACCCACTCAACCATAGAGGCCATGTATTTATCTTTATCCGTGCAGGAACGGAGAAAGAATACAATTTCCTGCGGTGTCGTAAGGTGCGGACAAACCCACAGCCCGGTGGTAGGGTTTTTGTCCGTCTGGATGGCTCCCCCCCTGGTCTAGAGTATGCCGACATAAAAACCTTGAGTTGTGTTCCGGCATTGGTGACCAGGTTCCAGTCTCCTTGAAGAGAGCAGCAGCCCATTTGTAGCACCTATGGTGTTACAACTATCCATAGGCGATGGTAATCGCTTTCCATCAGGTGGGTCGTATACCTGTTTGCAAAACTCATGCAATAAAAAAATATTTTCAAGATTTAAAAAAAACGCTGTATATTAGTCCAATGAACAAGGCTAGTGTAGCGTATTAGCCATTATATAGAACACAGGAACAAAGTGTTTCAGCCTAAATAAAAATAAGAAATACATCAAGGGACATGTTCTTACTCTAAACATTTTGGAGTTTACTCCCTGAGAATCGATTTTCCTATAAGGCCCCCCCATATGCAAACTTTATGAGGAGTGAAATAATACAATTGAAGACGTGAGTGGATGAAGGTGATATGTCGCATATACCGTTTTTTGCTTTTTTTGCGTAGATGAATGTTATAAGTCGATACCAAATGACTACAGACCTTAGACCATAGATATAAGGCATATTTAAAAAATAAAAAGTTGAAAAAGGTGTTAAGTTCAGTTCAGTTTCAAATAAAAGTAAAACTTTTATCTCGATTTACTCAGAATTGGAATTATGCGACTTATCACCTTCATCCACTCATGTCTTCAATTGTAACTCTAAACATTACTTTTTTCTTCCTTTTAAACCACCCCTGTATTACGAGCGAACATAGCAAACCTGAAAATATTGAAATCGGTCAAGTCGTTTTATTCGTTGAAGTAATTTAAGGTTTAATCTACATTTTTTTAAATATTTGCTAGTAGGCAAATAGGCAAACGGACCACCTGCTGATATATGGCTACCGTTGCCCATGGACATTTGCAACACTAAAGGAGACGCATTGCCTACTTCGTTGAGACTTTAGGTACGTGTTCACGCCCTCTTCGAAGAGCCCCCCATATTGTAGCGCTCTGTGAAAACCGCGGGAGGAAGCTCATTCCATAACTTGGACACATATGGAGATGTCGTATTAATGTTCACCTCTCTACATTAAGCTTGCTTTCCAAGATGAGTTTTAGCAATACAACTATTATATTTCTGTCAGGCTCTGATATTACTTATATATGATTTTAATCTTTAATTAATATGTTTGTATTTATATGTGTATTTTGTACTGGCTAAATAATTATCTGTCTGTATCGTTTCGATATTTTCTTGTAACCTAACCCTTATTCGGTCAATGTCGCCGTAACATGCACATATGTCGGGGCTGACATACACAAGTTGTTAACTCATTTAGGTTATATGTAAATAAATAAATAATCTCTTAAGGCTGAAGTGTAATGTTAATAATAATAAAAACTAATACATGAAAGAAAAATCATTTTAAAATATAGCACTTTTTCTTACCCATTTTATAGTCGTTTTTTGGCGCCCTTGAACTTCTTTGTTGCGATCTTTCGTGTTGCAAGAAATTCATAGATTCTTCCTTCGATGAGGAAGTTACATCAACTTTCTCCCAAGATAAGGTATTTTCTTCTGCAGTATTAATTTGCCTTTTATCTGTATTGCGTTTTATTGGAATCGTGGAGGACTTAGGAGATTCGTCTGAATGCTTTGTGTATATTTTATTATCTTGGGCGTTGATCTTATGATCTGGAGTAGAATTTACTTTAGCATCTTTAGTAGGTGTTTCAATTTCTTTTTTAGGCGTTTCTATAGTGGATGCCTTCTCATCATTTTTTTTTGTATCATTACCAACCTTTTGTGTTTCATTAGGAACCTTATCTTTATCAACCCTTTGTACTTCATTATCAACCTTACTTTCATCATTGTCTACATTTGGGGTTTTATTATCAGTCTTATCTTTATGGTCATCAACTTTTTGTTTATCGGTACCATCTTTTTCTGTCGGTGTAAATGTGGTTTCCTCAACATTTAATCCTTTCTTTTCTGGAGTAGAATTACTTACTGATTTTTTCTCAGTGGATGGTTCAGTGTCTTTGGGCTTAGCCATTTCTGTTGATTTAGATGGTGTTGAATCTATGTTCAAGTCGGTTTCATGATCAGATTCGACTACACTTTCAGATCTCTCACTTTTTGGTGTTGTTATTGTTGTAATCTACAACAAGTTACAAAAATATTGGATTTTTTTAAACAATAGATGAGGTAAAAATGTTACTCCACTTTTTACTGTCATATAAAAATTTGTTATCTGTATAAAAATATTATTAAAAATGTCGAGGGTTCCAAATTATTAAAGCTAGGTTTGGAATTGTTGTCACATCAATATTATTGTTTTTTATTTCATTTCCTATATTAACTTTATCGCTAGATAGAGCAGATTTAAGTGATATAGTTGCTTAATGTTTTTGTAAGCAAGTACTGTGAGAATGATTTTTTATAATTCTTCATTTTGGTAAACAATAGTGTTCTTATGTTTATCTATTCGATTTAACATAAAAAAACAGCTTTTTAGTAATATAACAGTTACCGTGAAACTAGAATCTTCATCAGAGTCAGCATTAAGATCCACCATCATTTTTTCAATAAGGCGTTCCATTGTAGATTCTGCATTCCCCAATGCTACAGGACTATTGCTTTCACGCTCCGGTCTACCATGTTTTACTACCTGAAGTATAAAAAGTGTAGATTTATAATTGAACCATATATACCCAACCAATATTTTTTAAATTTTGGTATCCAGACAATTATAATTATATGAAGATTTCTTAATATTGTTACGAGTTTAGCGGGACTCGAATTAAAATGCCGTTAAAACTACTATAGAGTTTATTAGAGCTATACACACACGTATAACACAGGTACCAATATAACCGACCATAATAAATCCAAATGTAATGCAGAAGGTCGTAATTCAATAAAACGCGCAAAGTCCGTCACTATTAGATTCCCGAATGTACACACGTCACGCCCGTATCGTGATCATAGCTCGACTGCTCCCTCTCCATAAGGTAGTCGTTTTATACTCCACAAATGATGCTAATGAACGAATACAATACGACAATAGGCTATTCTCCACAATAATTAGAAACGTATGCCAGCAAATAAGTGAAAAAAAGGCGATCAATTTTTAATTACAATTAGTTTGAATGCCGACAGGTAATATAAAATGTGCTTTTACAGTCTATACGTGGAATTTGTATTCGTCGGCGCCTAGGTTGTAATGGCGTAATTCACACTACAAACAAATAAAGTATGCAATCAAACCAGTTATATACACATTTTAATTAAGTCCTTACCAAAACTTCATCGTTATTGCTGACATTCGTCGTATTATTATTTCCGTAAAGTTGCGATGGTTTTCTGAAACACATAGTGAACTCGAACAGCGATCTGACTGTACTGTACCATGAATCTCTTGGTTGGGAGTTGGTCGTACGTCGGGCCCTTGCAATTCTATTTCCCTGATATGTCAATGTTCGAAGGTAACGACGCTTGCTTTGTATGTACATCACCTGTTGAAATAATAAGACATATATTTTAATACTGCTTGTATAGCAGCCTCCGCAAACAACATAAAGGATAAGAATTATGATTGTTATTGTTGGAGTACAGCAGACAGAATCACAACCCATTTAATAGAAAATGGTAGAAAACTCCCCAGGAATGTATCTAGTTAAAAATTCTTTTAAATAAAAAATAGAGTCAATCAAAATAAATTTTATTATTTGTTTTTTATTGCACGAGTTCAGCAGACAGGCAGACGGCTCACCTGATGGAAAGCGGCTATCATCGCCTATAGGAATTTGTAACACCAAAGGTGTAACCAATGTGCTGCAGCTCTCAAAGGAAGACTGCAATGTGGCCACTAATGACACAACTCAAGGTTGTTATGGCAGCATATTATAGACCAGTGTTTTTCAATCTGCGGGTCGCGACCCTTAGGGGGTCACAGATCTTTGCTCGGGGGGTCGCCGGCAAAAGGGACAAAATTAAGTTCATATCTCATACTTAGGTACAGTCAAGTTCATTAATATATATGCATTGACAAGGATTCAAAATATTGTATGCAGTAAAATGTTAAAAAATATCTTTACAGTCTGTAGTTCATTAATACATAATCATGTAATTCGTTCAATAATATATGCCTGGACACTTTACAACAATTTGTGACCAGCCATATGATCAAATATAACTTAATAACATAGGATTCAAAAATATCTGACTAGTCAAATATTCATAAATATCTTATAGATATGGGAATTTCACTCAAATTTTCTTTTTCCTGGAATTCATTTTGCAGTACCTTATATGCAAGTAATAGTGCATCGTTGCCAATACATGCAATTGCCCATCGGGCAACGTCGCGTAACTAGCTAGTGGTTTTAGGATTCTGATTAATATAAATGTATTCTCGTTGTATTACTTAACTCGGTACTTGCAGAATAAAGTATACGAATTAAAAAAAAAAAAGAGTTTAGAAAACTTATTTATTTTTCTGTAACTATGAAACTAAAAAAGAATCTCTTAAAATTATTAACCAAAAATTGAATGGAACATCAACATAATAAAAACATTTCAATGAACTTAGATACATTTTTATATATAAAAAAAATAGCTCCTTCTTTCTAGTTGTTCCTTCATTGCTGAGGATTATGACGTTGATAGCAGTAAGAACATTAACTCTGTTCCACGGAGATCGGTTCTGTACATAGTGGCTGGCCAAGTTTATTGAAATGTTTATCTGGTCAGCAATCTTGTCAAGCCACCGATTTGGAGATCCCATTTAAACTTTCCCAGTGACCACGAATGTCTGCATGTTGTCTGGGTTCCTTCGCGGTATGTGGTCAAAGTACTTCAGTAGTATACGTTGTCGGCACGCTGCTGATAACATCTGGTGATCTCGGATCTCAAGCTCTTCCAGTATAGAAACATTTGTTCTGTGAGCTGTCCACGAAATTCTGACAATCCGACTTGTAGTGCTGGCTACAATTCAAAGGCATCGATTTTATATCTGCTAGATACCTTTATAGTCTAGGTACATAAGTATGAAGAATACAAGTGGCTGCACTAAGCGCTTTTTTGTCCGCTTTGAAATATGGCTTAGCCAGCGAGTATTAATTTAAAATCTTGTGTACGCTCCATTTACGTCAATGACATTTTGTCGATCATTTTTAATTGGTGGAAAATGCAATGCATATGTTGTTCATAAGTTATTTTTCTCGGTCGACCAAACGACACATGCATTTTTACATCACCCTCTTCTAGCCACCTTCTCCACCATTAAGAAACAGTATTTCTTGGTATTCCCAATTCTTCGGAATACTTTCTTTAGGAAAATTTAAGAATACCGTCCTCAGACATACACACTATTTTATGTTTTGTGTGTTCATTAATTCTATACATTTTTTAATAATGAATAAAGAAGATGAAATTTTAATTTATCTTTTAAAAATATTAGGTAAATGTCTCATAAGCATGAACACTTTATCTTTGAAAAAAACAAATATGTCTTTTCGACCAGTAACTAATGTTACCAATCGCAAACTTTGACTAAAGAGTTTGAAAGGTTTCATAAAATCTAATGTTTGACCATTTAGACAAGTTTAAAGGTAAATCGTATTCAAAATATTTATGAATCCATCACTGCACACATAATTATGATCGTAATGCATACATATTATTGAACGGAGTCTGTCACATATTAATGAATCTAAAAGTTGACCACAAATTATTGATTTGTTTGATTGTAAGGATATTTTTTAACATTCTACTGCATACAATATTTTGAATCCTTGTCAATGCATATATATTAATGAACTCGACTGTACATTCTAAGCTCAACAGATTTTTGTGGAGTATAGGTCCTAATAATGAATATAGGTAACAAAATAGCGAAAAACATCAACGTAGTCTTTAAATTATTAGCTTTTTGACAGTTTATATTTCAAGGGGGTCGCCAAATTTTCAACCTGTAAAGGGGTCGCGTATTCAAAAAGATTGAAAAGCACTGCTCTCTAGACTACTACTACTACTACTGGTGGTAGCTATCAAGACGGGCAAATACCTAAAGCGCCACCTGGCGAAATATTTGCAGCAAATATGGAGATACAAGATATTCATAGATCAAGTTTTATGTGATACATGTTTCATCTTATATACAAATTCTTCATTTTTACCCATAAAGGTATACAAATTCTTAATTTTTTTATAATGAAATGGCTAATTTATATCATTAATTATTAATTATGCATTAACTTCATATGTATCTATATCAGGCTACTTTTTTAAAATAAATACAGAAGTAACGTAGTTGTTACAAACGGTGCAGAACAAGAAAAAAAATGGAGGCTTTTTCAGTAGAGGTATATAATATAATACTTACCACATCAGCAGACCTCAATGGGGGCTTTCCCATGATCAAATTGACAATAGATATCGACTCCCTTGTGACCCTGAGCGTAATCAGCATCATGAGGAAGAAAACCCATGGAAGTGGCCGGACCAGCTCCGGCTGAGGACGTTCATCTTGGTCCACTGGAATTAAAATTTAAATTTCATGTTATTTCTCCTCATCTCTCTTTAATAAAAAAATACGTTATTATGACTTTATTCTTGCTTTATTCCGATATATTACATACAACCTTTTCAAGTTCCTATTACTGATAACTTAAAGAAATAGACAGGTTTAAGATTTTGGGAAAAACTATACGAAATAGTATTCTTTGGGTAAATATTGTTACAACCTTGACGCCGACAAAGACAAATTCCACGTACAGATTTGTAGAAGCACATTTATTACCCGTCGGCATTTGAACTAATTGAAATCTCTTTATGATCGTCTTCTTTTGTTCACTTATTTATTGGCATACGTTTCTAGAGTCATTTAACACTTGACAAATGCAAATGTGCCCCGCCCGGCAACGTCTACACAATTAGCTTGTAATTGCAATTCGCAACGCCTGACTAATGATGCAGCCTGCAAGCAGCCGTAGACGAGTACAATAGAACAATAGGATATTCTCCACAATTACTTAGAAACGTATGCCAAGAAATAAGTGAACAAAAGAAGACGATCATAAAAGGAATACAATTAGTATAAATGCCGACAGGTAATTAAATGTGCTGTTACAAATCTGTGCGTGCAATTTGTCTTTGTCGGGGCCAAGATTATATATACCACATTTATATAAAAAAAATCCTGGTGTAAGCAGCGATTACGCAATTAGCGATAATTTTACACCTATTGTTTAATTTCATTTAACGAATGTCCAATTTACAATATGCTAAAAGTAAAAAAGAGTTAACCTTCGAGACAAACGTGGGAATGACGCAAATAAGAGAAAACCTTCAAACGATAAAAAGAGGTAACATATTTTCACAAGGTTTTCAAATTCAAGACGATCATGAAGTTTAGAATTTTGACAAAAGCTATTAACACCAATTACTTGACATTATTATGTTTGTATCATGTAATTGAAGACCATGGAGAAGTTTGAAACAATGAAAATTGAATTTTATTCTTTGTCAGTTCACAATAATTTCAGAAACAACCAGTCCGATCTGAAATATTATTTTTCTTAATGCTCCACCTGCGTTAGTGACTATTTCTAAGATTTACTTATATTTTTTGACGGTCGTGTTTGAGTAATTAAGCCTTTATGTTTCATATACTGTGTTACTGTCTTATTATATTCACTGTTAATTAGTTACTTCCTGTTACATGTACTCTGGTGATGGGTCTAATATTAAGCATTGAGCCGGGATCGGCACTGAAAATCAGCGCTATGCTGAAAGTAACTACAACACAGCTTTATGCTGAGTTGCCGACCTCATTTGTAGGAAATGCAGTGTACAAAACATCGAATTTAAGGATAAAAATGTATGTATACATTATTTCTACATCCTTGTATTGTAGCTTTCCTAGCAAATAAATTCTTTTTTTGCCGGCCAACCTCATTATAACGCCAAAACTCATTATTATTGAAACAACCTTACATTATTGAAAATAAGCTATTAGCACTTGGGTATTTGACCTATGTGGCCTTATTCATTGTCAGTTTGATAACATCTCTAGCATATAAACAAAGGAAGCTAGGTCTTTCTACGGTAACTTCCGGACTGTGTGCAAATTATAGCATAAATAACGTTGTCATTCACCCGTAATGTTGCATGCACACGTGTATTAATTCATATTGGTAATGCTCCTAATCTTACTACAAGTCATGGAAGAAGAATACTCTTATCACTTATCATTGCTAGAAAATTGACTATAAGCTATATAGAATTTATGGAGCTTATTACCTTATGTCAGATTGTAACAAGTGAGGCAAGTGATAGAGTCATAGTAATGCCGAATAAGACGCACGCAAGTTTACCAAATTGGTTTAACGACTCTGAACTAAATGAAAACGACATGTAATGATATGGAATTATTACATTTCATGTTTCTATGGATCACTGCAGTTGCTTCATCCACGATAAAATACAAAAATGAACAGTCTAATATCTGCTTCAGATATAATAATGAGCTGATGGCAGACATGTCACCTACACGTAGGGTTACCAGATTCAGTGTTCGAAAAAACCGTCCAAGGTTTTAATTTTTTTTATTAACATACAAATTGAATGAAAACTAATTTTATCGTTACTAAATTTGCATTGAATGAATTAAGAACCAATCTACTTTTTAAATATTTAGTACTCGATGCCACTGGTTTTAATGAAATTTTATTGTCTGAGACGGCAATGAGATGGAATTCAGTGCAACTATGAGCTACATTAAAGAAAACGCACACTTCACTTTTTATAGTATCTACGGCGAGATACGAGAGTTCGCCAAAAATGAACGAATTTGCTTTAAACCTGGCCATCTGGCCACTTTACCTATACAAGCGAACCGCTTCACTTTTTTTTAGCACTTCTCTCATACACAACGCAAACGAGCAGAACTCATTAGTGTAGTCTAATTTTCTCTGGTACCTACAATTCAGGTATATTCAAATTTCTTATTAAAAGACCATAATCATCGCTTACATACAGGTTTTCTTAAAGGTTCCATGGGCAAAAGGGAACCCTGTTGAAACCGTCATGTCTAGCCGCATCATAGCATAGCATCTTGGATGTCAGTCGTATTTCTCGGAAATTACCGACTCTATATAGATCACTTCCCACTTGATAGATAAGTGGCCATTTCTTGAGGAATAACTAACACTTACATGGTGGCGGTACAGCCCATCGAGCGCATTTCTCGACAACCCGTAGCGCTCTGTCCAGATAGCGCAGCCCAGTTTGTCCTATTTTATAACTAGCCGCATGTTCCGCTATAGTTTGCAGGACTTCTTGACCGAATGACACCAGTTCCATATCTGAAAAAACAATATGATATACATTAAAAATATAACTAACTTTATAAACGCTAACAAAAGTTAACCCGTAAGATACTATGGGTCCGTCATCTTGCTACTTCTTCACCCGTATTGTTTAAGAGTTGTTGAATAATTGTCTATGGGACAAAAGTACAATATAGGACTAAAAATAGTACATTAGAAACAGTAACAGAATAAGCACGTAAATAAATTTTTCTAGATAGCGCCGTAAAAAACACCTCAATATGCTCTACAATTTTATTATTTAAAACAAATTCTTAAACCATATCAGGCATTGAATTGAAAATAAAACTTATTATGATTATATTATATCCTTATCTTATAAGTTAGGTAACCTGGAAGTGATCGCTCTTAAGACATAAGGCCGGCTATTTTTCTGCCTAATAATACTATAATTAATGTTTTGTTTCTATAATTTTAGTATGGAATAAAGTGTTATATCTATCTATTATCAATGGTCTCGAAACGGGGGATGCTAAAGACCGCGTGAAGTGTAGTAGAAAAAGTAGAAAAGTGGACCCTGGGCGTCGGAGTGAACCCTCCGAATCCAAGCGGGATTTGACGCTCGGATGATGATGATCTATATCTATTTATCTAATATAAAATTTTGGACATCTCAACTTATAGTTTAAGCCAGGGATTCTCAAAGTGTCCGATATCGACCTCTTGGGATCGAAATCGGTTTCCCGGGAGTCAACATCACTGATATACGGGGTCGACGAGGTCTAAAAATCGACCCCTATTTTAACACAAGATGTTATTTAAAGTTTTCAAGATACTGTCTAACGTGGTAAAACTGTTTGAAAATCAACGAACGCGAAGATTTAAGGCTAAAACTCACCAATATTGAACCAGAGCCATTTGCAACACTAGAGGCGCAGCCAATGCTGTGGCAACCCTTAGGGTGGGATAGAGGGCATGGAATAGGAGGTACGGAATATAGGGATCACACAGGAGGAATGGGATAAATGGATGAGATAGGAGGGAGAAGAAGTGAGCCATCGGATCTTTTAATCACTATACGAATCACGATTAGCTCAAGACCAACCTAAGTAATTAAAGTAAATGGACGCGACATGTTTAGACAGTCTTGCGGCGTCACATCTTTCAATGACTGAGTTAGAAGCTGGTAATGCTGCTTCAAAAGCTGAAGCTCTCAAACGGCGGAAATATGGAACCTTAGAAAGGTGTAACATATTCGTGCCGTTTGGATTTGAAACATTAGATCCGTGGGGTCCATCGGCAGAGTTTCTTCAAAGTTTGTAAGAAAGAAACTCTTCGATGCCACCCGTGATCAGAAGGCAGTCAGCCTTCTGGGCACGTTCCCATGTGGCAGCGATTTGTTACAATCTATAATCGCATATGTACTTTTATAACTTAGTTTATTTTTATTTTTTACTTGTATTTTTTATAAAGGAACGATATTCTGATGTTTTCTCAGAGCTCTCCATTATGGTGCCATTCAAATAAGGCCTAAAGAGATATTTAAAGTGCAATTCTGCAATTCATTAAAAATGCAGAGGTTTATGGCTATCTCTCTTTTATTTCTCCTTCTCCCAATCATTTGGGGTCAGCCCAGTATGCCTTTTCCACAAACTTTAATACAATCAAAAGACATGAATACAAAATAACAAAGTATACTTTTATATACATTTAGTAAAAACTTGTTTTTTTGACATTAGCAGAGATTACAGACACTTCAATTTTATTTATCTGTATGTATAGATATCGTGGATAAAAATAATTCCTTAAGTAATTTTCACATACTATGTCAAAATTACTCTGGATATGTGTTTGTCGCCACTTCGAGGCCTTGGGATTTAACCATTTATCAAAAAATTTGGTGTAGTTTTTCGCAAATTTTTCATCTTGTCCCAATCATTTGGTTCGATACAATGTCTTTTCTTTCCATATTCTGACATACTTCTACTATCACGCCACAAATCATCGTGTCATCCTTCACACAACCAATCTTTTTTTGATCTACCTATACACTTGTATGAATTGATCTCTCAGATTAACATATTTTTGATAATAAAATACATAATTTTGTGAATGGAGTTACGCGAATTTGTATCCCGGAAACTGTAATAGTATCCGTAGTATAAGCATACAAAGTGAATGCGAGCGATGCCGCATGAAAAGATCTAATACGTAACAAACTTTAATACAATCAAAAGACATTAATACAAAATAACAAAGTATACCTAGACGCTATAAATGTAATGAAGTCGATTTGATTAATTATCGAAAAACTTAATATTGCAACACTATCTGTCATGATTTATATCATACACATGCACACGTTACGTAATCAGTGTTCATATTAATATTTACAGTAATAAAATGCCGCACATTAAATACTACTAATGATTAAAATTTCTATTAATATATCTCACACATCTTGCCAGACTCAGTGGCCTAAAAGTGATTTAGGAAAAGTTTTTAGATGTGGATGATAGAAGTACCAAAAGTGTTAAAGGGTCTAAAGTGGCCGCTTTTAGAAAATAGCTTAATAACATTGACACGTGTCTAGTTTACACTAGCAGGCGTATGAGATAGGATAAAGTTCTACTGCATTTTGGTACTTGTCGTGTTTTTTAGTCTAGCCTCCTGATCAGGTTCAGCACGTTAGGCGAATTTTATTTGAGGAGTTACACACATTTACATTTAATACTAAAGCTCCGAGTAAGAGCTTAGCATTCCAAGGTCTAAGAAGAGTTACTGGGGTACAAAAGTGGGGGTTACATGTTATAATTTTCATGACTTTGGAAGTACATATCTCATTACATTGATCACCATCACCATCATCACCATCTATATTGACATAAATAAAAAAATCTTCAAATAAATAATTATGACTGAAAACCTAACTAACGACCCATTGTCTCTTTTATTTTATAACATATATGTATGTCAATGAAAATCTATTAATGTACTTTACAATACAAAAAAATAACTATAAAAGTAATTTGTATTATGTAAATGCTTACCTTTAAAATGGTGATATGGGCTTGAATGTATAACAGCTAAGGTGTCACGTTATGCAGAGAGTAAACTAAACGATAAAGAGGGTTAAACTACTGGCCGGCCAACGTCCAACTGCTTTCGATAAATATGCAATAGGTGTCCGGCATATCTTAGTACAATATTGATAGAAGCGACTTGTTCCAATTATTTATTTAGACGCATCACGTATATGTACTGCAAACCGTATTAATATTTAACCATTTGGACACGTTATAATTTTATATATTACTCAATTAGTAATATTTCTAATTTTAACATCCGAATAGTATAATTATTGTAAACAGATAATATGTAAATAGTAGATTTTGAATAACTAATTTTACGTATAGAAGGAATATTAAAGTTAAGTTTTCTACGCTACTCAGAGCGGGATATCTATTAACAAAAAGTTATAATTTTTCCATTATTTTTAATTGACGTCAGTAAGTAGCGAAGTAAAGAAGGAAAAATGAAAAATATATGTGTGTGTTATGTATTTTCTTGTGTCCCGCCGAGTTAAACAGAAACAATGGGTCTTGCTATGATCCCGTCCCACGTTTATTATAGGTGCTTTTTATATAAATACCTCATCCTTTTGACTTCATTTATTTAGTTTATTCCTGTGCACTGACGCGGAAATGAAAATCTGAATAAGACAGTTACATGATTGTTAACACATTTAAAGTATGCATATAGTTAAAGATAGGACTTACTAGCATAATAAAAATGTATTATTAGATAGACATGCCATGTTTGCAACAATGAATCACGAATGTGTAAAATGTAGACACAAACTCGTGTGGATATAAACTAAATAGGATACAATCCACAGAATTCGAATTAATTAGATAGATAGATAAGACTTTATTGTACACCATTACAGAAAACACAGATGAACTTATAGCCTAAAATATTCTAAATGTGCACAATGGGCGGTCTTATCGCTAAGAAGCGATCTCTTCCAGACAACCCGTAAATAGATGCTTTTTAGAAGTAAAGCTAACTCAGGAAGTAAAATACGTATAAAAGTTAAATATACATATATTTAACTTTTATACATAGAAGACCTGTCCGAGATAGTAAAAAAATTACAGGTCGCTGTCAATAACAAATAAAAAAATAGTCAAAAAACGTTACTTATGTCTACTTCGTCTACCGAGAATAAATATGAAACTCCCAGCATTACGTGTTATAAAAAATCGTGCGTCTAGTTTTGAGCACACTTCGAAAAAAAAAAGTGTGCTCAAAACTAGACGCATTGCCACAAGGCTTGTGACATATTTATTCGAAAAATGACATATACAAATATAATATAAATTATATTGTCTAACAATAAAATTAAAATATTTATTTCAAAATTGAATCCAAACAGATTGTATATTGAAATTTGAAGGTCATAATTATACCTCTACTTCAAAAGCAATTTAGTTTAGTTACTGTGAAAGGAGAACCAGGGGCATAACAAAGTCCCCAGCAATATGTTTTCTTCAAACTCATATTTATATTAATGAAATGTTTTTAATCTTTTAAGTGTTTATTAAATTTAACAGGAAGTAAATCCATCAGCTAAGTAATTAAAATACAAGATAAACTGACTAGTAGACAAAACAAAGAAATATACCCCCAAATTATAACAGACGAACAGACCGCCGACTAATTAAGCACTGAAACATTTATCGTGTATCATACGCAACACGCATGCGCGTGATCAACCAAAAAATATTCCAGAATGCAGTAAAGTTATCTTTTAATTTTCACTTATTGAAACTAATGAGCATAGAATTCTATACAGAAGGTTCAGTGAGAAGTGTTTGATTTCGTACGACGAACTCGTTACAAACAAGAACACAAGCCTACAAGTACGCTAATATATTTTTGAATAAATCTTCGAAGATGATAAAACTTGCTTTTCAAAAAGGTTTTTAAATAGAAGCTTTTGAGATCGTGGATATCATGTAACAGCAGAGTGCTAGCCAAGACAAGTAAAAAAACCATCTTGTTTAGTACAGGAATTCCTATGGCCACCTTCCGACTTCATCATCAGATCAGCTCCATAGTGTCATATTGCATTGTTACGCGATATACATATGCGTACAAAATTTCAGCTCAATCGGAAACCGGGAAGTCAAATTAAACTTACAAGATTCCATCCGAACTTACATACATAAATATAAAGCTTGTAAAAAATGAGGGCTTAAAACGCAATTCCTTAATTTTGAACGGATATGTAAAAAAAATATGCGTCTAAGGGCCGATTTATCAATCGCCAGTTAATCATAGAATAAAATATAGACATGGAAGAATTAAACATGACAGTTGCATGAATGAGACAGTTGAATGATTTCACTTTTGAATTTACTCAGGTTATAACTTTTTGCTGATTGAAAATTGGGCACTTAGGGTCGCTTACATAACGATCGCCTTTAAATGAAATAAGTTAATCATATTAATCTGCCTAAATACGTTTTACACAAAAAGTATTGACAGTTCTTTACATATTTAGCGGCAAATTTTGCGTTGTGTAAGACGCTAATTGTATTTAAGGGTTTTAAACACGTTTTATGTTTCTTAAATAAATTTAACCAAGCTTATGTAAGCGGCCTTTAGTGTATTTATTAATTTAGTTGTGAATTATTCTCTTAACAGAGGATCAACACAGAATGTGTTGAAGAGATGAAAAAATATTACTTACGCATTTTTGGTAACTGAACGCTCAAAGGATATTTTAAGATATGAAAGTTAGTAAGGGACCATAATTTTGATCTGTAGCTTTTGAAAATAGAAATTAATACATTGATGATAAAAATACTACTTTACAAGTCGATATTATTATTATTTTTAAATTAATTTTATTAATAGAAAAATTAAACTAAAACATTAATTTATATAATTAAATACATTAATCGTATGACACTGTTATGCATGAACGAAAACAGGATGGGATGCAGCTTATCTGATGCCTAAATGGTTTGGTTTGGTGAAGTACACGAACATTATTGCTGGCAGGTTGATCTTATCTTCGTGCTAGCCAGGCCTAGCTTGCCTGACAATCTTAACCGGTAACTAGTTTTATCTTATTATATAAGGCTAGTTGCCGGTTGCCATGGTCAGGAACCAATCGTGCCATTAGACGCCAACCGATTAGTTGAGCCCAGGTACGCTATAAACCTTACCTCCATGATTGGAGAGTTTAGACGGCTTTGTTCGCCAGCAGCATCTGGTAATTACTTACAAGATAATGCAAATTATGCAAAAAAAGGTTCACGACAGGAGCCCACATCATTGATACGAAACATAAATACTTACGCTCTTATTTCAGAACAATATTAAAGATTGATACGATAATTGGTTAAAGTAATGTATGATATTCTAAAACATATATTTAGAAACTGAGCTATCACCACGTACGTATGTAATATGTCAAAAAAAGCTGGATATGCTAGAATTTCGTCCTCAACAGTGCTGATTTTTAGTGCCAACCCACCTCATTAATTGTATTATGTAAGTATCAATTTTACCTTAAATTTTTAGTGAACCTTCTATATATTCTGTGTAATGAGTGCAGTGGCGTACGTAAATAAATCGCTTTTGACTTCTTTATACCTTATAGATAGGCTTGGGGCAGAGGTCGGTGCAATCATAGGCAGATATGATGGGGCCAACGAGACAAATATAACATATATATCTAATTATTACTAAATAATATACAGCGAGGTCTATGTATAATTAGCACTTCAAATCACCCTTTAATTAGATGAATGGGAAAATTTAGACTAAGACTTCTGCAACAGGTAATAGGAATGCTGGAGCTAACCTCGCTCAAATTATTGGCCATTGTATTTATAGAGGTAATGTTGCCAGCCTTCTTGGCACGCTGTCCTATGACAGCGGTCTGGTTTGCTGGACCAGATGGGTTTTTTTTTAAATTTAGATTAATTTAATTTTTAGTGTTCATTACTTTTTATGTGGTAATGTCTCTTCTTTGAATTAATAAATACTTTGATATTTGTAGTTTTTATTATAGATACATCCGAATTAGACCACGATCACACTTCATGTTACATAACGATGCAACGAGGACGCTTACTATTGTTCATACCTTCAAGTGGGCCGCCAGCTTGTCTAATATAAAAAAAAACTTTCCGTGACCGATTCCAAAGACCCTTACCATAGTAAATAACGGAAAATTCATGTACGAAATTTAATTCCGGGAATCAAACCCGAAGCCTCTGCAGTAAGGTAGGTCGACAAAGGCTCAACTAACTAAACCTTTGATATGTTTGTATGTAGTATAAATAACCTTTAAATTAGCCTTCTTTCACTATGGTTTTGAACGGTTTGTGCGTCAACCTAGTGGCAAGTACTCACAAATATTCATGTTATAAAATAATCTTTAATGACCCATTCTTATATCTTTTCCAATAGTTAATTTGCCTTACCATTGATTAAAATTTGCCAACTAATAATAAGATAGGACCCGGCCATAGGTAAACATGCGCCCGGCGTAACCCGGAACAATATAACTCCAGTCAAATTGTTGGTCTTTGACTAAACGTAAGCAATTGAGTTTTTTTTTTGCTTTTACTGCAAATAATGTAACGACCTTTTTTTATTCGTCTTGGAACGGAGAATGAATACGTCCTATGAGGCAACAAAACAAACCACAGCCAGGTGAAAGGGCTTCTTCCCGGCTGGATGGTTACCACCCTAATATATAGTAGTATGCAGCCCTAATACTTTTACAGACCGGCTTTAAAAGTCGAAAATTTCGAAGCTGACACCACATTAGTAATATTAAGAACTTTTTAGTTCAGCACAAGCTAGCTTCTATTAAATATAGTATTGTGTGTTTATAACTAACCCTGTCAATAGATTGCATTGTAAAACTGAATATTTCAGAATAGATTAATATAATAGGAGCATTAATATATGAATAGCATTATTACGTCAGGAGCCTTAAGAACAGACAAGCGTGCATGACAAGAGCTATGAATGTCAAAGAAGCAAGTGAGGTGTGTAAGAATAAGCCTGTATGGCGCTCTGTTGTTCTTGCCTACCCCGCAAGGGACCTGGCGTGAAGTTATGTATGTATGTATGTATTAATATATTATTCTCGGTACAAACAACATCTCCCTTCCCTTTCCAGGAAATTCAACATCAAAAATCTCTGCGAGCTAGACGACTACTGAATAAAAATGTTTCTTATAGGAGAAAAACTTTTCAAATATACGTCGGAGTACCTGGATTCCAAAGACACTGTCAATTTGCGAATAAGAAAGACCAAGAGGCGCTAGCTCTGATTTGCCTGCATGTGTAATCTACGCTTTACTCCCATGTTCCGTCTATACCACAAAAAGTAGCGCTTTTAGCAAATTTCTTAGATCTTTCTTTTTTGTGTCAATTTATTCAATTTATATGTTCGAGTAGAAAGGCGAAGGTAATCACTTTCCATCGCTCGTCTGGTGTATCACAGCAATAAAAAACGAGGAAGTTATTTTAACAAAACATCAATTTTTCTATTAGAAGTTACATTAATTTCTAAATGATCTTTAAATACCACATCGTCGTTTATGCTCTCTGAGTACAACAGAAAGATTCAAAATTATGACTTAACATGAGCAGTTACTCATTGTTTACCACCTGTTTATCACTATGCAAGCGTTAATAGCGACAATAGATCCGACTTAACAGGATTACAATGTGGCTCAATCGAAAGATGACCTTATTTATAAAACCTCTGTAAGAAACTTTACAATGTATCAAGTGAAATATCATCCTCATAAAGTTTTTATGTACAATTTACGACTTTAGATTTTAAACACAATATTAATGTATATTATTAAATTTTTGTTTGTTAAGATAATTAATACAAGATACAAGGTTTGTTCATACACGTTTTCAAAGGAGTACATACATACATACATACATACGTAACTTCACAACCAGGTCCCGTGCGGGGTAGGCACGAACAACAGAGCGCCATTTAGGCTTATTCTTACACACCTCACTTGCTTCTTTGACATTCACAGCTCTTGTCATGCACGCTCGTCTGTTCTTAATGGTCCTGACATCACCTTATGCTAGTACACGATCAATTTGATCATGGATGGTGTGTCGTGGCCTTCCGCGACTTCTGCATCCATGCACTTTTACATTGTATACCTGTTCAGTCATGCTTTCCTCATACATTCTTTCCACATGCCCGAACCAGCGGAGCATTCCTTTCCTTACCTTCACCCCTACACTCTATTTCAGACCAACTCTCTTTCTTACTTCGGTATTACGAACGCGGTCCGCGAGCGTCACTCCGCAGATTTTGCGCAGTGCTCGCATCTCGACCGTGTTTACTCTACTTTCATGCGCTCTGTTCCATACGCAACTCGCGCTTCCATACGTGAGCGTAGGTACCAGCACCGCGTTGTGTATGGTCTTCGCATTCAAATGTAAGCCTCTCAAAGGAGTAAATTTTATTATATTGTTACGAGCTACAGGACTCGAATTAAAATAAATGCCGTTGGAATTACTATAGAGTTTATTAGAACTGTACAAACACGTATAAAACAAATACAAATAAAACTGGATGCAGCCAATTCACACTGCACGATTCTATGCAATTCAACACTCGCAAAGTCCGTCACTTTACCACTAATAGAGAGTACTACAAACGTCTTACTCGTATCGTAGTAGTCGCTTGACTGACCCACCCCTCCGTTCGGGCATTGTTTTATACGAAAGTGTATCATACCGACAAAGGGGACCCCTGTCACGCATATCTGGCAAGCTTCGACGCAGTGCAATAAAAACAAGGATTAATTCGTTCGACACTATTATTGCCATAAAATAAGTACGATAACAAAAGATGTTTTTAAAGTTTAAACGCGAAGTAAAATAAAAGAATTCGTTTTTACAATATGCAGGTGTGCGGTCTTTGTCGGTATGTAACAATATTTTTGAGAAGTTTGTTACTGGCTATGATTTAGCCAGTATTTATGATAAATATTGGTCATGAAGAAGTACAATAAAAAGAGAACTGAAACTACAAATTACTAACATAATGAAAATCTTACTCTGAAAAAGCACCTTGACTTTACATTTCTAGAAGTTATGGAACGAACTCCTGCCCGCGTATTTCCCAGAGTGCTACAATATTGGGCTCTCTAAAAAGGGTGTGAACAGATACTTAGTCTCCACCAGGTAGGCAGTACGTCGATGGAGTTGCAGATGTCACAGGGCGACGGTAGCCACCTACGACCAAGTGTTCCATTTGCCAGTTCGCCTACAAGCAAACAAAAAAAGCTGCATATCTTTTTTTGCTTTTGCTTTTGCACTGGATATTCGCAACATTATGTTATCTTTTTTTACAAATTTGTCAATACATGAATTCAATTCATGAAAAAATTTTGAATGACTTCCATTTTTGTATGAAAAGGTTTAAGAATAATTTTTATGTCATAAAATTTGGGTTGAAAGCCTAGCTGTGTTTTCCATATTAAAACACAAGAGAAAAATAAAATCTGGCACCCTATAAGTAATAATAATAAAAATGATAATAAATTTTATTTGTAGTAAAAAAAGCACATCAAAAAACTTTAGATGTAGTACCGCATAAATATAGTAACTAAGATCGAAATCTTGCAACTTCGGCCTCCATACCTTCCCATTAAAATCTATTCTGTTTTGAACCTACAAAATTAAATATAATAAAATCTACCGTCTTGTTACGTGTATGACAGGACACCTGTAATTTGTATTTTGACAATTATACTACAGCATTGTTTTGCCGAATTCAAGGTTACAAAATTTTATTTTATTTTATCCATATGGACTTTTAGTAGTTTCTGAGAAAAATTACTTTGATATATAATGGACATGAAACAATATGAAAACTTACTTTGTTTTGTCAAAATGGCTATGAAACTATAAAATGAGATTGGAAAATAGTTGAATGGGTTTTCAATGCGCTTATTAATTAGAAATAGTTACTAATAATTAGTCTTATGCAAAACCACATTAATTACAGGATCTAGCCATAATATCTATGAGAATAAAATTGAAGTCTGTCTGTGAAATCTAAACAAATACCAAATACAAGTAAAAACTGCTCCTTATCACAAATTATGGTTTTTGGAATCTTGTATGGAAATCTCAATATTTACCTCAAATGAGACTCCAACAGTTTAATACAACAATTTCACCTTAAAGCATCTTTGTGCTAAAGTCTTACACTATTCATAAGACATGTATGTATTTTATTATTTATTTTATTGTATGAGAACAGCAGCCAGACAGGTGGCAAATCAGGTAGAAGGCAGTTACCACCACCTATGAATGTTGGTAACACTAAAGGTGCTAATAATGTGCTGCCACTGTGTAAAGGGGCACTGGAATCTAGCCACTAATGCTGGAACACAACTCAAAGTTTTATAAATAAAGTCCCAAGTTCCATATGAAAAAATGGCCAGTACAGATAGTTAATAATACAATGTTAAGAGGTCATAGATAATCATGATATCATGGATTCGAATAGTATTAGATATACAATGTGAATATTTTAGCTATGAAATTAGAAATTGCTAAAGGCACTTGTTCACTTGTGGCAGGTTTCTGTATCTTACTATTCGTTCACTTGCCTTACATCAGTTGAATTTTAACATTATTTGTATGGAGCTTATGTAAAATTTTAATTATAGTAAGTCAAAAGTTATGTGAGCTGTTTTGTATTGACAATGTCAGACCTCTTCATGTATCTACTTTAAGATTTTCATCAGTTTTGAATTGAGAATGTCTTTCTACAAAGAGATGAAAAATCTGTTAATCTGTCTTAATTAAATGTGTTCTTGGAAATCCATAAAAGTTCATTTTTTGCTTCCACTATATATAACTAAGAGTATATTTAAGATGAGAAACATGTATTTCCCAAATGGCAAACATAGTGGATGTTTGTTAGCAATATGTGTGTTAACTAAAATGTGTTTAAATGATTTATTTTAATAATGGATAAGCAATTAAATTCAGGTTACATAGCTGTAAATATTAGTATAACATCTCTACTCATAACTAGTTGGGAAGGTAAAATTAAACCTGCCTACCAAGCCTTGACTATTCTACCACCTAGACCCTGTTTTAATCTATTTATCACTTTAATTACACTAATCATAATATAATTGTGCAGTACATACATAATTACACACAAATACACAACACACACTCCCACACATACACAAAACACACACACACACACACACATATTACACATGCACTTATGCACATCCACACACTTATTACCTATAAACACTGTTCCCAATTTATATTTATTAGTGCTTAAAAGTACATACTAATGTGAGAGAGCACTGATTGCCTAAACATGCTTCATGCCTAGTTAGGGAATTCTGGACTTCAATAAGTTACTGTATCAGATTCTTCTGCAATAAAGATTATTAAAAAAGTGTTGCATAACATTTACCAAAGTGTATAATACTTTCTATTAGAAATTAGCTTGGTATAAAAATATGTTATATCAAATACATAGCTGATATTAAACAATTCAACATAAAATAAGTGCTACAAGTTTTTAATAACAAATAATATACAAAAACAGAATTAATTTCAAATGAAAATACTAAAAAATCTGATATTTGTGATGAAAGTTAATTAAATAAAAAAATAAACAGTACATCAACATTTTTGTTATCTTTACAAACTATAACACTGCATGTGTTGTAGTTTGTAAGTAAATTAATATGCTTTCTTACTAGCAAATGAGGGTAGTTATAGACAATAAAGTCACATATTAAATGATTAATTAACACAGTAATAAATTATTAAAAAACACATGATAGAAGCCGGTGTTGAATTAGGGTTAGGCATTGAAATTATGTGCCACCGGTTTCTTTTTATATAAATTAGAAACAAGCGAATAATTTCGCTGCAACGTATGATATATCGGTAAAGATTTTCATTGCAACATATTTTATTATATTTGAAAATACGTGAATAATTTTATAAGTAAAGAATGGCATAGTTATGAATAGTTCAGCAAATTTAATGGGTGTTATTATATTTTTCTTACCAGTTTATATTGATTCGGTATCAAAAATTTAACCCAATAACAGCGGCGTAGTTCAACGTCGCACTTGCAATTTAGTTTTAATTTGAAATCTCGTAAATTAATTAAGCTTTTATTGCTCGGATTGGACGAACGAAAACGATACCGGACGAACGAAATCAACTTTTATTTTATTATTTTGCAACAGACAGCCGACAAACCAATTAATAATGACTTTGACATTGATATATTCGTACTTCATCGGTTCTGAAAAGTAAAAGGCAAACGTCAGAGAGTAATAAAATATTGAAACCAGATAATAGGGTAATTGACAGTCAAATCAGTTGAGATACATTTTATCATCTTATAAAATGCCGAAGCAACTTAGATTTTGTGCTATTTATTACGTCATTTCTAACGAGTTAAAAAGCGTATTAATTGAAGTTTAAACAGTAATGAAATTTATTTCGAAGATAAGATAAAAAATTTAAATGTTGATGTGATAGCATAAAACGCCCGCTCTTTAACATGAACAATGTTTCAAATTTTTTTGTGATAATGATGTGTCAACTACCCCAAGTCAGGATCTATAGTGATTTTACGATATTGATAGTTTTTGAGTAACAATTAAGTGGTTTTGTGAGAATGTATACATACTATGTAGCGTAAGAGCTCTGTTGATTAATTTTAAATTCTTTTCCCTGCCCTTGTGGCGAATTCTATGACTTTTTTTTATAAGGGGAAATCCGATTGCACTAGCACCTATGGGATGCTATTTCCACCCGAGTCGAGGATACCAACTTGATGTTCCATCCTTTGGTTATATTCGGCCATGGGTACCGAGCTCTGCCACTTCATGGTTCCCTGGCAGGCAGTGTCCCATCGGTTTTTACGGCCGGGGAACCACGCCCCCGGGGTCTTCCATCTCTTATTCCATGGGACGGTATGTCACGCGGCAGGAGAGGTGAGCGCGCTAAAGTCCAACATCAATCAACATGTTCTGGCAAATATGAGTCATCGTTTGGTGGCTCAGTGGTCAGGTTGGTGCGCTCAGGCTCCGGTCCACCTCCTCCGTAGCGGGCATAATCCGCTCGCAAAAGAAGACGGCATCCCATTCCGTGGGAATACTAGTGCCTACTAGTACTTCGAAATTAATTTAAAAATTCAACAACAACCAATATGCAGTATTCCTAATCTAAGGACTTTAGGGTTCTCCAGTGGGCAGTAAGGGTCGAGATGGGATGGGATTGATGGAAAAAAAACAAATATTAAACAAACACATTGAAATAGTCCTAGTCATATTTTAAAAAAATAGTGACTCTTGCTTAATATCTCAACCATCCAAGTTTATCGTTTTAATTTAGCTTTAACTATCAAGGCCCTTACAGTTAATATTTTTGGAAGTTGGTAACCCTCGACTCTGCCATTGGCCATTGTCTGCCATCACAGAGTACTTTATATATACTGGTATAGAGTCAACAGTCACAATGTATATACTATCGCACTCTATCGGTATACGACACTATTCAACGGCAAAAACCGTCCAGGAGGTCTAGTATTATTTTGATTTTTATATTAGACTTTTGGAAATTGCGGGAGTTAATAATTTAACTCCTACAATTCCCAAAAGCCTTTCCAAAAAATGTTTATTTGTTAGTAAATAAAACAACAATTTAGCGGTAGCGTGATTTATTATGTTTCCTTTTATTAAAATATTCAAAGGCATACATTTTCATAACATCATTTTTATCCACATCTAATCTGGTGCCGTTACGATGATTTACTTACAAGTTTTACCGCATCTGGGCACACAACAACCTCTTTCAGAAGAAGCCATAATCCAAGTCCTCAGAGAACAAATCGTTAGGCAAATCGGTGTTCAGGGTACATGCGTAAGTCCAACGTGATCACAGAACACTAGTAAACGTGATAAGCGAAGTCTTCGGAGTCCAGGAATCAAATAAAGTTACATACATATATACATACATAACTTAAATAAATAAAGTTATCGAAAAATAATCAAAACACAAACAAAGTACATACATTCACGAGTGTAACTCGTATCGATCGGAATGTCTTTTTGATTTTGACATAATTGACATCTTTGAAATAAGTTTTTGGTAAATCGACAATTCATCAAAAATCCAGTAATTAAAGTTAAAAAGAGCTTTATAATTTGAAAAAGGTGAGGAATATAATTTACACACTTTAAAATATATTTATTCGCTAACATGGCTTGCAAAAACATAAAAATATATCAAATATTTCTTAAATAAGTATTAAAACAACTGCGTATAACGAAACATATTATTTTCTTTCATTTGGTGTTCAATTTGAGAACAGTGACATCTACTGCAATACGTACCTACTAATAGAACGGAAAAAATCTCTAAGAAAAAATAATTGTACTGACTGTTAAGACACTGTCTGCCATGATACTATAACTATACTGAACTGAATAATACTGTCTGATTACCACAGAGTACTTTATATATACTGATATAGAGTCAACAGTCGTAATGTATATACTAACGCACTCTATCGGTATACGGCACTATTCAACGGCAAAAACCGTCCAGGGGTCTAGTATTATTTTGATTTTTATATTAGACTTTTGGAAATTGCGGGAGTTAATAATTTAACTCCTGCAATTCCCAAAAGCCTTTCCAAAAAATGTTTATTTGTTAGTAAATAAAACAACAATTTAGCGGTAGCGTGATTTATTATGTTTCCTTTTATTAAAATATTCAAATGCATACATTTTCATAACATCATATGTATCCACATCTAATCTGGTGCCGTTACGATGATTTACTTACAAGTTTTACCGCATCTGGGCACACAACAACCTCTTTCAGAAGAAGCCATAATCCAAGTCATCAGAGAACAAATCTTTAGGCAAATCGGTGTTCAGGGTACATGCGTAAGTCCAACGTGATCACAGAACACTAGTAAACATGATAAGCGAAGTCTTCGGAGTCCAGGAATCAAACAAAGTTATCGAAAAATAATCAAAACACAAACAAAGTACATACTACATTCACGAGTCTAACTCGTATCTATCGGAATGTCATTTTGGTTTTGACATAATTGACATCTTTGAAATAAGTTTTTGGTAAATCGACAATTCATCAAAAATCCAGTAATTAAAGTTAAAAAGAGCTTTATAATTTGAAATAGGTGAGGAATAGAATTTACACACTTTAAAATATATTTATTAGCTGATATGGCTTGCAAAAACATAAAAACATATCAAATATTTCTTAAACAAGTAATAAAACAACTGCGTATAACGAAACATATTATTTTCTTTCATTTGGTGTTCAATTTGAGAACAGTGACATCTACTGCAATACGTACCTACTAATAGAACGCAAAAAATCTCCAAGAAAAAATAATTGTACTAACTGTTATGACACTACTGATTACCGAGTCCAATATGGCGATTTGGTTAGTTGGAGAAATGTTTAATCGCGCGTTTTGAGTAATTTAACTTTGCAATTTCGTCTAATCCAAACACAAGTCTGTTTAAAATGTGTACCTAATTTAATTTTAATGCTAGCTATCGTTAAATAAATATTTAATAGGAAAATGTAGTTGTAATGGAATCTTTTGAAGACTCAAATTGTCTATCGATGAGTGATAGTATTTCGCTGTACGAGCGTTATATGAGAAGTTTCAATGTTGTGGACCATTTCGTCGGTAATAGAGACCATGAAATAAATAATGTTGGTTCTGCGAGCACCTCTAAACAAAGCACTTGCAGTGGAGGTAATATTGACTTATCTGTAGCCAGAGAAGCTAATGATATAAATAAACATTTTGGAACAGCTGAGACAGAATGCAACTTAAATGAAGTGACGCAAGACAACATCATAGTATCCAATTTCGCCGATGTTAAAGTTGATTCACCTTGCACGTCTCTCGCGGGGTCGTTGCTTGAAAACTCCTCCACTGTTGATCACAGTCTTTTGACCGAAAAGTCTAACCCCATAGACGGCCACGTTTCGTCCGAGGAATCAAAACGAAATTTTAAACAACCTGTTTTCATTACATCAAATATGGAGAACAGTAATAATGCCGTGGACAGTGTGCCAATGTTTCGCGACGTAAGACATGGAGAAACTGTCTTTAAATTACCTATTAGCGAGTTGTCTTTTAATGGGACCATTAAGCATGTGCAGCAGTTAAAACCTATAGTGGATCCCATCACAGCACTTAGCAGTAATCCAGTACTTGTTATAGATAATAAAAGTGTAGATTCAGTGAATGACACAGCAAGTGGTGAAGCTTCTGAGTCTAATTATCAAAAACCTATGGACAATGTTAGTGACACAACAAATGATAGAAGTACACATGATAGTAGATTAGAAAAGACATCAGAGAGTACTGGTGACTCTCAATATGAAGAATTCAATGCTGTAAGACAGAGGAATAGCGATGAAAATGAATCCAAATGGGATTTGGATAAGAGCTACTCATCTTTTGAAGCCTCATTTGATAGTGGGGTTAGGTCCCCGGATATGTTTTCTGATGATGATGAAGCTGGTCCTTTGCCTGAATCTGAACCTTTTTGGAGTTTTCTCAAAGAATATGAAGCTTATGACAAAAGAAAAGTTAAGAAAATGGAGGTAAGTTATCAAAGATAAGTTTAAAGATGTATAAAACTCAGTTTAGCAAATTGTATTGACATAAAGCAAAACTGGTATCCAACTGAGATAAAATCTCATAAACTCTGAATTGTGTCTTACTTACAACTAGTTTCTACCTGTGACTTTGTTCCCATGGGATAGTTAAGAAAAAGTTTGGGCTTAATGTGATGATAGCAAAGGCTTCATTGCATATAGGTGTATACACAAAAATGACATTTTTTTGTTGTTGTGTACTAAAAACATTGCATGTTGCAATTTAGAAAGTTTTACCAGTGTACAAGTTGTACCTAAAAAAAAGGGTATTCCAAATTTCAGCCTTACACAATTATCTAGTATTGTTTTATTCACAATTTTGTCCCTTGTGTAAAACTGCACTTGTCTGTACACCCATTTGTTATGAAGCCCTTGATATATAGTCTATAGCCTTCCTCGATAAATGGGCTATCTAACACTGAAAGAATTTGTCAAATCGGACCAGTAGTTCCTGAGATTAGTGCATTCAAGCAAACAAACACTTCAGCTTTATTAGTATAAAATAAAATAATCTGAATTCATAATTGTGAAATTATTGTTTAACTGTTGTCAAGCAACATTTTCTTTGAACTGTCTTAGGTTTCCCAAGATATGTAATTACATAGGGCCTTACTTATAATCATTTCTTAAATTTAAAGAAACTGCTCAGCAACTGATTAATGAAAATCTCACCCATAAACTCCTCTTATATCAAATATTTTGGGTACAACCTATGGTAATCATTCAAATTTCGTTTATCTGTGCTCCTCATAGGCACACAACAGGTAATACACATTTATAAGTGAAAAAAAAGAGATATTCATTTGATTAGAGATTGATTCTGATTCTCTTACTTAAGAGATGCCTAATTGTTTCTTAACGAGATTATTATAAGTAAGGCCATTAATGGATACTAATTATATTACTTTATTCCTTAGTTTGAGAGTTAATGATTAGAATACTGGAACATAGGAATTAAATATGATATTATGTTTTAACAGTGCAGTTTCAAAACAAACCCAATCAATTCTATGAATTTTTATATGTTCCCAGCCAGTTGCTTAAATGTTTTACTTTAGTAGTAATTTTTTGCTAAGGTTGTCTGTTATCTTTTATTGTGGTGTTATTGATGAAAACATCCAAAATGTAATTAAAATCTAAGAAAGTACTCTACTTTCTTAGACCTTATTATACCTTACAGTCTTTATTTAGTACACAAATATTTTACAGAACTAAATTTTCTTAATATTTATATTTTGGGTCTGGGTCATTACAGTTTATAAAGTTCCCACCAAATGAATGAATAACTTTGTTGCATATAAAATTACAGTACAATGGGCGGTCTTGTCGCCAAAGGCGATATCCTCCAGACTACCCTATACAATTGGAATCCGACTACATTGTTTAATGACATACATACATACATAACTTCACGCCAGGTCCCTTGCGGGGTAGGCACGAACAACAGAGCACCACACAGGCCATGATGTGACTTAATGATGTTTAATGACTTTTATAATAATTATTAAATGAAAGATTATATTGTGTATTTATTTGTATTGTCATAGTTATATAATTAAATTTATCATTATTATCCTCTTCATCTACTTATTACCATTACAACAGTAACTTATTTATTTTTATATATGTCACTCATCTACATTACTACATTTAATTTAATACTCTCCGAATACTCTCCATATTTCATTTTACTAGTTCTTGATTTGTTTGCTTCCTTTGGGGACTTATATTATCTTCTTTATATTTGTCCCACTTCTTTTTGTCTTATTTTTTTCAAGTCATAAATTAACTTCTTTATTGTTTAACATAACCCTAAACCTAGACAATTTTGATAGCTTTACATAATAAGTGATCATGTATTATCCCTATAATATAGGTTTTAAAAAATTTAAATATCTTGTCCCAACAACATGATCAAATAGCATAAGTGTTAAAGATAGGCCAGATTAAAGCATCACAAATAAACAGGCATGTATGAAGAGATTAATGGAAGTAGATGAAGTGGAACTTGTTATCAGGACTGTCACATGTGGAGATCTATTGTCTCTGCATGGGAAACAAATTCTATATGTATTTATGTATGTAACAACTTGAATTCTTAGATGTAACCCTAATTCACATGTTTGAATGTTTCAGGAGACACTTCAAGGGGTATTACCACCACCTTCAGTGACAATCCTAAAGACAGATGTGACAGAAATGCTCAAGAAATACCACTGTTACTTACCAATATTCAATGGTGAAGAGAAACTTGATGTTTCTGAAGAAAACTCAATGACACCAACCAAAAGGGTATCCTTTGTAGAAATACCACAACAAGTTAAAAACTTGGACAATTTACAAGAAACCTGTGATAATATATCTAACAAGAGTTTGAATGTTCAGAGAATTAAGGATTCTTCTAAAGACAATACAAATGAATTGGATACAAGTGTGAACGATAAGACTGTTGAACTTAAAATGGGATCAGCTGTTGAAGCTGTAAATACTGCATGGCCTGATGTATTGAAATGCAGATATTATGATGTACAGTGAGTAATATATTACATATAATTTCTTTGTTAATTACAAGTTCATGTGGCTTTATTTGAAAACTTCTCCATTCCTCTCTCACAGAAATAGTTATATACTTTGCACTAACACTAACTTCATTTACAATAAATACAATTTAAAATAAAATAATTTTTAATATCAATTATATGTCCTTTATAGCAAGAAAATATTTTAGGGACTTTGAAATAGTGTCATATTTAAGGTATGGAAGAGCGAGATCTTTTGATACTAGTAAATTTCGCTTAAAAGAATATTCCAGCAACTGTCTACAAATTGTGCTTGTTTCCTAAGAAATAAATATTTTCATTTGCAGGATAAAAAATTTATAATGTTTCTCACAGTTATTGAAACCACATTTATATGCAGTTTCATGATAATCTGTTCATTTTCAAAGCAATGAAGAATGAAATGGTTGCATGCATCATGACTTCAATTATGAAAAGCTAGCCTCAGCCAAATTGTAGGTCTTTTGCCAATGGTAAACAACAGTGTTTTGTTGCAAAAGTTACTTAATAATTAGCATTTTTTACACTAACATTCAATTCCTTTTTAACACACACTACTGCTTAATTTTTAGTTATTTTTATAGCTTCTTTAAAAATAAAACTGCTCAACAAAATATCGCTATTGAAGTTTCTACACAAAATCACAACAAGTAATTTATTCAAAGTATCCTCAAATTAAAATATATAATAAGGAAAATTTTAATAACCTAATGTATAGACATTAATAATACTGTTGTTACAATTATTATAAATTGAAGGAAAATATTCTGGTGACTTCAGTGCAGAGATTACCAGTCTCTAGATACATAGGTTTTCTTAACAATGGCGAGGCTAAGCCCAGAGGTGGAATGTTTATGTAGTGATATTATGAATAACATTAATATTGGTAATTAAATGTGATTATTATATTGTAAATGACATTTGTATATAAATGGTTCTTGTTGCTAATGATATTTTAATTATTTTAAGTATTATTTGGTTTTATTATCAATTTCTGGTTCACTAATGACTAGTTTGGCAGAAATAGATAATGTGAAAATTAAACAATAGATTAAAATTTATTTGCAACAAAAACTGGTTTCGTACAAATGTTGCTTATGAAGAACAAATCACTAACATTGTTGAACATTAATTATATAAATAATTTATATGTAAGTCATCATATGTTATGTAAAAAATGTTCTCACCTAATCACCTCCTGAGCGATAATTTAAACAAGTTTACAGATGGTGAATCAGTTATGTTTATTATAGTCAACTGATATTCAGGGCCAAATCTAAGACTGCTTAAGACTGAAAAACACTCAAAGGAGTCTCAAGGCAGATTTTGGCCAAAACTAAAGTGATGTCATTAGAATTTGAAAAACAATCAACCCTAGTTACGAATCGAACTGGCTGATTTTGATAAAAAATGTGGCTTGTAAGAATCAATTTCTGTGATTCAGTGTGAAACGCCACATTGGTTTGGCGTTAAAGGGTGGTTTTTGAACAGTGTTCTATTTTCCATACATTAATAAACCTCACATCATTTTGTTAAATGTGAAAATGATGACAATTATTCTATTTTGAGTGGATATCTATAAATTAATATTCAAAACATTCGTTATTTAACCTAAATCAATCAGTCTATGGGTAAACATTGCTTGCGTTCAAATTTGCGGTGTAATTTGATGTTTAATTAATGTACGGAAAATAGAACATAATGTTCAAAAACAACCTTTTCCCTTGGTTTGCAGTTTGACATTCCTCAGAAATTTTTGGTGTAGTAATAATACAGAATGTGTTTATTTTTAAAATTCAACCAATTCCTGAAAAGGGTAATTTGATTTTTTTTTAGGTTTTCGTTTAAATCGGCCTTGACACTTTTGAGTGTTTTTGGCTTAGTTTAGGATTTGACTCTGAAGGCCCACTTGAAAAATTCACCCTATATTATTGAAAAAATACCAGGGATAAGGGTTGGCTAGATATTATCTAAAGATTGAATTAATTTATCTTCCTTTTTTTAGTTACAATGTTACAAAATATTCTGAGAAGTTCGAACTATTAGCACTGAAGTATGGAGAACGATATGTAGGAGCTGAAACTGATACCAGTGTGAATATCTACTCCGGAGGATTCCAGTCCCCAAATAGCGCCAGCAAGAGGAAAGCTTTGCGACTGAAGTGAGTTGAATATGTAGCATGCATTTGTATTATTTTAGTCATTTTTTAGGATAGTTGCCCGCATAGGCCCTGCTGCACCTAGAATAAAGTTAGTGTTAATGACTATGTCGCATGCGACTAAGCGTTTAGTGCGCTATTTGAGATGCTACATTTTAATGATTTTCATCATCATAGTATTTTCTTAATTTTCGCGATTAAAACTACGTTTTAACGGTTTTAAGCGCGGAATTTTATATACACTGGAAAAATGTAAGGATTGAATATATTATATTACTAGCTGACCCGGCGAACTTCGTACCGCCATATTATTTTCTGAATTCCCAAAAGACTTTGTTTTATGACACAAAAACAAAATCACCATAATCGGTCCAGGTGATTAGGAGGATTCTAGAACCCGATCTCGGCGCCACCTAGCGGTTCTAATTGCAAATCTAAACCATCCGGGAACCCACTTAAACGCACATTCATTCATTGGTGCTCCGCTCCTATTGCTCTTAGCGTGATGGTATATAGCCTATAACCTTTCTCGAGAAATGGGCTGTAGTTCCTGAGATTAGCGCATTCAAGCAAACAAACAAAGTGATTAGCTTTATATATTAATAGTATAAGATAAAACTCTCTCACCGACACCACACCCTGTCAAAATCTCTGCTTCTATTATGTTACGTTGCAGAAAAATTACATTCAATCTGTTATAAGCTGTTTAAGAAAATTAAAGGTTTTTAATTATCCCACAGGAACTCTTTTAATTTTTCGGAATCGAAAGTATCCTATATGTTGACCAGGGATATAAGCTATCACCATACAAAATTTCATGTAAATCAGTCCAGTCGTTTCGGAGATTAGCCGGTACAAACAGACAAACAGATAAACGGACAAACAGAGAACCAAAAAATTCGAAAAAATCTAAATTAGTTCTATTTCACTTTTTACATCCCCTGACTCGGTTTTTAGCATTTTTTTCATTGTACAGAAATTCGACCTCTACAATTTTATTATATGTATAGATAACAATAAATAAATAATAGTTTAAATGACTATCTTAGTTAAAAATAGTGTTACTAGCTAGAGGACTCGAATTAAAATGCCGTTGGAATTACTATAGGATTTATTTGAACTATATAAACAGATAAACACATATAAAACAGTTACAATTATAACTGAATACAACCAGTATCAGCTGCAGAGATTCAATAACACGCGCAAAGTCCGTCACTATATCGCTTAACGAATGTATACGTTCTGCTTTGATCGTGGTTCGCGCTAGACTGCCTCACCCCTCCGTTCGGGCATTGTTTTATACGATGTACACGATACGATACGATTATCTATACAAATTCAATATGACTTGATGCAAAACAATAACAACAAGGATTAGTTCGACACTCCTGCCTAATGGCTGCCATTAAACAAGTACAATAACAAAAGAATGTTTTTTTAAATTACAAATTTTAAACGCAAAGTAAACAAAGTCCAAATTCGGGAAAGGCAATATTTCTGTCGGGATGTAACAATAGCTACATCGAGGTCATAAAAAAAGCAATTTTATCCTCTTGTATTCTCCGCTGTTAGGATGGCCCATACAAAGTCTCCGGGTCGTCGCCTCTCTCACTTGGCGCGGCGTCGACAAGCCTTCTGCAGCGCCGCGACCATTAATGAGAAAGCGCAGGCCTCCTCTGCGAAAATGGTGCTCATTGACAAGAAGTAAGTATCAACTCCTTTTTCATTGCGAAGCCTGCAAACCGAGAGGTGACCCACCTCTTGGAAAGTGGTTACCATTGTATATAAATATATGCAACACAATAGTAGAATTACTTTGTGCGTGCAGTTTGGGTCATAAATAATCGGAGCGGTGAAGCGAGTATTTCGCTCTCTCATTCACTCACGGGCCTTATGGGCAGGCATAGTGATACGCATTATTGTTGTCGATAAGCGTTATCGATAGTGTATTTAGTTTTGTCATTTTGTGGGTTAGTGATTAAAATGAAAGAAAAAAATAGATAAACCAACGTATTTATTAAAATAAGAATAATAATGATTTAAAAATTATGTATCTATGTATTAAAAAAAACTATAAGTACAAAAGTTTAGAATGTAACAAGTTATATTAAAAATAAATATAAATACTTACATCTAAGATTAAAATGAACAGCAAAAAAGATAATAATGGTTTTTATAAGAATGATTATCTTTCTTTGATAAGAATGAGTTTTTATCGTTTATGGCGTTGTGCCCGCGCAACATGCTCATCGCCTTAACCGGGCTGAGCTTTGATTTATGACCCAAACTGCACGGAGAAAATAATTCTACTATAGAAGCGAAGCCAGTGCCTTGCCAGCCTTTAAGATGGGATAAAGGAGAGAGAAGTGGGCTATTGGAACTGAACTAACATTAATATCTTAAAAGTAGTAAAACATATCATTATACCACGAATATGTAAATTAATAAGTATATTTATTTCAAAATTACATTTTGAAAGTGATGATTCTACCAGCGCTTTCAAAGCAATTAATAATTACTATTTAAATAGGCTATCAGAGCTAAGTCAATATGTTTCAATTGTATTTATTTTATTTCAAAATGGGAACTTACTAATTGCTTATTGAAAGTCATGAGTCTACCACTGCTTCCAAAACAATTTTAGTTACTGCTAAGGAGAAGAAGTGGTGCAACAAACTCCCCAATAGCTGTTATGTATGTAAAACTAGTATGAATCAATACTAGTCCACTAGTATAAGTGATACTAACTTTCATGGTCAGACATTAACATTAATTGATTGCATATTAAAATTATTTTACTTATGATGATGATATATGAATATATATCATCATCAGAAGTGTTTAATAATAAATTGAAGCTATAATAATTCACACTGAGATTGCCCTTCACATAAGTCATCATACAAGCATTATATAAATAGCTATCATCAAGAAAAACTATTTTTTTTGAGTTGTGTCAATACTTCATTTCATGTTCTTTTGTTTTCTTATTACAGTAGGACCTCTTTAAGTCGAAAAAGTTTGTGTTCCCTTCCCTTTAATCCCCAAAACTTCCCAAGCTCGAAATCTGAACTCTTTATAAGTTGAAATAATTAGTGCCCTATAAGCAAATTCAGTATTATTTTTCTTAACACGAAAAAATAAATTGGACCTCTGTATACCGAACATAGCCATATTTGATTTTATAGTCTCTATATATATAATATCAATCATAACCTCTACAAGTCGTTTGGTTCCTTTATAAATTCGCTTAAGTTGACATCCTCCATAAGTTGAAAACACTAATTTTTTTTGGTATCTCCTTTCAAGCTCGACTTACAGAGTTTTTATTATATCTCTAAGATATTGTAAATTTTCTTGTATTTTTGTTTCTTGTTTTTGTTTTCTTTCTTTTTTTCTTCTTTTTGTTAATCATCGCTTTTCTCTAAACACACTAATCTGACATCAGAATGTTTTCAAGTTTCTTCCCACACAGAAAGCTGGTAAATTCGTCAGAGCGCAAGAGTCCGCGGGTTAGACGGACGCCTGGAAAAAAGACACCCATACGCAAGACGCCAGGCAAGAAGACCCCTGCTAAAACACCAAAGACTAAAAGTGGGGGGTCTAGCAAGAAGAAAGCTATGCGGAGATTGCTTCTGGACACTGAAATGATTACTCGGTCACAACCTACAAGGGAGACGTTAAAACGAGCCTTATTCATAAGCCCGGAGAACAGAAAAGCAGTACCTCAAGGTCCTAGTACTTCAGTACCAATAAATGCAATGAAGTCCAAGAGAGCATTGTTTGGATCTCCAATATGTCATGCGGAAACAAAAAGCCTTGATGGATCAGATAGTGATCAGTTTCTCAGTAGAAGAATTGATAAATCAGATGGTGTATCAGATATTAGAAAAGCAGTAACACAAGGTCCTAGTACATCAGTGCCATTAAATGCAATAAAGTCCAAGCGAGCATTGTTTGGGTCACCTGTACACCAAGCGGAGACCAAAAGCCTTGATGGGTCAGAAAGTGATCAGTTTTTGAAAAGGAAGAGAGATGCTTTGGATGATGAACCAGAGAACAGTAGGAGCAAGATTGCTAAGAGTTTATCCTTTGGTGGAGACAATATTGGCAGAGCGCAAACCATCTCCTTGAATCGTCGTGCATCTGAAATGTGCACAGGGAGGCTGAGTGCTGAATTGAATGAAACACATAAGAAGGTGGGTGCTATTATATAATTTTTTATAGGTTCCCATAATTATTTTGGCAAAAATGAAATTATTATCGATATATCTGTTTGCCTTTGTATGACACAGAAAAAATTGTAAGCTAAAAAATTCTTTCAACGAAGATTACTTTGCATAAGTATTTTTGTTTAAATATTTTTTTATGGTTTGAACAGATGACGCCAGGAAGCGTATGATACTCATGCCATTCTTGATAGATATTAACAATTTTGTTTTTGTCGCTCATTTCCTCGATAATAGCTGTGGCTCATAGAGAAATAGAGAGAACATGTTGTCTTAGTTATTACTTACAAACATAATATTTTCCCTCATTTTTGTTCATAATAAGTCGCAACCCAAATAGGAATGGATGGCTTCTGCAGTTATATAAGTTTCTTACTAGAGTCATTACTTTTTTGTTCTACGAAAAGTTAGGATATGAATAATTTTTCGCATTCTGTCGCCACGGGGTTCTTTACGCCCTGCGGCGACGATGGATGGAGGCCTTTTGCCAGTCGCAGGGAAAGCAATTTTTATTTCCCACGGCCCTGGGCATGGGCGAATGGACAGAACGGAGTATTTGTGGGAATTCCGGCAGTGGTAATCTACCTCCAAAATTCAATGGTTTTATTCAAAATAAGCTCTACTGGAGAACACTTTTTGAAGGTCATACCTATAAGTTAAAATTAAATTTTACTTCCTAGTCTATATAAACTAGTTCGCAACGTGTTATTGCTGTTAGGGAGAAGAAGCAGGAAGAAACTCCCGAGCACCACATCTAGTTAAACGTTGACTAACTCAATTTTTTTCCATTTCACTCTACTCCACCAAGGTAAGACCGACCGACGAGTCTCCAAACGTCTTCACGGTGATAAATCAGAGGAATTCTCCTTGTCAAAAAAAGATAGAATATTTTGCCTCTTCAGGCAAGATGGGTATGCAGTAACTTGACTGCCAATCGACATGGTACCTTTTTGTGAGACTGAAAATCTTCCTCGATTGTTCTTATTTGTGAACATAAAAATTGTATGAATTTCAGAAACTTTTATGGGCCGTGTCCGAAGCTCTGCGTGTGCACGGTTGGCGCATGTCCTCGCCGGGTTTCCGCGAGAAGGCGTCTTCTCTGGCTCGCCTGACGCGAAGGTTGTTGACGCTCCCACCACATGCGGCCAAATTGGCTGCACCGAAATTATCCACATCTGAAACTATGCTCAAGTGAGTAATTTATTTTGTTGTTTATGTATTTGTTACAGGTACATATTTCTCATAATTACAATATATAAAAATTACATTAAAACAATTAGAATTAAAAATACATAGTTAAATATATTTTTTTATAGAGAAGATTGTTTTAGACTTTAGTGTTTTCGTAGTAATAGATGTCGTGACACACTACACTCGCCTTTCACTCCAATTGTGTTATGTCAGGCTGGAAAGCTTGTACCATTTAGACATATTTTCGACCTAATATACATATTTTTACAATTACAACTTGTCAATGATGAAGCGAAACATCGTGAGGTAACCTCTACATCGAAATAATCAATGCGTCGAACACGCCTATTTGCCATGGACAAAGGTGGCGGGTATACCGTTCGTTCCCCTAAAAATGAGAAAGCAGCAGTTAGCCAAAGGTCATTGGGCATTTTGTTCGGACATATGACCCACGGCGTACACAAAAGAAATAGGGCTAGGTCTGTAGATAAATGTACCTGCTACAGTGGTATGGGTCGCATTCTTGCATTCTGAGAAAATTGAGTTTTTAAAAAAAAATTGTTATCGTTATAGTACTTTTAAAGCGTTTTTGTAATTAATTATGTAAAAACTATTGGATGGATTTTGATCGATTATTTTGAACCGCAATTGTTTTAGACAATTTCTGTTCAAAGTTCAAAGAATAAGAGAAACACAAGTGTAAACGCACAGATCGAAACGACGGATGACGTACGATTGCGAGGCTGTCCAAGCGGATACTTTTTATTTATTTATTTAGGGCAATGAACAATTACACCACTAAGAAAATTAAATAAAATACACACATACTGTTAAATAACTCTTTCTGCCGGTCGTCACATAAAAAAAAAATAGAATAGTGGGATTTTATTCTTCAAAGTAAAATTACTTGGTCTCTGTACGTTTAAAAAAAAATGGGTCAAAAACGCCCAATGACCTTTGTAATCTTTATGTGCAATCAGTCTACAACTATCAGCAAATGTGTTGAGCGCATACGCATTTTAACCATGTCTCACAGCTGGTATGCAACAGCTGCGCCGCTACCTCTTTAGGGTGTTTAGCTAGCCACTTTTTGTATGTGCTACTGTAGCTTCGGATTTGCTCCCTTACAGTATTCATGTGTTTCATATTTTGTAATAAACCATGGGATATTTGCTGTTTATTAGTATTATATTTTGAAGTCTGCAGGATATCTGCAGATATACCATATCTAGCACGGTTTTAGGATAGTCTTGTAGATAAGCAGTTTGTGGTCTGTTGAGAGTTTTGAGTACCGGCCCATTAGCCAGTAGAGGTTTTTATAAGCTTTTATTTAACTTGCAATGGATGTACCTATGTAAATATGTATGTAAGTTCGGGTGGAATCTTGCAAGTTAAATTTGACCAACTTCCCGGTTTCCGATTGAGCTGAAATTTTGCACGCAAGTGTATATCGCGTGACAATGCAATAATATGGTACCATGGAACTGATCTGATGCTGGAGTCGGAAGGTGGCAATAGGAACTCCTGTAGTAAACAAGATGGACCTTATATCTCTTGTCGTTTTTATATGAAACTTCCGCGTGAACCGGCGTTCAAGTGTATTCCAAGGTATCGTAGGCTCTCACTGTGTTGTAATATAAGTACATTCGGCTACGCTTGCAGTTGGGCAAATGGGCAAATATGGAGTTATAATAATTTTAGTTTCCATCAAATTATCCATTCATATTCTGTGGGAACAAACCCTCTTTTTAGCATGAATAGTGTCATATGCTCATCTGTGTCATATGTCACATCATAGCGTAATATATTATCTTAATTTACAGACTTGCACGTCAATATGTATTCGCGATAATCCAAGGGCGAACAGTAGATGATTGCTTCCAAGAGGAACAATTGAAACTCACAAACGAAACAAACAGCAAAATATCAGGGTATATATCAGCAAATGCTTACCAACAACTTAAAGCAAAGCAGAATGCACCAACTACCTTCACATCCCAGATCAAAGAAAACACTTGCAATGAAATATCGAGACAAGAACAAACGAAATGTTCTACGAAAAATATACTTCAAGATAAAATGATAAATATTGATAGTAATTCAAATAGCAGTAGTGGATTAAGTTTCTTTGACAGAGCTGGTGTTGGTTTTTTTAAGTCTAACTCTATGCCGTCTTTTGAGGAAGCCGCCAAAATGAGAGCCCGCAGGCAAATTAGCTTCGACAATGTGGACTTCCCAAAGAGGTGATGTGTTAGTGCAATCAGTGTTTCAGATAGTGATGTGGGGTTTCATAGTGTTATATCAAAATAACAAGTGTCGGTGTGATTAGACGATTGTTAGTAATGACAATTGCCTAGTAAAAAAATATGTTTAAAAAATTTGCACATTTTTTGAAGTAATAATTAAACAAGTACAGTGGAGACTCAATTATCCAGACCTAAGTTATAAAGTTTTGCAATTATCTGGAACTCAGATATAAGATTCGCGATTATCTGGTCCTCAGTTATTCACATTCGTGATTATCCGAACCTCAGTTATATAATTCGCAATTATCCGAAACTTAGTTATAGGATTCGCAATATCTGGACCTCAGTTACACACAGTTGTGATTATCCAGATCTCACTTTAGGATTCGCGAATATCTGAACCTTAGTTATACGCATTTGTGATTATCCGGACCTCAATTATAGGAGTCGCAATCCTGGACCTTAGTTATAGGATTCGCGATTATCTGGACCTCAGTTACACGCAGTTGTGACTATCCAGACCTCACTTTAGGATTCGCGAATATCTGAACCTTAGTTATACGCATTTGTGATTATCCGGACCTCAATTATAAGAGTCGCAATCCTGGACCTTAGTTATAGGATTCGCGATTATCTGGACCTCAGTTACACGCGGTTGTGACTATCCAGACCTCAGTTATAGGATTCGCGATTATCCGGACCTTAGTTATACGGCTTCGTAATTATCCGGATCTCAGTTATACGGATTCGCGATTATTCACATTAGCATTCATTTCATGATAAGAATACAATACTTTAGTAATTTTAGACTATATAGGTACAACAAAATGTATGTCTTATTTCTTGGTTGATATTTTATTGTAATTTTGAATACACACACATAAAAAGACGAGACAAGTTATCTAACCAGAGTTAATAATATATACACAAATCATTTTTCTTCACACGGTATATTCAAATATCCAGATTTTGTATTGTACGAATGCCTTACAATAACAATCAGTCCGGTTAATTGAGTCTCTTAATTAAATTGTTGTCTTCAGTTTTTATATAGAGATGAAATATCTCTATTTAAAGTCAAGAATGACCTCGCATATTCTTGTAGTACTTATGAGAATTTCATTTAAAATGTTTATACTAGGCAATTTACATTCCTTCTATTCTTCATGTTTAGATGAAAGGACACTACAATTTATTATGTTTTCCATCTAACTCTATGGATTCTAGGTGTTAAACATAATCGGCTGCATAATATGAACAAAATGTGTATCAAACACATTCTTTTGCTATAAGCAGCCAGAAGTTTGGCATAAGTATGTACTAGCTTTTATTATATATTAAATTATCCAAATTATAGCATGAGTTTATTATAGAATAAAAACTTTGGACTATGTCTTTGAATTTAAGACAAATTAGAGACTAAATTTATTAATTAATAAATTCTAATATTAATGAACTAATATAATGAAAATTAGATGTTAACTTTTTACATAGCCATAAAAGTTAGATACTTTTGTACCGATTGTAATATTTTAACGATTTAGACAGATGTTTTTTAAAGCATTGATGTTGGTTTTGATTGCGTTTGCAACACTCTTGATGTAATTCAATTCCTCTTAAGCTTTTAAAACCACCACAAATTTGTTCTCGAGTGTCACACACGGTAAATTGGTAGGCACCAAAAATTTGTGGTCAAATACAGATAATTGAAATGAACGTTGTATTGATGCTTTCTCCCTCTAACTACATAGATTTTGTATTAAAGTAAAAGAGACTAGACATAATTTCTTCTCTCTTGATTGATTCTCTTGGTTTTGGTGTGACAATTTTGATGGCAGGGGGCAGCTTTGGACAAAAATAATATTAACTTTGTACTATGGAAAGGGTTAATGTCAGCTCAATGCCTTTAATATTTTGACGTTCAGTGTAAAAAATATGTATGTATGTATTACACCTTTTAATTATAGCACTAAATATTATTTACCACAGCCATGAAGATAAATAAAAATATTATAACTATATTTTAAAGTGAAGTTGTGGCAATTCAGTGACTGAAGCATCTCCGGTTCTATCTGATGATCTAAGATCGAATTCTGTCACTTACATAGTTTACAGATCTAATACATATGTTTGATACGAGTTTACTCATTTTTCATAACCACTTGGTTGTCTACGATATTGAAAACTGTTTTATCTATTGTTATGAACGGGCAGCACCTCTTTGTAATAGTTAGGCACTGTTTTACCAACGCTCTGAAGGTGTAGTGCAATTCCACTTAAAGGAATATATTTGGTTGTTTACATATTGATTCAGACAGCAGGATTTAAGTTGAAAGGAAGTACAATTGCTCACAATTTTTTTATCACATACAATACACAGCACTCACAGTATTGGTTTATTGAAATACAATTCAAAATCGTAGGCACATTAAGTGCTGTTTTTAGCCATTTGCAAGTGTAATTTAATTTAATTACTACATACATACCGACACAATCTTACTGTCATTCCCGAGCGGTAATCTAGCCAGTGCCTCAACCCACATGTTTCACAGACTTTTCTAAATCATCCTAAAGTATATTATGTATTTTCTTAAGTTTTCGAGACTGGTATAGATAATAAAACTACGTTTTAACGGTTTTAAGTGCGGTAATTTATTTGATTTTGGTTAATCCGACGTTTCGGCCACTTTACATCTTTGTCGTCCGTGACCACGGCCACTGAAAAGCGGCTGAAACGTCGGAATAACCAAAATCAAATAAATTACGCGCTTAAACCGTTAAAACGTAGTTTTATTATCCTAAACTTGTCGGGAAAAAATTGCTTTTAGTCATTGTTTTCTGTACTTCAATTTTTTGAAATATATCTTAATTATATGCAATAAATTATATTCTATTAGTGAGTCTTTAGGCAGTTTCCTTCCATATTACATGGAGAACTGTAAGTGAATTTTCTGCACCTATAGTGTGAAATTGAGAAAGGTCCTGTGGAACATTTGCTCGCTTATGCCTCAGCAGATTTGGTGCGAATGACTGCTGATGTTGAACCTTCACCACACTACGAGTGATACCCTATCACTCGTAGCCGCCTTCCAGTCTAGGAAGGGAGCCGGGACTTTGTTTCTTCTACCACGCCGTTTTTAATAATTAAAACCTGGCTTAAAGGCTAGTTGCCAAGCCATAAATATTACAAAAAAAACCACGGCGTTTTCTTATCGGACGTTATGCGCTCGCAGAAGGAAAACATGAACATAAGTAGCTCAAAATACTTTAGTCATTATAGTTTAATCTGCGAATGTGCTTTGTTGAAGGCAGTTTGACACTTACAATGTTAGTAATACTGCCTCTTTTTCTTAGCAATAAGTAGCTCATAATCAGTTTTCATATTAAAATTATGAAACTTCAAGCGTGAATACGTCACCACTATCTATCTCTTTCTCTCACGAGTAAAACTAGTGCCGTTTCGCTTGGACAATAGCGACGTGTGAATAAGCCGGCAATACACTTGAATATACGCGAAAAATATAGATATTGTACGGTTTTTTTCTCATTAATATGCAATTAAAAAGCTTTAACAAAGCTGACTTCTGGCACTTAATACGTGCAAATGGATGACGTAATGAGTACTATTTTGCTTGCTTCTCTATACTTTGCTTTAAAATGGAAGAATAACAATAAAGTTAAGGAAATTATCAGTCAATCAAAATGTAACTCTAAAAACCTATACTAGATGGTACCAAAGGTCACGCTTGATTCTTAACGTTTTATTATTTTAAACTTTTGAATGAAATCGATCAACAATTAAAAAATATTAGTTATATCTAGCGCCATCTACTCAAAGATTTAGTAGCCTTTGCAGAGTTACGTTTTTATTGGCCGATTATTATGCATAGTAAATTTAGTATGCTATGATCATACTGCTTAAAGTTTAATGTTGGTGGTTGTTTATTCCCAGTGTATAAATAGCCTATTTCAAACTATGTGAGTATTTTTGACAAGTAGCGAATATTTTACTAGTTTGAAGTGTTTGTGAATTTTTATTTATTTGCGATAGTTCTAGCTTCAGCTAGAGTAGTATTCAGTAAATACTGGCATAGTCTGTACTAGGCTTTAGTGTGAGTTGTATAAGATTAATGTGTTGCTATTGCTGAGTGCGATCTCAGATTCTTTATCTCTAAGTAATAAATTATTTTCATAAATGGTCAATTTTCTTTTATTCATTTATAATATTTCTACCTTTAGCGACATGGTAGAGGAGTAAGATATGATAATTCCAATGGTTTCACGTTGTTTATTGACATTATTATTAGAAAATACGTGTCTACTATCCGCAAGAGTTAACCTGAGACCTGAATGGAATGCGCGCTCCCCTCCTGATCCCCGTCTTCTTACCGCTTTCGCCATCGACGCGTCAGTACCTCGCGCTTACGTCATCCGTGCGAAGTCCCAAGTTAACTCTTGCAGGTTGTATTCTCAATTGTATGCCTTCTATAATAGTCAAATATCCGAAAAAGTCAGTTTAACATTCATTATTGTGGACGGATGTACATATTTTCTATCTCGGGTGTTTTACGTGTATTATTAAATAACGGACAAATTCAATTTGTCTTATGAGTGAATGTAGACTAAATGTTAAGCCAGCTCCAGACATCGCTTCAAAAGTTTGAAGAATTATTTGAACACTTTAATAGAGATTTGAACACCTTGTCGTAATTTGCTAAACACGCTTTGCAAATTCTCACAGTATCTACTCAAATATACGACACATATAATAACACACAATAAGACACATAAATATACGACAATGTGGCGGATTAATGTAATACATTTTATATACGGTTTTCCTTAAAATAGCTATCGGTGTTGTTCACATTGAGTTAGAGTAAAGAAGTCTTTAAGAGCGTTAAAAAAGCTTACAAATTTATTCTAACTTAATATGAATAAGCTCGAATAAGTTAAATGATCACTTCGTCGCCTCATTCCACTTTCATGCACCAAATAGCATAATGGCGCATGGGCCACTTGATTTTTCTTAAGTGTTAAAAGCTAAATCCCTCAAAATCGACATAGTACGATAAAGTGCAGACCTAGGCCTTAATGGGCAAACGAGTCGACTCTTAGTACGTATTTTTGTATAAAAATAAAAACTGATAATTACAAAAAGACGCTGTATAAATATGTATAAAGGCGCTAGCTAATGAAAGGTATAAAAAGAGATGATACCTAAGTGTATATTTATAGAGACAATTTAATTATTTTTATGATACAATACAAATAATAAATTATTTATTTAAAATATTTTACAAAGTCTTGAATATTTTTATATAATAATAATGTAAGTAAACTTTATTTCAGACAGGGGTCCATATTTAGTTGGTGTTGGTTACAATTATCTTATAAATTAATGTTAGTATTGTTAACAATAATACATTTAACACAAATTCTTAAACCAACAAGCAACTTATTTTAAAATGATTACTATGACTGATATAGATTCTCAAATAATCACGTTTGTCTCCTGAAATTTTGAGTTATCTCGTTTGCGGGAAAAGAAGGCAGTGAAATAGTATTGTCTAAGATCGTGGTTGGTACACATAATTAAAACTACATTTTAACGGTTTTAAGCGCGACATTTTATTTGGTTTTTATTTCGACATTTCGGCCACATTTCAGTAGCGAAACGTTGAAATAAAAACCAAATAAAAAATGCCGCACTTATCGTGAAAATGTTATTTCAATTAGGTATTGAAATGTTTGTTCAAACTGAACACATCCGTGCTACACATCTCGACTATATACCTACGTATTTGCGTATTTCATGCTGTCTGGCACCGCAATAAGTACAGAGACGAAAGGAAATACGATAACAGTGGTTATTAATAAAATGACGCTTTAAATTTTAAACTTTGTAGTTACCAGGAAACCCTATAACGAAGCACCGTGCTGTAAAGCATTCTTAAATATTCTCAAACACCCAATTTAAATAATATTATTTAATCTGAATATTAAAATCCTAAACAGTAATGAATTGAAATAAATACTAAAAAATAAGTAATAAAATGGATAAAAATTGAGGATCTTGCTAGTCGTCGCGGACGATTATTGTTCACACGGTTACCACATGACTAGACACTTGGTAAAATTAATAAACAAGAATACTTTTATCTGTATAATCGAATCAAATTAACGAAAGGCCATTATTCTCTTGATAAGATATCGTTTTAATCATTTTTTCATTGTTTGTCAACTATTGATTTAGTTCGGTTACAAAACTAAAGTTTAAACAAGTGGCATGGGTGGTTCACAGTCTTATCCTGGATTAACAGAAGATGTGTTGGAAGATTATACTACCTTAACTTATTTGAGTAAGGGAGAGATATTGTAGTAAGTACTAACCTATGCTTGTCAATTACTTATGTTTCATTTTTAGGATAATATTTATCCTCTGTTGATAAAGATAAATAATATACCAATTCTCATAAAAATCAGTTACACTTTGATGTTCAAAATTACTAGTAATAGTCTAAAGAGTCGCTGAAGATCGACCGTCACCCATTTGATGACCAGATGAGATTTTTTTATAAAATTATATTGATTTGTAACACCCCTATGATAGCTTGCCAATCGAAAAGTGTTCATGACTAAGATGAATTAGAAATAGCAAAAAGGGTTAATTGTTTGGAATTTGGAAACAAAAGTATTTATTTTGCAGCCTGATGAAAAAATTTTACTCCATTGATCCTGTCAAGCTGCAGGCGGACTATTATCACAGATTCAGCAGGGAGCAGATCCTTAATAAGTTTGACGTGTTAAAGGTAACAGCAATCTTTTATTGAGATAACTTAGCGTCACCCATCCGATCGTTTCAAATAAGCCCTCTTCACACTTCGATCCTCTCCCACCAGTTCCACGCGTTCCACAGTTCCTCCAACGGAGGTGGTGAGATTTTATCTTTCCTGTAAAGTTAGGCTCGGCCACGAGATTCTGAATTTCGACATTGGTTTGGACCCTTCAGCCGTCATCGTCTCTCCTTGTTGGGTCCAAAATCTTGCGGAGAACCTTTCTTAATTTTAATAATTATTATTAAATTGACGATTCAATGTAAAATAACGGTTCATTAGTTTCTCTTTTGACTAAGTCCAGTTATAATTTAGTTGATAAATAACTTTTATTTGAAGATTGTGAAGTCCGACCTTTGGTTGGAATGTTTGCAATTGTTTTAAAATATAATTATTACAACTTCTACTAATTTTTACAGACAAACCCATTCCAAGATCGATTATTTCGGGTGTTTTCTTCAAAGCAAGACGATTGTTTTTCATTCGAGGACTTGTTAGATCTCTGTTCTGCTATGAGCTCTGAATGTCCACCAGAAGTGAAGGCGGCGTGGGCTTTTAGGGTTTTCGGTAAGTCAAGCCATGAATATATAAAGAACTAGATAGATAGATCCACTATAGTATTTTTACTAAGCCAGCTATGTCCGGAGGATGCCTTCTCTAAATCGATATTTGTTAAATCCTAGTATTTTTTGAGTTTTCGTGACTAGTAGACTTTGCAGCAAAATGTAGCGCGTTAAACCATTAAAACGTAGTGTAATTATGTTACATATAGCTTGACTATGTTGTCTAAAATTCTGACTCTACACGATACAAGGACTTCAGGTAACGATAAGTCATATATCGGGGAACAAAGTTTTTTTTTTCGTAATGAATAGTTTCGCATTTGACTGACATTGCGCTTGAGTATTGCTATCTCCACCAGGTTCTGGTAAAACAGATGTTCCCCTGGCGTTATAAAGAATAATACATTTTCCAGACTTTCAAATGACGGACGCAAAAATGTATGCAGTGTAATGGAATATTAGAAAAGCGCAGTCCAGAATAGGAAGCCTTTTGCTTCTTATTCTGGAATCCGCTCTTCTAATCCTATAGTGCATCCGTGAATTATTTTAATAAAGTGGGCTACAAGGGTTATGCGGTATACAGTGATTTTTCTCTAAATTAGAATGGTGTAATAAAAAAAAGCTGCAAAAAATAGCAGGTTAAACAGACCGTGTTTATTAACAGGTCATTAACTAAAATAAAAAGCTTTCACAGACGACCCGCTTGTATGATGATGATGATTTTAAAAGACTTCATTCTTCTCGAGTATAGCAGAAGACTACACCCTCTTTACTTTACTATAGCACGATGCAATCCAATGCAAAAAAGGCAATAAATCACCTAATTCCTGTTTTTGTATCTTTACACTAGGCTTCATTAAAGGAAAAGAGCTAAGGCTAGTAAAAATATTTTGATATTACAGACATAGATGAAGACAATCAAATATCGGCGAGAGACATCAGCGCAATCCTAGACCGTCTAACTGGGTCTCGGAATAATCCAGACATGCGCTTCAATCTTGAAGACAAAAAGAGAATTTCTAAAACGGTAAATAAAACTATTAGACGATTGGAGTTAAAAAGCTATTAGTAATAATGATGTGCACCTTATAATTTCAATTATCCACTCGTTATCTAAGCAGTTTTATTATATTGGTAAAATAACATTATCTCTTGCTTCTAGTGTATAATGTTACATGTATTGTATTAAATCCCTCTTAGGGCCGCTTGAATAAATAACGACCGCCTTTAAATAAAATTATGTAATCATATTAAACTGCCTAAATACGTTTTACACAAACGTATTGACAGTTCTTTAAACATGTTTGGCGGCATATTTGCGCTGTGCAAGACGCTAATTGCATTTAAAGGTGTTAAATACGTTTTGTGTTTCTTAAATAAATTGAAGCAACCTTATGCCAGCGGCCCTTAATATTATAAATGCGAAAGTATCTCTGTCCGTCTGACTGTTACGCTTTCACGGAAAAACTACTGGACCGATTTGGCTAGAAACCCCGTATATAAACTTATATATTTTCAATACTGATGATGAAGATAGAATACTTCTTATCCCGACAAATAAGATAGTTACTAGTAGTAAATATCTATTTGGCTGTTATGCCATCAGGAAAAGTATTGGACCGATATGGTTGATATTTGATATGTATGTAAGTTACACATCTAGGATAGATGATCTTTCATCCCGGAAAAGGGATAGATTTATCTAAGGTTATCCCGGAAAGAAGGATACATTTTCTGACTTTGTCTATTTTGTCATTTACTAAGTTTATAAATAGACGGGGATGGGATATAGTTACCGATATACAATGAAGTGAATCTTCCTGGGGCAAATGGCACTAACATAAAAATGTAATACAATGTAACATGTATTAACACCTGCTCTTTGAACAAGAGGCACGCACTAAATAAACATACATTTCTTTTTTATTTTCTAGATATTGAAAGAAATGAACTTTGACACCACTGGCACCATTGGATCCAGCGAATTCAAGATAATTATGTCACGCATACCCGAATTTCAATCTTCATTTTACTTTAGATTATGAGTTTGAATTAAGTATTAATAAATTTTACTCGATCATGTTATTATTATTTGAGTTATAGACTGGCCACAGACTTGTCGCTCACAGCGACAGAACGTCTGTTCACGAACTTGAGCTAAGCAACGAGCGGCACAAAGTAGTTGATGATTTCGTAGCATGCTCCATTCTAATATTTTCTTGCAGAGTGTCACATTGCACTGAACTGTCTGTAGACAGAGAATAGGTTTCTCTGTCTACGGTTCACATAGTCTATTTCAGTCTTTTTTAAATAGCTTTAATGTACAGACTTATGAATTTATTATAGATATTTAACAAATAAATGGCTATATTGTTGATATTGTTGTTTATCTCTTTTGATTATCGGACGAAGGCTTTACATGCTGCTTTATTGCATCTTCCCGCGAGGGTGCGCTCGGGTAACGCTGGTATACCGCTCGTTCGAGCCGTACTAGTTGGTAATACAACCGGTTGCTTGTACTTCACATGATACATTGGGAATCCTAGGTAGGTTCTGTTTGAAATAAAAGATATAATCGATTACCTATTTAAAAATAAGAATCTGTGTGTCGAAACCATCCCCATCAGAAATCAGACCCACTCAAACACTATTTTTTTACACCTTCGGTCACATTATGAACTTTTAATAGGGATCTCTAATTTTTACTAGTAATAAATATATGTAGACTTAATTAATGGGATAATGTAGCATTTTAATGGTGAAAGAATTTTGGAAACCGGTCCAGTAGTTTTGAGTTCATTCGTTACCTACATACAAAAATACAGATCTTTTTGAATTTTGATTGAAAATTGTTATACGCAAAAATCGAACACGTCTCATAAAATTTTTCGTAATTTTCTCCGGTCTTTAAAATAGATACCAATAAACTTAACTTCATAAAAATCTGTTCATATCCAACGCCAACTTTATCAAAATGTTCTAAATAATCATATAGGTACCTAATTAGGGTCAAATCAGGTAATGCCGGTCAGGAGATAATACTGGTCACGACAGTGATTCCCATATTACTGCGTTCCCGCGGAGCCCACATTTAGAGGCGGTAGCTAGACCTCCCCGGGCTGATATACTGATCCCCAGCCGACATATATCATGAACGTACGGAATTGTTTCCGCGGTCTAAATTAATTTTTGAGGTTTAACAATAAGAGGCGAGTGTTTTTTATTTCAGATTTTTTCATTATTTATAATTGTTGAAGCATAGTTGTCAAGCATTCCAAGCGACACTAGATTTAGAATTTATCTCTACATGGTTTTATCCTAGATATGTTTTTATTGAAATGTTTCTAGGCGGGTAATGTCGTTCACTTTGACCAGTTTTACCCGCAACTAAAATTAGTACATTATTATTTTTTTGTTTATTGTTTCAGAATGTGTAAAATAAGAAGCCACCAGGGTCCCTTATACGCACCGCTTAACCCCCTCGGGGATGCAAGCGGTGCATGGCACTCAGGCGCAAGGACCTAGGGACGGAAGTTGATATCTATACTATAATAAATATGTAAATGGATCGATATTTTTATAAAGGGTGCACAAGTGGTTTTTCGCATCCTGGCGCACATTATGCTTAAGACAGTCGGGGCTGTCTTAAGTATAATGACGTTCAAAAGTGTTATGGATTCAAAATCACTCGCATAATTTTTTTAAACTAATGGATGAATAGAGCAGCTCGATCTAACGGGCTGCTATTTTGATTTCCTCAAGCAAGTTTAAAGTACAAGAAATCGTGGGTGATCACGACTTCTTATTCTTCAAACTTATGCAGGATAAAGATCCAGTTTTCACAAGCAAAAAGATAATATTTTTTCCCAAGCTAAGAGGTGAGCAAGATTTAATGGGATAAAATGAAGATATCGAAGCTGAAGAAATGGATGGGTGAAACAGCTAATTGTAGTATAGGTGTTCTGCTAGGATTTATGCCCGAATCAATTAGCTGTGCCCGCGACGTCGTCCGCGTGAAAATTGTTTTCAAAACACTCCGATTTGAAACATTATTCATTGGTGCTCCGCTCCTATTGGTCTTAGCGATGATATATAGCATATAGCCTTCCTCGATAAATGTACTACCTAACACTGAAATAATTTTTCAAATCGGACCAGCCGTTCCCGAGATTAGCGCGTTCAAAAAAACAAACAAACTCTTCAGCTTTATAATATTAGTATAGATTAATGACTGGTATTACCTGCCACGGTGTTCACCGGTAAAACTAGGTTTTTATAAGCTGATTCTACCAAATTTGTTTCATTTATTGATCTCAGTGCAATTTTGTTAGAAGAATAGTGAAAGTTTAAGTAGCAAAAAGGCTAATAAAGAGATGTTTATAATTAGCTAAACTGCGATTATGTTCTTAGGTGACCGACAATACCCAATCTTACCCTTAACAATGCATATTTATTTGCAAGATTTCGAAAGGATACATTACGGACCTTATCAACCTAGTCATTGAATATTTACTATACTTACGGAGTTATCTCCGCAGGGCATTGCCACATATATTCGGGTTCCTTGAAATATAAAAGCGGGTGATTTGCTTTTTTATAGCCTCTGTAGTAATCTCTATGTCGTTGGCTGGCCTAAGTATTACATGAAACCGTTTAAAATCGTATTCCTTTGCAAAATGTTAATAAATTTTAAATATAATACAATAACCTCATAGAAAGTTTCAATTTCATCTTGTCTTCCGTTATCTACGAAAAGTATATCCATGGTTAAAATATAACTACTGATTTAGATCATATTTGAACTAAACCTTAAAATTTGTTTTTACCGCTACCTGGAAACGCCATTTTTAATTTTTGCTCATCTTTTTCGGACAAGATTTAACAAGACTTATCTACTAGCCAGTGTCATTTTTAAGTTTAAAATGATCTTGAAACAAAAAACCGTAGACAGAGAAACCTGTCTACGCAAAAAAACACTAGACCAGAAGAAGAGTGAACTGAAAAATCATGTAACAAATCCTCAAATTTAGGTTTTAAACATCAAACAGAATTGTAGTAGTTTGAAGAGCACATTTCACTAAATAGTCACCTGAGATGTTCAACACATTTCCATAAAATCACTATTATACATACTAACCCAAACGAGTATGATTCAATGATACTTTTATTGATTTAAATGTTTATATTCGAAGTAACTAAGAGATTAACAATAAAAAGTTGCAAACTGAGGTGTTTTAAAGTTATCTAACGAACGCCTTACAAGCTGCCTTATTATATCGGGCAGCCAAAGAACGTTCCGGAAGCTGCGGAAACACTGACGTCCTTCCAGCGGTAGGTGGTAAGATGGCTAGCTGCTTATACTTTACATGGAACGCTGGGAAGCTCAAATAGGCGCTGTAAACAATATACAAAAGTAAAATTAAGAAGACTAATCATTTTTTGTTTATTCTCTTCAATATGTAGGTAATCATTATGTAACCACTCCCATTGAGGTATAACATGTCTAGACTCTAGAGAGAGCATTGCTAACAAACATTGAGGTATAACATTTATAAGATTAAGATCACTCCCTATTTTGTTAGTTTGAAAATCGGTAATTACATATGTGTTGGTCAACATTTTAGTTTGAAGCTACAGTCTAGATTATTAAACCCAGCAAAGCTTACTGAGATATTTCGGAAGGACATTGCCACATATATTCAGGTTCTTTAAAGTATGTTATCGGATGATAATGCTTGGGATATCCTTTGTAATAATCTCGATGCATCTGGCAAGCCTGAAATAACGAAAACCACAGAGTACTTTATATATACTGGTAACGAAAACCATTTAAATGTCTGGGATCGACCCCACAGCTGTTTATTTTTAGGCTGAGTCTATTCGTACGGGTACCGTACGAATAAATATAATTTATTCGTCCAGTACCCGTACAAATAGTAACGTCGAATGGCTGAGTCTATTAATACGGGTACTGAAAATGTTCTTAAAAAGGCTCGGCCAAAAAAAAACCTAATCTAACCTAATTAAAGATTGAAAATAAGTATTTTACGAAGTTCTTCCAATCCATACAAGAGCAGTACGCAAATACTCGCGTATACTTTGTAGTAATATATAAGCAGATCTTGTTCCGTAATGTACAGCGCCAGTACACATAGGGACTAATCGTATATGTGTCGGAAAATTATTTTTGGGTGGTTATATAAAGAATAACCACGAAGGCTAAGGCGAGTGCTCCGCTTCGCTTCGCACCTGCCTTAGCCTTCTAACCTATATTAAAAATGTTCCGATTTGTTCATAATGAATAAATGTGCCGTGTATCTATACCCCACCTTCATTTTAGAATTTATTTATTTTTATTTTCATGTTTTCAATAATTCTTTAAAACATGTCATTAAAAAAACCTAACCTAACCCAATTAAAAAACAAGCTAATCATCCAATTCATTCTTAATTTTTAAAAATTAATTGAATGTCTGTACGAATAAATATAATTTATTCGTCCAGTACCCGTACAAATAGTCACACCGTTATTTTTATATTAAACAAACAACATTAAAACTATCATACCGCATAAAATTTTCTATTTCTTCTTGTCGCAAAACATCCATAAATAAAATATAGTTAACCATTATTACATCCAAAACATTCAACTTTTAAAAGAAAATAAAATAAATAACTCTGACCATAACAAACTTATTCAAAATATTATTTTAATTATAAATGAATTAATAAGCTGCCAGTATCTTATTTTTATAATACTTTGGTCTTAAATCGTGAATGCGATGAAGAGGTTTAATGATTATTTATACTATACTCGCTATTTCAATACATTTTATACGAAAGTTGGAAGGCGCCCTTTGTGATAAAAAAAATATACTGTGGCAAATACATTTCGAAAATAATAGGGGCGCCACTTTCGCAAATTTGTCTAAACTCTAGCAACTCCAATTTTAATTCGGGGGTCACACCTGCGATAATGTCACAGATATTGATTGTGGCCCAATTAGATCTAAAATAACGCATTAAACCCATCACCACATCTGCGTGAAACAGCGTATATCTATAATGTTACTACGTCAACTTCGTCCAAGGATCAGGTTGCTTCATTTACGAAATGAGTGCATTTTTTCAACATAACCCATGATGTTTATTCCAATAATAATGATTATAGTTTGGCAAGCAAGAGCTTTAATACCTTACGATAATTAACAGAACAATTATTTTATTAAAAGAAGCTAAACAAACCCTTACACACCCACCATGTCGGCTGTTCTTAGATAAATATCGTCAATATACCGAAAGATTTTTGCTTTAACTTCTGCTAGTTGTCCTCGGTAAACTACACAATGACTTCTCGTATGAAACGTAGCATTGTTATACCCGTATTACTTTTAATGGATTTTAGACTTGGATCAACGTTAAAATTAAAATAACATGGATAAATTCGCTTTGTTATAATTTACCGACTTTGACTACAGATAGGATAGAAGGGGAAAAATAGTTCATGTGCTTGACGTTATAGTAAAGTTATACATAAAGTTTACAAGAATACTATCCAAAGACCTTTATTTTAATGTTACTTGACGGTAAAGTCTATGTTAATTTTATTATTCACTCAAAATACCTGGATATAAATAACGATAGGTATATTTAATTATAATTTATTTCAATAAATATTCATCTAAATATCTCGCTTCTTCTATCTACTTCTACCTGAACTTTAAACAGTTTTAATCATTTTTTACGCTTTTCACGTATTAGAATCACTGTTAATACAAAAAAAAATATCACGAGCATCTGTAACTTTGTTTACATTATATGTCAATAATTTGTCAAAGCACAATCGTAAACTAGCTAGAAATGTTGCTAATAGAAAAGAAAAAATAAAAGTTACAGTTTCAAGACCTCAGAAGCTTAAAAATATGCCGAGGTCATTCATCGAGTTGTTAAAAAATCCAGCCGTTTAATATAGCATTTATAAATTTATTACAAAAACTTTATATGAGATTTGGAAAAAAAATTGACATAACATTTGAAACTTTACATACTGGATATGACTACTAGAAATGACATTTTAACGTGGAAATTACAACACACAACGAATGAAATCACATTGAATAAAGCATATTAGGCTTTGCCTAATTAAATTGTCTTTTATATGCGAACATAAAATCAACGAGGGAAACATACACGTACACATGACGAGGCTGTATGGTCTAGGATGTTTGCCTGTTCTTCAAATAATGAAGAGCAAAAATACTATAACTACTTTCAACAGACGTCAAAACAAGGATCCAGATTTTTTTACTATTTTTTATTTTAATAGTGTTATTTGTAAATTCTGTCATTTTTGTAATTAATTATGTGTATAAATATGCTACGCTATTTAATATTTTTTTACAATATGTAATTTTCGGTATATTATTGACCTTTCGTTATTTTAGGTGAACTATTTTTGTCCGCTCCACATTCAGTGCATTAAAATAAATTTGACGTCCAGGAAAAGAATGATCTTCCTGCATGGTGAGTCCAATAGACCATATTAATTTGTCTAGATAATATTTTAGGTTACAAGCTCGTATTACTAGTCAGCCACATCGCGTGGGAGTTTTGATCATTTGCATATTATTTGCTAATTGCCGACTGCGACGACTGCAGTATTTATTCAAAGAATTCAATTTATGTGTTTTATTGCACTTGTTAGTGTAGCATTCTAGATACTCGCAAACATGATTTTCTACGTGCGCACTTGTACAGTAGCACCATAACACATACATTAAAAATAAAATGAACAGTTATACTAGTTATTTATGAGGTGATTTAGCCATTAGAAAAGTTTGTTATTTGACGAAATTGCTGGTATATTTATATTTGCAGAAAGTAGATATTTTTATGTAAAGAAAACATATAGGTATACTGGTAATTAATAAATATAACTGAATTTGATTACTATTCATGCTTGTTCCTAGAATTATATTAATTTGAAATAGCAATAAGTATCATTAGCAGTTATTTTACTAGTTTGTCAGCCTCCTTGGTGTCTAACTGTTGGCCTATCAGATTTACTGAAACAAAGAGATCATTTCAACAATTTCTGTTATTTACTCTGGTCTTGTTGTCAGTGATCACTCTTAATGTTGCCTGCCTGCTGTGAATTACTCATAACTGTAGAATACCTTGTATAGCCTGGAAGTAGGGGATTTGACCACTTTCCATCAGATCGGCCAGCTGTATGTCTGCTGTATAAAAAATACAAAGTGAAAGACATAGAGATAAATTACCTATTATATTGAGATAGATTCTTCAACCTGCTTTACTTTCAACTATTAGTATTCAATGCTTATTTTTTGTAAAGGACTTATGTATTTTATTACAGTAATAGTAAATGGAATTAAAACAATATTTAAAATACAAAAATATGTCAAAATTTATCCTGAATTAAAAAAAACTTAGTTCTCAATTTTTATAACAGATATAGATATCCAAGAGAGTAGGTAATTATTATTTTTCTATCATAAGAGAACACATAACATACAGTATTAAAATGTTATTTGATACAGTTTGTGAGTCATGTCATATGAGTATGTTTTTTACAGCTATCAGACTATTATCAATGGATAAAGTTATTTGATAACTACTATTTTACATTAATGTTACTATGTTTACTATCATACTTTGGCATGATAGTCATACCATCAACTGATAAGACTATCAGGCTTGGTGCTTGGTACAAATAAATTATGTTCTATTTAATATTTCTTCTAATCAGTAATACTTGCATACAAAGTTTTAACATTAGCCTATAAATGTGACACTACTATGCTTGGGCATTCCCATTTTTTTTTACAGAAGTGTACAGTATACCAGCCAAATTTATCCAGAGAATTTTGTTAGGTTTTACACATTGATAGTCCCAATGTGCTGGTTTGCTATCAATGTTCTCCTTCACTGGTCAGTTAATAGTCATTTTAACAACATGCACATTTGCTTAGAATATGGCCAATTCTGGCGAGGGTATGCAACTTAGGCAACCCACATGTATTGAAATGTGAAGTGGGTGTATGAGACACTAGTGTACCATAATTACTAATAAGTAAATGTATATTTAAGTTTCTTTTGTAATTTGTTGGTTTCTCCTTCAAAGCCTTGGAAATAAAACTTTTTTAATTTTACCTGTATGCTAACATTAGAAACTGAAAATTAAACCAAAATATTTTTGTACCACAGACTAGTTTGACACTATGTAGAATGCTGTAGTCGTTTATAACTAGCTACCTACCAAAAATATGTTTTTTTCTTTTGTACAGGATTTATCTAGTCCAAACTAACATTGTTGTCTGCTTAGTATTATTCTCTGCTTAGGCATAGTTCAGTTGTTTGGCCTCCCAATGATCGTAACACAATCCATCACATGAATGGATCAATTATTGAACATACACCCCAACAATGTAAAGCAATGAGTCATGTTTTCTATATCAGTACAGTGTAGGTAACATAGTAGGAAAGATTTGTTCTAACACAGCAGTTGAAGGTAAACTTTATTAACTTAAATTTTATAAGTAACAAAAATTTTATTATTTTTAATTAATGTTAAACTATACAACTTTTTTTAAATATTTTGTATATAATAACAACTCTGCTAAAGAAATCAGGCAGTACAAAATGGCTTTGAAGAGTTTATTGCCTATCGTCCAGCTGATTTCCTCGAAGGGCATTAATAAACTGCCATTACATTGGCAGGGATGCATTGATTGCATGATAAAAAATAATGTTACCTTATTTATTAAAAATGGGAATTACATAGGTAGGTAGGTACTACTTTTGCAGTGCAACAAACTGTATGTTAACATGTAAATGTGTGTTTCTATGCATCAATAAAGTTATTTCTATATTATTCTACCAATTATGCTCTTAGTTCTATATTTACTATTTTAGAGGGCAGAATCTGTTTTGGTACTTTTTTATTTCCACTTTCCATAGTCTGGCATTCTTTGTTATGATATTTTACCATTTTTTTTTATAAATTATTATTAAATAAAAATGATAGGCACACATATCAAGGTGATATTTGTCATACTTTGTAATGTGTAACATTATAAAATAAGACAAATATGCTTGTTATGTAATAACCTTCACTTTTAAATATTTGACAATCTTAGTGTCACATATTTAATTTTTCTATTAATCTTCCTATACTGTGGCCTTAACAATTTGTAGAACATTAAATTTAACAGATAACCCGCATGCTGTAACTTGTTCAGTATATTTATTTATTCTATGTTTTAACAGTTCTTTGTTTGATAACAAAAGCCTGTTATGTAAATAACCATTCAAAGATTAGTGCTATTACTCAAAAATATGTTTCAGTAATGCATCTTCTTATTTTTTCAGAAGGCTGAAGTGACTTGTTTAGAAAGTACTGCAATTTATTACTATTTGATTTTTTCCCCCCATGAATGTGGATGAATATCGAATTTCTAATTCAAATTTAGAATTAGGATTTGTTTATTGGATTGGTATAATCGGATGTTGGCACTTTTCCTATATTTTACTATTCATTCACTTGCCTTACAATTGGTATAAATTTACTTGTCAGTTTTAATAGTAGTGAGGTAAATAATTGGTTAAATATAGAAACTGGCTATAAATAGTTTTGAAAACCAGCAGATTCCGCATGGTATGTGAGTGTATAAACCGAACTTGTTGCGTCCCCTAGGTCTTTGGGCCTGAGCGCTACTGTACCTGGCGCTGCAGTGGCGCTCAGGCCCTGTGAATAGGAATAGGCTATGCAATGGTGTAAGAGTTCTATGAAAATTTTATGTATATGTTTTGAGTCATGTATTCATTTCAATACATTGCAGGCTTTGTATAATATGAATACAAAGTGCAACTCCAGTGCGAACTATTATCATGGAGAGTCCATGGAGACCTTTTAATAGAAACACGTATTATATACGTACTATCCGTGTAGGAATGGAGAAAGTATACAATTTCCTGCTGCCGGGTGGCCTATCGTAAGAGGCGACAAAACAATCCACAACCAGGTGGTAGGGCATTTGCCCGACTGGATGGCTACCACCCCAGGTCTAAAGTATGTCGCCATAACAACCTTGAGCTGTGTTCCGGCATTAGTGACCAGGTTCCAGTCTCCCTTAAGAGAGCAGCAGCCTATTTGTAGCACTTTTTGTTTTGTAAATGTCGATAGGCGATGGTAACCGCTTTCCATCAAGTGGGCCGTCTGCCTGTCTGCTGAAATCCAGCAATAAAAAAACCCATTAAAAAATGACATATCTCTCCATAAAATTAATGCAAATACAAGAATGCTATGCATATAATGTAGTTTCGCATAACAGGACGAAGTTGCGAATTTTATTATACTTTTAACCTTAGAATGATACACCTCAATGATTTAACCTTACAGCTTGAAATATGTTTCGTAATTTCATCGAGACCAAAATAACTCCAGTGTAATTAGGTAAAAATATTTTATCTAAATTATCATAGTCGTTAATTGCGTTCCTTTGTTTACTATGTTATTATCTTTCGTCTTTGTCTATTTATATGGAGGAATAGGAGTGAGGAACTGTAGTATTTGCCAAAATTTGCTGATTTATAAATAGTTTTAATGATAGAAGTTACCGTTTCCAAATATCGTTTCTGTGTTTAATGACATTGTTATCTACGTAGAACAATCAAATCAACGTCCCTTTTAACAATAAAGAGGTCTTAGGCTTTTTGTAACGAAGGAATATCAGATTAAACACATATTACTATGTGAGATGCACAGTGCGCGTGTAAGATTCGCCACGTTGCGGTGGTAAAAGCACCACCTCTGAAGGAGTGCTGACAATCCACTGGAGAAGATACGCACGTGCGGAACTCCGACGCGTCCACATCAAGCGCGCAAGTGCGCTAAGGCTCTCGCTGCCCCTTCTTGACGTCCATGATGCGACGTCCCGTCGGTTCCCGACCATAGAATGAACCACGAGTGGTAGATCTGGACTTCATTACCCCAAGTTTTTTGGTACATTTCGTACACTAACAGGTCCTTTACTGGGGTTAGACCTAATCAATGAGAGTTATCCACTGAATTTAGTGCAGATAGCAGAGTCGATTGCCGGCATGTGTGGGTAGGGTGTGGGCACACAGCAAAGTACCTCTCTTTTAGAGAGGTAACCCATGGGCTAATACCTCACTAAAACTCCCTTTCTCCCATATGCCCCGCGCTTATGGTAGGAAGAGCCTGAGACTTAGAACGTAGTTACACCCACGCCGATCCTGCGTATCAGCGTTTGAAAATGCCCCGGGAAGCAGGGCAGATTTACTTCGTTAACTGGGGTTAGATTTCCGCTCTCCAGATGCTGGAGGACCCCTGCAGCAGTATTACGGGAGGAAATCTTGCGCTTACCTGAGTCTGGGGCCCCGACTGACTGACGTCGGCACCCGCGGGACGCATGCGCACCTCTCTCCCTTTAATTACCCCAACTTATGCGAACTCGGAGTAACGCGATTTTCAAGTCTTGTTTGAGCGTCTCACAAATCTCGATTACTTCACACTATAAATATCCGCGGATTTGCCTTTGCGGTTATCGCTCGGTCCCATCTATCGCGTAAGTTCGCGGTGTATTACCGTATTTGGGCCGGGTTGATCGGTGTGAAATGCCTATCGTTAATCGTACTTGGTGCAATGAGTATCCCATCTACCATTCTAATCCCATATTCTATTCCTCCTGTCTGATCCCTCTATCTCAACCCCCATCCCACTTTATTTATCTCATTCCAAAGGCTGGCAACTAGTTGCCTACGCCTTTGGTGTTGCAAACGTTCATAGGCGACGGTAAATACTTTCGAGGGACTGGGACATCTGCCAGTTTGCAAGCTTTGTAATAAGGAGGAAATGAAATGGCGTAAATTTTGCAGCTGGTCAATTTATAGTTAAGGTCGTGTCTCTGATCTTTCCAGTTACCACCTAACAGTTGTCAATTGTGATGGTGATGACGTGCACGTCGGCGTTGGGCATGGGCGACGCGGTGCTGCGCGAGCGGCTGCCGGCGCTATGGAGGCGCATAGAGGATGCCCACTATGTGTACCTCGAGACCGATGACAGCCCAGAAAAGCTGCAACAGAAGAAAAAGCTTGAAGGTAATTTTAATTCATCTTTAAATCTCAAGAAATGCTCATTGTGTAATTTATTAATAGCGCTAATGCCACTTGTCCAGGGGGGAAACTCACCTTGGCAAGTGGCGTAAGCGCTAAACTAGTAGGAAAATGTATGCGAATAGTGTGGGGGTGTTTTATATGTGGTGGTTCAAATTAAAATTCAAAAGTTTTTATTAAAAATAAGTTCCACTGGAGAACACTTTTTAAAGGTCGTACGTATATTCATAATTTTTTTTTTTTTTTTTTTTTTTTTTTTTTTTTTTTTTTTTTTTTTTTTTTTTTTTTTTTTTTTTTTTTTTTTTTTTTTTTTTTTTTTTTTTTTTTTTTTTTTTTTTTTTTTTTTTTTTTTTTTTTTTACGTATAGGTTCAAATTTAGTTTTACTTCGGACCACTGAAAAAAAGTTGTGCTTCACACAACAGGGGCCATCTACCAAGATGGCCCTTGTTGTGTGAAACACCACTAGGCGAGAGCCTATGACTCAATCGCCGTGCCGTGAAGTACAAAATAATACGATGAGACGTTATACTCTCTATATAATTATTATAGCTTAATTTATTTTACATTAAACTTAAGACAATATATACAGCAATCTTTAGTGCTACATGAAAATACATTCTGTGAAAAAAGTATTGGGAATGGATGAGTTGTTTACGGTTCCAACTATTTTTTTTTGTTAGATTGGCACAACTGTTTTTCATTTTGGCGCGGACTTTGAGTTGCATGGGTAATTTAACTTAAAAACAGCGCTGTTTTTAGTTAGATCATATTTTGTGTGTATTGCAAATTCTTGGATTTTGCACCACGATAATGCGCTTTCGCACAAAGCCATCATTGTGAACGAATTTTTGACCAAAAATTCAAAAAAGACCATCGAGCATAATTGGTAATTAGAGATTCAACCGTTCCAGATTATGTAATCGAGTACTTATCGCTAGTGCCTCACGAATGTAAATTCGGTCTATCGGAGACCGGGAAGGTCTTTCAACGGACCATCAATGAGCTGCCCGAATACAGTGCCTATCGTGCTGGACTCGGGTGGGCTGCACTGGCCAGATACGCGGGTAACCTGCTATCACAGCCCTGGAGAAAGGAGTACAGAGTTATACGGGTGAGTGTGATGTACTTGCACCTTGCACCATAGTATCATGTGTATCTTAAAGAAATAGTAAACATTTATAACTTATTGGAAACGTAAATTGTCAGAAATTGTCAGGAAAAAATGTTATGCCATCCAGGCGACGTTTTCATACAATTTCGAACTTTAATACAAACAGATAAGATCTAAAACAATATTAATAAGTGTAACAAACAATATTTTGAAATTAGAAAGCCTTGTAACCGCTCTGATTTGGCCGCATTCAGGCGCGGCACATGCGGAAAGTTGTGTACCATTTTGTATACGGTATATGTTGCGGACTCCATTGATTTGCAACTTTTTATGTATATATTTTTAATTGATTTGAAGCTGTCAAATTATTAATATTTCTCTCTGTCTGGCACATACCAACGATCATTGTATTTTACCATTTTTACATTAAATTAATTTACCTAAGCCTTTCATTCCCGGGTTATCTCCGCAACAGTATATGTCCAGGGTAGTCAGTAGAACATCGATGTAATTAATTTCACTTAAAACGATAAAAGAATCCTAACAATACTTAATTACGTGAAGCACCGAGTCTTCTACTTTCGTTTAAAAACAAGCTGTTGAATCTTCACGAACAATTTATATTCTATCGTATTTTAATTAATTTTGAAATGAATTACGTAGGTTATAGTAGAGTGAACTGGCAGAAAAAGCAAAAAGCGTTATAGACCCTCCAGGCCGCTTTTCAGGCGAACGCACACTTATCCGAGCCGAACACGTTGAACGAGTCGAACGAAACGAATTTTAGAATTCTGTATATGAAATCTTATGGAACCTCGCACACTTCTCCCCGTCGAATCGTCCGAATCTGGAAAAACCCCAGAAATCCTAGACGATTTCGGATGACATCATCGGATTCGGCGGGGTCGATTCTTCTGATGTGGATATGTGTGCGAGGCCTCGTTGACTTCGATTCGTTCGACGCGTTCGGCTCAGATAAGTGTGCGTTCACCTTTACCAGGAACTCTGTTGTTCTGTTCCTGTCACGGATCCCACCGTAAGTTTTATATAGTTAAATGGTTTTGGGCTATTTAGAATCAATTATTTTACAAGTTCTGTGGGTACAATCAAATTTCTAGCTGCAATTATTTCCGTATTCCAGTTGTACTGTGGTTACTTTAAACATGAGGTGGAAGCGAATATGGTTGGAGCCGAGATCCTTCTCGAAGCGATGGGTTATAAAATGGTCGGATCTGGTCGAATGGTGCTGGAGGATCCAATATGCCCGGACATGGTTGCTGCCGGTGTCCAGAGATGCCATTATCGCCCAATGCGAAAGTCAGGTATGTGAGTCTACTTACCAGACAATTTTTTAATGAAATATGGTTTAATTTTTGGATGAAAACTTGAATAGCGATGTTGTATATTGTTCAGTTTTGTTTAATGTCTAATATTGCGGTGTTTTAAGATACTACTTTGTTTAGAATCAATCGAAAGACCAACAGTTTGGTTGATGCTTATTTGAACATTATTCCAAAATTTGTATTGTGTAACCTTGAATTACACAAATAAAGGCTCGTTTCACTTGCACTTATGAAATATCTGCTATGCAGCTTTTACTTTACCACGATTTTTATAGCTTTTGACACAGAAAAAAATAAAAACTTCGTTTAAAAAAACCGACTTCAAAAACTAAAAAGTATAAAATAACTATTTCTAAAGCTATTATTATTAATATATATTATCTAAAACATCTTGAAGTCGGTGCAAAGTAAAACATAAAAATTACTAGGTACATTTCGAAAATTACTAAGCACCGACTTTAAGATGTTTTAGATAATATATATTAATAATAATAGCTTTAGAAATAAGTTATTTTATACTTTTTAGTTTTTTAGTGTTTTAGTTTTTGAAGTCGGTTTTTTAAACGATTTTTTTTTCTGTTTGGATTTGGCTGATATTCGATATATGTAAGTTCAATTCTAGGATTAATATAGGATTACATCCCTTTTCATCCCGGAAAAAGGGTTAGATTTATGTAAAGGCTTAGCCCAAAGGCTGCGTGATTTTTGGATGTACAACGCGCCTAATTTATTTATTGTTGTTTTATCGGATGTAGATAATGTCTCACATTTGGGAGGCGGTATGGAGTAGTGGGTCGAGGGTGTCCTGGGGCGAGGTGGCTCGTGAACGGGTGGGTCGGGCGTCGCACGCGGCCGCTGCAGCCGCTAGACTGGCCGCAGTCGCCGCCGAGGGGAGGACTGCCAAACAAGCCTATTTGGACAGTGAGTGTATTATTGAAGTTATACTTCTTTAGGCGTTAGGGAAAAATGATGAGAGTAAGTTTTTACAATGCGCGCGCAAAGTTAGCTATAGTCAACCGACACCTTGAAGTTAGCTATAGCCAACATTTTAGTTTTTCTATTGTTAGTGTCGTTTTTTCTACAAACGTATAAGGCAAAAGATAAAATTTTTGAAAAGATTTTTATTTTAATACGCCTGTTTTTTTTGTGGGTAAAAACATTTTTTTTACCCACTTTTCTCAAGAGCGGTGATCTAAGGTTCAATATAATGACGTGTCTGAATAATACAAAGTTTGGTATATAGATAGGTAGGTACAGAATAGGGTCGGCATATAATCCTATAAAATGTAATGATTACCCCAAGTTATACCTTGGAACTTCAGCGCGTAATGCTACGTGTAAACATGCTCTAGTAATTTAATAAACCACAATTTAAATAATCATTTTGACCTAAAATTATATCAAGGGATACAATAATTAATTGTATTACAGTCCTGTTTTCGAACATACATATATCACGTCAAGTTACCTGACCTTAAAGAGGTAATAATAAATGCTTATAATAACAGCCCATATGTCCCCCTGGACTCGGGCCTCCCACTAAAGGGGAATGGACAGTATACCCGCCACGCTTGTCCAAGACGGTTTGACACATCGGCTATCTCGATGTGCAGGTTGCATCACGATGTTTTCCTTCACCGTTGTTAGCACGTGGTAATTGTAACAATATGCACACTAGGTCAGAAAAATGCCTAAGTGGTGCATGCGTTCCGGCCAGGATCGAACCCGCGCCCTTTGAGTTTGAAACGCGTGCGCTAACCGTTACGCTACCACGACTTAAATGCTTGAAATAATTAATTTACCAGTAATTATTATTTATTATATAAATTTCTTTAGGACACCTGACACTTAGTTAAGGCACGTATTTAATTTAAATACTCTTCAGCAGGTTCAGAGATCTACTCAAATATCCCGGTGACAGTAATGTCGGAATCTCACCATCGACGATTACCTGAACCAAGGTACCACAATCCAGTACCACAGTGTAATCACGTATGTCCTGAAGAACCTATAGATGAACCAATTCCACAGATAATCAATCCTTATATGATGCAAAATGTACATCCTCAAATGTACCAATTACCCCAACATTTACATGATGTTCCTGTTTTACCACAATGTAGTACAGTACCAATGATGTCACCTTATGGTGTACCATATTATTATCCAGTACATGCACCATATATGGTGCCAACACCCGTATATCCACCAATAAAACATGCTACAACAGTATCTGTGAATGGATACCCACCTCAATATAGATATCCATCAGTACCAACAGGACAACTAATAGAGCTGGATTCTCCGTCAATATACGAGAATGGGAAATTTGAAGGCAGAGAAGAGAGGCATAAGAGACGACAAGCAGAGAGTTCTAGAAGGAATAGCACCTCAAAATCTGGTTTCAGTGATGTAACATTGCCAAGTCTTCCACGTTCAGATACACAACCAATGTTAAGTAAAGCAAAAGAAGATGGAATGGGAACATATGAGAGTTGGGACTATGTTTTTAGGAATTTATCAAGTAAGGACCAGGAAGATGGAAGGAGTCGGTTTTCGCCATCTTTAGATCGTGACTCAAGAACCCTTGATCGTTTGGACAGGGAAGAACGGAGAGCAAAGTATCAGCCAACAACCTTAGACTTGGAAGATGGTCTACAAGCATTGAACCTCGATCGATCATATGACGAAGAGGTATATCGGACTGCAAAAGTCAACGAGAATCTAATGCGATTGAAACAAGAACAAGAGTTGAAACGAGCAAAGTTAGCAAAGAGAGTGGAAGAAAGGAAACCTACATCACATAAGAAACATGTACCTCATGAGCCTGTGGGAAATCCAAAGGCAGATGGGTTAATAGTGAGCAAAGTAGCAGCAGACAAAGTAAAGTTATTAACAAAGAAAGACATCAAAGATAGAAAAGATGTAATAAAGCAGCAGAATTCGGTGAATGGTTCAGTTCAGAATACGGCGGAAGTGAGGAAAGTGAAGAAGCCGACGAAACTTGTTGCAGTGGAAGTAGAAAAACCGAAAAGCAGACCAGTAGAGAATGGAGTACAGAGTATAGCGCACAATTCGAAGACAAGTGGTCCTGGTGAGTAATAATTTTATAATTCTTTCCTATTATACTTTCTAACTTGACAATCTAAGGAGCCAATGTATTTAATTGAATTTTAATTTAATGTAGTTCAGTGATTTACTAGTATTATGAGAAGTTCACCACACTTTGTATATTCCACAAGTTAGGAAAAGTGAGGTATTTCATTTCATACTGATAGATTCTTAATGGAATTTTTGATTAGATGATTCCATCAACCTTCAGTAATTATTTCGGTCTCTAGCCGATTGGGCATAATTTATGCATTTATTACTTTTATTAACAGCGTCATCAAGCACACACCAACCAAACTATGATCTGAAAGCTCAGTTAATAGTATCTCTCGACGAAACTGATTACGTACGTCGTTCACCACCGAAACAACCCCACCAAAACGGCGAAAAAGAACGTTCAGTTAGCCGAACATCTAATCTTCAGACCGAAAGGGAAAGGCCTGATCGTCTCGAGTCAAAAGAAGTTAGGAGTGATCGATGGGAGTGTACTACGTGCACATATTTGAACAAAGCATCAGTGAACGCGTGTGAAATGTGTGGAAAATCGAAACGGGGACCCGAAATACAACCATTGATGTCAGGCGGTCGTGAATGTCCCGCTTGTACATTGGTCAATCAGCGGGACGCGAAGATATGTGACGCTTGTGGAACTAGTTTGGAACATTGTCCCACTTACATTTAAATGTAGAAGATTTATATTTGAAGTTAACGTAAATGCAATATGATTTCCGCGATTTTTGACATGTTGACTCAGTGTCACATAACAAAATGGTACCTATATATAACAATTAGGCTACGTTCATTATTATCCCCGCAAAATGCTAATGCGCCGGAACCTTGTTATATTAAAATTCACGTGACGTCATCCGCAACTCGATATGTACGCGTACTCGCCGGCCAGTGATGCTAACAGTACTGAGTGTTCGGCTACGGTTGCGTCACCAAAATGGCGGCCGGGCGCAATGGCAATTTGCGGGGATAATACAGACTCGCAACGACCACGTTCACGACCGCGATTTTTCCCGTTTCACTTGCTTGCCGGCGTTTCGTAAACCCAAGTGGAACGGTTATTCGACCTATTAGCATGGGTCGTTGTGAGCGTTGTGTGACCGAAAATGACGACGTTATTGGTGACGTTTTCGCCACGACCACAATGACCGCAGTTGCCTTGTGGAACGGCTAACGGAACTTTTTGGGCATTGTGAGCTACTAATGGAACGCGCTGATAAAAGCATTTACATGTTGCCGCTACCTTGATAACAAGATGGCGGTAACATGTATGGGCTTTTATACTGCTTCCAAGCGTTTATTTTACTTTTAGAGTTTGACTACAATCAAGTTACATATTGCTTGACAGTAAAGCCACATGAAACAAATGACATAATTGTTGTACTTTATTGTTGTGGGTGACGTAATAGTCCTGCTCTGGGAGTCATGTAACGCAGACTATTAAACTATCGACACTACGATACTATACGTAAATAAAATGAAGTTAAGCGATTTGTAAAGCTTGGAAAGAGTATAAGGGTATTTAACTAATATCTGGTTCAGCAAAATGGCGGTGTGATCAATAAATCGGCATTTAATTACTTATGACTGTCACAGGAACACAAACTCCCTCAGCATATCGCTTCTTTGCTTCAATAATGTGTTATCTTGAAAATTAAACATTAGAAGACTCTTTTTAATAGTTGAAAAAATAATTGTACCGAAACAAATGCTTTGGCATCTGCGAAAATTCATTTTAGATTGTCAGAAAAAAGTTAGGATACGTTTCGATAAATTACTTCTTATTGGCCTAAAATGCTGTTTTCTAAAATTTCTATTAACAAGATAACACATTATTGAAGCAAATATGCGATATATACTCTTCGTCGATTTCAATATACCCTTGATTATCGCAAAAATATTTTCTGTATGTCACTGCTCCATCTGACTTTAGCGTCAAAAAGTTAATGGTTTACAGAAGTTTATGTATTTAAATGTATACATACACTATCTGACAATTTTTAACGTGATTAACAATTGATAACAATAATTATTTATTCATTAAATAGATGGTGCAAGAACATAAAATTAGGGTATGTGACAAATATGGCATTTTTCTAAGCAATTATAAAATTTAGATTTTGCTAAATTGCGCACTTAAATGCAACATGCGTTCTTTTGTGTAGGTGTGTACACGTTGACATTCAGAGTATATTCGAGTAAAGCCGTCGCCATGGACTTGTTAAATAATGTTTCTAATGTGTTATGGATGTATTGAAATTGTAATAAATTGGATATCGGCACTGATTCGGTGCTTGGTTGGATGTTTACTATATTACGTAAATATGCCAGTGCCATGTTATTAACTTGGCACTTTTAGTGATTTGAAGTTAGTAACTTGGTACGCGCGTATTTATCTTGAATATGAATTAAATGAAGCTTATTTCCTTTTTAATATTGATCACAACGTCATCTGGTTGAAGAGAGATTTAACTCTGATATCTTTCACCAATTCATCACTTGTATTTTTATGAGAGTAAATAAAGACCACTTTTCGATGTCGAGTCGTAACGACATTGCCAAGAGTTGGCCATTAACCGAGGCAAGAGGTTTTGCTTTTAATAATTGGAGGCCTCAGATCACTTATATTTATTCACTAGTGTGTCTATTCACTTGCAGCAGTTACTTTGCAAAGTGTACATATGGTAAACTATACCATTGTTGACCCCCCCCCCCCCTCAGCGATTCATACCCTATCAATTTATTTAAAATATTAAAAATCTTAATATATTTTTATTTTCTAGTCATATAGTGATTTATTTATTACATATCCAACAGGGTTATATTTATATATAAATTTGAAAAATCAAATATGAATGTTGCCAATTACTGGATACTTACAAAACTAAGACCGTAATAGAGTGTTTATGTTAAGCTCTGATATAAATGTAGCATATTTGATAAAATAATGCCTGCTGAAGTGTCCCCTATATAGTATATGTTATATATAGGGCCTTACTTATAATAATCTCGTTAAGAAAGGTTTAGCCATCTCTTAAATAAGAGACTCTTAAGCTGTTTGTTTCAAATAAAACTTGCCATCTTGCCTCTTAGCAGTCACTGAAACTACCTCTCGATGTTGGTTATTTTTGACAGTTTTTGAGTTACTTTACCACCACCTTTTATCCTTAAGAGGAGTTTACGGGTAAGATTTTCGTTAATCAGTTGCTGAGCAGTTTTTTAAAATTTAACAAACGATTACAAGGCCAATAGTATAAAAGTAACTAAAAATAATATATAATAAATTAGCTGTCCCGACAGACGTTGTCCTGCCCTGAAGAAATAAAATTTAGAACCCGACTGCAGCGCCATCTGCCGGGATTATTTCTGAATCTAAACCATCCTCGAATCCGCTTGAACACACATAAAAAAATCATTCAAATCGGTCCAGCCGTTTAGGACTTCACTGTCAACGCACATATATATATATATATATATGTCGGAGAAGGCCTCGTTCTGACGACATTTCCTTTAGTTATTGCAGGTTAAGTGGGCGTCATCAGGGTAAAATGCGAACATAAAACACGATAGCCACGATTTATACACTATTAATTTAGATTTAAAAGACATTTTAACATAGTTTAGACCGAGCACCGCTCATACTTCCAACTTCAATACTTTCTTTAAAATACTCCATGGTCCAACTCGACCTATTGCCATCAACCGAATGTGTCACAAAAACTCCTCCGTCTACCGAAGTAGATACTACTCAAGTTTAATAGAGGGCGTCTGACCCCGCTTCGAGCCATATGCTCTGCTCTGATTGGTCGTTTATTAAATTACAATATTCATAACTTTTATTAGGTTAGAACGATCTTTAAGTTATAGAAACATTTAACAAATCAAATAAAATTGAATTAAGAATTTTAAAAGTAGTTAAAATGTAAACAAATAATATTGTACGTTATAAACCGAAACAACAACAATTATCCGATTTATAGCTTCCCTCCGACATATATATTATAATATTCATATATGTTATGCACAAATACATATTATATAAACTATAAATAAAAATAAAACTATACAGACAAAGAGTATTATTGTATGGCTACAAAATAAAAAGCATTAAGATTTCTTGATCTAGGTAATGAATTGATAGGGTGGCTGCAACAATGGTATACTTTCCCCTATATGAATTATTAGTGATATACTACTATTCCAAAACTATTAGAAAACGTAAGCTATGTATATAGTTCGCCTTAAAACATTTGATGGGAAGGCAAATATAGCACTTACCGAAAGACAAAATCTTTCTATTAAAAATATAATAATATATAGAAATTATACAATCTTTAAAAATCGAGTTGCCAAGTTTGTATGATAAAAAAATTACTTACTATTATTTTTTAATGTAAGATAATTCTTAATTTTGATTTGTAACTATTTAAATTAAACGTGTGGAAATAATAATGCGATTCGTATTGTTGAAATATTGGCTGTATATCTATATTATTGCAAATGGCAATAAAACGTGTTGGTATCTAACAGTGATTTTGAATTATAACATGACATTTCGAAAAAGTTTTTATTTAATCACTAATCAGTACTAAAGCCATTTTATTTTTATTTTCTAATCTCCTACGAAAATGTGATATTGTAAAAATGAGAAATAGAAAATATGGTTTGAAACAATACAGTGGTATTTTTTTAAATAAAATATAAACCATAGTTATTCTATAAAATTGGATTTTTTGAATAAAGACCTCATTAAGAGGTGACGTCCTATGCGTTACTATCAATTATTTTAAATATTATATACTTACTAATAAATACGTTTATATTTGTTTATACTTTTTGTATGTACCTATATTTATTATCAATGTGCTCACACAATGTTATTTGTTCGAATAATATTTATGTAAGTTGGCGTAGTTTGTTCAAGTTTGAATTTTAATATGTCCGGTTTATGAATTGCAAATTTCTCGTTACGAACAAAATCTGAGTAAGGTTTCATTTTGAACTTATAATTCAGAGCACAAGTCAATTGTTAACTAGTTGTCATTATATCAATATTACTGTCAATATCGTGTGCTTATCATATTATAGTAAGGAAGTCTTATAATGCAAGAACTCATTAACTGCAATATTATAAATCATTCGTTTATTGCAAGAACTCATTAACTGCATTATTATATATCATTCTTTTACTGCAAGAACTCATTAACTGCAATATTATATATCATTTGTTTACTGCAAGAACTCATTAACTGCAATATTATATATCATTTGTTTACTGCAAGAACTCATTAACTGCAATATTATATATTGTTCGTTTACTACAAGAACTCATTAACTGCAATATTATGTATCGTTCGTTTACTGCAAGAACTTATTAATTGCAATATTATATATCGTTCGTTTACTGCAAAAATTTATATTAATTCCCATATTGCAGGTTTACTGCAAGAACTTATTAAAACCCATATTATATCTATATGCCAGTTAATGAGTCCTTGCAGTAACCGGATATTATATAAACTCCGGTAATTGACAAATGTCATCAAACGATTGTTGGTAGTATTATTGACGTAAATGATTAAAAAATAATATTTACTTTTTGCATCAGTCAAGTAGTCGGCTTCATATAGTATCTTCCTAATAACAGTTAACCATTATTATTAATAAAAATACGCTTTTTCTATTCAACTGTAACACAAGTATATACTCCAAAATATAAGGGATATAATCTTGTTGTTTTACTTTTTGAAATAGCTCGGTAGTTATATTATTTTCTATTTATTATAAATAAACACACACTTCACACAGGGTAACGGAGTATATAGTATAGATATATAATGATGATGACAATGTTTGTGTTTTTGTCGCACATAAATTGGTATAGATTTTAAATGTCCTTGAAATTATATATATGATTATATAAATGAATAGTGTTCGTTTATTCGCCTTCTAAAAATGCTTTAATGTTAGTTGAGAGTAGATAACGCTTTATTTTAGGCGTTTTTTTAATATAAATTATTCATCTGTGTATATAATTGTTAGAGTTTGTAAATATTAGATTTATATAATAGTATATTATTTATTAGCTATGCAGTTTGGATTTTTTATTTATTATGAGGAGGATACGATTTAAAATCATAGCTATACTAATTATAATGTTAATATTTAAAAACATCATACGATGGTGCAGTTGTCAAAATGTAATTTTATGGTCACTTTAAAGGAGAGCACAGTCAAAGTAATGTAATGAAACTAGTCTAGTTTAGGCCGTTAAAGCACTGAGGACGTGTATTTTTCTATTATAAAAAAATGTAGAGTATCTCATACATTTGTATGGAATGTGCTTAAAATTGCGTTGCCTGTTGTTGATGAGACTGGTGATGGAAGATGGCATCAATTTGAAACAATATGTATCGAAATCAGAATAAAGACTATTGTTTTATGTTTATAGTGTTTTATTAATTTTATTTAATGTCTAATCGACGTTACATGTTCTACAACATTTAGTGGCGGACACGTTTGCCGCCTATAGGCGCCTTTTTTATTGAACCGAGGTAAATGCATTTCGCACACTACCGGGTCCTTTACTAGGGATTAGACCAAAGCAATGAGAGGTGAAACCCACGAATGGAGCACCAGAGTCGAATCGCCGGCTTGTGTGGAGACTCGAAGACACTCAATACTCCACTAAAACCACCCTCCTCCCATGTACCACGCGTTTATGGCAGGAAGAGCGTGAGACTTAGTAGTACGCCCTAGTAGGACGTAGTTACGCCCACGCTGATTCTAGCGCACAGGGGTGAAGACTCATCTACTCCCTAGATACTAGAGGTTCTGCAGCAATATTATCGCGGGAGGACATCTGGGGACACATGCGAACCTCTCTCCCTATCGCCTATAGGCGCCTATTCAAAGCCACAAATCAATACTCTACTATCACAATCATAATAATTACTTTTTTGTAAATGAAGTTGTAACTTTATGATTTGTCCACAGTCGTCTTAATTACATCACTTTTTTTCTATGATTGGTGTGATTGTGAACAAGAGAGTTTAAGTGTCTTCTTGTTTTCAATTACGGCTTTTGGCCCGACCGTACATAAAATCTGTTTATTTTTATACTTCTGAAATGGGTTCACATAAGAATATATTTAAGACTAGCTTCTGCCCGCGACTTCGTCCGCTTGTAAAGTCTTTCGAGAACTCTTTAATTTTTCGGAATCAAAAGTATTCTATATGTTGGCCAGGGATATAAGCTATATACAAAATTTCATTAAAATCGGTCCAGTAATTTCGGAGACAAACAGAGAAACGAAAATTTGAAAAAATCTAAATTAGTTTTTAGTGCGTTCTTTAACATTACCTCAAATGAAACAGTAGCATAATAGTAGTAGTAGAATACAGCAGCCAATTCTCATGTATAAACAAGTCTTCGTATAGGTAGCGCAGTTGAATTTATAGGCTAAGACTGATGCCATTCAACGGAATTCTCGTAAAAAACACGAAAGACCAATTTGACTAAAACTACAATTACTACTCAAAAACTTATCAATATCCTACAACTATTGTTCATTTTAGAGTAGTTTTACACATTTTTAGGAAATAAAACTGCACAGCACAACATCTCCTTTCAGTTTCCGCCAAAAACTCAGTTTGGGGGTAACTACACGCTTGTCTTAGGGAATAAAATAATACGATACAAATTTAAGGTAACTATTTTAAATTTAATCCAAATTATTTATAATCCAAAACGTATAAATCACTCGTGTCCTACTCTGCAATATTTTTCTGTTTTGGTTCAAATATTTTGATTACATGAATATGTTATGGAATTAATGATGTCCGTGCCCATAAGCGCCATGGCCTCCATCGGCGCCATGAACTCCGCCATGTACGCCGTGGCTCTCTGATCCATGTCCGCCGATGGGGTGTTGGACGTGGCCGTATTCTTGTTGAACTTCATGACCTCCGTGGCCATATTGATGAACTGCTTCACCTTTGTGTTCTTGGCCGTGTTGTTGTTCTAGGCCGTGTTGTTCATGGCCGTGTTGTTCATGGCCGTGTTGTTCATGTTGTGGCTGGGCTCCGTAACCTGTAAAGAAAAATAATTGATTTGTCAGTGGACGCCACATTTATATTAAATTTATCAAGGGGCCTCTACGTGTTGGCCTTCCCATGGCCCCACGCAAGCCCTCCAAAAGTCCGGGCGATTGTTATGGCTCGTGGTCGCTAAAGACATACAATATTTAATGTAATTGAGACTTTGGCGGGACAACAGAATCGAGTATAGTATTGTTACGAGTGTGGGCCTCAAATTAAAATGCTGTTGGAATTACTATAGAATTTATTAGAACTATACAAACACGTATAACACAGGTACAATACAACTGGACGCAACCAGTACAAACTGCACGATTCAATAATACGCGCAAAGTCCGTCACTATATTGCTTATCGAATGTACGCCTTGCTCGTATCGTAATCCTCGCTTGACTGCCGATCTCTCCATTGGGCCATTGCTGCACCGATACAATATGGTTGCCAGCCTGCATAGATCGGATTTCTTATAATCAGTTCGACACACCTGCCCAATGACTGCTATAAAATATTACAATACACAATGGACTGTTTTTCTTATTACGAATTTTACAAACACAAAGTAAACAAAATAAGTCCAAATGCGGGAAGGTAATACACTGCGCTTTATGGCAGACAGGTTTGCATTCACTTTTTGTCGGCATGTAATACTGTTAGTAAAAAAAAATAAGAAAGAAGGAATTCATCAATGAAGGTAAAATTGAAACTTGTAATCTTCTCACTATTACCATGCGCGAATATATATTGAACCTATATTTTTATTCTATGGTATCAAATTGTCTACATTGGTATGTGTAGACTTGTATACACAAATATTATTATTTAATATAGTTAATAATCGGCAGACAAAACAGTATCTGTAGTTAAGGGCAACAGACAATTCTGGACCCGATCCTATACACCGAGCATATAGTGTAAATAATGCTCGTTTACAAAATTCTTCATGTCAGCAGCTCGATCTGGGTTCTCTATGTTTCAGTGAGTAGAGGCGGGCAAAGGCATACGTCGAGGGCCAACTACACTATACTAAGACCACGAAACCACAGAGACCACTAATTCATGTTTATAAATAACGTACTATTTGATTTTTTTAGGTATTTTGATGTTATTTAGCCTAATATTGACTAACACCCATCCAAAAGATGAGAGGTATATTTGAAGGACGGTAACTAAATAAAATTATTTATAATAAGATAATTACCTGGATTAGCGGCAACAACAGCGATTAAAGCCAACACTGCGATCTGTGAAATCAAAATGAACGGATTGTGCTAATAATTCAATACATAGTAATCAGGACCGCGGAAACAATTAATTCGGTATTTTATCTGGGAATTAAATAATCGATCTAAAAATGTTATTGTCAAGAATTTTGGGCTTTCATGAGGTATGATTAATATTATAATTATATAATATTAATAATTTTTAGATATGTACTGACTAGGCGTGAAATCCGACTATCCGGCCACTACCGTAGTCGGCAACTATTCGGCAAAGACCGCCGACTATCCGGCTTCTTACTTTGTAGTTAATAATCTATACTTTACTAATGCATTATAATCCATATATGAGACTTTCTTTTTGACCTGATTAAATTTCAAATGAGCTCTTTCACTTTAATGAACAATAACAGTATTATCTTCAAACAATTGTTTTTATTTTTACACAAAAACATCGCCTTGACCCGTACAAAAGTAAAAACCTACCATAATTGCGTTGGCGTACGAAGAACTACGATATGAATAAAAATTGTTGAAGTGAAACAAAATGAGTAAATTCCAGTATATAAAAGCTCAACTATTTACGTAGTCTAAAATAATTGAGTAAATATAATGCTGTGAGAAAACGTGTGGAATGATTAAATTTTTTAATAATAAAAAAAACCAGAGCAGAAATTTTTTGGTCCTTGTTTATTTTTCTATCTCTAATTACACTTGGCGCTTCCTTTAAAATTTATCCTATGCTACCGCAGCGTCACCATTTTTCCAACATACCTCTACCCTCCATATTTATTTGATAAGGAGTTGTTCTAATGCTTTAAAGATTTTGGCGGAACCTGAAGGGTTAAACTAATGTCAAGAGTAAAAAAGGAATCTTAAAGTGCTTTGGGCATGCAAAGAATGTATGAAAGTTTTAATAAAATTACAAAGAGGCGTGAAACAAGGAGATCCACTATTGTCAAAGATTTTCATAGTAGTTTAACAACATATAATGAAAGACCTACAGTGGCAACGAAATGGTAACACATAAAAAGAGTCATTATGTATGTTTGTGAATTGAAACGGTGGCGCAATAAAACGCGATTGAAGCGCCATCTTTTAGGTTTTTTCGTCTTTACCTCGAGAATGTTACGTTTTACCCAGCTGAAAGGTACTCTATTTCCTTTTCTACTTCTAACAACATATACGCGAAATTTCGTGATGCTGAATCTGAGATTGCTGAGAATTTTTCCCTCGACATAATTTTATATCGTACATAAATTTCTCAGCAATTTCAGATTCGCGGATGACACAGTTCTTTTCTCTAGACCATCTCAACAATTACAAGAAATGATAAGAGTATTATGTACCACTGTACATAATTCCCTTATCATCCATGTTTTGACTCACTAAAATCAAGTCAAAACATGGATTTAAGTCTAAACACATCAAAGACGAAAATAGCTAGGAACAGTACACAAAAACCGATTTTAATATATGGATCACAACTAGAGTACGTAGAAAGTTATATATATCTAGGCGAAGAAATTTCTTTCAAGAAATCTAGATACTACATAGACGAGATAGATCGTAGAATAAACATAAATAGGAAAAAAGTTTGGAGCTATAAAGAAATATTAAAATCAGAGCTTTCCTTAAAACTAAAAAAAAAAACAGTAATAGACTCTTGCCTGACTTATGGCGCGCAAACTTGATATTTAACAAAGATATTAGAGACAAAATACAAATATGTGAACGTCGAGTGGAAAGGAGTATCCTGAACATAAAATTATAGGATAAAATAAGAAACACGTCCATAAGATCGAGAACCAAATTTTTTAATGTCCTACATGCTATGGGCGGGACATGTAGCACGAATCTTGGACAACAGATGGACGAAGATAACCAATACATGGGCTGGACTAGTGGGGAAAAGATAGAGAGGGCGACCCAGTGAACGCTGGGTTGACGATATAGAGAAAACAGTGGGGAGTCGCATAACCAAAGAGCCCTACTTTGGCTAAAGGCCTCCTAAAGCTGAAGATAAAATAATATTTTATTACGTTTTTCCAGAGTCAGTTACTTTTCAAATTTTTCATGAAACAAATGCATTTAACAGAATGAAACGCGAACATAATGTCTTATATAGCACAGCACTATCTAGTCACGTAGGATTTGGAAGCATTTAGAAGTACTGATAATATCTAGCTTTCAACAATAACCGGGATAAGATCACAGTATATATGTAATAAGAGAGTTAGCATATATCATCGGAAATTCCCTATATTCTAGGAAAGGAGAGATACGATACTCCTCTATCTCAACAAGCTACAGACTTGTGCTGTATGTTATTCAAGTATTTCAAAGAAATGGGTTTTTTTATATTGATTTTATGATTATTAGATACAAGTGTTTATAGGGGTGACATAGCAACTCAGTGACAAAACTCCTAATAAAAATCAAAAAATAAAACAGAACAAATAAAGAAGCTTTCTTCTTTTATTACACCCTAGTATGGACAACCTGTCTTAGTAAAATTAAAAAAATAATGTTCTTGACATTCTAGCGTCATTATATATATGCAATCATACAAACTCATCTGTTTTATCATATTTAGTATACAAATTATTATAACAGATATACATCTGTCTGATATTTACTATTTAAATGGAATCACTACATTTTTAAATCCTAACAATCCGCAAAATCTCAACGTTTTATATTTAAAATTTATAACTTACCAAAAGCTTAGCCATTTTATAATTATTTTATTTTTTAATTTAATAATATGTTTTTGGTTTATATTGTTGTTGCGCTAATCTTGCACTGACTGATCCTGCTTGGTCCACACCTCTTATATAGCAGTAGAGCATGTAAACAGGTAAGAAACTCGTAGTCCCATCTTGACCTCCCTTGCCATCTGATTCTGTTAATCTCTTTGTCATTGGCTGTGTTGTAGCGCAAGTTCAAATAAGGTATTTCAGCGAAACTTAAAAGCGTAAATTAAAATTTTTAGGTTTATAATAATCGTAAACCATTCGAAAGTTATCGTAACATAATGACTAGTGTAAACGTCTCAAACTCAAAGGGCGCAGGTTCGAAATTGGCCGGAACGCATATAGCACCTAGGCAGTTTTCTGACCTTAATGTGCATATTGTTACAATTACCATTGCTAAATTAGAAAACATCTTGATGAAATTTGCACATCGAGATAACCGACGTGTCAAACCTGCCAAGCCGCCTTAAACAAGCGTGGCGGGTATACATATAAGTACTGTCCGCTCCCTTATGTGATTTATGGGCTGTTATTATTATTATACTTTAAAAAGTATCTTGTTGATAACAGTTCTAACTGTCAGGATCAAATTAGGATAAGATATATAAGCTTTATACAAGTTGTTTGATTTCTCCTAATAAGAAGCGATAGGTAAGAGAAATAGATAAGTAGATATAAAAACGGTTATAAGGCGCGCAAAAAACAGAAACATCTTAAGGTTAATGAACAATTTTGAACTTGGTTCACCGATTTTTTATCGACACTAATAACTGGAGATCGATTAGTTTGTAATGCATCTATGATAATTGATATCGCACAAAAGGTCGTGGTGGGATGTTTTATACTAATGTTAATAAATATTGCTATTTCTTATATTGCATAAAAAATACTGTGGGTTATTTATGGCTGGTTTCTATATCGTATAAACGGTTCACTTGTCATACTATCGGTTACAATTTTACATAAGTCAGGCAAGTTAATGAATAGTTATATATAAGAACCGGCCATTGGTTGCCTCTTACGATAGGCGGCCCAACCAAATATGCTTTCTCCGTTCCTGCACGGATATGTTAATAATATGTTTGGTCACACACACATAACTTCACGCCAGGTCCCTTGCAGGGTAGATTTGTGGTTTGGTCGAATATCGAATACGGCATAATAAGGCTTCAGAATGTTCGGCGTAAGATGTGTGTATTGGAGCGTTAACGGATTTTTTATATGATTGTGATATTTTAAAAATTGACCAAACTTAAGATTGCAATTAAGACTTAATTAAATTGCATCAAAATGTAATTTCAAAATAATTAATTTTGAAATATAGATTGATAATCATGATAATGGCGATGGTGATATACGTAACATATAGTACAAACTACTAACATTTTAAAAATAAATTATATATATATATATATATATATTATATGTGTGTAAACTTTATGTATTACATAGATATATACTTAATATACATATCTACAAAATATATAAATGTTTATAAATGAATTAAATATATACAATGTATAAATTGTTGAGTAATAAGTACATTAATTTTCATGACTTGGTATTTAGTACTCCGCCAAATAGTACACTCAGTATAGTTACCGAATAGTTGAAAAGTACCCGATTAGGCCGAATACCACATAGCAGCCGAATATTCGTGACATCACATTTGTTTTTTAATATTTTAACTACAAACTTAAATAACCTGAAAGTTACTACGCTCATCAGACCATAGGTATCGTCGTTATGCTAAGTAAATATTTAAATGTCATTCCCATACATTTTTATTTTATTCGTTTAGCACTAATGCCAAGTGTCTAGGGGGGCAGGTTCGCCGCTAGCTGTGGAATTCAAATAAGTAAAAAAGTGTAAGGATCAAGTTGGTTTTTTTTATCCAATTTCCATCGAACTTGAAACAGAAGTGAACCCGTGTAATTTTGGCTTTATTCATACCACCCTTCAATAGTCCTTTTCAAAAATTGTCTCGTCATATTTATAGATCGTTGAAATGTGTCTTTGAATATTTTTGTCTTTGTTAATATACATATTTTCGTATTTTCCACCGTAAGTTTTATCCATCATTACTCTTCATTTTAGTTATAGTTCTGAGCATTAATCATTGCTTTGAAAGAGACCTTATTCGGGTAGGTATGATTTTTCAAGAGATATAAAGATGAGTCCAAAATAAGGGCGTTAACCTTGTTGCAACGCCTTCAAACGTGATGGACAAAATAAAACTTAAATAATACGAGTACTCATTGACACTTGACATATATGTCTTCTGTGATCATGGCTACAGAAAAGTGGCCAAACGCCAATAAAGAGTAGTTTTATTATCTATATATATAAAAATCCCTGTGTGTTTGACCGCGATAAACTCTGAAACTCCTCAACCGATTTTGATAATTATTTTTGCTGGATTTGTACCAAATTAGGACATAGGATAGGTTTCATTTTAATTTATAATCATTTTTTTTTCTGAGCCACAGCAACGCGTGCCGAGGTCTGCTAGTCCCTATTAATATTATAAATGCGAAAGTAACTCTGTCTGTTTGTTCCGTTTTCACAGAAAAGCTACTGGACCGATTTAGCTAAAATTCGGTATATATGTAATTTTAATACCGAGGGTGGACAAAGTACTTTCTATCCCGGATAATGGGATATAGTCCGGGATACATTTATGTAAAGGTTATCCCAAAATGTGGGATAGGTTTTTTGTGATTTGCCATTTTGGTAATTTTGTTCATTTTAGTCATTTTTGGTCCTTTTAGTCACCATAAAAATATATATAAAAATTTAGTACAATGGAACCAAGTGCACTAGAGTTTGACCCGAGCTTGACGCAGCCGCGGGGTAAACTCTAGTATTGTATATATGAATATTTAGTACAGTCTAAAAATAAATATAAAAATTGATTACATTTTTAGTTTAACTGCAACGTTATAAACTCGTCAGATGAGTCGTTATATTATTTAAAAACACTGTATTCTTGTTATGCTAATTTTGTTAATGTTAAAAAACATTTGATAACATTAGTTTTCTATTACGCCATTTTATTCGTTGGGGGAAATAATACAAGATATAGAATACATCTCGTTTGTTTTCGCGAACATTGTGCATTCTTCGTAAGGTTTTTTTAAAATTCATAATAAATATGTAGCAATGTTGTGCAACAAACAATTTAAAATGAATGGTTATATAGATTAGTTTGAAATTCCAATATGCCCATATTAGGCGGTTCATTTCTACCTTATAATTAGGATGATTCAACCAAAGTGATCAATATAAGCATAAACTCAGGAATCAATCAATGTAATTGAATAGCGTCCTGATCTTTCACTTCTATGTCTTTCGAGCAAATTAATTAAATTTTATTGATCCGTGTAATATTAGCATCAACGATGTTTCTATTACTATCATCTTAATATGGTACTCGTGTACCATATGTATCAATAATACTGGGTTCCCGAGTTTCAGTACCCGTTATGTATGTGAGCAGACATTCTTTAACTGCTATCTACAACCTCAAATCATTTATTAAAAGACCTATGACGAATGTCAAAATGTTTAGTTTTGATAAGTTGCATAAAAAACGACACAATTATTAATTTGACGAAAATAGATCCCAGGGTTTCAAGTTTCATAATAATATATAACTGTACCAGGTATGTATGTCTATATTATTTGCAATAGTTTCTTATAAGTACTTATATTATTAAATTATCCATTTGTAGAGTTCGCCTAGTCGGGCGGTGAGAAGTACCCCCTTAAAACTAATTATGATATAAACACATCTTTGCAAAAACCACATTTTTTATTGTATGAATTCAGCACACAGGCGGACGGCCCACCCGATGGAAAGTGGTTACCATCGCCTATGGATATTTGCAACACCATAGGTGTTACAAAGGGGCTGCTGCACACTTAAGGGAGACTGGAACCTGGCCACTAATGCCGGATCACAATTCAAGGTTGTTATGGCGACATACTTTAGACCAGGGGTGGTAGCCATTCGGACCAATGCCCTACCACCTGGCTGTGGGTTGTTTTGTCGCCTCTTAGGACAGGCCGCCCGGCCGCAGGAAATTGTATTCTTTCTCCGTTCCTGCACGGATAAGATAAGATGCACATACATGTAGTACACCCGGAGTTGGGTAGTATTTGAATTACTTGTAATTAAAGTAGGTTATTGAAATACAAATACGTATTTTGTATTTCAATTACTTCTTAAAACGTGATTTGTAATTGATATTTCAAATATAAATTTGAACATAAATACATTTAGCTATCGTATGGATGTGTCTTCAGAAAACAGCGCTCGATAGCTTTAGTAAGCTATATTTTTCCCCCATAGTTTCATTAGGATTACTCTGGACCCTATGTATCTTAAATATTTTCACAGTTAGGTCGGAATTCCATATATATGCCAGTGGTAGGGCATTTGCCGATGGATGGCTACCATCCTGGTCTAAAGTATGTCGCCATAACAACCCTTAGTTGTGTTCCGCATTAGTGACCAGCTCCAGTCTCCTTCAAGAGAGCAGCGCATTAGTAGTACTTTGGTGTTACAAATGTCCATAGCGATGTAACCGCTATCCATCAAGTGGCCGTCTGCCTGTCTGCTGAACTCCTGCAATAAAAAAATATACACTCAAAGCTGCAATTTGTTTCTTTTTACTGTACGGCCATTTTCCTCTGAGTTACTGCCTGTTGAAAATCACCCAAAACTTATGTATTTTTTAATGTCTTTTCATTTTTGTGACACCTAACTGTATTTTGTATTTAAAATACATGTGAGATGGTATTTTGTAATTTTGTTTTTCAATCAAAACGAAGTAACGTATTTTGTCCAGCTCTAACTATACCACTGTTATAAATAGATTTAAAATTTGATAAATTAACCAAACTTGACACTGAATAGGTCGTTTTGGTTTTCCTTGTATTACCGGGATTTACCAAATGGTTGGGATGTGGTAATAAATTATACATGTTTTTACTATCTTAAGGAAAATTTGAGGATTCAATTGCGATATTTAATTATTTAATTACAATTTTATGTATAACTAAAGCTTTTGTTATGCTGTATAATTTTCAGCGTTAGCATTTATTCATCTGTTTTTACAAAAAGTTAATAATTATACTGGCGACATACCTACACTACATTTTGTTAGTATATATGTTACGGCTAATACCCGAAGTGCGGCTACACCTAGTTCTAGCCGGCTAAAACTAGGTGTAGCCGCACTTCGGTGTTTAAACCTAGGTGTAAAAGATTTATTCACGCCTAATAAGAGCCTGGCTCTTCATCCTGGCTGGAAGTCCAGTGAGGAAAACGGTATGGGGTAGAAAGGGGACGAAGGCGCCACATGAATTACTTCCATTCCTTGGTACTATTTGATACATAATATTTTATTTTTAGTAGAAGCCCCTAACGTATGTTGGCATTCTCGTATCATGGGTAGCTATGCACAAAAATTTAAATAATATCTCAATGTTATTTTGAAAATATGTTGGCAGACAAGTTCAAAGGCTCAAATAACCCTAAAAAACATTTTTGAAAACGAAGAATTTTCATATATTTTAATCAAAATCCAGGTTCTTTATATGGAGAAAGTTGCTGACAAATTTCGTTGCAGTCTTGCAAAGTGTTTAAAACTTTCTGAAAAAAATATATCATCATGATGAAAGATCCATCATTTTAAGTATCTTATAAAATATCGCTTAAAACAAACATATCAACACAAAAATTGATCATTTAAGGTGCATCCTGCAACCATTTTACTGCGCACTTTCTCTGTTCGCCGGCACGATATGTCTTTTCCTTCCATATTCCTCTCTCTATTCTGGCATGTATTCTTTCTCGCAACAGAAGTAACTCCTCATGTCATCCTTTATATTATAATCTGTGGACTTTTCCCACGATATTCGTCGATTATATCTCTTTATTAGTCCACCTTTACATTTTTATTTTTTTTTAATTGCAGGAGTTGAGCAGACAGGCAGACGGCCACTAGATGGAAGCGTTACCATCGCCTATGGACATTGCAACACCAAAGGTGCTACAAATGCGCTGCTGCTCTCTTAAGGAGACTGGAACCTGGTCACTAATGCCGGAACACAACTCAAGGTTGTATGGCGACATACTTTCGACAGGGTGTAGCTTTCCAGTCGGCAATGCCTACCACCTGGTTGTGGTTGTTTTGTCGCTTCTTACGACAGGCGCCTGCCGCAGAAAATTGTATTTTTTCTCCGTTCCTGCACGGATAAAATTGTAGCTATGTTTATATGTATATTTGAAGCTATCAAACTTACATTCTTACATACTATACCCTCAATAAAAATAACCTATACATTATAATAAAACTGTAGAGGTCCAACTTCTGTAAAATGATTTTTTTTTGCTAAAACCGAGTAGGGAGATATAAGAAGTGAAATAGAACTAATTTAGTTTTTTTACAATTTTTTTTTCATTTTTTTTTCTCCGTTTGTCTATTGTTTGTACGGGCTAATCTCCGAAACGACTGGACAGATTTAAATGAAATTTTGTGTGGTGGTAGCTTATATCCCTGGTCAACATATACTATGATCCCAAAAAATTTAGAGTTCCCGTGGGATAGTTATAAAATCGCACCACGAGGACAAAGTCGCGGGCATCATCCAGCACAATATAATGCACAATAACAATTAAGAAATCCGGCAAAAAACTGTTTATTGTTTGCTATGACTCAGAGTATTTTCATAATTACATTGTTTCACAATTATTGTTTCTTGAAAGTCATTAGTCTTGACGTGAACTATACATTTTATTACCCTTTTTCGTAATTTATTAATTTAAATATACATGATTCATACTTTTTAATTAATACACCAAAATCTCAGAGTTATTGCTTTTTTTTTTGTTTTTCTGTATATGCGGGAAAACCCTGAATGTAGCCATGTAAATATTATTGAAATAAATATTTAACAAAACAATAAAACCAGTACACGGTTGACTAACTTACTACATATTAAATGCAAGTGATGACATGGTTCAATTGTTTTAACGCTTTTGCACGCGGTAATTTATTTGGTTTTTACTATTCCGAAATTTGGACACTTTTAAGGAGTACTGATTACGGAAGCCAGTAATGCCAAGTGAGACGCCAGAAGCGAAGCCAACAAATTTCCAGCCTCTAGAATTCGATAGGGAAAAGAAATAAAGTTTTTTTTAAATAATTGGCGGTCAAACAGACATTGTATATCTCCAAGATAAGTAAGTTACGTTTGTCTATGGTTAATATACTGTAACGACTAACCTCCTTAGTCGTCATAATATATTAAGAAATATAATGTTTTTGAATATAAATCCCAAAACAAGAGAAGACATTATTGTATCGGCCTGCGAGCAGAATACATCTAAGTGTCTTGATTACGAATACAGACTTATATCCTGAACTCGGTCAGCTTTGAAACCGCTGGTCATGATAATATAGCGGACCACTCTGGGGCCGATCCTAGACACCTAGACCATATTAAATAACGGAAAGTTCATTTCCGAAATTTACCATGCTAGGAATCGATCCCGGAGCCCCTGTGTTTCAAAGACTAAAGCCAGCTAAGGCTTAGCGCGCTCAACTACAGAGGCCGTTAATGCGATAGATGATATAAGGGTAAGCGGAAGTGGGGAATAGGAACTTTCTGTATAGCTTCAGTAAAAGGTACAACTTGACAGAGGTTTCTGTTACATGTGTTAAGTTTTCGTCTGGTGTAGTTTTTTTATTGTATGAGTTCAGCAGGCAGATAGACGGCTCATCTGATGTAAAGCGGTTACCATCGCTTATAGACATTTGTAACACCAGAGATGTTTACAATGTGCTGTCGCTCTCTAAAGATTGCTTTAAGGCTTTGAATATTCCCCAATACTTTATATCGTACAGAGCCGTGTTAAAAAAAGATGTACGTATAATATACCCATGTAACTAATCAATAAAATATTATCATACCACCTAACTAAGATAGGTTTTAAAAAACGTTGTTTAAAATTAAGAAAGACAAGAAAATAAAAGACAAGATCAATCATAATTAAAAATCATTTATTAAGTAAAACATAATTCACAATTTTTTAAGCTCATTGGTCCCCAAACTAGGTCGACCTGTATCTCGGGGAACCTTTCCTAGTTGGTACAGTTCTAATTGTGAAATTATTTATTACAGTTACATTCGTTTAAAAAGAAAAAAGAAGTTTGTATGAGTGTTTGAGTGGGTGTGTGTGTGTGCGCGTGCGTGGGCGTGTGTGTATACGTATTATGTTTGACTTGTGATATTGTGAACATGTATGTATAAAAAAGATAATATCTATGAAATAAATAAGATTTCAGGATGTACATAATTGTTTTATGTATTTATTTTTAACAATTGGGATTGTTCACTTTTTTTCAATCTAGCTATTTGAAAAACCATTTCGAGGAATAGTGTCCCTAATCATTTCTGTCTAGTTAAAATTCCAAAAAACGTACGATCTTCTTGTATTTTGTAAGAAATGCGTTTGACCTTACTAAATCCAATCAGGTGGGCCGTCTGCCTGTTTGCTTGCTTTAGGTGCTTTAGGCTTTGAGTAATGACAGTGACATTTAAATAATAACACAGATTACTATGATTACATATAGATAAAACTTACTTTTATTATTTTTGTTTTATAGGCAAAGAGATCAATGTAAACTTGTCCCTTATGACGTCATCGGAGAAATAATTTTAAAATCAAATTATACAAAAACTAACGCTTAAAATACAAAAATATTCAAATTAGTATCTTAAAATACCCTATTCTACGTAATAAAAATCGGAGGGTAATTTTTTGTGAACAATCCCCATTGTTCTGTCCCATTATAGTCAAGAGTTAAATGCCAATAATTTAATTTAAATTTATGAATTTACATACCTTCACCCTTGGTATGTAAATTCATAAATTCGTAAAATTTTGTGAACTTTGTTCAGATGTATAATAACTTTATTTCTTTTAGGAAATTATTTAAATTTAGCCAGAATATTATAAAAACCTATTTAAACTCTGGAAAGTATTACTGATATCAGTAATTGTAGTCGATATAAAGTTCCGGAATTAATTGTATCTACTATCCTTTCTCATATTCCTCCTGACGTTACTTTCACTTGGATACTTAAAATACGGATAGTATGCCCCTATTTTTCTGTTGTAAACCAAATACGGTGGCATATTATTGGAACCATCGTAACTGGAAGACTTCCAACTTCTGCTGTAAGTACTTCTTTTAGTCTTCTTAGTGTGTTTCGACATAGAGTGTACATTTTTGTGCTCTGGTCTTTTGTGTTCGATCTTATTGTGTTGTAACTTTTTAATTTTGTTGTGATCATGTTTCTTGCGCAATAAAATTGACGAGTTTCTATGACCCTTCGTAGCGGCGTCTGCTAAGTTGGATAGCACAGTGAGTGATAGAAGTGCTATTAATATGAACTGAAAAAGAAATGTTCATTATTGTTGTACCTTTAGAGCGTGTCTACACAAAACCGCTACCGCGCCGACAAATTGTGTGGTGAGAGACAACCGACATCCGTGCCGGGCGAGCCAGCGGTGCCGTATAGACGGGCGCTTAATTTATGCGACTGAGGGTAGTGCGATGTACTATTTTCTAAATAGTTTGTATCTTTTTTATAAAATTAAGTTAAGAGTTTAATTTTTTACATATTGTTACGAGCCGCGAGACTCGAATTAAAATGCCGTTACAATTACTATAGAGTTTATTACTATTATACAAACACGCATAACATAGGTACAAATATAACAGAACACAACAAGTACAAACGTAATGCAGAAAGTAGTAATTCCATAAAACGCGCAAAGTCCGTCACTAACAGATTCCCGATTGTAGTACACACGTCATGCTTCGCTCGTGGTTATCGCTCGACTGCCTCCATTAGGTCATCGTTTTATACTGCGCAATTGCAATGTCCCCGTATCTAAGTCGACTTTAATCCTATACACCTTGCTAATGACTGCCATAAAATATTACAATACAAGAATGGGCTGTTTGTTGCAGTTGTTAGCACCCACTTCCAGGCAACTCGTTTGTTATACAATTAAAATTTGGATTCACAGATTAGACCCAGTGGTGGCGCTGGAATCGGGTTCTAGATTTTTATTTTTTCGGGGCAGGACAACGTCTGTCGGGACCGCTAGTAGTGTTAAAAATATATAAATATTGGGTCTAGACTCGTCGTATATTCAAGAATCTTTAATTTGCATCTTCATTAGTTAGACTTACAAAGTTGTAAACTTACATGCTAAATGACACAACCCGCGGTAAATCGATGCAGTTGTTAAAATAATTTACAAGTCAATAATTCAGATTATGATAATCGAAGCGACGATAGCAACAACGATTTCCACATAACTGAATTTAATATTTATGTACTCATACCTTACATGTTACATATCGAATTGGGAACATAGATGCTAGAACTATTTACGTACCCTACGGTCGGTTGAATTTTAACATATAATGTATGGAGCTCATGTCAAATTTTAACCGACGGTAAGGCAAATGTACAGTCGGTAATATAGGAACAGGACAATAAATAGCTAAACTACAGCCTATTGAACTGTTTTATGGCCGAATCCTATATCTTAATATTCATTTACTTGCCCTACCATAGCTTGAATTTGACATTACTTGTATGTCAAACTTTTGTCTAATTGGGTTTTTGAAAAAAAAAATTTTTTGTGATAAATGGAAAGATTATATATTAGTTTTATAACAAAACTATTTTTTTTTTGCAATAATTCAAAAGTTATATCAAAATAAAAATTATTTTTTGAATCCAGTACCGAAGACACGCCGACAACTCCCGAACAAACCCGAGCGCGTGTGACGTCATAATGTTAGTTTTCACTCATTGCAGTTGATAGAAAAATAATAAATACAGTGTTTTGATCTATTTCATTTTGTTGTCATTATTAAATATTTAAATTTATATTAAAAATGTCGAACCTCAAAAGTTATCGTTCTTGTTTTGTACCATTATGTACGAATACTACAAAGGCAACTCCTGATAAAACGTTTTTAAATGTTCCCCAAGATGTCAAACGTCGAAATAAATGGTTTCAAGCAGTGCACCGTGATAATCCTCAAACAAAATCGATTTTTTTTGTTGTGAAGATCATTTCGATGTAAGTATTTCTTAATACCATTTTTATTAATTATTATTTATCTAAGTATACAAATCAAATAATTATTATATATTTAAGTAAAGTTCAGTAAATAATTTTTTTAACTGGACTCCAAATCATAACCTTTATAATCATAGCATTAATTTTTTTTTTTATTGATAATTTAAAGTGCTTAAATAATAAATTTATGTATCTTTATCTAATGATTGGGATTCAATTTGATATATTTATATTATATTATATTATACTTAGTTGAACATAACCTATAGCTTTGTCGCCGTAACTCTCACGCGATGCTCTACAATTTATGAAATAAATAATTATATTTAATGTAATGGAGAATAAATACTTAAATATTTTCATTTATTATATTATTTTTTAACAGACTTACCTTGATGCCTTGGCACCTCGAACTTCAGCAGAATTAAACCGAACGTCATTTTTTTAAAAATCGGTGATCATAAATATATCAACATCAGGAATGTTATCAGACTTTGCCTTAATAAATCCTTTATCACACATAGCTAATCGGAACCAACTAACAATTCGTATTTTAGAAATAAATTTTTTATATTATTGTCTAGTCACGTGTATTAGCCGTAAACGCTGTACTGCTATTAAATAGCTATAACATTATGACGTCACAACTATGGTGACCAATCATGGCGCGCTTATAGTCACGTGATTTTTATTTAAATTTCATCGATTTTTAATTGTTCATAATTAATTGAGAAAAAATTTTTTTGAAGTTTTTTGCATTAAATATCAATATTATTAATAATAAGGTTTTAAAATACTTAAAAAAATTAATTTTTTTTTTTCAAATACCCAATTGTCACTGATAGTAAGGCGAAGCCAATATATTTTTATAAGTAGTTAGACTAAAATGATCGTTTGTGTTGATAGGTTTCCGGAACAAGAATACTGAATAACATTTTTTTCTTTTTTTGCTACTTATATATTTATTTTATCACCTGTCGCTGAGCCGCTTACGAGTATAAGATTATTAAAATATTTCTATTAAAACATCCATACTAGATGTGTATAAGGCAATTAAATTGTATAAACAAAAAACGATTAAAAAATCAAAACATCGAAGTAATTTTCAAATGGTATAATTAGCGAGCAGGCATCTACATAGGGTAACTAGGGTAGTTCACGATCACTTAGCGGACTTATAATTTCTAAAGTACGGAGAAGTATTTAAAGAAAAATCTATTTTATTTTATTTGAATGTGATAGAAACACTCTGGAAAAATCAAATGTCACATTTTTTCTGTGTATTTATTACTGTAATATTTAAAAATCTCAAAAATTATCTACTTAAATGTGCGATTTTTTCAGTTGTTTGACATGTTTATCCGACTTTACAACCACCTTATACAGTTAGTCCTCGGCTATTAAGAAGCCAGTACAAAAAGGATTTTATGATGAGGGATCCAAATCGTACAATGAAACACAAAGAAATGTTTAAAAAAATCAAGATTTAAGAGATGTAGTTCATAAATAAAGTACACACTAAATTTATTTTAAAGTAAGATTAAATACTAAAATAAACCAAGTTTAAATAAGTTAACTTAAACTATGTAAAAAATTGTTGCTAGATAAAAAAACTCCGTATGGTCGTATACAAATCGGTGTATCATCACCAATTACACGAAGTTTTTGCATGTCATAAATTGAATGACAATTACTCAGTAGAATATGCTAGTCGCTACCCAACGTATTAATTAAACATATCCAATGGAACACAAATAACAAAATATTTCACGCTATACTATGTAGTAAGTTGAATGTAAGTAGAAAAAAAGACAAGCCAAAATACTTAGATGGTGGTCGTAAGCTAAGGAAGCATCATTTTGCTAATTAGGTGAGCCACCACCTGTTATTTTACTAAAATATGTTTAAATGTAAATAAAAAAAACATTTATATTAAAATACAATAATATGTTGATATCCTAAGCATAATAATATTTATGTGTGATAGTAAAGAAAAACATGTTTACTCATGGTTGAAAATGTTCCCACTCATTAATTTTTACGTTACTTTTAGAGACATGCAGTATGTTTAAATTCTTCGACTAAGTGACAAGAAACAAAAACCGTTATAGTAACACATGCAGTTAAGAGAGAGAAGATTGCGTGTTTTACTTATTTATTGACTTTTGACTATTTTTACTTAATTTACATAAATGATCCCTCAGAAGATTAAGAAACTTTCTGCCCACTGCTAACAAGATTACGCTTGCTGAGTCTCTCTTGCTTCCCATACTTGATTACGCTGACGCCTGCTATCTAGATTTGACCTTAGAACAGCTGAACAAGCTTGAGCGGCTTCAGAAGTTTTGTATAAGGTTCATATTTGGTTTGCGTAAATATGACCATGTTTCCGAATATCGTAAAAGACTCAAGTGGCTTCCTATTCATTTTCGCCGGAATACTCACATTCTCACTCTCCTTTATAACATATTATATACTCCTAATAGTCCCCAATACCTTAAGGAACGTTTTAAATTCCTTCGCCTATCCACTGCCCACAATTTGCGCCATGATACATATCGAAAACTTATGACGCCTGCACACACTTCATCCTATTATGATAATTCTTTTACGGTGCAGGCTGTCAAACTTTGGAATATGCTGCCTCTTACTGTCAGAGAGGCCAATTCCTTACCTATATTTAGAAATTTACTTAGAAAACACTATTTGTCCATAAATATGTATATATGTATGTATTTGTATATTTATTTCTTAAATTACTTTGAGTATTTGTGTATTGTGTATCTATTGTCTTTTAGCTGCACCACCTATTTCGCCTGATTCAATCTCTGTTATTTAGGTTGCCTGGAAGAGATCGCTTTGAGCGATAAGGCCGCCTGTTGTATTGCCTAGAAAATATTGTAAACATGGTCTGTTTTTGTAATTGTATATTTTGGTGTGCAATAAAGTGTTATCTATCTATCTATCTATCTATGATCAAAACCAGGGGTGATCGGCGAACTGACCTAGTTTACCCTAATATGATAAAGACATTTTAAGGTGAGTTGTTGGAATAAAAAATAAACACAACGCCACCTATTATTTGGTTAATATAAACACAGTAATATATAAAAATCAATTATGTCCGATCGTTGTTTCTAGCGACATTTTATGACCATATTTTAGAATAGAGTTAAAAAAACTCACCTTTAACAATACAAGGTTATCCATAATTCGTTCGTCTAAAACTAATAAAAAATAAATAAATATTAATTAGCTAAGTCAGTTTGTTGACGGTTTCTTTTATAAAGTCGTATGAGCAACGAAATTGCCATGAACTTGATTTTCCTATTTATATTTGGTAAGAAACATTTTAACATTTTAGAGATGAACTACTTAAATGGACAGAAATCTATAGAGTCGTTTCAATTGATTTTTTTCTTATATCACATTGCTAAGGGGCTTTTGTACAGCTTTGCTCGCGTAACCTTCCTGCAAATGGTTTATACATATCCACAGTCTTGTAAATATTATAGTAATATGTAAAGAAAAGAATTTTCATTTACTCATATCAAATTTAATATAAGCTATCAACTCGATTTTTTGCTTTGAGATAAACATTGTTCTAGATTTTCTCATATAGTTAAGAAAAACAAATTAAATACTTCCTTGAAATTAATCTTAATTACGTTGTTTACGTGAATGATTTTTTTTATAATAACAACATAATGTTTTTGTTATAAAATTAAATATATACTTGAATCATTCAATGTCATTGAATACATAGCGTCACGGACGGCGCGTGGCGTCGTTCCTGTCCTTTCAATTCTATCCTTTTAAAGATATTATCTGCATCATCCTATATCAATATGTAGCGGTAGTCGGTAACATTTTCGTGGCAAAATTAATCAACAGATTTTTTAAATTGCAAAAGATTGACAATTACAAATGTCAAACTTTTTTCTGGCTATGGCTGCAACGCCTTTGGTATTGATTTTGCCAATTTTAAAGTAGAAAGACAGGTGCTTCATTCAATGCAAATCAGTAAACAAGATGTTAGTCGATGATTTGTACGAGTTTTTGCAAATCTGTGGACAACACAAAGTTAAAATAACTACATTAAACATAGATGTTATTAAGATTATATTGTATATATTGTATTGATGCATACATTATTTTTAGGTTCGACATAATTTACAAATTGTCAGCATGGGCTCTGTAATTAAAAAAGTTACTCAAATACTTTTTGAAAAAATATGGCATAGACATGACGGTTGTATATGGTTTTCGTATCTACCGAAATGATTATAAAACACACAAAACGGTCAAGTGCTTGTCAATTAACTTATACCAAAGGTGTTTGTAGTGTGGACGATCGTTCACGGTCGACATATAATGCTATGACATATATGCATTTTACGGCTGTAAAATCGAAAATGCCACATATCTCAAAAACCAACCTAGATACTTAAAAGAAGTTGTTTTAATTTCTACATTTTTTTTTCCGGATTGTTTTACATTTAAAAAGACTTCAAAAGACTGGAGGGCAATTACAATATTGTCATGGTAAAACCAACAGGCGGGCTTGGCTCTTTCAGGCATCCTAACTTAAAGAATATTTATTTATTAAAAATAATGTTTTTCTTACATTGAGATAATACAATCAACATTCATTTTATTTTAGACAAAATAAGTTGTTGTGACTTGTTTCTATTTATGTCCTAATTTATTGCTCTCAAATTATTTTTTATTTAATTTTGTACAAACAAGATATAAAACATCGTTTATGGAAAGATTTCATACAGAATTAGGTGCTGTTATATAAAATATGTTCGGCAGTTTGTGTGTTTATAAATCCACGACTAGGACATAAACTGATTTCCATGAAGTACTATATACTAATTTTGTATCCAAACAATTAATAAGATTGAAATGTCTGTGGAGTGGTTTCAAAAAGAGTACCAAAATTTAATTATACCATCTAGGAACACCTATTAATTAGAGGCTAAGGATCCCGCATCTTATTTCGATACTGGTTTGAATCCTGGCAGGGAAATATGCAGCGTATAAGCAGTTTTCTCAGACCTTAATATGACCTTTAACATTATCGCTGACGGCTCAACAATCAGCTTTTGGCACGCGAGAAGGGTATGTCATCCGTTCCTCATTATGTTGGAAGACTGGAGTTAAGCAGTTGGAATTTCTTGCGCTGGTATCACATTTTTCGTGTGGCCATAGCAAAGTTTTTTAGCGAATTGCAATGGCGGCACAAAGAATACACCCGGCGGAGCCATCATTTTGACTATATTCGTCTATTCTATGGAGACGACGCTATTTATCGGGATTAAAAACATTTCAAGTGTTGACCCACGATATGAACTAGCTTTGTGTCTAGTTTCATTCGAATCCGTTCAGTACTTTTCACGTAATACTCTAACAGACAGACTGATAAAAAATTTAAAAATTGCTTTTACGAAACTGCTGGTTTTTCTTAGCTCCCTGATTTTCTTCAAATTTTTAAATTATAGTTGAGCCGTTTTAAGAAGCCCCATTTGAAATATAAATACTGACGCACTTTGGAAAAGTATCAAAATAATTGATGTCAAATTAACACAATTATATATATTTAGGTTTACTATATAATTTCTTCATTTTCTTAAGCTTATGTGTAGCACAGCTGAACTATAGGTAATCAGCTAGTGCCATTCAAAGGAGTTCTTGTGACAACTCAAAAGGCCACATTTGACTATACAGTTCACATTTCTCACAAAACACATAGTTACTACTCAAAAACTATCAATATTCTACAACTATTGTTCATTTTAGAGTAATTTTACACGTTTTTAGAAAATAAAACTGCACAGCACAACATCTCCTTTCAGTTCCCGCCAAAAACTCCCAATTAACACCATTATTTGTTAATTTCCACAGAACGTTTGTGTTACGCACAATCATGACAATGTTGTTTCTCAACACTTTTTTATATATTAATGACATTACCAGGAGATTGATGTTTAATCGAAAAGCTTATACACAAATCTTAATTAAGTTATGCATATTAATGCATTTTACAAATAAAAAGTCAAGGCAAGGTAAAATGTTGTATTTTAAAAATAATACGTCATTTTGTTTTGATCCACGTGTAATGTGTGTCTTCCTCTATCGATTCCATTTTTTAATTTTACGGTCATCCATAGTTTATATAACTATTAAAATCAGTTTGATAGTGTAATGTATTATATTATGTAATTCTTTCATTATTGGATGAAACAATTACATAATTGTCATCATTAATGCCAAATGGGGCTTTATAGGACGGTCGAACTTTAGTTCACAAACTCACCACTCCCAACAGATGTAGAATATAATATACTTTATTATACAATAAAATCATTGAAATAATACACAAAAACAGCTTAGAATTGGGTACAAATGGCAGTTTTATCCCTGACAGCGGTCTCATCCGGACAACCATGGGATGGAGAGAGAATTATGGCGCAAAAGCTAGGGCAGAGTTTGCTACACAATATTTAAAAAAAATATTTTTTTTATATATTACTATCATTATATTAATTTATATGTAGATTTATATACACGATTAAATACATTAAGCGTGGTAATTAATATATACATATATATCTGTGTGTATTAATATATATACACATATCACGTACATATATCTATACCAAATATTTAAATTATAGAAAAGATATGGAAAAAAGATAGTATCCATTGATTTCTTGTTTTTCAGCGAAATGTATGTCAGGCAATTAGCGTGTATGTATAACTTTCCTGCGCTGCTGACATACTTTCGGACCAGTAAATAGTTTAAGTATTCACACGAAAAAATTCGAAAGTAAATATTGTTAGTTATGATTTACTATTAGTACTGATATAGACGTTTACGAAACCTGGACGCCTAAAGCGGTCACTTTTGTAGAAAATTGCTTAGTGATATTGACACATTATGTTCTACTTTATATATTTTGATACTTGTCATATACGTAACGAATCTGCAAAACTGGCCGATTTAGGAGCCCTGGTAAGGAATTCAAATGTCTAATTTGTATCCATGAGTATTCATAAATCCCTTATTAGACACATCTAAACTAATCTAAATCTAAACTTCTAAACTTTACATGACTAGACATGTGGTTCTAGTATTGACTTTTTATTATTAAGATTTGTAAGAATTCTAGGTGTTCACAAATAACTGGTCTTTTTTAAATCTATCTTACAATAATATTAAAATTCTCGAATTCCGTAATTTAGACATAAAATATAATTAAAAATAAGATAAGTTTTTTATTACTTAATAACTATCAAATAAATTACTACCAAAGAGAAGCGTGCCCAGAAGGTCAGTCGTTCATTATTAACGGATAAAGTTTTGATAGTGTTATGTACTAAAATAAATTTGTTGGGGGTATCGAGTTTGTAAAATTAATTGTAAAAATGAGAAGAAAAAGGAGGCTAGTCCGAATCAGTAGACTTCGAACAGGCAATTTGAATATTTCTGTTAAACATTGGAGTATCACGTGAAAACTACCGAATGAATTTCAACATAGAGTTAACGTCTCAGAATACTGAATATCTTCTATATTCTATAGGCTAGCGTATATTCCGGGTCAACACTTACAATACTTGTATCCTAATAAACGTCGTAGTTTTCGCGGGCTAGACTAATGTAGTCAAAAAGATAGAGCTGTGGTTGCGATTTTTTGGTGTCACGTAAGTTTTCTAGCACTACTACAGTTTATTTCAAACTAGAGTTTCGTTAAAATCCGGTTAGTAATTTTTAAGTGATGCTCTAATTGACAGACAATTAAAAATTCTAAAAATTTCCTTTTTTGGAATCACCTGGACTGAATTACGCCCCCCCTGATTTTTCACATTTTTAAACGTAATGAACAAACTCGAACCATTTACAGATTTAGTATAGCATAGTTAATAACAATATGGATGACAGTAGAGAATATGTAATAGAATTATGTAAATTTTATTCATAAACTGGTTTATTTTTAGTGTTTCAATAATTGTATTTCTTTAATTTGTTCGATATTATATCTTATTGACTACTAAAATCAAACTTAGTTATTATAGATAGATAGGATAGATAAACAATGTAAGAAACAAGCGTGCTCAGAAGGCTGGCTGCATTGTCACGCTGTATCTATGGTGAAGCCGATCACGTTGCGCGAGTCTTCTGGTACGGGTGGCATTAAAGAGTTTCTGACAAATTGCCTTGAAGAAACCCTTAAGGAACTTAACAACCCCTTAAACCAATGGACCCTTATTTGTATTATAAGTATATTGAAAATGTATTAATTGCTGCGGCCGCACCTGCTTTACCTAGTGTTAAAGATAAACTGTGGCCAAATGCGTTCTTTAAAACATTAAAAATTAACGCCGTTAACGCATAACCACATATATATTTATGTCTTCTCTCAATATTTAACGTCATTAGAAATGGCGCATCTCAAATAACGCATTAAGCCCATCGCCATATCTGCGCGAAATGGCCTATTATCTGCAACTCCAAGTTACGTTTTATGAATGTGTCAGACATATAGTCTTATTTGACAGAATTTTAAGTCTATATATCCGTGCAGGAACGGGGAAAGAATAGAATTCTCTGCGGCCGGGCGATGTGTCGTAAGAAGCGAAGTAACCCACAGCCAGGTGGGTATTTGCCCGTCTGGATGGAAACATGATTTACAGTTTAGAGTATGCCGCCATAACAACCTTGAGTTGTGTCCCGGCATTAGTGGCCAGGATCCAGTCTCTCTTAAGAGAGTAGCAGCACATTTGTAGTACCTTTGATGTTGTAAATGTCCATAGGCGATGGTAACCGCTTTCCACTAGGTAGGCCGTCTGCCTGTCTGCTGAACTCGTGTAATAAAGAAAAATACTTCACGTCATAGAGTGCGTATAGAGTTACTTCAACCGTATAATTATCGTGTACTAATGAATCAATATTCGTGTTAAACGTCTAACATTACTATACTCATAGTTATTTTCCGTAACTAGTCTATTAAGTTTAGTAATTATAAACATATTATTGTCTTGATTGATTAGCGCTTGGAATGCTGTTAATCCATATAAAGTGTTAAATTTCGTAACATTATTTAATAATTATGTATTATGTGGTTCTTACTTTTTCCTTCCAGTTTGGCAAGTTGTATTTAATAAGAAAGATGATTATAATTGAATTAATGTACTATATATTGGCCTTAACCTTTGGGCTTGTGTTAGTTCATTACAAACCAGTTGACAATGAAGTTTAAATTATTAATTTTATCGGTAAGACTTTATTATTGCCTAATAAGTTCTATCCCATGAATATAATACGTCTGTCTGCTATAAATACAGGAGCGAAATCTTGACAGATACAAAACTTCTTGCTTTGCAATTCATGTAGGCGCTTAATGAGTACAAATAAAATTAGTAATTTATTGTATAAAATATTGTAGCTTACTTTTAATAAAAATGTTTTTATAAAGATTTTTTTTCTAATTTGCCATATATAAATGATTGTATATGGCATGTTATTTTTTCATCTTGCATAGTTATGTAATCATTACTGCCTACAATTAAATTTTAATTGAAAGTTATTATTTTGAAATGATAGTAAGGATTCATTTTAAAGATAAATAAATATCAGTTTACTAAATTTCATGTAACTGATAAGAAGCTAATTAATGGCTGGTTCCTATATCTTACTATTCATTCATATTCCCTACAATCGGTCGAATTTTGACGTTAGAACTTATGTCAAATTTTAACCTTGCTAAGGCAAATGAGTGGTCGGTAAGACATAGAAGAGTTCGGGCCTAAGTCTTTTAATTTATGACTAATTTCAGTTTAAAAAATATTAAACGTCTTATACTTTAATTTGTTCGTGCCTACCCCGCAAGGGACCTGGCGTGAAGTTATGTATGTATGTATGTACTTTAATTTGAAGTAAATTTTCTGTTGTTTTCTTTACAGGTGGCCTCTTTTTCTTGCCTATTTACTCCAACATGGGGTACGGGGCTTTTGAAAGCGAAAGCAGCATTGCTGGGAGCTGGTGCTTTAGCCGCTAAAGGCGCTTTACTTAAAGGTATACTTGAAGAAGCATAATATAAATTAGTGTAGAAAAATGCCCTCAACTTCATCCACGCTGACTTGAAATTTTCGCATGATTCCCGGGATTCACATTACCACAGCATTTAAAAAAGAATACAAACTCGTTTAGTGAAAACTGTGCCGGAACAAGTTAATTTTTACGCATCCAAAAAAAATCGCTCCCGGGCAAATTCCCCTGGGGATTTCCGGGATAAAAAACACCTTTTTATTACATAAAATTTGCTATCGATCAATGAAAAAATGGCATTGGAGTTCGACTTTTTTCAATATGGCTATTCTAAATCAATCCGAGAAAAATTCCCGCGAGATTCCCAGGATAAAGAGTGACGCAGATTTTGAGTGTAAGAATATGCTGTCAATCATCGGAAACCGCATCGAAATCGGCCTAATAATTTTTACGTATAAATCCCGAATAAAACAGACAAGAAACCGAAATAAAATTGCATCGTGTTCTCTGTCGTTTATGTAGTCTATTCCAGTTGTTTTTTTTATAAATAGCTTTAATGTTCAGACACGGCAAGTTTAGAATATTAGAATATTATCGATTTATCTTGCAAGAAAAAACCAGGTATAGGTACAATCAGACATAGTTCATTGGCGAGCAGCTTGAACAAAAAGTCAAAGAACAGTGTCTTAAATTATCTTTATATATTTATATTATATGTATGTATCTCATATAGATATTTTATGGGTGTATTTTATATAGTATATATTCTAAATCTGTTAGGTTTTTATAATATGTTTATATGATACTAGCGGCCCCGGCAGACGTCCTGCTCTGAAAAAATAAAAATCGAGAACCCGATCCCAGCGCCACCTACCGGTTCCAATTGTGGATTTAAACCATCCGGGAACCCACTCAAACACACAAAACAAAATCACCAAAATCGCTCCAGTCGATTAGCAGAATTCTAGAACCCGATCTCAGCGCCACCTACCGGTGCCAACGAGATAGAAAGTATCATATATCCGTGTCCGGTTCTAAGCTACCTCCCCACCAATTTTCAGCCAAATCTATACAGCTGTTCTTAGTTATAAATAGTGTAACTAACACGACTTTCTTTTATATACGAGTATATAGATTTACATATATTTAATTATACAAATATTTTAGTGTATAGAACCCTAACTTTTGTTTCTCCCCTTCTCGCTAGACTCATATGTTCATTCTTTTCCATGATAGATATCTCATTTGCATAGTCAGCCTGTCCTTGTTTGAAATATAATTATAAGTTATAAATTCTAATCTATTTAGGGGCTTTTAATGATGATGTCATTATATCAGCTCTCTTTTACCCTAATCATATAATATTTGAACATTTGCTGAATTTCAGGTCTTGCAGATAAAAAGCATGCTACAAACAAGCCCGTCATTATTATACAGAACAAACCACCACCTCAAACGCATCCTCATCATAAGTCTATTCTGGAGATAAAACCATTTATTGAAGTTAATAAGCCTCTTTTAGAAGGTGATACAAATCCTCCCTTAACGATCCTAAGATGGAATCCTGATATTCCTGCATTAAGATTGCCAGTTCTCAGACCACCGGTGTTAGAACTTGATACTCCCTTCACTATTGAAAAAACTGTGGGAGCGAAGCCTTGTCCTGTAAGTATATAATACATTGTTAACCTAAATTGCGCAAACAGAGAAGTATGAAATTGTAGTTTCTATAGAGGAGTGCAGAATGTTAATATTTTTTTAAATTATGCGTAAAAAAGCATTAAATCAATTTAAAAAAACATTACACACACTACACATGCATTACACATAAAACAATGTGTATTTGACACACACACGCATATATACTGTTTATTGTTAAGGTCAAATTAACAGCATAGCCTTGGCGAAATCTGTGATTATAGAATTATAGTCTTTGACCTTAATAATTATGGTTGAAATTCGACCACAGACGACCACTACTATTGTATAATATGAATGACAAATATGGACTTTCGTTTACTTTTTTATTCCGCATATTTGTGTTATTGGTGACATATTATAAATGAGAAATATTATTTTGTAGAAACCAGTCTCACTGCATTCAAAATACCATAAGATTTTGGATAAAGTATCACGATTTTGGAGCTTCATTGCTGACGATATGCACAACAAAAAACATGCTCTTACTGAGTTCTTTGAGTCTATGGAACCACGAGAAAAACCTGTCTTATACCAGTAAGTACCGTTTTGTTTCTATGTGGTAGTTACAAGCATGAAAAAAATCTTGACGCAGCTTGGTAGATTTTAACATGTTGTTCGATTTCCCATATTTTTGATGATATATAATAATTAACAGAATTTCAAATTTATATTCTATGAATCTCCGTAATAATATTACGAATGTTTCACAAACGTTTAGTTTAATTGTACTTTTCTATTTCTATAATATGTACAAAACAATTCTTTAAAAAAAATCGGTCTATGTTGCATGTTTAACATGTTCGTTGCAAGGCTTACCTAATCCCGACTGCGGCGTAATTTCACACTTTTTAATTACCTCATATCATCCATTATTGAAGAAAGTTACGAGTATGAATGCAGTTCTATATTATATTCAACATACTAATATAGATTGTATACACTATATAGTTATATCGGTATGAAACGATCAGTTCAAGTTTTACCGTTTCACGCCGATATTCTGTGAGCGCGTGATATAATGCCGACCGAGCCAGCCCCAAGAGTTGTAATAATCAAAATTATGATTCCAACTTCGGTTTATCGCTTCAAAATATTTGAAATTAAGACATTTGAATGAGGCTGCCTTTGCTAATGTATTGATCTAATCTACAACGCATTTAAAACAATAGACATGTTGTATATTCTTAAATTTCGCCACTAGTATGCACAATAAAACTGCGTTTTAACTGATTTAAGCGCGGTATTTTTATTATGGCAACGTTTCGGCTATTTTCAATAGCCGGGATCGCGGAAGACAAAGGTGTCAAGTGTAAATAATAAGCATAAATAAAATATAAAATCAGATAATTAAAATGTACAAGTTGGTGGTAGGCTAAATTCTATTCTATTCTTGCTGGAGTTGGCTCCAATGCCTTTGGCTAAATAAAAAAATTAAGAATAATTGTAAATACGTCATCTTTGTCTTCCGCGATCACGGCTACTGAAAAGTGGCTGAAAAGGTTGCCATAATAAAAATCCAATAAAATACCGCGCTTAAATCCGTTTAAACGTAGTTTTATTAAATAAACAGATGACGTGAAATATTAAGTGGTCTGAATTTGAAAGCAAAGTGGATAGTAATTATAAAAGGGACTAAAAACCAGATTAAAATTATTTGTTTATTTTTCAGGATCGTTCGTTCTCCAAACTCTTACCCTGTGCCTGTTGAAGAAGACATTTTCATTGGAAAATGAATATTTATCTTGATTTTATTGTTGTAAAGTTATAATTATACCATTCTTATTATTGAAGTTCATAAACACCTAAATATCAAAAGGATGATGAACAAACCACAACACATCCAATTTTTATTATTTAAGTCATAATAAATTAAGTAAAGATTTTTTTGGCGGGAACTGAAGAGTTGTGCTGTGCAGTTTTGTTTCTAAAATGTGTAAATGTTACTTTAAAAGGTTGTAGTTGTAGGATATTGATAGTTTTTGAGTAGTAATTATGTGTTGATTGTCTGAGAAATATAAATTGTGTAGTAAAATGTGACGAAATTCTAGTTTTCACAAGAACTTCATCATCAGCTAATTCTGCATACTTGCTATTGACTAGTTATGTTCAAAAGTAACTAGATGGCGTTACACGTTTTGAAATTAACATAGTCTATTCCCATGCATTTAAAATATGTATAATATGAACCTGCCTACATGATAGTTTTATGATATACTTTGTGTAATATTTGCAACAACTCAGTAGGTTTTATGGTAATAAAAGAACAGCAACTCGTCACTATATATATATATATATATATATATATATATATATAATCAGAGAACCTTACGGTTTTAACATATTTCATACACTGACTCTACGCAAACATTTTTAGAACACCTCATCGCCATCCCTCCAATAGTATTACAGTATAAGCAACATAGCAAATTTTGGCACAACCGATAGAGGGTTGAAGTCGTTGATCAACTATTTTAGTTAAAGGGGTTATGAATGATAGGAATGTAAAAAAATATTGTTTGAAAATTTTAGATAATATTTTGTATAAGATATTTTAGAAAATATTATATTTAAAGTTTTACATGTAATAAAATAAATCGAATACAGGAAAAATGTATCGCGTCTGCTAACATGAAAATAAAATGTAGTGAATACCGTCTATATATGATTGAGATATATTTATCTATATTTGAATTAAAATCTACACAATTACCGCATCATATTAGAGATAAATATTGTTACATAAAATTGAGGTAAATTATGAAGAACTCCTCTATAAAAAACAGGCGCTACTCATAGAATAAATAAAAATAGAGGATTGTTTGACAATCAAGAAAATGGTCGATTGTATCGTTTAGAAATAAGAGGGTATATAACAAAATTAATTAGTAACCGTAAAAGGAAACATTACAAGAACAACTATTCACTAAATAAATGTAGCATTTGTTTTGCACAGCTCTGTGTTGCGAGTTTTATTGTAAAATATAAATCTTTTGTTAATTTCCGAAAATATAACCAACTAGCTGACCCGTGCCCACTTCGCTGGGCATCAGTAAAAATAAAAAATAGTTATTATTAATCACAATCAAATATACCCTATGTCACTCAGGAATAATGTAGCTTTCCACTGGTGAAAGAACTTTCAAAATCGGTTTAGTAGATCCAGAGATTAACCCCCACAACGTCACAAACTCACAAACATTACCTCTTTATAATATTAGTATAGATAGAGAAAATTAAACGAGCGACGATTTTTCAAAGAACTTTTTTGATTGGCATCAATCGAAACCTACAAATTCTGAGCTACACTGAAGACTTAGGTAATATATCAGACGAGGCTCTGTAGGCTAAGTTCCGCTGCCTACTTTTGTGACGAATTGTACTATTACTACTGAATTAAATAGCAGTCTTTCGTTATTACGTTTATTTTAATATTGTCGATTAAATTACTTAAGTAGAATATGATTCAGACGCAATGGACTATAACAATTGGTTTTTGTTTGTTCGAATGTTTTTATTTGAATCAGCAACAAGTACTATATGTAACGAGACCGGACAGCCAGTTTGACATGTGGTCTGTAAGCAATTTCCTTAACTCGAGTCTAGTGAACAAGCCACCGCGCGGGTGATTGCATAAAATGTATGTATGTATGTTGTGTGTGAATACCATTTATCTTGTCGTTTCCGCGGATAGATGACGGCTGGATCACATGTAAGAATTGGCCAAGTGTGTCGGTACACTCACAGAGATGGGGTCCGTTGTAGTAACAGACGTTTACTGTTTTTGTCATTTAGCTAGTGAACCCTAAAGATGTATAACTATACATTTTTACTTGGGTTTACCGTGACATTACGTAAGTGCCATACTTGGGCATTGGGGAAAGGGTTCTCACCCGCCGTTATGTCATCGAGATGGTGGCGCGCCGTGTTCTGCGCGCTTACCTCTCCACCCGACATAACATAACATATCAATAAAAATATATAAATGTTTATGGATATATATACACTCACACACACACATTTTTATATCATATTCATGGACAGGTAATTTTTCTGATTACTGTTTTTAATATCGGTAACGATTTTGCTTGTCTGATAGCAACTGGCTGCGCGTTCCAAAGCTGTATGTAGCCTTGACAGTAAAATAATTGTTGTCCAAAGTTGAATTATACGAAAGGGTGTTTACGAATGTTTCAGTTTATCGATTTTACTTTTTAGATAATTTTTCATTTTCTATTAATTTATTAATTCACTTTATGCAGTAAATGTGGTACTTTTCATCGGTAGCAAATATTTTGACTTACAATCTATGAAGCTTTTGTGTCCCAATTTAAAAAGGTTAGGGTGCATACAATCAACTGTTTCTGATTTTTTTTTGACTAAAACGAAAGCTTATGTTCTTTGAAATGCTGTAACAATATATGTATCAGCCTGCGAATGTTATTTTTCAGGAGTACTTTACAACAGTTAAGATGCATACAAATTTATCTGAATTCCGATACGGTTTCACTAGCGCAGTGCTTTTGAATCTTTTTAAATACGCGACCCTTTTCCAGGTTGAAAAATTTTGGCGACTCCCTTGGGTGATAGACAGACCAAAAGTTAGTAATTTCAATAATTACGTTTATGTCTTTCCCTATATTGTTACCTATATTCATTATTACCGCCTATACTCTGCGAAAAGCTGCTAAGCTTAGAAAGTACCTAAGTATGAGGTATAAACTTAAATTGCCTTTTCCTTATGCCGGCGTCCCCCGAGCGTCTGCGGAGGGTCTGCGACCCTCCTAGGGGCGCCGCCCACAGGTTTAAAAACAATGCACTAGAGCTTAAGTTCTTTTATGAATACTACGTTTATGTTGGTCTGAATTAGTTACCATATTTTTTCATTTTTATGTTCATTGTACAAACTCAATACCAACAGACTTATTATTTATATAATAATATGTGAAGCAATAACACAGCACGAATTTGTTTTGTTTCGCATACAGTTTTTATAGAGAAGAGTGCAGAATGCTTTTTTAATTATGCATAAAAATACATTAAATCAATGAAAAAAACCCACTCTATTCTCCTTGTTTATTCTTAAAGTCAAACTAACAGTGTAGCCTTGAAATTTGTGATTATAGCAGTCTTTGAAAGTACCTTAATAATGTTCAAAATTGTAATTTAAATTAATTATTACGGTCAAATTTCGACCACTGGGCGACCACTAGTATTCTTTAATACTCGACTGGCTGATGATACATTATTTATTGATTATTTCAATTGTCTTGACATGATAATTGAATGCAAAAAGGAAGTGTTTTCACAATCTAGGAAGTAGCCTTCCAGAAAGATTGGCTACATGAAAGGATGCAATTGCAATGCTGAGTTTCTCTTCAATGTTAATGCTCTTTATTGGAACTTTGTTACAATAATACAGATAATCACGACGGATGCAAAGCTATTTGTTTAAAGCGAAATTTTGAAATAGTGTGGGGAGGACAGTTTAAATTAACTAAAAAACGCATAATTTATAAAATATGCACCATATTTGAAAAAGAACAATATATTTTAATTGGACACCACGTTTCTTTAACTTGGGACATTAGAATGGAAAATCCCATAAAATTAAATCTTTCACAAAATTTCGTTTAAAATAGCTTTTCATCCCTTACAATATTTTTTGGAACCAATTTTTGTAACCTCACCTCTTTTTTATTTTAGCTTTCTACAGTTTTAAATTATAATAACATGAATGAAGTTAATTCTTTATTTCGTCTATAAATGCTCTATACTATATCTACTACTCTTTAACACTATTGATTGAGATCCATCCATTCACATCATTGATCCGTGCAGGACTGAACGAAGATATACAATTTCCTGCGGCTGGGCTGTCTCTTTTTTAAGGCGGGGGAAATTGATTGCCCGTCTGGATGGCTACCAAGGTTCTTCGTGTAGAGTATGCTGCTATAACAACCTTGAGTTGCGTTCCGGCATTAGTGGCCAGATTTCAGTCTCCCTTTAGGACAGCACATTGATAGTACCTTAGTGTTGTAAATGTCCATAGGCGAAGTGACCGGTATCTATGGGTCAGCCGTCTGCCTGTTTGCTGAACTCAAGTAATAAAAAAGGCTTTAATGAAATGAAATGAAGTGAAAGAGCATTAGTGACAAGAGCTATGAATGTCAAAGAAGCAACTGAGGTGTGTAAGAATAAGCCTAAATGGCGCTCTGTTGTCCGTGCCTGCCCGCAAGGGACCTAGCGTGAAGTTATGTATATAAGTGAAGTAAAAGGAATGAAATATTTTGACTTGCATAAATGTAGTTGTATACAGGTGTTATTTCCAGAAATACACTGTTTAGTACATATTACCAGTTTTAATGGTGTGCAAGGTTTTTATCCGTGCAGGAACGGAGAAAGAATACAATTTCCTGCGGCCGGGCGGCGTGTCGTAAGAGGCGACAAAAGAACCCACAGTCAGGTGGTAGGGCATTTGCCCGACTGGATGGCTACCACCTCTGGTTTAAAGTATGTCGCCATAACAACTTTCAGTTGTGTTCCGGCATTAGTGACTAGGTTCCAGTCTCCCTTAAGAGAACAATAGCGCATTTGTAGCACCTTTGGGTGGTTGCAAATGTCCATAGGCCGATGGTAATCGCTTTCCATCAAGTGGGCCGTCTGCCTTCTGGTTGAACTCCTGCAATAAAAAAAAGGTAGTGGTAGTTTATATATTGCATTAAGTTAATGATATTGTAGTTAATAAATCTAATTACTATCCTGAAAAAATATTCTTATAACGCGTTTGTTCGTGGATTAGTTTTTGTCGATGTACCTAATGATATTCAAATAGGACGGCATCGGCTATTTAGCATTGTTAATTCGATGTAATAATTTTCAGTGAAGTATAAAAGTGCGTGCAATATTGTTTAATGCATCATTTCAATCGACCGTCTAATCCGGTGGTGTTGTAGCAAGCGAATACATAACCACAAAGCATAGCGATGTCCCGACTTACGGTAAGATAGTGCGATAATATGATCAGTGATAAAGCGATAAGAAATTTAAGATAATATCTGTAAAATATCGTTACACGCCGACAAAGTGAATGCACACCTGGTTTATTACCTTTTCCGCATCTGGGCTTCTCTTGTTTACTTTGTATTTTAGTTTTGTAATTAAGAAAAAAAAAACATCTATTGTTACTGTACTCGTTTATGGCCGCAGGTGTGCAGATTACATCTTTTTGGAAAATTTGGTCCACGCAGTCAATTGTTGTATTGTATAGTTTATTATAAAACAATGCCCGAACGGAGGGGTGAGACAGTCAGGCGAGGATTACGATAAGAGCAAGTTGTGTAAATTCGATAAGCTATATAGTGACGGAAATTGCGCGTGTTATTGAGTCGTGCAGTTGGTACTGGTTGTGTCCAGTTATATTTGTGCACGTGTTATATGTGTTTGTATAGTTCGAATAAATTCTATAGTAATCCCAACGGCATTTTAATTCAGAATCATCTAAAATTATAGTATCTTTCTTAGTAATGAAGGAATTATGTTTTTTTACAGATTCTCTTTGTCATCGCTGTGGCGTACGATGTTCTCGGAGGTCGTAAGTATTCATATAGTTAATAGAAATGGAATAATAAATTAATAATAAGTGCAAGTTTGATGGGTACAAATGTGAAGGTAGAACAAAAAAGAGATGTATGGATGCATTGTATGAAGATTGTATGTTGATATGATGATTTGTGGTGTAACAGAGGACGTATGTCAGAATAGATCGTTATGGAAGGAAAATATATGTTACGCCGACCCCAGATAGTTGGGAGAAGGTGATAGTAAAGAGACAAGATCCCATAAACGTCCCACTGCTGAGCTTGGGCTTCCCGATTGTTAAGGAAATGGATAGTGTACCCACCACAGTTGTCTAAGGCGACTTTAATGAAGATTAATATAAACATTAAATGAAATAATTTTATTCTTGTTTCAGCCGTAGGTAAGGACAAGGATTCACAAGCAGAACAGACGGGTATTATTGCTGCACCCGCCATTGGATATAGCGGATTAGGACTTCACGGAGGACTAGGTGGTGCGTCTTTGGCCAGCCACGGCATCATCGGAGGTGGTGCCATAGTCACCGCAGGGCATGCTGGCCCAGTTATCGGTAGTTCTGCAGCTGTCAATCACGCCGGAGCCGCTGGTACCGCCCAGCTTACTGCCATTCAAAATGCTCAAGCTGTGAGGGCCACACAGATCGCACATTCCGCCGCAGCTGCTATTCAGGAGCCCGTGCCGCCGAAGCTGCCGCTAGGGCTGGACAGGCTCACGCTATTAACAATGCCCAAGCTTTGGACGCGGCTCGCGTCGCCAACATTCAGAGAGCCCAGGCTGCTGCATGGGAAAACGCTAGAGCCGCTGAAGCAGCAAGGCAAGCCGCCAGTGCTGCTGCTGCAGAAGTGGGCCGTGCCGTTGAAGCTGAGCGTTTAGCCAACGCCGCACGTGTTCAAGCTGTCGCTATTGCAAATACCCGTGCCGTTGAAGCTGCCCGCATTGCCAATGCTGCTCGTGCTCAGGCTGCCGCTGTCGCTGCAAGTGCTGCTCGGACCCAAGCCATCGCGGATGAGGTCGCTAGGACTGCCAGTGCCCTAGAAGGAGGTGTATTAGTTGGCGGTGGTGCTGTTCTGGCTGGTCATGGTACCGCTGCGATCGCCGCACCCGTTGCTGTCGGATATGACATTGGTGGATTAGGATATGGTGGCCATGGATACGGCGGCTATGCGCATGCTGGCAAAGTGCTCCATTAAAATCGACTAGAGAATCGCTCTTTGTGAATATACCTCGATACCTTAGGCGAAACAAATAATCATGCTCGTCTCGACTCCTCCCGATGATATATGGTAGTTGGTTGCAAAATTCGACAAATTTGTATTTGATGTGAACTTGTAAATAACTCGAACATTTTTGTACCATTAATAAAATGTAAGCGTATTATAAACTGTTTTTGTTTCCTATGTTTTAAATATACATTTTTTCTTATTAATCGGGGATCTACCGTCCATTTTTGCTACTGATTATTGTTAAGCTAATTTTCCGTGATTACCTTCATTTGATGAAACGCCCAACTTTTTCTCTTACAAACATTCTCGATCGTGGTAGCTAACAGGGGTAGCAGAGATAAAATGTGTCGATTTGATGATTCACAAAAATGTATGTATGCAACTGGGTTTTTTTTTGTTAAATCCATCATCAATCAAGATGATGATTCAAAGAAATATATGTCCTACAAAATGTATGGTTTTACTAACAAAACTCCTAATAACTAAAATGACGTTTATATGATCTAAGCAAAAATGATAACTAAACCAGCCCGATTTCATTTCTCTTGCTTAGTTTATATTTATATAATTTAACAGCAACAATGTCCTACAAATTGTGTGATATGTTATCCCGGTCCTTGAGTTGAAGGACTAATCTTCTATCTGTATTATAAACTTATGCATAATACTTATGTGGTTATGTGTGTAGTAGTTAAAATAATTTATCAAAAAGTGTTATATATAATCGTATTATTGGTGCGGTTGTGAATAGCCTTATTAAACAAAATAGAGGTCCTGTGAAAGATTTATAGACTTTTTCAGTTTAATCGATATTTTGGAGTTACAAAGAAAAACTGTAACCTCACCTAAGAGGTCGAGATATGGGCATATAGTATAAACGTCTACTGAATGACCTTAACCTATGCACACGGGGGGGGGATCTATAGACTAGGTAATGTCTTTGCCACATCGCTAGGATTCGAACCCATGTCATCAGAATGAAACTCAACAGCAGAGTTCTATTATCTTCAATCTACCCCGACTTTAATCCAAAAGGAAAAACATGGTAACTTATGACGATTATTGTGTTTAAGGACCTACTTTCTAATGTCCAAATTAAGTGTCATGTTTTCAAACGATATGTTGATTCATCATATGACAGATTGTTTATGAAATGACCCGATTCAGAAGTGTCTACATTGGAATTTCCATACCTAAAAATTATCTATCTTCAAGATGTATGATTCCCCAATGGAAAACATACATCTTGAAGATAGCCAGGCCTTATCTATTGATGCATACATTATATTTAAGTATTGTGTAACATAAAATGCAAATAATAAAAAAATAATTGTGAAAAAAATTATATTAGAATGCTTTTAGTTAAGAACAATTATCAAATTACATACAATGTAAGAAAACTTAACTTATTTGTGTTGTATTTTACCCATAGTCCCTCAAGACTATAAGTAAAACTTTGAGCCTAGATCACCGTTTCTATGGGTAAGGTGCCCAGAAGGCTGGCTACGTTTCCTCGCTGGATCGCCATACTGATCCGTTGGCCAAGTAAGCACCACCCTTCAGATCATCATCCTTTTAGTTATCAAAAATTACGAAGTATCAAAGCAAATGTGTAGGGACTGGATAATTGTTTGTAGAAACCTGTAACCATTGCATGTCGCTGTTGTAAAATTATATAGTTTAAATTAGCTGGGTTTACGACGTCGTTCGCGTGGAGTTTGTTTTTAAAACCCCCCGATTTTGAAATATTCTTAATTGGTGCTCCGTTCCTATTGGTCTTAGCGTGATGACAGCCTATAAGCCTTCCTCGATAAATGGACTATCTAACACTGAAAAAATTTTTCAAATCAGACCAGTAGTTCTAAGATTAAAGCGTTCAATCAAACCAACAAACTCTTAAGCTTTATATATATTAGTATAAAGTGACGAAATAGGTAGGACATGTTACAGTATCAGTCAGCAGTGTTAGCTATTTATGTAAAAGTACCAATTTTCCGTCTAAAATATGATTAGTATTGTCACTAATTCCCAGAACAAGTAGAGACCCGAGTTATTTGTTTAAAAACATTTTTACTATTATGTACCTTATCCTTCCTAAAATAATAAAAAACAACATCTTAATATAATGACTAAATATGAGATAAATGGAATAACATACGTCTTCGATATTACATGGGAATTGATCAGAAAGTAGTATATGAAGACTTTCGGTATTCATTCCACTATGCATCATCTACAAGAACCTATGTTACATATCAGTAAAAAACATGGCATTCAGGGTAAATATTTGTTATAACAACACATTTTTGTAGACTATAATGGTTTCAGTTACCTTCAGGTATCCGAACCCCATGCGGTGCCGGCTTTACCTATAGCGTATAGGGCATGCGGCGCATACGGGTGCAGGTCTTAGGAGGCGCCGAATGCTGTCACGATACTTCCAAAAATTCATCGCACGCCACGCCAGCGCTTTCAAAGACTGCGCACGTTTTAGAGAATTTTGGCATGACACTACGCACGTTGCATACGCGCAGAATTTTTGTGTAGTATTTAAATGGTGCTTGCTGATTTAGTTTGAGTTCTACATTTGTCGAAGATGACGTAGAAACATTTTTAACGGTGATTTTAAACCGACGGCAAAGATGACGCGACAGAAGACGGATATTTTGGGTCCATCCAATTTTTTCATACAGGCTGAAAGCCAGTACATAACTTAGAATCCTAATCTACAATGCAATACGGACCCAATTTTTTAATGTTTCCATTTCGGACGATTTCTGCATGAACTGAGCGAACCCTAAAATACGTCAAAAGCGCGCGTTCAACTGAACGATAACATAGAAAGATCTCAAAGCGCGCGTTGACGCGCGGTGACAACAGTTGAGCACTAGCGCAGCGTTCAACGCAAGCTTTATTAAAGCACCCGTTAGCATGTGTACGACCTGAATAAGATATATGTTGTTGTAAACGCGCGTTAAGCGCTTGTCATGTGAACCTGCTCTTATTATGGCCCACGCCGCGCCGCGATACCGGGCGCCAAACAAGGAGCGCCATCAGTCATCAGAGGTTCTTTTACTATATACAATAACTTTGGTTTCAACGTGAAATCAGACTAAAAACAGATAGTTAAAGATCATATTGGTGTAACGTCGCATTATTCTTTTAACCCGCCCCTTCATAAAATGTACTTTTTGTACACCCTCAAAAGTGAACAAGAACTATCACAGATAGAAGTAAGGAAAAAAGGATACGTATCAGTATAGGCCAACTTAGTAGTGAAATAAATATAATGTTTTATACCCTCTGTGTTCCACACAACAATTGTCTCGAAATATTCACAGTACGCTGTTGCTATTTTGGAAAATTGTTAACAATGTCTGTTTTGTCTGATTAAATTACATAATTTTAAGAATTACATAACGTATGAAAATATTGGACTCTTTCAAGATAATAAAAGGTCAAAGACGATTATTGGGTTGTGTGATTTGCTGGGTGATTAAGTATAAAATAAGTGAAATGATATGTCTTGCACCACATTATTGCGATTAGTTTTTATGATTATCTTCCTGTAAGATCTAAGAAATGTCTGTCAAAGTGAGTTTATTGATATCCTGAGGCTCTGAACTTTATTGACACTTCAACAACAAAACGAATAAAAGAATTTTGGAAACGTTCCCAATGGTAGACAGTAGTTTGGGTACCAATTTTTTATGTATTGTTAATTATTTAAAGGTTGGGATTCGTCTAGGACAGTGTTGAAGGAATTGACTTTAGCCATATGCGTCTTACTTATACATTAATAAAAAATAAAAAACTTCGTTTAAAAAAACCAACTTCAAAAACTAGAAAACTAAAATGTATAAAATAACTTATTTCTAAAGCTATTATTATTAATACATATTATCTAAAACATCTTAAAGTCGTGCTTAGTAATTTTCAAAATATAGTAATTTTTATGTTTTACTTTGCACCGACTTCAAGATGTTTTAGATAATATTTATTAATAATAATAGCTTTAGAAATAAGTTATTTTATACATTTTAGTTTTTGAAGTCGGTTTTTTTAAACGAAGTTTTTATTTTTTATTTGTTACTTTTTAGTGTCTAGCTATTTATGGGTGGACCTACGAATAGTGCCGCGCTTCTTAAAAAATATAGGTCCCAAGAACCGGGAACAAAAAAATGTTCGTTAATGAAAACTACTGGGCCAAACTATGTAAAATTTTTAGGGGACCAATTGGAAGCTATTCCGCGTCGAACAAAAAAAGAATCACGTAAATCACGGAGTAATCGGCGAACATACATAAAAAAAGGAACAACAAAAAAAAAAAGATCCCGACGAATTGAGAACCTCCTCCTTTTTTCGAAGTGGGTTAAAAAGAAGGCTGTTAACCAATAGTTATATTAGTGTAATATAAATATACTGATACGAGCCGCGAGGCTCGAATTAAAATGCCGTTAGAATTACCATAGAGTTTATTAGAACAACCACGTATAATACAGGTACAAATATAACCGAACACCAAGTCCAAACGTAATGCAGAAGGTCGTAATTCAATAAAACGCGCAAAGTCCGTCGCTATTAGATTCCCGATTGTAGTACACATGTCTCGCTTTGATCGTGGTTCTCGCTCGACTATCCCCCCCCCCCTCCTTCAATCAGGCCATTGTTTTATACTGCACAAATGCAATATGCCTGCTCGGCAATGTGGATCGAATTTGCTAGCATCAGCTTGAACTTTTAAATCTGTAACACCTCACTAATTATTACAGTACAAAGGCTGTTCTGTAGAAACGTATGCCAATAAGTAAGTAAACAAAAGAAGACGACCATAAAAGAATTACAATAGTTTCAATGTTATTAGTTATTAGTTCAAATGTCGACTGGTAATAAATTTGCTTCTACAAATCTGTACGTGGAATTGTTCTTTGTCGGCGCCTAGGTTGTAACAAACAATATCTTAAGAAACTTTTGAGACAACTTTTAGAGTTCCTAAATGAAGGTTCTAGTTTATGGCTTATTTTTGCTTTAAATGACTGATTTATTACATTTTGATTCAAACAAAGTATGTGTTGTTCTTATAATTTATTTATTGTTGTTAGCTATGTAAATTTTGATCAAAACCCGTTAACTAGTTTTTGCAAGAAAGAGTAACAAACATCATTCCTCGTACAAATTTTCGTTTATTGCACGAATACTTAATACGACATAAATTAAGAAATAATTTTCGATTATTTCTTCTCCTAATTCGACCGCGATAACATTGTCAATGAAAACAAAACGAGGTCAAACTTTATATGTCTTGTTTACAATCAGTCCAAAAACAAACGTAAGCTAAAAAATTTCAAGTCCGTGTCGGGCCATGTACATGGAACGGTACGAAACCTTAAACAAAACATTGTCTCAAAAATTACTCTACTTAAGGAATATTGCATACATTACCTTTATTTTTTAAGAATTGTCTACTTCGTAGTTCCAAATGTAGAGAGCTAACGGAACAAGGCGTTAAAGTAAAGTTCTAGACAGGTCAACATGCAATGAGGATATGCGGTGAGTCGCCCGCCCAATTTGATGATTCACGAGGCCGAATCTAATGCGTTTATCGATTATGATTTGTCCCAGGTTGTGCTTATAAATAATATATATTATTTTGTTTTGATGAACAATGAAGTGTTGTCGATGTCTACCAGAAGACAATAGTTACTTGGTAAATCAAAGGGCAGTCTTATCGCTGAGATCTCTTCCGGGTGACTGACAAATATATGTATACTAACGGCTCCGGCAGACGTTGTCCTGCTATGAAAAAAATAAAAAAAACTGGGATCCGATCCCAGCGCCACCTATCGATTCGAATTGTGGATTTAAACCATCAGGGGACCCACTCAAACACACAAAATCACCAAAATCGGCCCAGGTGATTAGGAGGATTCTAGAACCCGATCTCAGTGCCACCTACCGGTTCCAACGGGATAAAAACTATCCTATGTCCGTCTTCTGGTTCTAAGCTACTTCCCCTAATTTTCAGGAAAATTGGTACAGCCGTTGTTGAATTATAAATAGTGTAAATAACACAACTTTCTTATATACATATACATACATATATATATATATATATATATATATATATATATATATATATATATATATATATGTATATAAGAAAGTTGTGTTATTTACACTATTTATAATTCAATTCAATTCAATTATATATATATATATATATATATATATATATATATGTATATTTGTATGAATGTGTATATTTCTTCTTAAAATAATAATGTATTTTGCATGTATTGTCCCTTTTCCCTACAACACCTACATCCCCACATTACATTTATTGAATTGCCTAGAAAATTGGGTAAACATGTTTTTGTCATTGATTATTGTGGTGTGAAATAATATGTTATCTATCTATCTAACATTGTCTCTTTCTCAGATGTTAAAATATAAAATTATCAATACTCATGCAAGAGAACTAAATGGAATTGTGTTATTTTAAAAAATAATTAAAATACGTATAATTAAATTTAAGTTACATAGCAAAAGAGTTTTCGAGTGAAGACTTTCGGCAGGCGTAATGTAGGATGCCCTTCAGCCCGGTGAATAGACGACGATTGCATAAGGTCGCTGGTTGGCGCTGGATGGGGACGGCGGACTACCAGAATTAGGGTAGACCTACGTCCACCAGTGGACGACGAAGGCAAATGAAGATTAGTAAGATATAGGAACCGGTTGTCAGTCACATGTGTGGTAGAACTCCTAATAGTTATTGTTCTCGTAATTTCCGTACATCATCGTGTAGCGACATTAGCACGCAATTTTATTTTTATTTTATTCGGAAAACAGTTTACCACCAAGTATATACTACTAATAACCATTTAATTGTTTCCACATATAGCTATAATGTTTGCTAGGAAATATGTTAAATTCTGTAAATATTGTTTCAATATATTCATATAAATTATGAATGAATTGGATGTATTATTATTATGAAAATAAAACTATTAATAAATTACACTACAAACAAAAACTTAGAAATTAAATACTACTATAAACATATTTACAAGTAAAAGATGTAGTCCAAATCGCTGTCGGTGGGAAGCGTTCCCAAAATGCTGGCCGCATTCCCTCGTTGTATGGCAACGCTTATTCATTGCCCTAAATATAGGCCAGCCCGTTGGTCACGCGAGACTTCTTTCAATCGCTTTGAAAGGTCTCGATAAAGTTGATAAACCTCACGTCCCCATGGCCCCAAAGTCTCAACCCCGAAAGCCATAAATATGTATCCGTCACCGATGGATGCATATTTGCGGCGTTTCAGGGTTTCTTGAAGTGTGGCAGCACCTCCGGCAGTGACAGCTGTATTTGGAAGATGGGAAGCTGTAAATTAAATTAAAAGAAGGAAATTTAAAAAACAAAAAGAAAATAAATGATTTTAAAACTGACCGTCTTAAGTTCATATCTGAGGAACACACAATTGTATTGGGTTCCGGAATAGTCTTGTTGGCACCTTTAAGCATATTTTAGATCATAAATAACATTAACATTCTGACAAACTATCTAACTAAACTCTGTGGTTTTGCCGAAAATATGTTGAAATACGGTCAGCCGGACGGACATGGCTTTCATATTTGCCATTTGGTTACAGAACCCTAAAATAACATAAATTATATTCATATACTTTATTAGTCTTCTTAGTAACTGTTATCTCCAAGTATTATCGAATATAGGATATTTGTTTATTTGTATGAGGTAATCTTAGGAAATAGCCACGCCATTTGAATATCGTTTTGAGTCGTTTATTTAAAACAGATAAGTATTAAGTCACTACGGTACAATAGTAATATCAATAATATATACATACTTTAATATATACATATAATAAAACTGTAGCGGTCGAATTTCTGTACAATGACAAAAAAATGACAAAAACCGAGTCAGTGGGGTGTATGAAGTGAAATAGAACTAATTTAAATTTTGTTAAATTTTTTTGTTTCTCTGTTTGTCTGTCTGTTGTGAACCTGCAGCCCACCTCTCTACACCACTTAGCTACTCACAACCATGTCTTCTATGGCATTTTTTGGGGCCCATGCAGAGTGTGGCGAGTCACCATGGTGTATGTTACCACTATTCTATAATTTTGTATGTAATTTTTTGTGTACAATAAAAAATAAATATTACTATTAACTTTCGTTTTCCTTATTATTTCCGAATCCCTCACAAACATAAGTTTCGTTTTATCTTAACTCGCAATTCCTGTAAAATTAACTAATGAAAACAACGTGTCATTCAAATAACAAAAATATAAGATAAGTGGGATAACATACGTATGTTTTTGATATTATTTTGACTGTAGAGATAACAGATGGGTATATAAAAGGAGTGACACTCTTAGTGGTATGTATACATTAGTACTACTTGCTTGTACGGAACAACTTGCACCAGTAACCAAAATGGCATTCAAAGTAAGTTATTCTTTCAAATAAGATTTTTTTCTGGTCTCTTGTCTCCGCCGGGGTACCAGCTGTTTTTGAAGAAAATGGACTGTGCTGCGACGATGGTAAGAGACCAGACGGGATGAAGTTGGTGCCATGGAAGATGGGACGCCCCCTAGTATGGGCCGCAACTTGTGTCGATACTTTGGCGGCGTCCCATCTTGCAGACACAGCCGTGACAGCCGAGGGTGCTGCTGTACACCAGGAGACGCTGAAATGTCGCAAATATGTGACCATTGGAAAACTACTGGACCGATCAGCATGAATCGACGCGGAATTAATCCTAGATGGTTATAGGCTATATATTTTTCCATGTTTTCTCAATTTGTTTGTTTGTTTGTCATTCGCCGGGCGAAGCGGGCGGGAACGGCTAGTATTAGTATAAGACGAAGAACAATATGCATTTATTGTGTCCGTCGATTTGTTGGGAATTCACGTAAAAACTACTGAGCAAATATGTGTGTTATTTTTTATCCCAGGAATCCCGCGTAATTTACCCGGGAGTGGTTGTAGTTTTTCGGATTCATAAAAATTTGCTTATTCCGACAAAGTTTCTACTAAAACGATAGTTTAAATTCTTTTTTTAAATGCTGCTTTACTTTGTGCTCGGGAATCCCGCAAGAATTAAACAAAAGACCGCTAGCATATCCTAGCAATATAGTAAAATATGTCTGAAATGCACGTTACTTCATACCATTTTTAAATTAATAATACTATTGGGTAAACAAAACTAAAGTACTAATCCAATATTTTTTGTAACCGACTAAAAGGTAGAAATCCAAACATTAAGAAAAAATATATGTTTGATACTTTGAACATGTTAACGAAATAAAAATCTATATATCGACTAAATCCGCATTCACTTAATTGCCAACCCAATATTATGAATACCATCTTCGCTATTATATTAATTCATTCTTGGGGTTGCTAACAAGAGATTACTTTAAGCGATAAGAGCACTTGTTGTTTTGCCAAGAACTATGGTAATTATGCATGTTGTTTTTCTAATGAGTTATTTTGGTGAATAATAGAACGTAATCAAACCTCATCTATATATGAAGACGTGAGTGGATGAAGGTGATATGTCGCATATTCGGTTTTTTGCTTTTTTTGCGTAGATGAATGTTATAAGTGACTACAGACCTTAGACCATAGATATAAGCATATTTAAAAATAAAAGTTGATAAAGGTGTTAAGTTCATTTCAGTTTCAATAAAGTAAAACTTTTATCTCGATTTACTCAGAATTGGGATTATGCAACTTATCACCTTCATCCACTCATGTCTTCATATCTATTGTAATAATACCTTTTAGATTTTGTTAAATTGTAAACGAATCAAAGTACATCTTGCATTAATTCGTATAGGTATGTGTTGTATCTTGCTAACTTACTTTTTACTAATAGTATAAAAGTTTAAATGGATGTTTGTTGCTCAATCATGCCAGAACGGCTGAGCGGATCTGGATGAAAGGCTCAGAGGTAGATTATAAGTACTCTGGAATAGCACGTAGGCTACTTTATATCGCCGAATTTTTTTACGCGAGCGAGCCCGCAGGCTTATCCTAGCACGTCTATACTATTAAATGCGAACATATGTTTGTTTCTTACGTTTTCACGCACTACACGACGATCATCATGAAATGTACCTTTCATACAGAGAAAGTACATTTTCTGGGCCAAAATTTGCTTTAGACCGTCGTTATAGAAACCGCTGTAATATAATTATTTAAACACATTGTCAAGGGTATAAAACAGGTTACAGAATTACTTTCCTTCAGAAAAAAATACTCTTTTCGAGGGATAGATTAATAAATTTTAAAAGGTAACAAAATACAAATGTGCATTAACGCGAGTAAAGCTGCTGTTAAAGACTTGTAAAAATAAATACTGAAACTAAACAATGTTTAATAATAAATAAATATTTTTGCAGATCGCCTGCTTAGTACTTCTTGCAGTAGCTGTGTGCCACGGTGAGTAAGAAGAATATGTTTAAATTTATATAAATTAAAAAAATATATATTTAATTTATAAAATACCTTAACTATTTAGAAAGTTCTTATTAAACTAAAGGTCACTGTAGAAGTAAAGAGTAGGAGTAGCTCTATGCATCAGTTCTAGGCATAAAATAAATATTTAAGTGTTTATCTTTTTCTATCAATAAGTAAATTAGCATTGGATAATAAATATCGTAGACTTTTTTTGAAAAAATGGAAAACTGGTTTATATATTACACCTATGTATGTACTATGTATATAATAGGTTTATATTTTTTAGTACTAGTCCAATAATATAGATATGCTTTTTCTTTCTATATCTTCGATCGATTTATGATTTACCAGCTATGGTATTATTTTAGGTTCACCGCATCGTGGAGGACCCGGAGGCCCTGGAGGATTTGGGCAAAGTGGGCCAGGTGGCCAGGACGGTTCCGGGCAAACTGGATCAAGTGGTCAAGGTGGTTTCGGACCAGGCGGTCACGGCAGCCAAAAATTTCGGACAAAGTGGTCAAGGTGGTTTCGGACCAGGTGGTCACGGCAGCCAAAGCGGTTTCGGACAAAGTGGTCAAGGTGGTTTCGGACCAGGCGGTCACGGCAGCCAAAGCGGTTTCGGACAAAGTGGTCAAGGCGGCTTCGGACCAGGGGGCCAAGGTGGATTTGGGCAGGGAGGCCAAGGAGACCAGGGTGGTTTTGGACAGGGAGGCCATGACGGTCAGGGTGGTTTTGGACAAAGTGGCCACGGACAAGGTGGATTTGGACACGGTGATGCTCAACCCTACTAAAATGTGATGTAAAACCAAGATCTATGTAAAGTTATGTTCATATTTATAGGCTGTAAATAATATTGTAATAAATTTATTATCTATGTCACAATATGTTTTCTTACATTAAGTAATTCTGATAGAATGACACTATCATAAATGCATAATATATACATTGAAGTCCAAGGTTTGGGAAAACTGGGCATCGAGTTTGCCCGCTATCATACAAAAATACCATTTAAACTTACCTTACCATTAGGTATATCATACATGAGTTTTCTCCGCAGCTGCTCCGCGGGACAAACGTTAGCGCGGGCCTCTTGTTTAAACAGGATTAATGCCCGACCACTGAATTCTTACATTTTTTAGACCTTAGCGTGCGTTTTTCAGAAGACGCAATTTTATTTTTTTGATGTGTAGAGGTGGCTATTATAAGTTTGAGTTCAAATTTGTGGGGTCACGACTCTTGTCTCCCAGCCGCCATCTTGGAAAAAGGTTACAAAATTTTATAAGCCACTATTTCTAGCTAATTAAATTGTCTACAACTTTATCCTTTGACCTTCTATTGTAAAAATGAATATAAAAAAGTTATGAACTAATTTTATTCATTTTACAATAAAATGATAATATAGCAAACTTATATAGCATTTTTTATAGCGCTATGAAGTGGAGCGGGTTCTCTTGAATACTCGTAAGAGTGCGATGAAAACGAACCATTAGTTAGTTTTCTATTCTATTACATATTTTTTTATTCATGTAATTAATCTTTTTTTTATAAAATATTCCCCTGTAATGTCATTATTAAATTATTATCGACCCTTTTCCCGGAAATCCCGGTAAAACTCTGCTTATAGTATTAAGAGATTATATGTATGTAGAATACAATATACGTAAAGTTTCCATCATAGTACTAAATTATATTTTTATGTATACATACATACCGTATTAAAATATATATTTTACACTACCCATCTGAGTTAAATAAGTTAAGCTTATTATTGAGAATATACTATGAATGTATGTCTGTAAGCCTTGCTAAAATAAAAAAAACATTCACTAGAACGATCTTTAACACTTTTTTAAGTCACAGTTTTACCTCCTTCATATGTCAGGAAGTAGACTTTCTTGTTCTTTTAGTTTTTTTTACAAAATTAGAACTTACACGCACTTATATATTAAACTAGCTTCTGCCCGCGACTTCGTCCGCGTCGAATAGTTAGAAAAAGTATTTTAAAAAAACCCCGAATTTGAAATATTCTTCATTGGTGCTCCGCTCCTAATGATCTTAGCGTGATGATATAAAGCCTATAGTCTTCCTCAATAAATGGGATATCTAACACTGAATGATTTTTTTAATCAGACATTATTCCTGAGATTAGCGCGTTCAAGTCAACAAACAAACAAAAACAATCAAATTTTCAGCTTGTATATTAGAATAAAAATAGTATGGATGTAAGAAAAATGCAAAAATAAAACAAACCTTAGAAAAAGGAGTCCACAGGTAAATCTACTGAAACTTCATAACCAAGAATCTTACAATTCTTTTACATGCTTAATATTAGTTATAAAAGTGTTAATAAAACTCACTTCAAAACTTTTCGTGGTATGTACGTAACCGATTTAGGGAAGACGGTAAGATTTATTTCTGTTATAATATACGCTCCATAGAGAACAATAAATATCTGACTAAAAATGTATACTTAATTATTACCTTTAAAATATTGGCCAGTATTCATATTTTTTTAGGGTTAGGCAAATAACTAAAACAGCGGACGTGCGTAGCCCTGTAGCCTTCACTACGTGAAACGCTTCACTATAGGTGGCCCTTAGATGTTATATATAAAATTCTCGTGTCACAATATTAGTTACCATACTCCTCTGAAACGGTTTGACAGATTCTCATGAAATTTTGTGTGCATATTGGGTAGGTCTGAGAATCGGACAACATCTATTTTTCATCCCCCTAAATGTTAAGTGTAGTTCACCCTTAATTTTTAGATAATATTTTTTTATGATACAACATTAAAAATTCATACAACCCTAAGTTTTCAACCCTCTACGATCAACCCCTATTTTTTCGGGGAGGACGACGTCTGCCGGGACAGTAGTAATACTATGTATAGTATAATAACACTTAGCTCATTTTTTTATTATCGTTCGTTATAGTTTCAAAGCAAACATGAAACGGGTATTTTGACAGGTAATTAATAATTAGCACTGAGTGACTGGACCAATAACGTCGCAGCATTAATTTGCACGTTTAGTGAAGTAGCGGCGAAAGATATGTTTTAGTTAATTAAAGTATGAACTATAATATAACGAGTCTTAAATAACAAGATACGAAAAACCTAAAAGTACATCCAAAAACTATATAAAAGCCTAAAAATAAACTACATACATATTCATATTCTTCCATACAAGCGCCGGGTATCGGACGTAGGTTTAGCTTTAGTGGAGTATTATGCCCGCAAATTGCTAATGCGTTGGAACCTTGTCAAATTAACATTCACGTGACGTCAAACGCAACTCGATATGTACGCGTATTCGCCGGTAGTGATGCTAACACTACTGAGTGTTCGGCTAAGGTTACGTCAACAAAATGGCAGCCGGGCGCAATAGCAATTTGCGGGGATAATAGTTGGTTCCGCCCATAGTTTTCGCACACGCTGCGCGGCGTTTATCCCCGCGGTCCGATCCTACCACCAAACGACAGGGACTCCGCATCCGAAAAGTGCACATAAAAAACCGCTTGATACAGCTGGACTGAACTAGGTTATAGTACATAACATGTTTGTTTAGTTTTTATGCATTAGTTTTAATTTGGATAGGTTGTGTTAAATAAATAAATAAATTATATTGTTATAAATAAGTAATTCATCATTTCGTCATTGTTTTATTTAGTTCAGTAGTGACGAATTCTAGATGTGGAAAGTTTTTTTATTGTTTTGTTTACAGAAAAACAATATCTTTGGCCAAGCCTTTGATTTCACAGCACATCACTAAATTTACTGTATTTGTACAACAAATTAGAATACCGGATTTCAATATCATACGAGTAATTCCCCACTATATGGTGTGTGATCGATCACTTCTCAATACATTATACATAGAATCGATTACTTACATGTATTAGGTATTTCTATGTAAACACAACAGAAGCGGTTGTTTATTGTAAATAATATGAGGTCAGACGCAAATTTGATAAGGATTGTGTATAAAAGAGGTATTTTGTGAATTCTTGCAATATAAGTTCCTTGGACCTTCTGTTGTGCGATTGTCTATTACATCTGAAAATTTGAAGAAATGGCTTTTAAAGTGAGTTTTATAACATTTTTATCCAACTTTTATGTATATATGCAACCCTCAGTGACAGTTATATGTTGTCGAGACGCTTGGACCGTGGGGTCCTGAGGCCATGAGCCTATACCAAAATTTATCGAAATGACTCATTGACTCTTCAGGTGATTAGAAAGCTGTTGCTTACCTCGGCCAACGGATCAGTATGGCGATCCAGCGAGGAAACGTAGCCAGCCTTCTGGGCACCTTACCCATAGAAGACAGTGATCTGGGCTCAGTGTTCTACTTATAGCCTTGAGGGGCTATGGGTAGAATACAATACAAATAAGTTAAATCTTACACTGTATTAAATTTTATGCAATTTTATAATTGTTCTGTGAACTATTAAGCATGTAAAAGAATTGTAAGATTTCTGGTTATGAAGTTTTAGCACATTAAGGCTGGTGCGCACCGATATTTAACCGGTGGTTAAAATAAAATAATCAATGTTTAGCCATATATTTTTGGCGATTATTTCATTTAAACCATTAGTCAAATGTCGGTACATAGCAGACTTAGCTGCGGAATCCTTTGTTTTATATTTGCATTTTTCTTACTGCATACTAATTTAATATACAAGTGCGTGAAAATTTTAATATTGTAAAAGAATTAAAATTTCAAGAAAATTCTTCTTCTTGATATATGAAAAAGGTAAAACTGTGACTTTAAAAAATTAAAGTGCGAGAGATACTTTTGGTGAATGATTTTTTATTTATTTTAAATTTAGTAAGGCTTACAGACATAATACAGTCATATTATATTCTTAATAACAAGCATTAACTTTTTAACTCAGATGGGTAGTGTAAAATATATATTTTAATACGGTATGTATGTATACATAAAAATATAATTTAGTACTATGATGGAAACTTTACGTATATTGTATTCTATAATTTCTTAAGACTGACTATAAGCAGAATATCGAGCCTAGATTCTCGAAAGCAATGGTTAAGGGTCCCACAATACTAACTAAGTTACATCCCTGGAACGCCATACATACTGATCCGTTGTCCGAAGTAGGAAGCAGCTCTCATATTTTAATTAATTATTTTCGGAGGGTTAAAATCTCTCTTGGGATTTATGTGAAATTTGATTCATGACTATGTAGTTTTGATAACAGGGGGATATAAGATTCTTTTAATCCTGAGATATGAAATAATCTTCAACATCCAACGCACATGCCTCTGAAATGAAGCTGCAATGGATACATGGAGTGGGGCGGAAGTATTGTGTCCTTCATGCCCGTAACATAACAAACAAAAAACCGTCCGTGACATAAAAAAATCGTTTAGGTACGCTGTTAAACGGAAACTAGCGTTATGGGGAATAAATTCCTAGCTATGCCGTCTACGCCATCTTGCTTAAAGGCGAAGGTTCAATAAAAGCCGGCAAGACCCCACGATAATAATGGTCGCCTAGTGGTCGAAATTCGACCATAATTGTTTTATTAAAGTCCTGTTGTCAAAGACTACACTTCTATAATCACAGATTTCGCCAATCATTGTATAGTGTGTAGAAGAGTATATATGCGTTTGTGTATTTCAAATACATACGTGTGTGTAATGTTCTTTTATGTATATTTTATGCATAATTTAAAAAGAATATTAGCATTATGCACTCCTCTGTATAAACTATAAGTGTGCGAAATTTCAATTCCTCTGTCCGCGCAATTTTCGTAAAAAGGGGTACAAAAGGGTTTTTGCTTCACGTATTAATCAATCACTTTATTACTAATACTTCAGATCCCCAGCAAACATTAACTCGCGCATGTGTACCCATTTAAACAGAATACGGGCCTTAGTGATGAAATAAAATAAGAAAATGAATGTTTTGATTAAGTAGTCATAATATTTTTATTTGATAACAAAAATAGTTACTATGCATTGTAAATTATATAATAATAACGGGGGTCGAAATCGCGTGAACTGTATCCGTTTTGTTAAAAGATAAACGTATTGTGATGTATATATATTATATCGAGGTATTGTAATTTTTTGTTGTTTTCTAAAAACTTTGCATGTTATAATTTAGACAGTCTTATCAGTATGTAAGTTGTACTCAGTGGTGGATTTACACTAGGGGCAGTCGGGGCTAGTGCCCAGGGCGGCAAATTTTCTAGGGCGGCAAAATTTGGAAAGTGAGAAAAAATTTTCTACACTATATATAATTCTTTTAAATAAACATTTTATCTTTCAAGAAATATAATTTAAGTAATATAATATAATTTATGTATCAAATTAAAATTTTGTATATTATAATATAGGAAATTGAAGTAAAAACTGTTCAAATACTTTAATTAATTTATTTCCATAAAGGTTTGAAAAAATTAAAGTTGATATTTTTATTTTCTGGAATTGATAAATTTATGTAGTTTTTTGAAGAATTAAAAATATTTTCAAATTATGTATGTCTTTTTGATAACAGAAACTTTAATTAATTAATGGATTTTTCTAAAATTGGAGAATTATCCAATTACACTGATTAATTTTAATTTAAAATAAAAAAATTATAATTCTTAAAAAATAAGATATCAAAACTATTAAAATAAAATTTAAGTCATAGGGCGGCATTTTTTCAGTGCCTCAGGGCGGCACAAATTTAAATCCGGCCCTGGTTGTTCCTAAAAAGAAGAATATTCGTTTCAGCCTTAGATAAATAGATAGATAGATAGATAACTCTTTATTGCACACCAAAACATACAATTACAAAACAGACAATATTTACAATATTTTCTAGGCGATAGAATAGGCGGCCTTATCGCTCAAAGCGATCTCTTCCAGGCAACCTAAATGAAAAACAAATTTGAATCAGGCGATGTAGGTGGTGCAGGAAAAAAGCAATAGACACATAAATACTCAAACTAATTTAACAAATAAATATACAAATACATACATATATACATAGTTATAAATATAATATACAATAATATATTACAAAACACATATGTTATTATAATAAATGTATTAGCATGATTATATTGTGTTAATGAGACATAGCTATTTATGGATAAATAGTGTTTTCTGAGTAAATTTCTAAATGTTGGTAAGGATTTGGCCTCTCTGACAGTAAGAGGCAGCATATTCCAAAGTTTGACAGCCTGCACTGTAAAAGAATTATAATAATAGGATGAAGTGTGTGCAGGTGTCATAAGTTTTCGATACGTATCAGAGCGCAAATTGTGGGCAGTGGATAGGCGAAGGAATTTAAAACGTTCCTTAAGGTACTGGGGACTATTAGGAGTAAATAATATATTATACAGGAGAGTGAGAATGTGAGTATTGCGGCGAAAATGAATAGGAAGCCACTTGAGTCTTTTACGATATTCGGAAACATGGTCATATTTTCGCAAGCCAAATATGAACCTGATAGAAAAGTTCTGAAGCCGCTCAAGCTTATTCAGCTGTTCTTGGGTTAAATCCAGATAGCAGGCGTCAGCGTAATCAAGTAGGGGAAGTAAGAGAGACTCAGCAAGCGTAATCTTGGTAGCAGTAGGCAAGAAGTTTCTTAATCTTCTGAGGGATTCAGAAGATAAGAAGACTCTGCGACTTAAATCAGTGATGTGAGGCCGCACAGACAGCTCCCTATCGATGATTATGCCAAGGTTTTTGACAGTGTCGCTAAGAGGTATATGTGTGCCATCAAAAAGAACCTGTAGTAGGGAGGACCAGTTAACTTTAGCATTCATCCTAGGGCTACCGACGATTATCAATTGAGTTTTCTGAGGATTTACGGCAAGACCAAATTTTTTGCTCCATCTTAGTATGTGATCCAGGTTAGAGTTGATTTTGTTAATTGCAATATGTAGTGCATCAGTTTCACTTTGTGTGTAAATTTGTAAATCGTCTGCATATAGGTGGTAGGAAGAAGTCAATTTGTCGGAGATAGAATTTATAAAAACAGCAAATAAAAGAGGAGATAAAACGCTTAGCAGTCTTATACAATCAACAACTTTTGTTTTATTGACAATTTTGTCCCTTGCGTACAACTGCACTTTTGTCTGTACGCCCTGTTACGTTAAGCCCTCGATATATTTTTGTTGACAGCTTTGGACGTACATGTTGGTCATTTCTGATGTGTTTATTTTATTGGGGTGAGTACTGATGTGCTGTCTCAGACGAACATGATATGTCCGGGAGAAAGAAACTCTTTACATTTCCAAAGATTTTACAATTTTGCTTATCGTATGTTAGATTTTGATTTATACTAGAATACACACTTTTTTATTATATTTTGCTACTATATTACCTACTACTAATATTTATATAAATACTTTATTATGATATGATAGGTAGGTAGGTATGTTTGATTTTTTGATATGTTAGAACTGTTGTACTGTTTTTAAGGTTATGGGCAACGGTCTATGCACGGTGAAGCGTTTAACACTATAAAATCCATTTTTTCCAATGTAGCTGAAAATACTAATAATTCATCAAAATACGCTTAGTTTGTATTGGTACTAAAAGAAAATTAGATATTTTTTTTACATTTCAGATGTGAACCCCACCTTAATCTTGTTTATTAAGGTGCAGATCAAATAAATAACTGTATCATTAATTTGTTGCAAATAATTCATTCAAAGTAGCTCAATAGGGGAGCGAACTATGAAGGGTAGAAGAGGTTAGGAGAACCATCTCTATATATAAGGAAGTGTCCATAGAAGTGCATTAAATTAGGGCGGCTCCACATTAGCATCAGGGTGCATTTTAAAGAAAGCGCCAACATTTATTAGTGGCGGTACACAAAAATTTGCGTTAATAAAAATATATCATCTTTCTTTTAAAATATCATGGTATATTACTGTTAAAACAACAATTAATACATTATTTGACTTGTATTACATATGGAACACACTTATGGGAAAGCATGAAAGGGATATTGAAAGGAGAGTTATGCAGTAATAGGTGAATGGAGCGCTAAATTCTTTTATGAATAGCCAGAAAGTGTCTGTAAAGGCACGCTTGGATGTCCATAAAGGAGTGTGGTGCCGACCCTGATGTATGGTAGTGAAAGTTGGGTATGGCAGAAGAAGCATGAAAGTAGGATAAACGCAGTTGAAATGAGAGCTTTGAGAAGTATATGGTTAGCTTGAATGATATGATATGATAGGATAAGAACAGTGTGCTAAGGAACGATGTGGTTTGAAAGAAGATGTAATAACAGAGTTGAAAAGGAATATTAAGGTGGTTTGGCATGTAGAGAGGATGGATGAAATAGAATCACAAAACAGTATATGACAGTATGTCAATGTAGAGCTGTTGCGGTAGACCGAGACGAACATACCATGAACAAATATCAGAACCTTTAAAAAAGGTCAGGTAAAAGCATTTCAAATAAACGCGCATGTATGAAGAGGTTAATGAAAGTAGGTGAAGCGAAAGTTGTTTGTCAGGATCGTCGCAAGTGGAGATCCATAGTCTCTGCTACCCCATGGGAAACAGGCGTGATTTTATGTATGTATGTATGTAAGTATGTGGATTTGTACAAAATGTTTGAGGTTGTGACGTTTCGTGAGGTGATAAATAGTATCTCAGTATAATTCGATTGTTCGCTCTATGGAGGGTAGACGTAAAGAGAACCGTCTCTTCTTCTTCTTTGTTCAATATTGACTTGGCAAGGTTTGGGCATTCAGCCAAGAGTCAAGAACCATCTCATATTGGTGGAAAAAAGAAAAAGTGTTCACCTAAATATAGTAAATAATAGTTCAAAAATCTTCCTAACCAGCGCCAGCGTAGGCAATTGGTATAGTATCAATGTAGGATGTTAACGGTTTGAAGTATGCCAAGTTAGAAAATTTGATATTTTTAGTGACAGTTGGTTGGATTGTACATTATTGAAAAAGTAAAATATTTACGTTGTACAAAATAATTAGTAAATATTAAATAACTTCAAAGAATTATTGTTATGTGAAAACTTTGAATAATACGCTTAGTGATTTATTAATATTTAATTTATATAACCAAAATATTTTATAATGCTTATATAGAGTAGGTAATACGAGTCAAATAATGTATTAATTGTTGTTTTAACAGTAATTATACTGTTAAAACAACAATATTTAGTTAATATATTTTAAAAGTAAGATGATAAATGTTTGTTAACGCCAATTTTTTGTATGTAAATACTGTTGGGATTATTGTAGAAAGTCTCCACATCCTTATTATACCTATACTGCGACGCTTTGATCGAATTGGTCAGTGATCGTGTTGCAAATTAATATTAGAAGCTGCTTTGTAAACAAAGCAGTTTCTAGTACTAGTGTAGACAAATAAAATCATCTTAGCCTACGGAATTTATTGAAATCATTTCTTTTTCAGATCGCTTGCTTGCTTCTTGTGTTAGCAGTAGCCTGCTACGGTAAGTGACATTTAAGAAAAAAATATAAGTTTACTATGATTAATTTTGCAATATTTGAATATACAAAGACATACCTAATTCACCAAAACAATGAGAAATAATGAGATGTTTTTTAAGCAAAACGATATTCAAATTCAAAAGATATCATAATAAGTTCCAATTTACCTTCCACTTTTTGAAGGTCATATTTAATTTTACTTCGTACTCTATGTAGCACCGCTTCGCAACGTGTTATTTCTGTTAAGGAGAAGAAGCGGCAAGAAACTCCCCAGCAACACGTCTACCTAAAAATAGTTTTTCTTAATTTTCTTATTCTATTTATATCTCAAGTTCTCAAGATAGTGGTACTTACTGTAATTCGCTGACATTATACTTTTTTCTAGCTCTTCCACAATATGGAGGTGGACAAAGCGGGGATAGTTTACTAGGTAGTATAATCCACACTAATATTATAAATGTGAAAGACACTCTAATTATCTTCCGCTTTCACTGAAAAACCATAACGTCGGATGGTATCAATTTAGCTAAAATTTAATGTATATATATTACAATATCGAACCATTTTCGGTATTGTACTTATACATAGCATACGTTTTATCTCCACGAATGGGATAGATTTCGGGATAAAATTAAGTAAATATTTAAGTGACAAATAGCTTCTAAACATAGTATTTTATATATTTAGGATTTTTTTAGTGCTTTTGCAGTACGAAGATCTTCAATTAAGTTATAGTTGAAGAATGCGTCACTGTTTTGCGTAATACTTATCTAATTATATTGAAGCTATCCCCTTTGTCAGGATAAAATGTATCCCATGGTATATCGAAAGTATTATAAATTGCAAAACTTTTATTATTTATTATGATTATCCTGCGGCGACAATCCCATGTTATGGCAACAAGGAGAACTCGTGAGGTCATTGATAAGCCCCCGCAGATGGCAGAAAAAATATAAATGAATATTTAACATAAGGTTACAGGAGAATTATAGACTAAAATATCTATAATTGTCGAGCAAGAAACTAATTATTATTAGTATAGAGTTAGACTAATTTTGCATTTATAGATTATAGATGTTAGACTATTCGCAAATAAGTCAATATCTCCGTGATACCCGGCTTAGCCTAGGTATGCCTACTATATATTGTGTAAAATGAACAAGCTCAACCTTAATATGTGTAGGGCCGTTTTTAATCGAAGTTAATTATATGTTATAAATATTCAGCTGGTGGTTACGGGCAAAGAGGCCAACGTACATATGGAGGCGACCAGGGTGGATATGATGGAGGCAGCCAAGGTGGCTATGGAGGCGGCCAAGGTGGATATGGAGGCGGCCAAAGTGGATATGGAGGCGGCCAAAGTGGATATGGAGGCGGTCAAAGTGGATACGGCGGTGGTCACCCGGGAGGGTATCAAGAACGTGGATACTAGATGAATATATGTTTATTGACTGACTCGTAATGTTAATATTCTGCTGTGTATATTATTTGATTATGCAATAAAAGTAGTTTAAAACTTAAAATGTCACTGCTTTATTCATATTTAATATCCCGTAATACGCCTACAGTTTGTGTGCCTGTAATATAGCAGACAATTTGCATAAAAGTGGTCTAAGCTCACGTTCGTCCACGTTTTACGGTACTGTATAGTTATTTTAGGCAAAAATAAATATCTAGCCTTGCCATCTCCCCCAGGAAATGTATTATTAATAAAGATAATTACTTAAAATGGAATAACGCCTGACATAATGTTATAGCAAACATGCGACACCCGTCTATTATAACTCTAATTTTCTTAGCAGGAACTTTAACTTCAGCTAAGCATAATAATATAAATTATTATACAACAGCAGCCCATAACTGTCCCACTGCTGGGCTCGGGCCTCCCACTGTAGGGGAATGGACAGAATACCTGACACGCTTGTCCAAGGCGGCTTAGCGGGGTTGACACATCGGTTATGTCTGCTGTTTGGAGTTGTAAAGCACAAGTCTCCTTACTATTTATACGAGAAGCTCTCTTGGCTTCTAGCAGAAGACAAATAGGAACGCGGCAATGTGCAGTACAACTGGCAATGGAACGACACAGCACAGCAGCATTCATTTCGGTATGCAACGTCAAGATGTTGGAACAATATCCCTCCACCTATTATAAATTTAACGTCAATATCATTGTTTAGGTTCAAACTCAAGGCATTTCTAAATGCTCATCAGAACGCACAATATGATCTTAGGCAAGACACGAGTGCTATATGATTTTATTAATTAATTTATTATTTATTATAATATGGTCAATTTATAAATAGATATATGTTATTTGTTTCGTTGCAGCTGCAGTTATTTTATATATTATGTTTGTGTTACGATTTTAAATTATTGCTTTTTATATACATATATATTTTTTTAGTTTGAATTTTATTCAAGTGAATGAAACTGCATTACACTATATATTTTGTTGTTGTTATGTGTTGTATTGTTCACCGTAACTTCACTTTATGGTCCCAGACAGAAGAACAGCGCTAGTTCTTGTTGGCTAGCATTATGCTGAGGCTGGGTCCAATTTAGGACTTATTTTGTTTTGTTTATTTTTGTTATCAAGATGTGCAGGTTGCATCACGATGTTTTCCTTCACCGTTGTTAGCCCGTGGTAATTATAGCAATATGCACATTAGGTCAGAAAACAGCCTAAGTGGTGCATGCGTTACGGTCAGGATCGAACTCGCGACCTTTGTTTTCAGGACGCGTGCGCTATCCATTACGCTACCACGACTTAATAAATTATTATTAGTTAGTAATTTATAGAGCGATTCCTATAATAAAACACAAATAACAACTGCAGTTGATTTCAATATGCAATTATTTTAATACATAAATATAAATACATTTATTTGAATGTATCCATCATTGTCAATTGAACGTAAAATGTGTCTTTTTTGCCAAGTAGGTTCTAGTCAAATAATATTTTAATCTTCATATAATTGGATTTTCAATTATTTTATTCCAAACGTACTGATACATGAGGACTTATTTCTAAATGGTCATTCAATAATAATGTAGGTATGGCGTTATTTCCAAGCATTGGATTAATTGAGTTTAATTTTTGACCGGTTCGTATCTACCATAATATTATGTCGGTAACTACATATATTCATTCATTCAAAGTTAATGCAACACTAACTCTTTTTAAATTAGTTAATAGGTTGTGTGATAGCCGATTTTAAATTAAAAACAGTTTATGGTGTAACCACAGCTTTCATTACTAGCTCAAAGTCATCATTACTTATCTACGTTTGGAACGAAATATAATCGAATCAACAATAAATCAATTTGTTATTCTATTAAAGCACATTACTCTAATACTAATACTGGCCATCAAATTTTTATTATTTAGTTTTTGGATGCTAAATCCGGATATCCTTTGTGGTCAGGTACTTTGCCACCTTCATTCAATTTGCTGGGTCTCCACCGAACTGTGGGCTTCCAAGACCTGGATGATCATGATGGTGGTCCTGAGAGAGTTTGGGTGGTTCCGGAGCTTTTGGTGGTTCATTTGCGATGACCGCTGATACTAACACCACGAGGCAGAATGCGATCTGTTAAATAAAAATGTTATTTCAATGCATTTAAAAACTTGTATACATTGTTCGAAAGTTAAAAATTACGCACCGTAAAACGAAACCTGCGATAAAATAAGTAGGTGAAATAAAATCCTATCGAATTTTACATTACGAGAATAAAGTAAACTGAATGATCAAAACCCCTTGGAAGAGCTTTTGATCAATACACTGTCTCAATACAATACAAAAAATTTGACCAAAGAAGTAGTTCTAATTTGTTGCACGCGCAAGATCATATTTTGTAAATACGCGCCATTCTCTTAGTAGAAACTTCAGACTGTCGCGACTTTCAGACTGAAATTTATGTTATAATAGTTTTATTATCACAGAGTACATTAATATAATAGTTTAGGTACTCGTTGTTACTGTTTTTCGAAAATGTGTTGAAAAAATGTTGGTGACACACGCGCTGTTGTTGGTATTCGCCTACTCGTTACTATAATAAGCCCTCGACTCGACTTCGTCTCTTCTTTCATACGTCTACTTATCTATAAGCTTCTAAAAATTAACTTACCGCGCTAGTACTTTAAATAACTATTATGTATATAGAGGATTTAATTTGATTTACTCATGGACGTATATTCTTTATACGTCCATGGATTTACTTTACAATTGCGCTAAGTAGCTTAATAGCGGCGGCCAGTAAGATTATTCATAAATTTTAAATATTACACTAATCTAACGACAAAGCTCAGTATTTTTATTTGAATTAAGAAATTTTACATAGAATAATGCATTATATTGTAGTACCTACTAACAATTAATTCTCAAAACCTTTCCTTTTATGAATGTAGAAGTACGTCGCTATTTCTGCAAATGCATGTATAATCTATAATATTATGACAAATCTGTAGGATCGAGTTTCTCAGTACTACTACTAACTAATTGTTTAAAAAGAGAAAAAACAGGGGGCAATTCGGACAGTAGATTCTGAAAATGCATTTTTTAAGAATTTCTGAAACATGAAAACTACTTAACGAATTTTGATGAGATTCGACACAGAGCTAGGTTGCATACAATATCAACACAAAAAAAACACATATTCTGAAAGTACGCTTAGAGTTGCCGAATCACAGAGATGAAAACGGTACTTTAGGTCCCTGGGAAACGATTCCGCATGTTATCAAAAAATTTAGAAAACTATGAGAACTTTTCATTAAATTATTATTTAATTAAGATAAATTTCAGCTAAATATTTACCATCAGTGACTAAAAAATACTGGCCCTTATAATAATTCACTATTATACGTCGTAATGGTGACGCGAGCGAAGTTTCGCTGTTACAGCTAGGACAGTACTAAATAATGACTATTAATTTTCGATTTTTAATAAAATAGAAATTAATGTAGGTACTTACAGCTACACGAGACATGGTTAAATTGTGTTTATCCTTGTTCAATGGTAATAAATTATTTATCCCGTCCTTATATACAGCTTTTCATATCAATTATAGTTCTTAGTAATTACTAATTACGTATGAAATAGTAAAAAATTAAAAGGATGTTGAGAAACTAACTCTAAAACATTGTCAATCAATTGTTATTATCTGAGTTCCCACGATACAATTTTCTATTTGTCTTTCGATAAATAAGGAAAATTGTCTGTAAAGCTAGCAATCCATTATACTCAGTCATGGAGGTCATAATTTTAGCATAATATTAATGTGAGGATTTTTTTGTAGCTGTTGTGTTAAGCCGATATTAAACGGTTCATTTCTGTCTTCCAATTTGGAGGAATCAACCAAAGTGTTCCATGTAAACAAAAATTTTAATCATTCAATACCTTTGAATACCGTCGTGTTCATGAACCGTACTGTGCTTTCAACCGAATTGATTCAATTTGGTTGCTGCGTCTGATATCAGCATTACGATGATTGCCACCTTTACGAGAGTTTTGGTACTTCTACATAACTTCATATATCCAGCGTAGTATCTACAATTACTTATTCCGTAAGATGCAGCTAGTGGTCTCTTCGCCCTAGTAATTTCCAAAATTCACTGTTATGTAAATAAATAAGTATAATGACGGATTAAAGACATATATTTTCAGGTTAATCCGTATTTACAAACGTACTTAAATATTATAACGCCACTGCTGGCTTTATGTATAGGTCCGTGACGGTGAGGCCTAGGGCGGCATTATTTTAGAGGCGGTAGGTAATTCTATTCTATTATTTTGCGATTGGCTCCAACGCTACTGGCTGATCGCAATGTCACAGTAACAGAGAATGTCAGTGTATTGCAAAAGCTCGAAAAAAAAATTGGTCGGTTTTCCAGTCGTAACTTTGAACTAGAAATCAACATAAAAGGTAATAACTATTATAAATAAATTATTAATGCTAAAACAAAATATAACAATTTATGCAGTGCTAAAAAAATATTGACAGAGGAAATTTGAAAATATGTAAGTGAATGAAATTTTGCAGTGAAAAAAATGTCCAAAGTATCGTCTAACACACAAAAATGTCAGACTCTACGGTAAATATAAAGTCAAAAACTGTAAAGACAATTGAAATTAAAAATCGGTTTGAAATAGTTTGCTTACGATTTTTTTTTATGGAAGTATAGGTTTGCGTTTGACTACTGTCTCACCTGATGTTGAGTGATGACGCAGTCTAAGATGGAGCACGCTTACCTAGAAGATACCTATTCACTCGTGACTTGAAGATTTCAAGATTGTATTTGTCAGGAAAAACAGACTCCGGCAAATTATTCCACTCTTCGGCAGTGCGCACCAGAAAGGATGAAGCGAAACGCTTGGTTCTGACTGGTGGTGTTTCCACCATGTAACGGTGGCGCAAACCGGTCCGTCTGGTTGTCCGATGGTAAAAAGGGGATGGAGGAATATATAAAAGTAGAATATATAAAAAGGGAGGCATTCCAAACAGGGCCTAAGGCGATAGTCAGCCTTAATCCGCCATTGTACAGCGCAACATAGTTTACTGCTATCTGTAGAGAGCACACTTAACGGAAGGTTTTTCATGTAATTATCCAACCATTATATCAATTACGGTTATTAGTGCAGTTAATTAATTAAGTGTTATGAAAAAGTTGATGATGAAAACATGATGACTATTTATTTAAAAGGTGAGTCAGTAATGTGATCAAAAAGTTATACGTAATTTTCGTAAGAAATCAACATGTATGAAAACTTGAATGAATACTTCCTTTTATGCTATTACAAACAAATGTATAATAATGTTACATACCGTCAAATAAAAGCGCACACCTGCACGTCGTAAAACGCAGTTTATTGCCTTCTATGATTTAGGAATTAATTTTTTTACTTTGTGTTTAGAATTTGTAATTCAGAAAAACATGCTTTTGTTGTCGTACTTTTGCGTCGAAGCTTGCCAGATGTGCGCGGCTCCTTTGTCGGTATTTTACAGTTTAGAATAAAACAATGCCCGAACGGAGGGGGGGGGGGGGGCAGTCAAGCGACGGCTACGATACAAGTAAGACGTGTGTAGTACTTTGAATTAGCGATATAGTGACGGACTTTGCGCGTGTTGAATTGCATTGAATCGTGCAGTGTGAACTGGTTGCATCCAGTTTTATTTGTACCTGTTTTATCCGTGTTTGTACAGTTCTAAAAACTCTATAGTAATTCCAACGGCATTTATTTTAATTCGAGTCCTGTAGCTGGTAACAATAATTATATACATAAAAAGATTCCAACTGGCGTCAAACTATTTGTAGGTCAAAGGTAGCAAAAATATATTGTTCTGGGTGGGGAATAGGAATAAACCGTATGTCATGTTCAAATTTGCTTTTCAAAACGAACTTTAAAACAATATTTAAGCTGTCTGCCTACTGCCCAGTATCATACCATAACCGTGCTTGAAACGTATCCGACAAGAAATATTCTTTTATGGAAAGTATTAGACTATTCCCACTAGATCGTTCCGTTACTGACCGACATCGTCACGTGCCATGTATGGACCGTCAACTATAGTTGGCGAGAATTGAGAAAATTTTGCTGGTGCCACTATGCTCCGTACACGGCACACGACGTTGTCAAACGGTGCGCGCAGGCGTCGCAACGAGGAGCATGCGGATTTTAACCCCGTATTATGACGTTCTAAGCCCGGTAAAACCTTTAGCCGCTTGTCTTGTTACTTTCTCGCCGTCATCGTCAGTTCGACAAGACGCACTAGCATTTGATGTTGGATGAAATGGAGGCTGAAAAACCAATTGCATACGGATATGACACGCGGATGCTGCCCGGATACTACGGACACTAAACTCTTTATGCACGGTTATGATACGCTATTTATACGTTCTAGTGGGCATAGTAGATCGTAACGTATTTCTTACCGGGCCTGATACGTTCATAGCACGATCATGGTATGACCCGGTGTAGTGGGCAAACATTTAAAGTTTATAATTTGTTTTCAAATAATAAATAATGTGTATTGTTTGTCGTCGTCAGCCATTCACAGTACACTGCTGGACGTAGGCCTCCCTATTATTGTTCGTGTACATTTAAAAACACAACAGAACCCATTAACACTTTTCGGACGAACATGGTGTATCGTCATTTCCTCCATAGCTGAGGGGTAGGATCTTATCAAAAAATAGAGAATAAAACAACTATATACACAAGTTTTACATACATTTTGTTTATTGTGTCAGGTAGATTTCGTTGTTAACATTATAAATATTCACAAATATTTTTTTTATCTTGCGGTAGCCATTGTTGTTCACTTGCCACCCCGAGCCAAAGGATTGTCGTCTGGAAATAAAAAAGAACCTTAAAATATAAATGTAAGGTAAAATAAATCTAAATTCGATTTTGAACTAATAGTAACAATGAAATTTCGTTCGATTGGAAAGCGTGGTAGGTTCGGGGAGAAGTCTGGAGAGCATGGTCAAGGCCGTACTCCACAGCAAAGAGTGGTGAATGGCTGTAGCCTCCTTCTGCGAGTCGGTCATGACCCAGAAGGAGACGGCCGAGAGAGAGAGGTAGAAGAGCACGTCAGCGGACCTTATACGCAGAAAGCGGATGCGTGGCCGGAGGCGTCGTTACGCGCAACTTCTTCCCTAATTCCATCAAGGGGTAACTGCCTTGAGCCAGGAAGCCCGCGGAATTCCTCCCATGTTGGTGAAGACGTTGTCCTTCCCGGCAACCTTTAGTAAGAAGTCGGTCAAGTCAAGGGATCACCACAGATGTAGTGTCTCGGAACTAGTTCCTGTTGCGACCCGTAAAAGATCATAGGGGAGGGACGCAGGTTATGTTGGTCTGTGTGAGCGAGATCTCAATGTCCTCCGCTCGAAGGTCACGTTGAGAATACGTCCGTTAAGGCGTCCCACACTCCCCTCGATGTCCTCCCCCCAGGACCGAGGTTTGTGTCCGAATTCTACCTGCCGTTAGGGTTTCGGAAATACGTATTTTTAGTTCCCAAGACTGACATGACGGCGTTGCAATGGAACACCGAGGCGGTTAAGTTGATAGGTCCGAGCATGCCATCGGAAGTCCAACATTACCCTACTGCTATCTTTGAGCGGGAGGAGGGAGGGAGGGGTGTGTCTATCACGGATTACTCCCCGTTAAAAAAAAGGATATACTTAAGCTAACTTTATGTTGAGTTTCATTTAAATCCGTTCAATAGTTTTCTAGTGATGATCTAACAGACAGACAAAAAAATCTAAAAATTTATTTTCCGAATCTGCTACTCAGAATAAGTCCCCCTGATTTTTTACATTTTTAAACCCAATGTACAAACTCGAATAATTTACAGATTTTATAATATAACTAGCTGTCCCGGCAGACGTTGTTCTGCCTTAAAAACCAAATTTAGAACCCGATTGCAGAGCCACCTACTGGATCCAATTGTGAGATAAAAACTATCCTATCTTTCAAGTTGGATCTAACTGCACACCGCAAACTGCTGTTTAGGAGTCCATCGCGGACAAATAACGTGACACGTAATTTATGTATATCAAGATAGGTAAATATTCAGATAAAAGTAATAAACAAACAGAACAAATTACTTTCTCATTTATAATATTAATTAAGGATTTTCACGTGTTACGATTACTATTTTACTACCCAATTGTTCAGTAGGTATACGACGTTTTAACTCACATTGCTTGGGGGGATAAGGCCTGCCTCCATTGTCTGAAAGAGTAAAAGAAAACCATTTTATACACTGTTGAACAGAGTAAGTTTCTAGCAAGATATTGCGACCTTGGTCAGGTCATTGGCCGTGAATTTAGTACCTGGCGTATGGCGTTTTATAAGAACAGCTACTTTAGTTGGTAGGTCCGAGCTTGCTGTCGGGGGTCTATAGTACCCTATTACTACCCCAGAATGGTAAGATATCCATAACAGGTACGACTTGATTAAAAAATCCCCAAGTGCGTCAGCTCAGGCACAGTAATTGGTTTCTTTTTTTATTAATCAGTGAAAATCATTTATTTTCGTACTAAATACGTTCTTTGCTTTGATGTATTTGCTAAAAATCCTTACATCCTTAAGAAAGTGTTTAATCGGGATTATCCCAATTTTAGAAACGACTCGACCAATCTTATTCAATTCAATTTCTTAACTTCCATGACGTTGATTATTAACAAAATTTTCCACCATCCTACTAATATTATAAACGTGAAAGTTTCTAAGAATGTGTGGATGTATGTTAGGTACTCTTTCACACAAAATTACTGAATGGATTTTGATGAAACTTTACAATAATATAGCTTAGACTTCAGCATAACAAAGGTTATAATTTATAAAGATATAATGTGAATTGTACAAAATATAACGATTTTTCATCACCACTCGAGTGAAACCGCAGGGCGCAGCTAGTATAGTATAAACGTAAAAGTCGTACAAATGTACCCCACATTTGTACGACTTTAGACATAGATATCACCACCAGCAAAAGTGATTAGGAAACATCGTTGTTTTCGAACCACCTGTCTGTATCGCATACACCGAACACCTCCACGGAATTTAGAGAAAATTTTAGAAATGAAAACAGGAATGTTGATATATTACACCATAGAGTTCCAGCTACATTTTGCAAGAAACATTCATCTCTAATGGATGGTTCCTATATCTTACTAACCGTTCGTTTGCCTTACTTTTGCTTAAAATTTGACATCAGCTCGTTGCAAATAATATCAAAATTCAACCGATGCTGGGTTGAAGGTGAGTAAGCAAATCTTTTAAGTTTGTTTGCTTGAACGCGCTAATCTAAGGAACTACTGGTCTGGTTTGAAAAATTCTTTCTGTGTTAGATAGTCCATTTATCGAAGAAGGCTATATATAGGTATAATAAATAGACTATATATCATCACGCTAAGACCAAACTTTTTCTTAATATTCCACGCGGACGAAGTTGCGGGCAGAAGCTAGTAAGATATAGGGACTGGCCATTAGTAACGCTTAGATATATTACAGAAAATATTTAGGTACTTACTGGATTGTCCGGATGCTGAAAAATAAAAACAAATGATTATTTTTAAAGTATTTTCGTAATTAATAATAATGTCTAATCCGATTTCGGTTATAGCTATCCTATGTAATGAGAATATAAGAGGTTTGATTTTCGATCTCGCATGTATATGCGTGCTATCACATTTTAGACAGGGCAAAAGGCCCAAAAAATAATGGTAGTTCATGATAATAAGAGGAACTTTTTATAGTTGCGTCGTAATGAACCTCTTATTTCATTTCCAGTAATTAGCAAACATACAAAGATTTAAATTAGGCAGTCCTGAAAAATATTTCGTAAGAAGGTATACAGTAGGTACTTTACAGGATGCGGGATTGCACCTGCGCATTTATCAATTCTATGTCCTTGATAAACACCCGTGGCTCAAGTTATGGAGCTGGCAATAAATTAAATATAAACCGAACGAAGGAATGCTATTCTGTAGGTTTTTAGTAAACTGTGGAAGCTACCATTTTTCCGGGATAAAAAGTATCAAATGTAATTCAGTCACTCCAGACTTCTCCGTTGTATGTAATCCGTGGCTTGCTTAACTTTTGCGTTTGGATGAAATTATGCCCGATGACAAGTGAAAATGAACTCTAAAATGGAACACGTTTTTTAGAAGATACCTGTTGTTGTGTTTCAGGAAAGATATTCTCAAAATATTCAAAATTAACACAAATAATTTGTAAGTTTGTAACATTTTAATTGAGAAGCTGTTAAGAAATAGAAAAAATGATCACTTATATTTTATGTTTAAATAACATATTTGAGATATAAGTTACTTACGAGGTTGAGAAGGTCGGTAGAACGCTGAGTCAGCTGGAAAATTTTGAATTTCATATAAATTAAATTAGCATATAACAAGCTACAGATATTTATAAATTTAGTAGGATATACCCGCGACTTCGTGCACGCTAGACTTGAAATTCCTCAAGATTCCCGAGACACAAAGTATCACAGCATTTAAAAAAGATTGTAAACTATCGTTTAAGGTAGATTTCTTATCTGTATGTTCGGGATTCAAGTAAAATTACTAGGCCGATTTCGATGCAGTTTTAGAATTAAAATCTGCTATAATTTTTATCCCGGGAATACCGTAGGACTTTTACTGGGAATGGTTTAAAGTGGCCAAGATAAAGAAAATCAGATACCTATGCAATTTTTATACTGATCTATAGCAAATTTTCTGAAATGAAATCTCTAATACTTTTTATTTCGGGAATTTTACGAGATTCGTGTCGGGAGTGTTTTAAATTTGTTAGAGTGCATAACAACAAAATATATCGACGTAATTTACACTAAAAGGATAGCTTACATTCTTTTTAAATATTGCCGGGAAATATGACCTGGGAGTCCTACGGGTATTTTCCCGGGAGTGGTTTAAACTATTATATATATCAAAGTTAGCTGATTCGAATCCGATTGATACCAAAACAATATAATCCGGGACTTTTTATGTTTCCCGACTGCAAAGCCACGTGACATTAGGACTTGCTTCATATTACAGATGTAGTTATGTATGCCTTTAGTAACATTACTATTTGGGAGTATTAACGGGAATCTTCAAATGTCACAATTTTTTTAAAGCGATAACTTCTTATGGGACGGTAAACCGCTTCGTTACGTAACGCGTTACGGAATCAGTCTGGTTTCCCGTCTCTCACGTTAGGTTACTTTAAATTATCACTTCTGTCGGGCGTCGAGAGACGCACACCGTCTTTTTTGTACTAAAAAGTCCGTTGCCCTGCTGAAAACATCCTTTAATTTTAAAAACTGGTAATATAACTGTAATCTACGTTACCTGTCAAATATGGCTGATGTCGCGGGCATATCCTGCTAAATTAATATAATAAAAAAGAAATCTGTCAATAAATACAAAACTGGACAGTGCTATGGTATCAGAATAAACTATAAGAGTTTATTTTTTAAGTTCAGATACCTAAATGTATAAAGAAAACTAAATTGTTTCACTCTTGTGTTTCTCTATATATAAAACAGTTGATCATCTTAGGAGTTATTACGGCTAGAGATACGAAATTTGGTATGTTTTCTCACACACGTTGTGACGTGCGTGAGAAAACATACATAGCGCAGGCTAGACGTTCAGTGTACAATGTGGGTGATCAGTGCGATTAATAATTATGATGATGGATCAAATTCCGTAGATGGAATAAACAGGCAAGGCTAGAGGTTTAGTTTTTATCAGGTCAGTATTATAAATATATAGTGTAATCTATGGGTCAGTTACGCCCAAAATGTTCCGTTAGCCGTTCCACAAGGCGACCGCGGTCGTTGTGGTCATGGCGAAAATGTCACTAACAACATCATCATTTTTGATAAAAAAAAAAATTTGAGGTGAGGGAAAATGCTACCGATTTACGCACAATCTGGGCTGATGCTAGGGGAACCGCACGCGTCGGTCGGGGGCGATAACACTGCAGCAATAGTATGCTCTTGGCAGTGCTCCGTCCGCGATCGACGACACAGAGTAGTGTGGAAGACTCCGAGTGATGCTGCACGGGCTAGCAACCTCAATACCCACTAAAAACCTCCTTGTCGACCCTGCGCTTTTGTTTGTGTTTGAAGGACTGAGATATAGAACATAGTTACGCAACAGTCTATCCAGCGCAATAAAGTGCTGGAGTGTGCCCTGGGAGAACACACTCCATTCGTAGTGCGGGGGGCAGATGAATCCTTTGCTCTCTTAGCAAGCTAAAGGCCCCCCCGCGGAAATCATTTTTGATCATACAACAACTCATGTCAAGAGGTATGTCGACTAACCGTTCTACTTGGGTATACGGTTGTAACGCCAGCAAGTGAACGAGGTCGTTGTGAGTCGCTAATAGAACGTAGCCCAAATCTACCATAACTTGGTAGTCATATAAATAAAGCAAAATAAATTGCACATATGAATCAATTAGTCAATTTAAGAAAAACTTTATGTGATTAAAAATATGTAACGTAATGTTATGTATTATTTTTATGTACTTGGTCTTTCATGTTGGTACTTACGCTTATTGATCAAAACTGAAACAAAAAATTTTTAATAAATTGTAACATACAGCGTAATGCTATTTGCTTTAAAATATACTTAAATTTGAGTACCAATAAATGAACTTTTTATAGTTATGATGCAAGGCAAAATTCACATTATTATAAGTTATCTTTTGAATACTGATGGCCGGTTCTTATATGTTACACCCGTTCATTTTCCTTACTATTACTACTACTAAAAACCGACTTCAAGTGTAACTCAAAAGTAAAAAGTAACATTTTCTACAACATCTTAAGTCGTACGTCATACGTTGTTACAACAACAAAATATACTTAATCAATTTATGTTTTACATGGCACCGACTTCAAGATCTTGTAGAAATATTTTTTTGCACTTTGGTTATTATTGAAGACGGTTAATTTTTTTGTTAGGCATATTTTATCTGCTATGTCTTCGGAGCTCATAATCCGATAGCAATAATAATTATATGGGACCATTCATAAGTTGCACAAAGTTATGGCTGAATATACATAAAAAAATCACACGAAGATATGAGAATCGCCTACTTGTTTGAAGACGGTAAATAATTTGACATAAGCTCTATACAAGTAATGTCAAAATTCAGCCGACGGTCGGGCAAGTGAATGAATAATTTGATATAGGAACTGGCCATTAGTCATCAAGATAGAATATACTATGAAAAATATTTAGGTACTTACTAGGTTCTGCGCCTCCGCTTGCTGAAAAATAAAAACAAATAATTATTTTAAAGTATTTTGTCAAGTGACAATGCAGTCTAAGATGGAAAACGTTATTTAGAAAATACCTGTACCTACACGAGACCTGAATACTTAAATTGTAATAAGTTTCAGGAAAAAATACTAAAAGTATTTAAATAAATACCAAAGAACGGTAAGTAGCTATCACTTTTTGAATGAGAAGCCGTTAGTAATCGAATAAAATGATCAGTTATATTTTATATTTGAATAACAATATTTGAAATATAATTTAAAAGTTATTGTCGCCATACGCTTAGTAGACCTCTCACGCGAAAAGGCTAGCGTCTATTTTGCTCAAAGGGTAAGCATGGCTATTCAGCGTGGTAACGCTGCCAGTTTTTTGGGAACGTTTCCGGTAAGTGAGTGGTTTGGGACCAATATTTTATCTATAATTATGCTCTATTTTTTTATTAAGTTTTAAAATAAAGTTACTTACGAGGTTGAGACGGCTGGGAGAACGCTGGGTCAGCTGGAAAATATTATAATTTTACTATATTTTCTAAATTTCATATAAATCAAATTGGAAATAATATATACATTTTATTTTTATTTACATATTAATAGATATTTTAACGAGAAAGGAAAGTAAGTACCAATAAGAAACGAGTAACAAATTGTCCTATGTATTCCAAGTTTGGAATTTACTTGGTCAAAAAGGGTCAAAAGTTAAGACATTATAAATTAATATAATAAAAAAGTAGTTTGTTATTAAATACAAAATTGGACAGTGGTATGGTACCAGAATAATATATCGGTGTTTATTTTTAAAGTTCTGATACCTAAGTTTAAAAAGGAATATTAATTAATTTACTCCTGTGTTTGTCTGTACATAACAACAGCTGATCATTTCGGGAGCTATTACGGCTTAAGATGCGAAATTTGGTATACATGTCTTCTTTCAGCTCGGAATGTGGTTCATCAGTGTGATAAATAGTGATAGAGCACATTCCGTTGAAGGAATAAACAGGCAAGGCTAGACATTCAGTATTTATCAGGTCAGTATTATTATTGTGTATTATCTATGGTCAGTATAGTAAAGTGCAGTGCCGTAAATAGCCTTTTATGCGCCCTATGCGAGCTTCTATAACTGCGCCCTTGTTTTTTTAAATATTATAGGTACCCTACCTAGAGCAACGCTATCTATATAGGCTTAGTTTATTTCATTCAGCGTGATAAAATAACGCACAAAGACCTTGGTGTCGGTGGACCAATTATCTAATATATTGAATGAAAATTCATTTTTTTAAAGAGCTAGAACAGAAATTCGTTTGTGCGCTGCCAAAAAATGAGCGCGAAGTTTTATCTAATTTAAGGACATTTTTGATGATACTGGGATGTAGGTACGTATGTGTTGGAATCGAGCACTAGGGGCGCAGCGGGAACTTATCAGGAGCAAACCGAAAAAGATACTCCTGCCTGGTCTGGCCATTCTTGCACCCCCAAAGTCTACGCCCTGTGCCTGGGCACCGGTTGTACCGTTCTATTTACGGCACTGGTAACGTGCTACGTACAGTTCTAACGTGAAATGGTATGGGTGGTATGGGTCCTGGGCTATACGTACTGATACGATACCGTGATATTTACTCATCGTCTAATCTAGGCTACGGTCCATTAGGGACTCATAACGACCAAGTTCACGGCCGCGATTTATCCCGTTCCATTGCTTGCCGGCGTTACAATCGCAAACCCAAGTGGAACGGATATTCGACCCACCTCTTGACACGGGTCGTGAGCGTTATGTGATCGAAAATGATGACGTCATTAGCGATGTTTTCGTCTCGACCACAAGGATCGCGGTTGTCTTGTGGAACGGCTAACTGAGCATTTTGGGCGTTGTGAGCTCCTAATGGAACGCACAGATAGTGTACTGACGATGTCAGTAGATGACTATATATGTCAGTATTTAATACAAACTGTCATTAATACACTAGGTTACACGATTAGTAAATACCACGGTATTTGGTAAATTCTGATGAGCTACATTGTAAACTGAATGTCTAGCCTGGGCCAAGTTCAGCCTTTTGAGGCTTTGTTTTTAACACATTTTTTGATAGACCAAATCTACTAAAACCTGGTAGTCGTCAAAACAAAAACAAAATCAACTGTTCATAAGAATTAATTAATCAATTAAGAAAATTTTGGTTTATTATGTTGGTTGATACTTACGGTTGTTGATAACAACTGAAACAAAACATTGAATTATTAATAAAATTATAATATAAAGCCTGATGCTACTTGCTTCAAAAACATTTTATCTTTGAGAACCTATTATTGAATTTTTAGCATTAGCTAGATGCACATACCTACCATGCAAGGCCAAATTCGTAAATATAAGAGTGTTATGTAATATTGTTTCAAAATGTGCTTTTTTGCTGGTTGTCGTACAGTAATAGACTTGAGTCTCAAATTCGCGATTCAAATGCCACTAGTTGGAAAGCAACTTAGGCAATTTTTGTGACTTAATATGTATATTGTCACACTTACTATTTGCAAACGGTGAAGGAAAATATCGTGATGAAACCTGCACTGATGAGTCAAACTTTACAACCTGCCTTGGACAAGCTTTGCATATATACCTACTACCCGTGTCCCTAAAACAGAGAGTTAGTGAGACATTTATGGATTGGTATTGTTTTGTCTGTCTTTGAAAGCGATTTTCATCAATGAGCATGGCATGGAGCCAGCAAACACGAATTTCCTACTAGGTGATATCAATTAATTTCACTTACATTCATCTTGACCTAAAATAGATAAAAGAAAAATAACTAATTTTTAAAATGATAATGCGCCCAAATTATTTAGCTTTTTGTATCTACGAGACATCATAGAACTGTAGGACAATTAAATTTGCCGATTAATCATCGTTACCATTGGTTTGGGCATGCGTATTGTTCTAGATCGCAGACTTATATTATTGTTTAAATGTGATATGAGGACTTATACTCGTATTATAGGTAATTTCAATGTCCATCTTGCGTTTGATAAACTCTCTCTTTATTTCTTTAAAAATTAAAAATAAAAATTCAACGAATGCAGAAATAAATATACACGACCAAAGCCGCGAGGAATGGTTTTCTGATAAATAAATTAAAGTGATTAGCACGATTTATGAACAACTAAATATTATCCGCTTTTCTATTTCATCTTCTCCGTCTCACCGGTCTTGAGCATCCCTTTCACATCGAAGGACCAAACAAACATACATATATATATATACATGCAAACAAACTAACGATAACACACATTCAGACACGTAAATATGCGCATAATAGTAATCATTCATAATAAAAATGTTCTTGATACATAAATATAGGCGAGTTAAATTACGGAGTATATAAACAGTTTATACACGAAAAAAAAAACTAGAATAAATAGAAAAACAATATGATGCTTACATACCATCATCTTGAGCAAGTGCCATCGCTAGAACAACGAAGCAGAAGATCTGGAAAGTCAAAAAGTTCTTCATCTTAAGGGGATCCAGTCACTAGAATCTTAAATGGGTGAATTCGCAGATGCCGTATGAATCTCAGTAGTATATATTAATATTGAGATGAAATCATAATTTGAAATTATTTTATCTACCGGATATGTCATAAAAATATCCGATAAGATAATATGTACATAAACAGCATAACCAATGATATTAAAAGGGTTCTATGATACTTTGATTTCAAATCGGTGCTACTGTTTTTGGTAATAAATTTATAATAAATACTAGCTGATACCCGCCCGCTTCGTGTGCCGTAAAATCCGTTTTTAGTTGACCTCTACTTTGTGAAAGGAAGGATGGACCTTCCTTTCAAGGACCTTCCTTCCTTTGCCAAATTTCAAGTCTATAGGTATTATAGTTCCTGAGATATCGTGATGAATCACTATATACGTGGATTTTATATATATATATATATATATATATATATATATATATATATATATATATGTTATGTCTGTACATTTAAGCAATTTAACAAAACAACTGGAATACAATATGTAAGCGATGGAAAACACGATATATTTTTTTTAGATTTCTTGTCTATTTGTTCAGGATTAACGTAAAAACTACTGGGCCGATTTCGATGCGGTATTCGCTGACCGACAGCAAAAAATTGACTTAAAATCTGAGCTACTTTTTATACCGAAATTCTTGCGGGAAATTTTTTGGTACTGATTTAAAATCTAATTCCAATGCAACATTTTCAATAATCGATAGCAAATTTTGTGTAATAAAATGTGTATACAGATTGTACACTTGCTCTTGCTTGTAGTGGTGGATGCTGGCAGTAGTTGGTGGAGTGCTGGTGCTTTCGTGAGTAGGGTGAAGAAAATACACCTTGTAGCTTTCAGGGATTTATTCTCGTAGTAGAGTTTGGATGCTGATCCCTGGGTTCTGCTTAGTGGTAGTTGAAGTCGTACGACTAATAGCAACTCGTAGTGACTTGATAGTAATTTGATTGCATTTTTTTAAATACTGAGGTGTTTTGTGCCCCGGGCATCCCGCGAGAATTTCAAGTCAAGCGTGAATGAAGTACTGGACATAGTCGCGGGTATTTCATATTTGTGTAGTTATCAAATACCTACTATTGAAATTGGTTTAATAGGTATGTAGGTCTTCTTATAAAATCTTATAGGTCGAAATATGATAAATGATAAAAAATATATAATAAACAAATATTTGGCCTTGGTTCAATTGTTTATCGTAAAAACTTATTCTTTTATTATATTAATGTACTCTGTAAACCTTATCTAGAGCCCGTACTTAACTTAACTTAAAACTTATGGGTTAGAAATATCAGAAAAAAACTCAAGGTAATATTAAGAAATACTGTCAACAAGCATTACTTTAAAGATCAATAGAGTAAGTAGGTTTAAAGATATTTTCAATTGTATAAGATATATTAAGGTTTCGTAACCTAATGGCAAAAATAGTAAATATTTTCCCCTCTTTTGCGTAGATTGATACGCACTTGGCCGTTTTATCAGTTTTTATCAAAGTCAATTTTGCCTGAAGGTCATATTGTGACATTTATGTATATATCCAGTTTTGTCTATTAATCAAGTTTTCTCAGTTTAGTTAGTTCAGCAGTCAGGCAGACTGCCCAACTGATGGAAAACGGTTACCATCGCCTATGGTCATTTGTAACACTCAAAGATGCTACCGATGTTCTGCTGCTCTCTAAGAGAGATTAGAATATGGTCACTAATCCCGGAATAATACTTGTTATGGCTGCATACTCTAAACCAGGGGTGGTACCATCCCGACGAACAAATGCCCTACCACCTGGCTGTGTGTTATTTTATCGCCTCTTACAACAGGCCGCCCTGCCGCAGGAAATTGTATTCTTTGCCCGTTCCTACACGGATATCATGCAACAAGAAATTGATTTTTATGTAGGTACGTGTTTCCATTATTCACTGAATCGTTATCAAAAAGATAAAGAGAGCATTAACCTTTTGATAATAGTTACATATATTTTTTAGTATTTCACTGCTTCTAGAAAATGACAATAATACATTGGCAAATAACAAAGGATTATGAAATTTAATATCCATACATACTTTCGATAGGAAACAAACATACTTAAACACAGTAAAAAACCCACGGAAGGCCTACTTAATGGAAAGTGGTCACCGTCCTGTATGGATATTTGCAAAACCAATGGTTAAGAATGTGCTGACGGTCAAGACGGCGGAGGTTACTGGAAGCTGGCTACTATTACCGGAACACAATTCAATGTTGTTGTGACCACATGTTCTGGAGCAGGGATGGTATCTATACTGGAATATGAGATAGTACTTAGTTACTACAGGACAGGATCTGTACGCGAGTCTTAAGTATTAAACGAAAACTATTTGTTGTTCGCCATAAACTCATGCGCGCAAGAATAGAGAAAGATTACAAAATTCCTGCGGCCGGAACGCCTGTCGAGAGAAAACAACTCACAACTGGTAGGATATTTGCCCATATGTCTGGCCAGTTGAATTGAGATACAGCACTAGTAGCCAGGTTTCAGTCCTCACTTCGAGGCCGGCGGCACATTGGCTGCACCTCTGGTGACGTAAATGTCCATAGGCGACGTTAACCACTTTTCGCTATGAGCTGCGTGTTGTGTTCTGCTGGTCTCCAATAAAAAATAAACATAATCCTAGACACTATTGTATAATGTGGTTTATTATTCTCTTTAGTCTCTACTTCGCATGGCAAAGAAATTATCTATGAAGAAATATGTGAAGGTGTCGTTAAGTATGTAAAAGTTCAGACTTACCAAAATAGCCTTCATGATGACAAATGGATAATCAAAATGTGCGTCCGGCTAAAGATATGTCCAGTGATTGACGAATTTGTTTTCGTCTCTTTGGTTTTTATACTAAATGCGCTTTACAGATAACTTGTGGCGACCCATGTAAATATTATACAACTTTAAACAAATTATTTGTCTCGTTATGTAAATAAAGTTTTCCTCTTACAATTCCTGTAATTTTGTACTCTTAAATAAACATTTATCTAATGTCAAAACTATAATTCGGAAAGACGTAATCAATTTAGGCTATCAGTATTTACGTGGCTTTAATGAGTGATTAATAATAAATAATCTTTCGAACACGCCAGTGTTAATTGAACCAAATACAGTATGGAGTGTAATTCGTGTCTCACTTAAATGACGTGGATTTGAATCCTAGCCGAAGGGTCAACAGCGAGCCGCGTTTTTGTTAGCATTACATGAAATAAGTGGGGTAACAAGCCCCTACACAGCCTGGAAGAAGAATACAGTGAATGAAAATAGCTCAGCAAAAAATTTAGCTCTGATAAGCTTCTAAACCCTACATAACTAAATATGTGATGGTCAAGGTACATTCTTTCTAAGTTTTAAAGGTTTTACTAGTAAACTACTAGTTACTATTAAGTATTTAACCGACTTGAAAAAGGAGGTTCTCAATTTGATTGGGATTTTTTTTACCATCGATTACTCTGAGATTTATGATCCGATTTACGTGATTCTTTTTTAGTTTGATGCGGAATAGTTGCCATTTGGTCCCCTAAAAATTTAACATAGTTTGGCCAAATAGTTTTCATTTTATGAACACTTTTTTGTGAAATTTTTCCGCTCCCGTTTCTTGAGACCTAAATTTTTTTAAAGGCGCGTGGCACTTTTCGTAGGCCTACCCATATTTAGACACTAAAAAGTAACAAATAAAAAACTTCGTTTAAAAAAACCGACTTTAAAAACTAAAAAAAATAAAATAACTTAATAAAGATTTTTGACTAAGAATTTATTTAGTTTATTAAGAGACAAAAAAAATCACATCTTGAAGTCGGTGCCAAGTAAACCATAAAAATTACAATATTTTTATTTTTTGTATAATTTTTATATATATATATAGTCCTCCTTGACGTATCCGTCAACGGCGAACCTTGTCAAGTCCGGCTGTGCGAGCGCAGGTGGCTAGAGAAACCAAATTTGGTTTTGAAAGTTTTTCTGCAAGGAGCGCAATACAGCCGTCCTGTTGAATCGTAAGTGTAGTTGTAAGTGATTTTTGGGCGGTCCTTTTTGATAAGGCGTTGCTCGTCGGAGTGTTCTACTCGTTGCGTTTCGAAGACAGCAACAGCCTTATCAATAGAATTACGCCACTCCTTTCTTTGCAAAGAAAGATCTTCCCAGCCGTCACTTGGGATGTCACATGCCGACAGGTGGCGCTTGAGTACGTCCTTGTACCGCAGAAATTGACCGCCAGATTTGCGCTTTCCGTCCTTAAGCTGTGAGTAAAAGACAGCTTTAGGCATTCTTGTGTCTTTCATGCGTACTACGTGGCCGCACCATCTCAGTTGTCTCTGTATAAGCATTGCTTCCACACCACTTAACTTCGTCCGCCGCAGCACTTCAGTGTTAGATATTCGATCTTGCCACTTCACATGAAGGATTGATCTTAAACACTTGATGTGGAAAGAATCGAGGCGCCTAATATCAGCTTTATAGAGACACCACGTTTCGGTAGCATAAAGAAGAATTGGCAATATGATTGCTTTATAGACAGAGATCTTTGTACGTAGCTGAATATCATGCGAATCCCAAACTCTGTGACGGAGTTTGCCAAAAGATGCTGCCGCTCTTGCGATGCGAGAAGAAATTTCTGTTTCCAGCTTGTTATCAGTACGTATAGAGCTTCCTAGGTACCTGAAAGATGAAACTTCCTCTAGTATCCGACCGCCGAGATATATTGGTGTAGGGTCAGGTGTCGTTCCACGTGCAGGTTGTTTCAGTACTTGTGATTTGGGGACACTTATAACCAGACCAAATCGTCGGCAGGATCTATCCAGGTTATCCAGAAACATCTGCAGGCTGCTAACATCATTGGCCATCAGGCAAACGTCATCTGCATAAAGTACGTCTACGAGTGAAAGCTCTTGTACCGATCTTTTAGCTCTAAATCTTGACAAGTCGAAGACGCTCTTCCCGCATCTGACACTGAGAATAATCTGCCCCATAGGCTCATTATGCGAATGTCTAAGTACCGCAGCGAAATAAACAGCAAAGAGAGTAGGAGCCATCACACATCCTTGCTTAACTCCACTGGTAACTGATATTGGGCTAGTAAGGTCGTTCTCATGTTGCACTCTAGCAGTCATACCGTCGTGAAACTGACGAATAAGTAAGAGGAGCTTATCCGGACATCCTGCTTTTGAAAGAACAGTCCAGAGTGCAGATCGCGGTACCCGATCAAACGCTTTTTCTAAGTCAACAAAGCACATGTTAAGGGAGCGGTGTTGTTCAAGACACTTTTCCTGCAGCTGTTTTACGACAAAGATGGCGTCGACAGTTCCCCTGCCTGGACGAAAGCCACATTGGCTTTCAGATAATATTCGTTCTGAAAGAGCATTCAGCCGTTGATTTATAATGTGGGCAAGAACCTTACCTGCCGCGCTGAGTAGAGCAATGCCCCTATATGACCCACAATCTGAAGTGTCACCTTTACCTTTATATAGTTTACAGATTGTAGCATCTTTCCATTCTCGGGGTACTACTCCAGATTGCCAGACACGGATAATGAGCTCGAACAAACTTTTTTGAACACATTCTCCACCATATTTGTAAAGTTCAGCTGGTAAAGTATCTAAACCCGTTGCTTTACCATTTTTTAGCTTATTGACGGCAGATACAAATTCTTCAAAAGTAGGCTCTTTGTCTAGTTCTGAGGACATTGGCAGAGCCTCGAGAGAGTCTATGTAAGCGAGATCCACCCCATGACTAGGAGGATTTAAGATATCACTGAAATGTTCTGCCCAGCGGTTAAGTACTTCATTATGGTCCGTTAACTGGCGAGATTTATCACGATTATATATCGGAGAAATCTTTTTATACTTAGGCCCGAAAATAGATTTAAGGCTTTCAAAGAATAACCCACTCTGTTTCGTATCCGCAAGATGCTGCAGCTCCAGCGCTTTCATCGCCCACCAACGATTTTTAAGTTCTCTTACTTTCGATTTGAGCTCATGCTGAAGCGCTTTTTGTTGTGCAGTACTTGAACGATCTTGCAGTGCGCGTCTGGAGTTATTTATAAGCTTCATGATTTCGGTATCGGATTCATCAAACCAGTCCTGGTTTTTCTTACTGGTCTTGCCAACTACTCGCTGAGCAACATCATAAAGCAACTGCGAGAGACTATGCCAATGTTCCTCAATAGACACCTCCTTTTCGAATGCTTTGGTGCTGAATTCGGTATGAAAACACTTTTGTACTTTTTCTGAGTTAACGAGTTTTGCAAAGGCCAGTCTTGTCGGAACTATATGTTTTGCCCTGCGGGGAGGTTTATAGTACAGGCAGACCTTCGATCTTATCAACCGATGATCAGTCCAGCCTAGGGCACCACGCATAGCTCTAGTAATAAGAACATCTCTCAAATCAGCTCTCCGCACAATAATATAGTCTATAAGGTGCCAGTGTTTTGAACTTTGGGGTGTAGTGGTCTAGATCTTGAGTTGTAGTTACCAATTGACTTCGCAGCTCAGCTAACCACAATCTCTCCATTAGTGGCTCCTCGTAGCTGTTGTGTGCGCAGCGGCCACACCCCGGTAACCACGCGATTGCGTGGGCTAAACCTAATGGAGGGGGCTGTGATCACTCCTCTGATCACAGCTAATTTATGGGAGGTCCCCCTCAAGTACATGAAGCCTGTTACGGCGCGGAAAGCGAGCACAGTCGATAGACAAACGCTATCGGTGACCGCGGCGGTGCAGCAAGGTGATGTGATGTGCCTATAAGGGCATCAGCTAGGACCCTTTTAGTAGCTGGTGGCCATATCACTGCATCCTTCTATCTACCGGTCGTACCGGGCAACCGGGCCATCGGACTATGATGAATGGACGAGAGAGTGAGTTTGTACCAGCGCAACTGCTTACTCACTTAAATCTATTCACGCGCAGATGAACCTTGGCATAGTTTCTGGATATCGAGTTAAAAGACCTATGGCGATGGAGTGGTGGTGGTGGGAGTTGGAACTACGGTGTGTTCTGCTCCTAGCTATCTCTCTGCACATTAGGCGGTCAAATGCAAGGGGTCGCTCCTGGATTCGACTGAAACGGGAAAACGGGTTCGGCAGCACATTTGATGACTAAGCAGCCCTATTTAGGATCGCTCTGCTTACCTCTGCACAGAGGAGGGGCCTAGAAAAGGTGGCCTAAACATAGTCCGTTTCTCTCATTCCCCGAAGGCAAACCGCGGCCAACGGGCACCGACTTAATCGCGGTCGAAAAGATACTATGAAGAAAAATATTAGATTCTCACAACGACAGACCTTTAATTTTGCAACATGGAATGTTAGGACCCTGCTGGACAGTCCCACCAACATGTGTCCAGAACGGAAGACAGCTCTTATTGCCCGAGAACTGTACAAATACAATATTGATATAGCTGCACTAACTGAAACCCACTTATCAGATTGTGGAGAGCTCTGCGAAAACCAAGGAGGCTATACATATTACTGGATTGGAAAACCCTCTACTGAACGAGCTAGTAGTGGCGTCGGTTTCGCTATTAAAACTAGCCTTGCAAAAACACTTACAGAAAAACCCAAAGGTATCTCCGACAGGCTTATGACATTAAAGCTTCACACAAGTGCTAATAAATTCCTGCATCTGATAACTGCATACGCCCCAACAATGATGTATAGTGATGAAGCAAAGTCTCAATTCTATGATGACCTTAGAAGCGTACTACAAGGAATCCCGGTGAGTGACAAAATCGTCCTTATGGGTGACTTTAACGCTCGAGTGGGCACCGAGCATAACATTTGGAAAGATATACTTGGCCAGCACGGCGTGGGTAAGTGTAATTCTAATGGAGAACTGCTCTTATCGCTTTGTGCAGAATTTAACCTGTCAATTACAAATACCTACTTCCGTTTATCCGAAAAATATAAGACATCTTGGATGCATCCCCGTTCAAAACATAATTTTTATGGTTTGTTCGGCACCGACTTTTAGATGTGAAAATGTTTATATTATTTTTTTATATATTGTCTCTTAATAACATGGGACATCGGAACTCACACTCATCGTCTGAAACACGTTAAGCTCAAGGCTAATTGCTTCACACCAGTATTCTGTAAGAGCGTGGTATCACACCTTTCAAGCCAGTTATAAGAGCTGTAACCAAAAAATGATTCTAGCATCATACCTACAGTGGTCTATACCGACTACCAATGTCATGGTGACCTTCTTCCACTGTAACCGTTAGAGTGGATAAGGAGATTTGTGTTCTGAGGCAAAAAACCTCTGTGCCTTGGTATAATTCGGCGGGCAACTAAAACCCCGGGGATTGGGTTCTACCCGCATCATGGTTGACTTGTAAAATGTCTTCAAAAATGATTTTACAGGCAAGTAAGCAGTAAGACCATAAATTATTTAAGTATCATGCTAATCAATGGCCGATTAGTGACAATTGGCCTGTTCTTATATTCAAAATGAAAGACAAATGAATCGTCTTATATTATTAACTATTTATTCACCTGCCTTATCATTCGTACAATTTGACTTATTTGTATGGAGCTTATGGTCAATTTTAACCGATATAGTTAGGCAAATGAAAGGTTGGTGAGATAGGAACGGGCCATAGTAATAAGTTAAGTAACTACTTATTTTAATAATTCGTAGGCTAAAAAATATACTTAATATTGTGTCTGCTTTTATTACATAAATTATAAGACAATAATTATGTTTGATAAGCTAGACAATTTTCAATATATTAAATACATTGAAGCGAGTAAGACCTTGAACTTACAATAAGATAATGGTCTCGTAGGTAGGTAGGTGTTTGTTAATTTATTCTATTACTAATATTTATTCAAGTCTCGACTAACAAGATTGACAATGAAGACGGACAACTGCATGGATTTCTGAGTTTTGTAATAATTAAAATTTGTTGGTTTGGTCTATGTATGTATGGGAAAATAGTAGAAACGGCTATTGGGTCGTTAAATGATACTTTACCACACGATAATCGCTCAGTATAAAATCTCTAAGAAGTACTTAAACGATACATGACTAGATGAAACTTTAGCCTTTTCTCGCCTAGCATTTTAATATGTATTTAAAATACATGTAACAATGTTTAGCAGTGACCTATGATAACGATTTTTTATTTAAATTAATAACCATTTCATAAAAATGCTCTGTTCAGGAGTACTATTTTTGTTCATAGACATAGGTATTTTTTTAATTGGGCAGACGAAACAGACAAAAACCCTATTGCTCGGCATAGCAGTACAAGAGAGGCTATAATATTTGTGCCATATTTAGCGCTTTTTAAAATTATATTTCTACCTTCACTGAAATTTAGCAATGTATTACTTAATCATCAAGTTATATTTAATTTCATTATCGTGTATTGCAATCTAATTAGCCGCATGAGTGTTTAACAGCGTGTTTTCTCTAATGGATAGTTGGCAACACTTTATATAGGCCGCGTTACTCTAGTCATCACTCACAACGCCCAAGTGCTCAGTCAGCCGTTTTATATACCGACCACGGTCGTTATGGTCGTGGCGAAAGTCACTCATTATTTTCGATTACACAGCGCTCATAACAACCCATGTCAGAGGTGGGTCGAAACGGGCGTTGACCACAGAGCATTAATTTTTTTAAGGATTGACAAGGCGCGATTTTAAAATTAGCCAATACCATTTGTGTATTTCGACGTTAATAACAGCTAAGCTCCATAATACGTTCCACTAGAGCTTGTGACTGTAGCACCCGTAAGCAAGTGAAACGGAAAAATCGCGGTTGTGAACGTAGTCCTTGTGAGTCTCTTGTGGAACGTGGCCGTAGTAAATAATATCTTATCTGTGGCAGCAGTCAGCACTGTGGCATACGTTGCTTGTGGCCTGTTAAAGAGACCTAAGTTGCCGGCAGACATGGACCAATAAATGGTATATAAAAAAATAGAAATAACTGTATAGTCATGTTTCGAGTCCAAGAATGGTGGCTGTGCTACAATAAATGGCTACTATACAAGATTATACATCAGACTTGGCTGTATGACTAAGATTCTTTGCTGCCTTTGTGCGAATAAAAAACAACATAAAATGTCAAGTTTGTTGACAAATGTCCACGAAAACAGCACAACAGATGTTCTAGGTAAAATAGGGCAAAGTTATCTTATTACTGGAAAATACGAATATTATCATTATCTTTGTGATGGCTTTGATGATCGGGTAACGTATTACAATATTCACATTTATTTTATGTTAGCATATTAGGTTAAGAGGAAAGCCTTATGCGCCACCTCTTAACTGCTAAACTGGACGCGGCTTGACGAGCTTTATACCTAATTTACTACCATTAAACCAGCTTTACTAGCCTGGTTTAAGTAAATTTTTGCTTAAAGGGAAAGTTGGCAGTCTGCTGCCCCGCCTGGTACAACGTAGGTCTGGAGCCGTTTAGTGCATACGATCACGTTGAAGCAATTGTACAGCTGTTATACTTAGATATTTATCATTACATTCTCTACAATGCACTAAAAATACATAACTTATTATGTAATTTATGTATATATGTACATTTTAGGGCTGGGGCTGTGGTTATAGGACTCTTCAGACAATATGTTCCTGGATGAAAAATAATGTTAATAGTAATGTATCAATTCCTACTATTAGACAAATTCAAGAAACCCTAGTTGAATTAGAGGATAAGCCTCAAAGTTTTATAGACTCCAGACAGTGGATTGGAAGTTTTGAGGTGAGTAAAATACTGAAACTTTTCTAACAACTAAATTTACATGAAAATTTAAAAACCAAAACAAAAAGAATGTTAAACTGTAAGATTACTGTGTACAAATGTAAAGGTAGACAAAAAAAAAGTGTGTGTGTACTGATGTACATGCATTAGAAGTTATACTTCTTTATATTGGTTAAATAAATAAAGCCCCAACCATGGTCAAATCAACTGTGGTAGGGGCTTTAGTTATTTAACTGACTATATTGAAAAGTACAATCAAAAACTGAGGTTAACTCTAAATAATAAATACCACAATCACACCCAAGTATTAGAAAAAGCTATATAATTATTTATTTTTTAGAAATTCACTGGAATTAGAATTAAAAAATCTTTGATTACTACTAATAAATATTATAAACATAAACATATATTATAAACACATTATATATTACAAAGCTCGTCTCACAATCCATCTATCAACAACTCGTTGCTATGCAATGAGTTCCATCCCTGGAGCTTGAGTCTTAGCTCTAGCGATCTCCACTCCGTGTCGGCTGGCTAAGGCAAGCACGGAGTCGCCACTCACCTAAGGCTTCTCCACAAAACCCCCCTGCGGGATTATTATTATATTATTATTATAATGTCACAAAGTTATTTATAGGTTTTTATTTTTTTATCTTTTACATCCTTTGCAGGTTTGCTTGGTAATAGACAAGTTGTTTGATATACCAAGTAAAATAGTACATGTGAAGGCAGGTGATGACTTAAAATCCATTGTTGATGTGCTGGTGAATCATTTTGAGAAGTTTGGCAGCCCCATTATGATGGGTGGCGATGTAGACTGTTCATCTAAAGGAGTGATGGGTGTTCATATTGTGGATGATGAAGCCAGTTTGCTGATTGTGGTAAGAAATGTTATATTTTAAAATAAGCAACTTCATTGTCTTAATAAAAGTGAGCTTGATTTTGCACAGTATGCTAAGGTCGCTGAATTGACAAAATCTGCTCCTAAATACACCTTAATCTTATGAAATTACGCAGCCCACAAGGCATAGTAACTTAATTGATTTACTCATGCATTTCCCATTGCAGTGATGTGGACTCGAACTCTGTTTGGGAAGTACACACTCTTTAGACAATTTTTATGATGTATAATGCATATTGTTACAACGAAGGATGGTAAAGATCTCATGAAGTTGAGAATAAAAAGTAGGAACATGCACATGGAGTGCATTGCAGTTGGAATAAACATGTCATTTGTTTCATGTGGACTTTACTATCAAGAAAGGATATTTATATATCTATTCTATACATATATTGATAACCATGCAAATGTAAAAAGTCAAAAATAAAATAAACACTTGTAAACAGTACAATTGACATAATTTATTGTAGTGGCTTATTTGATAGTGATGTGCTGTGAGTCATGTAACACAAACTACTAAACCATCTTAAATAAATTAAAAGTAGAATAGAATAGAATATACTTTATTGCATAATATTCAGATACAATTTAAGAATTTTAACTACAGAAGACAATAGGCGGTCTTATCACTAAAAGCAATTTCTTCCAGACAACCTTAGGATGGATTAGAGAAAATTGTGTGATATGTGGGTTTTGCAATATAAATAGAATTAATAGATTTGAAAATAAAAAATGTTCTATTTTAAAGAAAAATAATACTGCATTTATGAATAGGACATATTTTATCACACAATATAGTATTTTTAGCAAAAATAAATAGATAAGTTAAATTGATTTAATACTTATTTATATTAATATTTAGTAACTTATTTTTGTAACAAACTGAGTCAGTAACTTGTTAGGCCATTACTACTTGACTGATCATCGAGCTGTGAAAAGTAAAAAATGCTTGAAAGGGTATAGTAGAGCTACAAATTAATAGATGGAGCTGTGCAATAATTGAAGATGCAGACATTTCTCACACATACATAAAATGTAGGTTTACAAATTTCCAACAATAATATTCAGGCTTAGGCCTGCAAGGCATATTAATATTTCCAGCAGAAGGACTTCCCTTTAAGACAGGAGCATTCCACAATCCATCTCACTTCTACACCATTAAGGCCATTCATAAAAAATATTTAATGATATGTTCTTAAGTTTTCGTGACTAATATACATAATAAAAGTATGTTTTAACAGTTTTAAGTTAGCTAGTTAATTTGTTATCATAATGATATTAATTAATATTATTACAACATTGCTCATTTCCTTTATATCGTGCAGCCTTAAATTTATCTTCCCATCTAATTTATTGTCCTATTATTTCCTTTTTTTATTTTGCCATTACTAATTGATGTATTATTTACTTTTTCCAGGACCCACATTACGTTGGTAAGGAGCAAAATAAAGAATTCCTTCAAAAGAAAGGTTGGGTGAAATGGCAGCCATTAAAAGACTTTGTGAGCTCTTCCTTCTACAATCTATGTTTACCCCAAATCAAATCTAAATTATTAGAAAATAAATAGTCTTATTATATTGCCAGTCTTTATTATTAATAATTCTAACTATAACCTATACTTAATAGGAACAAAATATTGAACTTCATTATACATAAATATTACTGGAATTAAATAAAGTATATTTAGGGCCGCTTGCATAATGTTCCTTGAATTTAAATAAGAAACACTAAACGCATTTAAGACCTTTATGTGATTAGCGTCTTGCACAACACAAAAATTGTCGCTAAATTTGTTTAAAGAACTGTCAATACGTTTTGTGTAAAACATATTTAGACAGTTTAATATGATTAACTAATTTTATTTAAAGGCGTTATGCAAGCGACCCTTAGAGAACCATGTTCATTTTTAATTTTTTATTAAACTTAATAAAAAAAGAAAAGTGGCGCACAGTTATTAGTACATAAGGGGCCATCCTTAAACTACGTGACACGTTATTGGGGGTTGGTCTTAAATTTCATGACATCACATTTCAATAACTAACATTTCTTTTTTTATCGCAGGAGTTCAGCAGACAGGCGGACGGCCCAATTGATGGAAAGCGGTTACCATCGCCTATGGACATTTGTAACAACAAAGGTGCTACAAATGCGCTGCTGCTCTCTTAAGAGAGACTGGATCCTGGTCACTAAAGCCGAAACACAACTCAAGGTTGTTATGGCGACATACTTTAGACCAGGGGTGGTAGCCATCCAGTTGGGCAAATGCCCTACCACCTGGCATCTCTCGGATGTCATCAGCTGTGTCAAGGCCGGGGGGGTTAAAAATCATGAACCTGATAATCATGACGTGTGACTTAATTTGTGGGTGGCCACTGATGGGCTATTTAGACGTACATAGGCAAGCCTTAGTTGTTATTATAAATTTTCGTTTCTAATCCGTATTCATAATTAAACAAACACCCTGCAATATCCAATGGCTGCAGTGCTCGGCCGTCCAAAGGTCCGACTCAAAAACCAACCCGACACCCATAGCGTTGCGTCGTTGGGATGTGGTATATACAGGAGTTCGGAGGGTGTTCTGAAATAATAAAACACGTGTTTTAATATCCTATCATATAATCATAGGCTGATTCCTCGAGTGTATTATTCCCATAAGTAGTAACACGTAATCGCAGAGATCATAACAAGCTCTATCTAGAAATATCAATTACAGAATTCATGAACAGAAGCATAATTTTATGGCTCTAATCATTTACAATAATTTTCCTAAAGACTGGAGAGGTTTAAAGGTTGATTGACATATATAAATAATAGTTTAAAAAGAATACGCTTTTACAGAAAATCCAACTAAAAAACAGAAAATAAATTTGAATTAAAAATAGTGTAAAAAAATGATTTTATTGTAAAAAAAGCATCAATGGATGAGGGCCCCTCTAAGGCAAGTTACGCCACTGTTTTGTTTTCTATGTAAAAAATATCCACATTCCTATTCACCGACTGTACAAATTGTTTGCTCTAGAGCTTGGAAAACAAATATTTTCTCGAAGGAATACTTTTCGTTAAAGCATCCGTTCAAGCCCATTTTGTTTATGGTTCTCGTTTCGGGATAATAACTGCCAATCGGTTGCTCAATGAGAGTCGGAAGATAACCCAAATTATTTTAAATATTTCCAGTGTAGAGGTCAAACATTTGGTTTATCATTTGTTTACACGTCTGAGCCGAGTTGTACATATAATTAATATAAAAATCTTATTATCCAAATAATCTATAAAGCGCATTATCTCTCTCTTTGGACCAGTATTTTTAACAATTTTCTCCACATATTGTGACTAACATGAGATATTTATTCATATGTTAAATTATATGCAAACCTGTATACGAAGCAGGAAGATTGAAATTTTCTTGAATATTAAATCAGAAATAATCAAATGTGATGAAAGTTACGTATAACATTATTTTATTTTAAAATGGATTATTAATTAAAAATAGAAATATATTAATACTTGTGACATTTTTCCCAAAACTGCGGGTGCTGTCCAGTATTATTTAAAAACTACAATTTGACCCGGAATTAGCCCCTTGATTTTGTTTATATTTCGAAACGCACTGTACAAACTCGAACCATTCTTAGATTAATTATAGTATGTATAAAGTAATGCTTTAATTTGTTTTGAAGACCACTCTACTGTCATGGATACTTGACACTGGATAAATACAGAAAAAGAAGAAGAATAAATATACCTACTAAGTATTCTAGATATGACTTACTTGTAGTTTGAGCTTGTGAAATTCAATAGGGATAATATACATAATTGGAAGTTCTGTGACCAGTACTTTTGGATGTGACCTCCGGAGGCAGCCTTCATCGACGTCCCATCTGGCTCCTTCCAAGTATAGACCGCGGACGTAACAACCCTGCGAAAAATATAACTATTTCTGTGAATACGAAAGCGAATCTTCGCTTTGGTGGCTCGTTGCGAGCGCGCCGCGTGTCGCTAACCTCGAGCTTGCCAGTCACGTTCACACTATGGCTTTAATTATAGTAACTACAAAGGTTACGGTTTGCAGGTGAGTACGAAGCTTTAAGGCAAAATATAATCTGTATAAAAAAGGTAAAAAGCCAACGTCACGCGGTGTTCCCAGGCGGTCACCCATCCAAGTACTGACCGCGCCCGACGTTGCTTAACTTCGGTGATCGGACGAGAACCGGTGTATTCAACGTAGTATGGACGTTGGCGAACAAGTTACTAATTTAATGGAATATATTAGAATTAGAATCTATATCTTCAAATGCAGTCGGCAGTGATGGTATTAGTCGTGGCATGATCGTGCCCATTCTTGATGTCATAATTCCCATTATAACCCACATCCTTAATTCCTCCATCACTTCTTGTACCTTTCCAGTTGCTTGGAAAGAAGCACATGTTATTCCTCTCCCCAAAAAACCAAATCCTTCGTCTTTTTCTGAATTCCGTCCAATTTCCATTCTCCCTTATCTTTCAAAAGTTTTAGAACGCCTAGTCCACAAGCAATTTAGCACTTTCCTTTCTCGAAGTTCATTAATGAATCCCTTCCAATCAGGGTTTCGTCCAGGCCACAGCACAGTCACAGCATTGGTCAAGATTACGGATGACATCCGGCATGGGATGGAGAATGGCCTGTTGACAATACTATCACTGTTAGACTTTAGCAGCGCCTTCAATAATGTTGATTACGACTTATTGCTTGGTATTCTTCGCACTCTTAACGTATCTCCATCAGTAATCGACTGGTTTCACAGTTACCTGCATGGGCGCCGGCAGAGAATTCGTATCGATGAGGCGTACTCATCCTGGTGTGGTTTAACTGCCGGTGTTCCTCAGGGCGGCGTTTTATCTCCTCTTTTATTCGCTGTTTTCATAAATTCTATCTCCGACCAATTGTCTTCTTCCTACCACCTATATGCTGACGATTTACAAATTTACGTACAAAGTGATACTGATTCACTAAATACTGCAATCAATAAAATCAACACTGACCTAAATCACATTTTAAGATGGAGCAAAAAGTTTGGACTTGCCGTAAACCCACAGAAAACTCAGTTGATAATCGTCGGTAGCCCTAGGATGAATGCCAAAGTTAACTGGTCCTCCTTAACACAGGTTGTTTTTGACGGGACACATATTCCTCTGAGCAATACTGTCAAAAATCTCGGCATAATCATCGATAGAGAGCTGTCTTGGCGGCCTCACATCACCGATTTAAGTCGCAGAGTCTTCTTATCTTCTAGATCCCTCAGAAGATTAAGAAACTTTCTGCCCACTGCTACCAAGATTACGCTTGCTGAGTCTCTCTTGCTTCCCATACTTGATTACGCTGACGCCTGCTATCTAGATTTAACCTTAGAACAGCTGAACAAGCTTGAGCGGCTTCAGAATTTTTGTATAAGGTTCATATTTGGTTTGCGTAAATATGACCATGTTTCCGAATATCGTAAAAGACTCAAGTGGCTTCCTATTCATTTTCGCCGGAATACTCACATTCTCACTCTCCTTTATAACATATTATATACTCCTAGTAGTCCCCAATACCTTAAGGAACGTTTTAAATTCCTTCGCCTATCCACTGCCCACAATTTGCGCCACGATACATATCGAAAACTTATGACGCCTGCACACACTTCATCCTATTATGATAATTCTTTTACGGTGCAGGCTGTCAAACTTTGGAATATGCTGCCTCTTACTGTCAGAGAGGCCAAATCCTTACCTATATTTAGAAATTTACTTAGAAAACACTATTTGTCCATAAATAGCTATTTCTGATTTACGGAATATAATCATGCTAAGACATTTATTTATTATAATAACTTATGTGTTATTGTATATATATATATATATTTTGTATGTATATATATACATATATATATGACTATGTATATATGTATGTATTTGTATATTTATTTCTTAAATTAGTTTGAGTATTTGTGTATTGTGTATCTATTGCCTTTTTCCTGCACCACCTATTTCGCCTGATTCAATCTCTGTTATTTAGGTTGCCTGGAAGAGATCGCTTTGAGCGATAAGGCCGCCTGTTGTATTGCCTAAAAGTATTGTAAACATGGACTGTTTTTGTAATTGTATATTTTGGTGTGCAATAAAGTGTTATCTATCTATCTATCTATCTATCTATATTAATAACTAATTAACTATAGGTATCTTGTTAATGCAAGTTTATGAACAAAATTTACGTTAGTGGTTTTGTGCGTGGTAGGAATTATTTTCTTGATTAAAGGTCTTAGTGCCGGCTCAATAGGTGTGACACCACGCTCTCGCAGAATATATATCAGAGTGAAACGGTTAGCATTGAGCTAATCGTGTTTCGTGCGATTAATGCAGTTCCGATGGCCCACATCTCCCCCTATCCCATTTCCTATATTCCGATCCCACATCCTAGCTCTTCTATCCCATTCCTCCTGTATGACCCCTCCATCTCAAGCCCCTATCCTATCCTTTTTATCCCATCGTAAAGGCTGGCAACGCATTGTCGGCGGTAATCACTTTCCACGAGCTAAGCTGTTTGCGTGTTAGCCAGTGTCGCTAAAAAAAGGCTATAATAAGGTTTAATTTTTTTTACAAATTTTGTCAGATTTGGTTTAAAGAATGTTATGAATATTATTACGTTACAAAGCGAGATAAGAATGACTCGTTGCGCCATCTAGTCGTGTATAAGTTAAGAGCTTTCAGAGTTATATTTTTACTAGGTGAATGTCATTTCTAGTATTCTTCTTCCATGATATTAGGGAAACTCACAGTGACTGGTCTCTCCTCTATCTCGTCCGCAGACAACCACTTCGTGACTTTAGTGAACTGCGTGGACCGGTCCAAGGGCCAAGTGTACAGTCTGCACGCTATTTGTATATGTGCTATTAGGTACGACTCTGGTATGTGTAGTCCTGATAACCATATCACTATCGGCTCTTCCATTGTTGCCTGTAACACAAAAACTAAGTTGTTAATCATTTTTCTTTAGCCAATCGAAGTCCACTGCTGGAATTAGGCCTCCCCAAGTCTATGTCATAGATCCCGATCTCCCGCCTTCTTCATGCAGAACTTGCCGGTGACCTTTCGCAGGTCGTTGGTCCATCAGGCTGAAGGGCGTCCTACGCTACGTTCACCAAGACGCGGTCTCCACTCCAGGACATGTTTGCTCAATGAGCCGTCGGTCCTTAAGCAGACGTGACCGTACCCACTGTCAGTTCAAAAGTTATATTGGTTACTTTGGTTCTTTTACGGAACATCCAACTTAGCCCTTTACAGTCTATTCTTATCTGTGGTTTCAAATTTTATTAACAAACATCGTCATGGTATGGTCGTACGACGATATGTGTTTTTAGGTTGGTGTTTTGAAACTGGACGCGAACGATGTTTCTCTGGCACAACTAGTTTTTAATAATCGGCCTAATAAGGCATACACTGCACATGCACTTCCTCACAACATCGGCATGTAACAGATGCACTCTACATTCGTATAAGTTCAATATTAAAATTAGAATAAATTAATATAATCAGTTATTCGTAAGGTACACCTCAACAGAAAAACACTAAATTAATGTCACACACTAGAATCAAAATAACTAATAAGCGTGTTTAAATTTTAAAAAGAAATATTTAAAAAAAAAATCGGCCTCGTGGTTGAACGGGCTAAACTTTTGTCGGTCTACCTGCAGTGGCAGCGCAGAGGCTCTAGTATCGATTCCTGGCATGGTAAATTTTGTAAACCAACTTTTCGTTATTTACTATGATCCGGTGTCTGGGATCGGCCCCAGAGCCCTCCATTATATATTATCCATAATAAATAAATGTACGTCTCCAAAATAAATATGTCTATCAATATATGTCTATCAATTTTATTATACGGTTCAAGACGTTTATTTCTCATAAAAGAATTATATTCATTTATAGAAAAATAACCAGTCACATAAAATAGTATCTGTCTCACGAAAGCATTCTCGCATACGGAGGTTGCGTCCTTAGGAAGATCAATTTATTTTATAAAGATTCACATTTAATTTTACTTATTAGTAAATAGAATAAAAATATTTAACATTTATATTTAAAGACTTGATAAAAATGACATAACAGGTGGACCTGTTATTATTAGTTTAATTGTTTGCCGTGGGACTTGTTTCGTGAGCATTACATATTCAACCTCAACTATAATAATCACAAACTATACCCAATCTGTATACTGTTTTGTCCTGGCAATGAAATGGTCCATCCACCCCCCGAGCCCTTTGCAGGTGTCCGGCGCCAACGCCCTCCACACTTGGGGCAGTTGTCCGTTGAACAGGCTGTAGGAGACGTTGTCCAGCACCGCGTCCATGCCGATCTCGCCGGCCAACGCTTTACGAAGGAGTGATAGAGTCGTGCGCATTCGGCTTATAAGACGGTTGAATCTAGAATTTAAATATTTAACTCATAGTTTTAATGCTTGGTTCGATATTTACATCCTGAGGTACCCCAAAAGATTTTGGGCAAAAAATTCTCAAATCGAAGAGACTCTGTTTACTTCTGAATCTTACATAAGAAGGTGATGCGACGAACTGCTCCTGTCGCTTTTTGAGGTTTTCTTATAAGTACACAAACAAAATTCCAAATTCAATTGATATTTTTTTTTACTCGTTTAGTCTAAAATATTAGAGTTGGATAATATTAATTATAATTATACTCATTGCAATTAACCTCTCGAGTTCCTGGAGCAACACGACGAGTGTCGGTGTGATATTCATTTCAAACATTTTCCTCACGCGCCATATTTCATACAACGCTGGCAGTTTTCCTAGAATATCCACTGCAGTCGTGTCTATGAAGTCTTCACGACTCATCGCTCCACCGGCCTCGCCTGATAAATGAACATTTCAAATGAGCTTTTTTAAAAAGGTTTTTAAATACAAGCTTTTGAGATCCTGGATATCATATACTAGTGCTAGCCAAGACAAGTAAAACGAGCCCAAACACGACGGGTATATCTTGTTTAGTACAGGAGTTGCTATGGCCACCTTCCGACTCCATCATCAGATCAGCTCCATGGTACTATATTATTGCATTGTCACGCGATATACATATTATGTGTGCAATCAGGAAGTTGGTCAAATTTAACTTGCAAGATTCCACCCGAACTTACATACATACATCCATTGCAAGTTAAGTAAAAAGTTAACTAAAAGCTTGTAAAAAGAAAGAACACTATTTATTAATATGATTTATTTTGTATTATGTAAACTCGACGTACTCAAGCTAGTATGAAGAAAATTGATTAGATATGTACGTGGTAATTACGATAGAAATTGTCTGGGGTTTTGTGTATAACCAGCATGTACAATATATTACTTCAAAACTACATAAATCAGAACAAATATATTCAACTTACGATATACTGGTTCCATAGGCAGAAAAAAAAACAAAAATTAGTATGTATTATAAGATAATAAAAAATTGACCCTGTCTTCCCGACTAAGTAGGAACTTACCTTCCTCTTTCCTGACTAGCAGCAAATGTAATTGAAATCAAAATTAGTAATGAACCTTTATGGGCTTTGGAAAGGATTGAGTGCCGTAACTTACTCGTCTGCGGTTGAAGTTCGATGAGATGTCCCCACATCATTCTTACAGCCTGACTAAAGTATCCGATCTCGGCGTTGGGATGAAGACCGAACACTTCTGGCGTATTGGCCAAGGGCAGGGTATCGATAAACTCTGGAACCAAGGGTGTAATATATATAACTTTTATCAGTGTCAGCAGCAAAGGTCTTTATTAATTAATGGTTGCGGACGGTTTATGTTAATGTATGCATGGCTTTTATTAGATAATCACCTTCCCTGATATAGCCAGAAAACTGTTTAACCGGTTCTTTTTCAAAAGTTATTTTTGTTCCTTTTCTTCGCATGCTCTTTTCTAAACGTCATTAAATTATTAAAGAGATGTCTTTTTTGTCCGTCTTTTATTTTCTCTTTTTTCACTTCGGTACTCTTATTCTGACTTCTATATGATCTTTTACTTTTATATTTGTTTGAATATCATATTTGTCTCAAATAATGAGCATGTAACATACAGAAATAGAGGCTGTCTATTTGTTTGTGCACCTGATTTAAGGATTCCGCAATTTCTGACTCAGGTTCGTCAATTGCACCTAATTTTGCTTTTACCGTTTGTTTAACATCGAATTTAACAAAAATATTTTTTTTTGTATAGCTGGAGTACAGCAAATAGGCTGACGGTGGTTCCAACCTGGTGGAAAGCGGTAACCGTTGCCTATGGACGTTTGCAACATTAGAGATGTCACCAACGCGCTGCCGGCTACGAATAAATTTTATGACACCCTCTTAGAAAAATTCCATATCGTAGCGTTGTGAGAAAACTTTGGCTGGGAGCTCATTCCAGATTCCCGAGGTACGCAAGAAAAACGTTCTACAGAACCGTTGCGTACATGAGCAAAGCGGCACAAGGGAGTGGGGGTGAGTCTGAGTCCTACTATGACCAGTACGACTGAATATAAAAATACAATCATTTTTGTATGTCTGTGCGTGAACTCCATGGCATCTTCGGTTTTGAATCGATCCAGAAACAGGACCGCGTATTTATTTTGGCTTTTAGCCCAAAATGTTATATCCCTTTTAGAATGTATAGTATATTTATAATATTCTCATGTTTCTAAGACAAAGTTACATACCTATGTATTCATCCCGTTCGCCCTCTGGCGGTATGACGTAATCAAACACGGAGTCGCGGTAGAAGTGGAACGGCTGAAACTTGTCGAAGAGAAACTCTCCCATATATTCTTCCATATAAGTGCGAACTACGCGACGGTCGAAATCGTCTATAACGCGACCGCCGTACATCACCTGGTGATTATTACATAACACTTACACAGTAACAGACTTAGACATAACACTTAGATAAATCGAACATAGCACAGAATGAAATAATTTCTCCCAAATTGATATACAGATGTGATTCCAGGTCCAATGATAGTAGAGGTATCGCTATCCCTATAATAGGATTAGTCTTATAATATATCTTCAACTTAACTACTTACTACATATTTCAGTACAGTTGGATGGCCTGGTAGAAATCGAAAAGCTAATTGAAACTTACTAAATACTTAATTATAAGCAATTAACTGTATTTTAAATTACAATATTTGTAGCAATAACTTGCAAGAAGTCGTACTTAAAACTTAATCTATCTTTACTTATGTACTTACTATATGTAAATCAACTAAAAGGCTGATTATTGTTTTTGCCAAAAAAATATTATGATAATTATGTAATTGTTTATTTTGGTTAGCAATAAACTGTTGTCTATATATCTATACCGTTGGAAACTAAAGGTTTTAATAAACTCGCCTCTCCAAAAAGATACTTGAGGGTGGCCCAAGGGATTGGGCCCTTGACAGCAGCACATCGCTCCAGATAGCACTGAAGTATCTGCATGCATACCACAAAATCGGACTCGCTGAAATCGTATGATATGTTCCAACCAATCTTGTCGTATTTACGTCGTTCCTGTAAGTATTACGACCGGGGTTCTTATAAAGTTCATGTTGTGGTTTACATGTTTGTGTAACTTTTCTAGCCAACCCTATATAAACTTACAACTATAAGTGTTGCTAAAAGATCCACCCCACTAACCTCTCCCCCGGAACTCCAGTACCCCACTCCCCGCTTACTGCAAATATGTAGCTCCCTCGATTAGCAGCTAAGCGTCTACTTAAAAGTAGTACCTTAGCGAGTGCGGTTCGAGCCACCGAAAGCCGCTGATCAGCTGACGCGAGCATGCCGACACACCCCTATGTGTCTGGCGACTCCCGTACCAAGTCACCGGGGGGTAGTTGCCCCCAGCGAATTTGGACCGGGGCAAAGAGCGTCAGCTCGAGGCCCCATACCGGCTCTGCCTACATTAAGGTAGAGACGATGACCCTCAAACGCCACCGGCATGATCAATGTTAGTTGGTCAAGTATACAATTAGTTTCGAATTACATACAAGAGAAGAAAAGGACTACCAGGAAGCAGTCAGAAGCCTCTTTAGCCATTTAGACTCTCAGCGTGACTTTCGTGGATCTTGGGAATACCAGTGTTTGATTAGTGCAACTCGTATTAATCGGTGAAATCGATACAATTAGTGCTATCAGTGTTCAGCGGAACATCCGAATTCTAGTGCTAACATGTTGATTGACCTGAACGTGCCATTTAGTACAGTAGTGCTGATCATATCTAATGCTGTTGTAAACGCTTATAAATAAATACAGTTCATACTAAGGGGTGTTTCATTGAGTAAACCACCTGCGTACAATAAATAAACTTTTATGGGAACAAAATAATTGACATTACAATCATGACACTTAGTTCGATAAGAGTTCCGATGACCCGCTTCATCCGCCTCCCCCTAACCAATCATTCCTATCCGTCCCCTATTCCAATCCCAGCCTCCCTCTATCCCATTTCTCCTGTCTGGTGCTTCTATCTTATCCCCCCCATTCCATCTTTATCCTCCTTATGGCTGGCAACGCGTTGACTGCGCCTTTACGAGTAGTATTGAAAACGCTTATAGGCGATGGCAACCACTTTCCTTGAGCTGGGCCGTCTACCTGTTTGGTAGCTTCGCAAACCTTACGACTGTAAAATCAGTTGAGTTTTTCCATTTGTCTATGTATGTCACGGAATTTTTTCTCTGAGGCTACAGGACTTTTATTAATAGCTGGAAAGAGAGGTTGGCTCAGGTGGCAGGAAGGAAGCAGAGAGGTGTAATAGAGGTCTACTATCTGTACTGTATGTACTGTTTACCTGAACTACAGCATGAAAAAAGGCTAAAACGTAAACGAGCTTCTTGAATTGCGGATGCGGACATTCCTCTAATGCATGCGCACGCATTTTGAAATAGGTGTTCCGTAAATTTAATTTTAAGCCATTTGGGGGCTCTGTCACCACTGAAATTAATAAAATAAAGTTTTATTGAATTCTTTTAATTATAAAATTAATACAAAAAGCCAACGTCACGCGGTGTTCCCAGGCGGTCACCCATCCAAGTACTGACCGCGCCCGACGTTGCTTAACTTCGGTGATCGGACGAGAACCGGTGTATTCAACGTAGTATGGACGTTGGCGACTAAAATTCGAAACAAACTAATATATAGAACTGATAGCTAGTTCCGTATACCTTACTAGTCTTCCCATGGGTAGAAATATAAAATTAGTTGTTTGGAACTTGTCAGAAAGTAGGCGCTTGAAATCAAAACGGTTAATAAGATATAGGAATCGATCATGAAACGACGGAGAGTGCAAATGTGCGTCTCATATCATAATTTTAAGTGACAAAATTGATAGTATTCATCGCAGTACTAAGTAGTATGAAATAGTAGATAGAATTGATAATTTGATCGCACAGTTAAAATGGTAACTCCGGAGAAAGGTCCATAAATTATACTATTATTTGTATCTACTATAAACGAGCGCGCCAAGTTATATTTCTTTTGACTTTTGACATACAAAAACTTGTGTAAAGTTTTATATAATCAATTTTCAATATTAAAAACTATTTTAGACTAAATCAGTAAGCTTAAAGACTGAGTTATTAAAAATTATTTTTCATTAAAAACATACAGAATGTATAATAGATATCTAGCGAGTCCAACCATCTAGGCCACACGTAATAGTACTAAAAATAATGTTTTCTAATTATATTCTTCATCCATATAACCAGGGCCGGATTTAAATTTGTGCCGCCCTGGGGCACTAAAGAAAATGCCGCCCTATGACTTAAATTTTATTTTAATAGTTTTGATATCTTATTTTTTAAGAATTAGAATAACTAATTGATTGCAGGAAATTTATTATGTATTATATATTATTGATACATAATACTTAAATTATATTTCTTGAAAGATAAAATGTTTATTTAAAAGAATTAGTTAATTATATATTGTACAGAATTTCTTTTCTCACTTTCCAAATTTTGCCACCCTAGAAAATTTGCCGCCCTGGGCACTAGCCCCGATCTATCGAATCCACCACTGCATATAAAGTTAATATAAATTTGATCAATTAATTAATTGCCCATTAAGGTAATTTTTCTTTAGCCTCTCTGAGTGTGGCATAAGACACAATTTCAAATGAAGCGTAGATATTGATACCTGATAATATTTACCTTTGAGCGATCTTTGCAATATACCAATGGGAAATGTTGGCGTTGGATCAGTGGTCAGCCAAAGTCGATACTCTGGATGTGGCTTCGTCATCAACTCCAGTTGTTTCTCGAGTTCACGTAGGAAGGAGACCAAGAGATGGCAGTTTTGCAGTATCAACCATTGGCCGTGTTGTATTGCACCTTCTAGCAGAGCTAACGCTGCCTGTGGGTTGAAGTCAAAATTAAAAAAACTGTATTATAAAAGAAACTATCTTCTATATACGTAATCCTTGTTTATTATTCAAGCAAACTTTCATACAGGTTACTTTGTTTGAAACTTTTTTCCAGGCGCTATTTGCTCCCGGAAATTGTACTTAATTTTATATTGCAAATTATCTCCATTTTCCGGGATAAAAGCCTACAACCATATTTCTCTTAATATGAATAAGACAGTCTATAAGTACATTTTTGTATTGGTTAACAAAAAAGGTTACGGAACTCTTCTTGGTGTTTGGATTCCAACGCATTTGGTAAATTTATTTATATTATTTCAGTGGCTTTTCTGTAATATGAATATTAGCACAGCACAGATTTAGTTATTATAAATAAAAATTGGCCAGCCTTACACCCTCCTGTCCTTGTCCAAGTGAAAGATACTTGAACTTGCCCCCGCCAAATCCGCACCTGTCGGCCAACTTCATCAGATCGGCCGTCGGATCCGATCCAGGGCTGAGTATGAACACGACCGGCGAGAAAGGTGTCGTTTGTTCAACTATCATGTCCAAGCTGTATGTAAGTAAATACGTAAACATCTGTTAAGGTGTGATCTTAGACCGTTAATGTGTAGAACCTACATAAACAAAAACGTCTAATTAAGTGCAGTATTTTTAAAGTGCGTAACTTCTTATGGGAGGGTAAACCGCTTCTTTACGTAAAGCGTTACGGCGCCAGTCTCTCTGGCGTAGCTTGCTTGGCTGGCAGGCAGGCTCCTCCTCTCTCACTCTAACCCACACCGTTAGCCGTATTTTGGTAATAAGATTAAATCCAGTGACTTTGACCGACGGGTGCCATAGGTCGTAATTATATCATATTTTCATATGATAGAAATTTACCAAAGGCGTGAAAATCACCATTATCAGGCGTTTCATTATTGAAAACAATTTATCTGTTACCCAAATGAGTCATAAATAGATTACATTCTTTTCAACCTCATAATTAAATAGCATTTGTTCACTACATGTCATTAGTAGCGGTTCGTTGTGATAAAAGATTATCTTCGAGTAACACCTGTGTAAACTTTTTCAATGTGATGAGAACCTTACTGGAATCATTATCTTGATTTCAGCTTAAAGGGCTTTAAAATTGCGCGTTGTTTTTTACCATATCCAATATTTCTTCATTGGTGTTCTTTTTTTCACAATTTATTCTCTTCATGCATCTTCAACACTGTATGTCAAATGTTTAAAATAAGCTTATTAGTATAAATATCACTCAAATCGAAAAACTTATCAAGACCATGGAAGAAGAATACTTTCCCATGTCAAGACACTCCATTACGGACTGAATTACTCTGAAACACTTTTTCTACACCATAAAGCGTTATTATCGCGCTGGCCCTCACGACGTAGAGGCGTCCCGCGGGTGGCGGATGGGGGAATGGTCGGTAGTACAGCCCAGCTACGCTTCCGGCTAAGTCTGATGGACTCGCTGACCAACGATGGGTGTGGTCCTCCAGCATTTTGTGGGTTGTGCGACGGGTTAACAGCCGGTTTACGGAAAAACGTATAGTTACGAAACCGAGTGAAGAAAGGATACCTGGGGCGACCAATTGGTCGGCGCTCGGTTGGTCATCCCAAGTATCGCTGAAAGGATAGAGTGGAAGCTGACCTGACCGCACTACAAGCCCACAATTGGTAAGACATTGCGCAGGACAGAGGGAAGTGGCGTGGTCTCATTTCGGAGGCCAAGACTGACTTTGGGTCGCTGAGCCTACGGAGTTAGTTATAAAGCGTTATTAAGTAACTGAAAGTTTTTCTGATGTTTTCTTTGTCAAATAAAATGAGGAAATCAACTTGTGGTGCCCTCTAAGTAGGGATTTTTTATCCCCGCGACAAAAGGAAGTTTTCGGCGATTGAAACCGTAGCGTTAGAAAACATCGATTAAAATTTCAATAGCAAATTGTACCTGATGACTGGCGGCGTGATGTACTCTTCACCCATGGTAACCGTGATGTAGTCTGTGAGAGCTCTATAGATCCTGTCGACACGGAAACACCGTAGCAGCATCAGGATCTCGAAGGGTTGCAGATTATCACGATAGTGGTTTGGTATCTCGTTGGATTCCGGTGTATCACTGTCGAACCACTAGAAAAAAAACACAAAACACGTATTTTAAAGCAAGAAATAACAAGAATATCACCAAATGTAACCGATTTGAATGATGAAATTTCAAACAAATATATTTTATCTACTCGTATACCTAATAAATAAATAAAACGCCTTTATTTTTTTAACAATAATGAATCTAAGTATGTTTATGTTAGTAAACTTAAATAAATTATAAGTATTGTTGTTGTTTCTTTAATTATTTTTATGTAAAAGCTCCAGATTATTTTACTTATGTCAATAGGTAATAAAAGTGTTTGTGATTTCAGAATACATACTGCTATTTATCTCGTACGATTCTATATTATAAATGACCGTTATTGGAATTTGAACCGATTTTTTAAGAGTATAGCAGATAGGCTGTGGACGTTTGCAACACCAGATATGTAGGCACCAACGCGTTGCCGACCGTAAAAAAATTGACACCTAAAAAACCCAAATCGTAGCGCTGTAGGAAAGTCTCAGCTGGTAGCTTAACCCAAATCCCAACGGTGCGCAAAGTCCTCAAGTTGCGCAGTCACCCGAAACTCGGCCAAGATATAGTACATTCCGAGAAAGATGTTTACAAAATAAACGATGCCTTGAGCAGAATTTTGTACAGTGTGTAGTTGCACGTGGGCAAAGCCCTGGGGCGAATACTAGTGAATGAATAAACCTGTTTATAATTAATTTGTTCGCTCACAAATAAATGTGCGTTTATTTGGATATCACATTTAGACTAGACTAGATAGACTCTAAACTACTGAATCGATTTTGATGAAATGTTTAAAACTTCAAAAAGTTTCAAATCAATATTTTTTCCATTACAATAATTTATTGTATGTATGTCTATGATGACTGTACTTTATTTATACCTGTGGAGTATGGCTGTCTAGAAAAAGTGTCATTTTGAAATTAATTGTTAAACAAAGTCGTTACTTATTATTATTTATCAATTACCTCTTGCCAAGCATCCAAAGATCTCGATATGTGATCCGGCAGAGCAGCAAATCGATCTGGGAAATCGATGCTCAACTTCATTATATCTTGCCAGCCCTATAAATTGCATACAATTTTCATTACAGAATTTTGAGGAATCTTGAGTTATGAAATTAGATGGTTAAGAAATATTGTACACAAAAAACAAAAAGCCAACGTCACGCGGTGTTCCCAGGCGGTCACCCATCCAAGTACTGACCGCGCCCGACGTTGCTTAACTTCGGTGATCAGACGAGAACCGGTGTTTTCAACGTAGTATGGACGTTGGCGGTAAGCAGTCTAAAATACAGCTACCAAATATACAAACGAGTGTGTGCAATGGCAATAAATATAATATGTAAAATCAAAATTAAAGCCCTTATCTAACCGACATGACTGACATCCGATACTGTACACTCATCACAAACATATAACTTATACAAACTAAATCTTCAGAGTTAAAATACGGCAAAAAAGAAACTCGAATTCTAAATACTGCAAAGCAGTTTTTATTACTATATAGCAGTTGCCTACATTATATATTTTTTTATTCTAACAAAATTCTTTGATAATTGTGTATGTAGGTATACTGCTTGCGTTGGATGATGCTTTATTTTGAAAATAAATATTAATCCTACTCAAATGTATCATACATATTTTAAAATCTTATTATTATAACATGAAATATAAGCGAGCAAGTCAGAAAGAGCCCTTATCAATGACAGAAAATTATTAGCTAACAATTGAAACAGTAATATATTAGCACCTGAGCTGGTATCCAACTGGCTGGACACGCCGAGAAGACTTCTCCAAAGAAACATTCCCTTTGATAAAGAAGTCTAATTGAGCTTGGCTCACATTCCCTTCGCTTTGCTCCAACTTGATGTCCATTTGGAAGGAGAACAGTAGTTTGTGTCGTTCAAAGATACCTGAAATTAAATTCACTTAAAAGAACCCTTGTCTACATCATATACGATAATAAGGTACCCGAGGACTAGTCCCGGCCAGTGTAGGACTATTGTGGGAAATGAGAACAAAAAGCACCTATTGCTACTATTGTAGTGAACTGCTAGTGGTAGGTAGTAGGGGTCTGGGAATATGGGGAGTATGGCGTCTGTCCGTCACAATGTTCGGGGAACATGGAAAAATGGGTAGACGGTGACTCGCCACTCCCTGTATGGGCTCCAAAAAATGCCATAAAAGGCAGGGGCAATGAGTGGCTAAGGGGTGTAGAGAAGTGGATTGCAAATTCACCGAAGCTATTTCTGACTTGACGCCATTTATCACTTCCACCCCTGGAGCTTGGAGTCTTAGCTCTAGCGATCTCTACTCCGTGCCGGCTGGTTAAGGCAAGTACGGAGGTGGGGGCCCTGCCTTGGCCTTGCCCTAAGGCACCTAAGGCTTCGTAACAAAGCCCCCCTGTGGGTTATTATTATAAAAGCAGAATTGGGCAAACGGAATTGGAATTCCATGTGGCATAATTTGCGCTGTGTAAAGCGCAAGTAGTTTGAGAAAAGGTACGAAAACCAGCGTAGTGCAAGTCTGTAAGAACCACTTAATGTGAATGCTCGTTTATAAATGTAGAGTCAAGTTCAGGATCATTTAGAAAAATGAGCTAAGTGCATATCGATCCACGCCTAATATAAGATTGCATAGTAGAGAAATTATACTACTGTGTTTTGTAGTTATGGAACCCCCATATCCATTTTAATAATAATAATTTAAATTTATTTTTATCTGAAGAAACCCGACTTTTTAGCATCTGATAAAATGGTGACTTAACAGTAATGTCACGTTTTATACTCATTCAATATTATCTTACTGTATCATTTTAAAACTGGTATAGGAATTAATACAGTTCATACATTTTAACATAGCTAAATATAGGGGGCGTAGCTCAGATGGTAGAGCGCTCGCTTAGCATGCGAGAGGTACCGGGATCGATACCCGGCGCCTCCATACTCTATTATTTTTTCTTCCACATTATTAAACAAGAATTCATTAGGTTTCCGATACGAAACTATAAATATCGAACGAACGAAGAATATTTTTATCCAAAACAATCTCCACGGGCAGGAAAGAATGGTTAGATTATTATTATACTGAGATTTTGATTTTTAATATTTTCTATCAAAGGTAAATAAATAAGCCATATTATAACTCTACTGGCACACGTCCGGTTCAAGAGCATAGGGAAATGATGATACATTGAAACTGAATAGTAGATTGTTACACGAGAGGTGAAAGTGACCTATATAGGCATGAGATGGTTTCGCACACGAGCGTAGTAAAGGCGCTTATAGATCGTGTACCTAAATAGGCCTTTCACCCGAGCTTAACATTTTGTTTTCATTTCAAATATGAGGAAAGTAAATAAAAACTAATAAGTGAAACAAACAACTACTTCTCAAATGAAATCACGCGTGAAATCCATATACGTATCTGACGAGTAGTAGTAGAATTCGCCAAAAAAGCAGGCAAAGGAATCTTAGTCCATACAGCCAAGTCTGATGTATAAATCTTCGTTTAGTAGCGTAGTTGTATTGTAGGCTACAACCGACGCAATTCAACGGAGTTCTTGTGAAAACTCGAAAGGCCACATTTGACTATACAGTTCACATTTCTCACAAAAACACAAAATTATTATTCAAAAACTATCAATATCCTACAATCATTGTTCGTTTTAGAGTATTTTTACACATTTTTTAGAAAATAAAACTGCACAGCACAACGTCCCCGTTCAGTTCCCGCTAAAAACTCCCGTATCTCCAGTTTTAAAAACATAGAGCGGTAATTAACTCCCGTATCTGACGAACTTATTTAGTCACATATGAAACGTCAAGTAAATTTCCTTGTATGTGGCATTCTACCAGCCAGTAATATTCTTTTGTTACTGATGATAGTAAATATTTAGCTCAAATTTATGAAAATTAAATAATATTTTAGTGAAAAGTAAGTATAAAATGATGTTACAAAATTTTATATATTTTTAAACATATATTTTTAAACATATATTTTTATCACGATAAATCGTGCCGGGATTTTTTAGTTTTTTTAACTGCAGGAAATATAGTTTTTCAGGGACGAGAGGTACTGTTTTCATCCCTCTGATCAGGCAACTCTAAGCTTATTTTCAGAATATGAGACATGGAAAAGTATCCAATAATACCAGGGGTAATGAGCCAATTTTAATTTATATTTAGATGATATATCAGGTCAACTGCCATTTTGTGCAGAAGATTTCGCCATGTACGCGGCCATAGTAGGTAAACTATCGGTTTACGAATTTTATAATTATACACAGTGGAATTTTTCAGGGGCAGTAAGTACCTTAACCGTTATAGCATCACGAAAATGGTCTTAAGCGATCCATAATTTTTCGTGATATTTTGAACCACTTACACAGATTAAAAAATGTACAGTTGCCATTTTACACAAAAATGTCCAATTTACACAAGAAAATAATTGATGCCTATCGATCCTGTTTCTAATAGTGATCAAAAACTTCTATCTACCTGTACAGCCATAGTCGTAAACGTTCTTAGTGAGCATGTCGATTATGTTCTTGAGACGCTTCGCTAAAATTACATTGGGCATAGCTTTGCGTAGAGAGAACGAGAACACCTGGAACAAATTGTTATCAGTGGTTACAGAGTACATTTTTTATTGATCGACAGCAAACACTTAGACTTAGATCTTATTATTATTAATTTGATACATAGAGTTGAAAACATTTTGAATTTTCATAGTTAATAGTTAAAATTTCGTGATTTAAAGTTTGATCATATAAATTGGATTTTGAAATATGACGTCACGAAATTCAAACTATAAAAATAACAGATTTAAATAAATAAAATGAAATAATAAAACTGATTGAACGATAAAAACAAGGACGGACTAATGTTGTCATTCTTTTGTGTTCTTCTTCCATTGTGAACCGAGCAGTTTCAATGACTTACATTTTTAAACTTCGGCAACATTGCAAACACGGGAACTCACATCAAGATATGACGACAAAGAGTACTGGTACATGCTGTTGACACCTGCCATGTCTGAGAGCACGAAGAATAGTATAGAGCCTCGTTTTGCTACAGGCCTGTAACCATCCCTCAGTTTTTCTATGTCCTTTGTAGTAGCCTCAGCTAACTCTAGTTTCTCCATTACCTTAAAACAAGTTATTAGTAAAATTTGTGAATGTTTTCAATAAATTAATATGGCGGTGAGTTAAGAGTGTTATAAAAGACATATAGTTAACCCTATATTTTTATTGTGACGAATTCGGGGAATCCCCTTTCTTTGAATGATATTTTGTGGCAACTGCTGGCAACACAAAAGAATAAGAATTTTTAAAATCGTTTCAGTAGATACAGAGATTAACCCCCCCCCCCCCTACAACGTCACAAACATACAAACTTGACCTCTTTTTAATATAAGGATAGAACTAGCATGCATTAAATTGAAATACCTAAATACAAGGGCGGCAAAATTGTCTTCCGCCCCGGGCGGCCGTCACGCTACGCCGCTGCTGGTAAGACAAGTGAATGAATAGTAAGATATAGGAACCGGCTATTAGTGATTTTTCTGACCTTATTTGGATATTTTTATATTTATCACATGGTGACGATAAAGGGCAACATCGTAATGAAACCTGCACATCGAAATAGTCGATGTCTCAAACCCATCAAGCCGCCTTGGACAAGCGTGGCGGGTATACTATTGGTACCCCAAAAAAATGGGAAGCCCGAGCTCAGTGATAAGATTTACATAAAGTACTTTTCGCGGGCGCGTACGCATAGGTTAAAAACCTCAGATACACGCGCGTCCATTAGTGGGCATCTGATGGCTGAAATAATGATGATGATTAAGGTAAAAATAAAGGCGAGCGGGGGCGGCATTTTTCAGTTTAGTCCCCCCGTTCCATCCCGTGTTCCGTGTGGAGTTTCGTTGAAATCGGCTTAGTAGTTTTTACGTGATGCTCTAGCAAACCGTCAAAAATTAAAAAGTTGTATTTTCAGAATCCTTGTCTGAAATAGACCCGTGATATTTTTTTTCTTATTTTTAAATTAATTGTTAATAATCAACCCCTCTATATACATATTGTCACACCCGTTACCCATTGGGGTAGGCAGAGACTATGGATATCTACTTTTCATTAAACTCTTCATACAAGCATGTTGAAACACCCCTCTACAGGTTATTATATTATAGATTCATCAATATGTCCTATTACAATTGCTGTACCTCAGCAGCTTTCGATTTGGTATTCTCCAATGTGTTAACGAGTTCCACGTTATCCAGCATGTTCCCGGTAGAGGTCGCCAGTTCTCTTAGCAAGGAGTCTTCCAAGCCTGACAGGAGACTCTTGTTTGCACTCGTCTCGATGATTAAACTTTCACGCTGTTCTTCTAGGTCGGCCCGTTCTGCTCTTACCACTACGCTGAGCAGCTGATCTTCTAGACCCTTGATAACAAAGCATTACATAATTAATTATAGACAAACTACAATTAATTAGGTAATGCTAGCTAGTAATGGCTAGCGCGCGCGTCCCAAACTCAAGGGACATACCTAATAAGCATATTGTTAAAATTATCAATCAATCAATAACTCTTTATTGTACACCAATACAAAAAAAACTTACATAATAAAACTATGTCTCATGCACAAAGGGCAGTTTTATCGCTAGAAAGCGATCAAGAGATCTGGAAGAGCAGACAACTCCAGACATGAATTGAGATTATAATGACGATGGTGGTATACATAATACAGAGTACAATTTCTTATTCTAGTAATAAATATATAAATGCAGTATACTACCTACTCATGTTCTATGAATTACCACTTGCTAGCAACGGTGAGGGAAAACATCGTAATGAAAGCTGCAAGATCGAAATAACCGATGTGTCAAATAAATTGTTCTCTAATAATGGCCCGCCGAATCGAGCCCCGCAGTGGGACGTTTATTGCCTGTTATTATAAACAGCTGTGATCGTTGTGTGATTTGTGAAAAGGTATTGGAAATGTGTAAACAAAGCAGAAAGAAGGAAAACATGGTCTTTGACATTCCTAATTGTGAGACCATAGGCAAGTATGTCATTCCTCGTGACAAGACATTTGTTCTCCTCATAAGTAGCCTTTCGGTAATAGAGAGGCCGTACCAGCGTAGGCGGCTCTGTAATAGTTTGTATGCCAAATGGCATGAATGCTACTACAGATATGAAAGTTCCTAGCGCAACTAGTTGTACCAGTGAAACTGATTATATTACCTCTAGCTTTGAGGTTATATAATCAAAGCAGCGAAACATCGTTCGCATCGAGTTAAATTATGCTATCCTGATTGAACACATTGTCCTGGCAACCTATCGTTGCATCACTTAAAATGTTGAAGTACTGTAGTGAGAGGTTGCCATGACGATGTGTTCGTCTGTGGATTATAACGGAGGCGTCAAAAGACGGCGACTGAAGCGCCGTTTGTTTGGTTTTATTTTTATCTATATTATGTCCATTTAAATTTCTGTAGCTTTTACAATTTGTATGTAAAATTTCACGATGATAATTGACTAGTAAGGCGTGAAATTGTACCAACAAACAAATTAAGACACATTAAAATTTGCATTAATAGGCGTATTTAGGTTCACAGAGCTTTGATAATATAATCGCCCCGCGTCTCTCGTCGTCTGCTTCGTGGTTAAAATGTAATTTATTCCAGTATCAGACGAAAGGCTTATATTCGCACGTTAGATCTCTTACCTGCACCGTGACGGTGTAGTTGATGACAACAGCCTTAGCATAGGCCGCCGGGTTGAATTGTGGGTTCGACAATTTCGTTGTGAGATACATTCGGAAATGCGGATCATAGTCCACCTCAGAGCTGCCCAGCATTACGAAGGCACGACCGCTTTCCACTGAAATTAAATTACAATACATACTACTACTCTTCATAAACGTATCTCTCGGATACGTTTCTTGCTGAAACGGGTAACATTTTTTGGGTCATAACTGATCGTACAAGTATAACAGCTTCGAATAAGGAAAAAAATATGTACAATTAGTTTAATGACTATATCAGACTACGGAATTATCTATTACGAGTGCAAAGAACGTTAATTAGTTTGCATGCAAATGATTTTCTGTACAAAAAATTCATCACATAATAATATGTGTTATGAACGGTTTATAGACATATTTTAAGATAGTTATCGCCAACGTCCATACTACGTTGAAACACCGGTTCTCGTCCGATCACCGAAGTTAAGCAACGTCGGGCGCGGTCAGTACTTGGATGGGTGACCGCCTGGGAACACCGCGTGACGTTGGCTTTTTCTTAAATGACAATATTTTTAAATTATTTGTCATTATTTTATTTATTACCTTTGATATTTTTTTCAAGAACGTTATCTACAACTGGATCGATATATTCATTTACGTCTTGGAACAGTACGGGCATTCCATATTTGATAGCCATTTCTAGTTGTCTCAAGAACTGGGGATCATTAAACGATAAAACCTAAAAAGGAAAACAAACACCATAATTTTCAACAACGGTTTATTTGTTACACACTAAAATAAGTAATGGATTAGTTGTTGTACAGAATTATCACCATATCAGAATTGGCGAATATAGTGAAATCAATGAAAATATAGACTATGAAAACAGAAAACAAAACAACATAATTTCGTATACTAACTTTGAGATTGTTCTTGGCCTCTTTCTTCTTGATCCACGTTAACGCTTGGGTCTGGGGATCGATACAGAGTGGAAATCGAGATGCTCTCGTCGTTAATATACCATTTTGAACTGACAGCTCGTCTGGTGGTAGACCTTGGGAATTCCATCTAAAATATATTCATTTTTATTTTCAACATTTTATATTTCTATCTCAACAGCTGTTTCTAAAAAGTTTTTAGACATAAGTAATTAGTAATGACTTCTGCTTCTTGTTTATAACTGCATTTTATAAATAATTATTGGAGCTCTAATTATACATTAAGCGAAAAAAATACATTACTTCGCCTAAATATTTTTATTTGTTTGTCCTTTATGGTTACTTAAATATATTACTATTTCTTTAACCTGCTAAGGCTGAGGAAAATTTTGAACAGCAAGTTATTTAATGCAAGCCGCATGTTTCATAGATTAAACTACAATTTACACATCCTATAATAAAACATTACATGAATGATAAAAATGATTAGTACTACTCACCCACTTATTTCTACTTCATTGGTCAGATTCCTTTCAATAGTGAACGGCGTTGTTAAAGGTATACCACGTTCCATGACGTCTCCCAACCAATCCTCATAGATCATAGTCTGTCGGAAAGAAAAGGAGAAGGGTCCCGCATAGCTCAGGAACGAGGCAGCAAGCAAACAATTGCCTATTAACCGCGACTGTTCCACGTACAGAGCTGCTAAGTCTTCAGTCCAACGTTCTGTTCACTTGACAACCCAGACATGAGTTTATCAGCCGCCACCAAACGCCTCATCATAAGGTCCGTTTCCTCTTGAAGTTCTGCCTTCTCAATATAGCGGTTTCATACTTATGATTCAAGCCGTCCAGAGTTTTCTGCAGACGATCTATTTCGCGGTTCAAAGACGCCAAGTAATTGCAAGCTTCGGTATATTCCTTCTCTAATGCTTCGACTTTATCTTTCTTTGGTTTGACTTCTTTGTACACGGCGCAGTAGCCGAGAACAGCTATTACAAATTTCAACAGACCATATCTGAAAAATGTAATGTTTACGTAGTTAGGAGTCCATACATAAAAAATACAACTAATATAAAATTCGTAAAACATTGATATATAATTAAATAGTGTCATGTAACCAAAGTACAGTTTTGGATTATTGTAGCAGATGGTTATGTTTTAAATTCTTTTAGAAATGGAAGAATCGATCGTTGTCACTATTTATAAAAAAAATATTATTCTTATTATTATTGGGTTTTGCTTCTACATACCCGGCTTTACTGATCTGTTGCATAGTATCCAATTTCTTACTTTTCTTCATATGAGCTTTGACTGCTTTAACTTGTTGCTGTGTTATTAGATCACAATTCATCTCTTGTAAATTTCGCAGGAAGTTAGGATCAGCCATCATACCTTTGGCACCTTTCCAACTAACATCTTTGATTCCACGAATAATGACCACGCATTCACATACTACCTGTAATATTTATATAACATTTGTTTACTTTTAAGACTAAAATAAATTATTAAAATTGAATTTTAGCATTTAATATAATTAATATCATTGGGACTAATGTTTTCTTAATAAATTACTATTGGCTATTTAACCTGCACAGCCTCCGGTGGCGTAGCGAATGATCTAATTTCTGTGATATCGTTCTTATCCAAATCAGCTAAAGCTAATCTAGCTGCTTCAAGTGCCGGCATAGCTGCAGACAGCGCTTCTTCTGCCTCTGATTTTTCTTCAGCAATAACAACACTTTGTTCTGTGATTTCTACTGATTTGATTGCAGCTACGTTTTGCTTGGCAACGGCTGCGTCAGTAGCTATTGGTAAAAAAATATATAATTTAGAGTAAGTAAGGAACTTCAAGTGAATCACAGATATAATAAAACACAGGTCTTAAAATAACACTTATTTGCTAGGTTTAGATAAAGCCTTTTCTGGGTGTATCGGTATTTTATCTACGCTTGAGTAATGCAATTTTCTAGATTTTACAGAGTACATAGTAAAAAAGTAACAATTTTTAGAATAGATATAAGCAGAGAATGGAAAGATAAGATGTAGATAGATAGATAGATAACACTTTATTGTACACCATTACAGAAAACACAGATGAACTTATAGCCTAAAAATCCCTATTATTCATATTATAAATGCGAAAGTAACTCTGTCTGTCTGTTCCGTTTTCACGTAAAAACTACTGGACCGATTTGGCTGAAACTCAGTATATATATGTATACATTCGATGCCGAGAATGAACATAGGATACTTTTTATCCCGAAAAACGGGATAGTTTCCGGGATAAAATGATATTTGTCTGTTTGTTTGTTATGCTTTTACGGAAAAACTACTGGACCGATTTGGCTGAAATTCGGCACGTATGTAAATTAAATACTGAGGATGGACAAGGGATAATTTTCATTTTGGCTTTTTTGGTAATTTTGGCCTTTTTGGTCATTTTGGCCTATTTGGTAATGTAATTTTTCCTTTTTGGTCATTTTGGCCTATTTGGTCATTTTGGCCTTATTGATCATTTGACCTTTTGTCATTTGGCTATTGTCATTTGCCTATTTGGTAATTTGCCTATTGTAATTTTGCCTATTTGCATTTTACCCCATTTGGTCATTTTGGCCTATTTGTAATTTTCTTTTGTCATTTTGCTATTTGTAATTTTGCCTTTTGGTCAAGTTTTGTAATTTATTTGTTGACAGATAGACGGGGATGTATATAATTAGCGATATAAAATGAAGTGAATCTTCCGTGGCAATACATAAAAATGTAATATAATATAACCTGTAGCACTGCTCTTAAACAAGAGTCACGCACTAGAGGTTAACCGCGCACAGCGCGGGTAAACTCTAGTATTCTATATGTGCACAATGGCGTCTTCTCGCTAAGAACGATCTCTTCCAGACTACCGAGCAGAATAAAAACATGTAGTTTAGGTTGTAAATTTGCTGTTTGTTGACTTACCCACAGTTATCTCTTTCAATAACACTTCGCATTCTTTCGTCTGTTCAGCAACGATAACTTTCTGCACCGCCAGTTTAGCGTTCAAATCTTCCAGTTGCACATTTGCTTCTTCAATCTTTGCTAATCCACCGATTAGACGTTCACACTGAAAGTTATGTGTATTTTTATAATTCCATAACATAACTGAGTAGAACATTGAACGAATGTAGTAAACATGGAGCAGCCGAGTCAAATAATAAATATTCGACTATTTTGGAATACGTAAATATAGGAATACAACAAATATCAAGGTTTGAGTTATATCGTCATCACGTTCCATACTTTTTGTACGTTGATAACATTGGTTTTGTCATTGAAATTACTCAACTCGGACTTGGTCAGTTCTTGATGGGCAATCTCATGAGACACTGCATGATATAGAATTTACTTTTACCATTTATATTTTCATTAGATAATACTAACTTGAGCCACGATAAAGGCGTCTTTTTCATTAAGGAGTGAGAGGTAATTTGTAAGATAATCCATATAGTGCTTCGGTGTGACGTAATTGTTACGCCGTAGTCTAAGCAAGAACTCAAGTGAATATCTTGCTATTGACATATGCACATGAACGACGTGCTCTACAATGATAGAGCGAAACTCGTCTGGGATTTTTTCAACCTGAAATTAGTAAAAAAATTTGTTTATATTACAGATTATAATTATTTAAATTGAATTAAATTTCATTTCAATTACTTACATCAGCTAAGAAAACATTAGCCACTGCAAGTAAAGCTTGTTTTGGCCATGGAATTGCCAATCAATGGTCGTGTTATTTACCAAACCTGGGAAACTTCTACATCTGTAAAATGAATACCAATGTCACTTAGAATCACTTTTACAATATATTTAGCTTACTGGAGATGCGTCTGGTGATAACAATATGCATATCGCAAAATTGATATACACGGAGAGTAAATTATATAATGGGATAAATCGAGTGTAGGGTTCAGTATGACTAGCTAGTTATACAAACGCTTTACAGTACAATGGTTTAATAAAAGCCATTAGAGTAGATACTTTGGTCGTAATATATAATAGTAGAGTAGATAGTTGAGTTTAAGCAGTTGAACGTTATTAGGACCGCTCTTTTACCGATTGAAGGTTTTGCATTTGTTAAGCACTTCTCATAAAAGTTGCAAGTTTTGTATTATAAAAAAAGATTTTAAAGTTGGACGAACTCTGAAAATAGTATAGCTAACGAATTGCGTTAAAAAATTGCTTGCACTTCCTGGCCACGTGAAAGTTTATTTATTTAGTTGATTCATTTCTATGACCTTACAACGACCTTATATAGATTTTTAGACATTGACACATAACAAAGACTAGCTAGCTATATGAACAATAGTAAATATAATAATAATACCTGTTTCTCAAAATATCTCCACTAGGTGACATAGATAATACGACATGAAGATTATCTGCACACCTATTGCAGAAGAAATTCCAGACTGCATCTCTGTTAAAGAAAAATATGAGAAAAGTTTATATGACTCAACATCTGCTATATGACATATCTACTACTAAGAAAGTTCGTTATAAGACTATCATCATATTATTAGGTTCTATGATTGTGTACGGCCACAATCATAGAACTTCCTTTAACATTTAAAGGCTAGCGACCTCCAAGTAAATAACCGTGTACAATCAGTTGTTTCTTAAATCTTGCAATAAGAGTAATATTTTCGAGTGAGATAAGTTTAATTTATTTCAAAGCAACTTACTTAGCTACACCGTAGCCGGCCTCGATACTGTCGTTTCGTACGGTATTGATAATGGCATCTTTCTCATCATCACCGAATAACGCCGGAATCATTCCAATCATCAGAATGTTGTTTATGAACTCCAAGAAGCCTTCTTCTAAAATCTGGGCATTAAACGAAAATTGAAGTCTTATACATTGTCCGGCACAGGGTTACATATGGTTCAAATTTTCTTTCATCATCATCTGAGCGTTAAATCCGGGTTGCGTTCGGAGCATTCAGTCTGACACCCAGGTCCGCTTTACTACTTTTTCTACTACACTTCGCGCGATGTTCAGCATCACCCGTTTTGAGACCATTGGTATGCATGTCATCCTTCACAACGTTAAGCCAACATTTCTTGGCCCCTTCGAAGGGACCTGGTGAGTGGCATGGCTAGACATTTGTTCCCCACATAATTAGCCGGTCTCCGTAAAACCTGGCCGTACCAGCGTGAGCGACGCTCTTGCAGTTTGTCTGCTATGTCACGGATATGAAGACTGCCACGGATGCGGGACTTTCTCACACGGTCTTTCCGCGTCACTCCATACATCCATCGCAGCATGTTCATCTCTGTAACACGCAGCTCTTGCTTGTGTTGCTCAAGTACAGTTTTTATATATATATATGTCATTGCAAATAATATAAATTCAATCGTTAATTGATTACCTGAGCAGCAGTGAACAAGAATACCGTTTTCTTATTATCAACTCCTAGTGAAGTGTACATTCGTTTCATGTCATCTTTGAAGGTATTTTCGTTATAGTTTCGGGTACAGTGATTCAAACATGTCGCAACCTTAAAGTAACAAACGGTTATGATCAATTTTATATATAATACATGTTATATTTCTAATTTAATTTTCCGCATTGGTTATTAAGTATTTTTATCCTTAGTAAGGATGTGACTTTTATGTATCTATGATTAAGTTTTATTTTCCTTATATGCGAAAATAAATCACCTTCTTAATAGTTTTGAATGCAAAACATTGTAGGTTAGTTGAAATAAATATTTAAAAGCAAGTAATGTTTCTGACCATACTTCAAAACAATGAAAATTAGTAATGGGTTGAAAATGGAAAACTTTTCGGGTAGAAGACGGAAAAAAGATTATATTTATTTTTGTAGGTTCAAAACGGAATAGATTTTGGGTTGAAAGGGGAAAAAATATTTTTGGATAGAAAGAGTGGGTAGAAAACGGAAACACCCGAATGGCTGCACTCAGAGTCCTTGATAATAGTTGATTTAAAGAATCTATGTTATTTGGTAGAACTCTATAATCGATCTATCTATTTTAATAGATCGCTATAAGCGATAAGGCCGCCCATCATTCTAATGGCAATGTATTTATTTTAAATGTCTAGGTTTAAGTTATGATAACATAAAAGTTTTCATTCGTTCGTTCATTCATTGATCCATTCATTCATTCATTCACTCAACTGTTTTATTTTAGAAAGAAAATTTCAGTCACTATTAAAAAGTAATTATTAATAATCTGACCGTTGTATTATTACAACTAAACCGATGAACACGTCATTGTATGTATTCCCAAGCTAAGCAACTTAAGCTTGTGTTATAGATATTGGTGTCGATCCGATACCCAGGGTAAATACCATTAGTCTTATACAAAATTTATACTGACAAGAATCAAACCCGGAACTCTTATGCTCTAATATCCTAGACGATCATCACTATTTCACCTCACAAACCATTCGAATTTGCTGAATTAAAAATAAATTTGAGTGTACCTTCTATGTTGTAATTGCTTACCAGCAGCGAAAGCAGCGAGCCTGCAAATCGACTTCTTTCCAGAACCACCCACTCCATGATCATGGCATTCCCCCGATCCATGCGAAGGATCCTGTGGGTGCGAGTCAAATGCTCGAGGCAATCTTCGAATAAGACGATTGATACCTTTGTCATGCGCTCGTTGTATTCGTCTAAAATCTATCAAACGGATTTTCTAATAAATGCGAGGAAAACCAGATACAAATGACAGATATATAATATTATAGATAGATAGATATATAATATTAAAAAAAAACCGACTTCAAACTAAAAACCAAAAAATAAATATTTAACAGACTTTTTCGACATCTTGAAGTCAGTGCCAAGTAAAACATAAAAAAAACAACTAATTTGCAATTTATTGTAATTTTTATGTTTTACTTCGTACAGACTTCAAGTTGTTATAGGAAGAAGTAGGTTAAATATTTTTATTTTTCTTTTTACTTTGAAATTGGGTTGTTTTTGTACGCGTCCTCAAGATTGCTTGCTATTTTACTCTTCGGTGTAGCGCTCGTCCATTTATCAGATCCTGACTTGTTGACCAGTGACCACAAAAGAAAGACCACAAAAATGATAATCGGCCCACAATTGACGGACAAATGGAATAACATGCATACAAAACAATGAAGCGCCTTTAAAAAATGTAATACTAGCACTACACAAGCTTTTTTTCTATGACTGTAGGCGTTCGGTATGCCAAAATAAGGGTTAAACTCGATTTCCCAGAAAGAGAATGGAAATCACTCACCAGATCCTGAATTTGTGACTATGGGACCCTTTCGATTAAAAGGAAAATTTTGAAAATCGGTTCCCAATCGACAGAACACACAAAAAATAATAAGACGAATTGAGAGCCTCCTCATTTTTAAGTCGGTTAAAAAACTTAATTACACGGCTAATGTATAGAAAAACAAATGTAACTCGTACAACAGGCACTATCTCTCGGAGAAGTTTATAAACATAAATTACTAGTTAATATGAAACTTACTTCTTGAAGCAGAAAGTAAACAGCCTCGTAATCCAACAGATCCTCATAGTACCGTATTTCTTCTTCGTCCAACGCGTTGCGGTAATCTCCAAACAACATAGGGTCTCTAAGCACATACTCTTCCAACTGAAATTTTGTACATAATATATAATTGCAATTATCTTGTCGCGTGAAACCTATCAATCCGTTTTGAATAAACGTGGCGGTAAGATTTATATATTATTTATTAGTAATTTGGGTTTGTAAACAATTAAACCTTTGAGCCTCATAGGCTTTTTTGAGGTATATAACATTTAATCGAGCGAAATTGTTCTTTGTGCACGTCCTTTTTATTTATTAATGAATCAAACTGTGTTGTATAAATTGAAAAAAAGGCTAACCGTTAGTTCTTTTTCAACTTCCACTTCTTCTTCTTCCTCTGTAATCTGTTCAGTTTCAACGGTCTCTACTGCTTTTGGTTCGATCGTTGCAGCAAATTCTGTAAGCGCAACAATGTTAGAAATATCAATTATTAATACAAACTGCAATAGGTACTTATAAACCTAAAATTTGAACACAACCATCATATTATTTATTTTAAAGTTATGATTCAACTTGCTCCATTTGGAGTGCTTGAAAGTGAAAGAAGATTCAAAAAATAAAATGATCAATGACAAGTCAATTCATTTACTTACCATCCTCTTCGTCACCAGCTTTTTCTTCTTCCTCTGGTATTACTATTTCTTCTAGAACAACAGGTTCTTCTTCCGGAAAATATTTCACAATATGCTCTTGAATGTGGCCTCGCATTAGGTCATTATCCTGGGTGTATTAAAATTAAAATTTGACGATATTATTTTCATAATATTTTTGAACTGAGGCATGTGTAAAAAAAAATATCCAGTACCTATTATAATATTTAAATGTATACTGTATAAGTATGGAGTAAAGATTTGTTAGGGGTCTTCACAAACTTGCCTAAGGCAGAAAAAAAGTTAACACTTCATTTCATTACAATTGTTTCAGACGACTCTTTTTTAAATAAGACTGCACGGATGATTTTTATAGCACCAGCGTCATTTTTGAATATTTGAGTTTGCGGTAGACAAGAATTTCTAAGTAGAAGTTATCACGCTTAAAATTAAATGAAATGCCAAGAAATAAAAACTAGCTCATTTTTCACCTACATGGATGAGGGAAGGCATATAAAATAATAATACCAAGTCTTCGTGATGAATTATGTCATTTCTAAGGCTTGGCAAAATTAATAAAAATACATAATAAGAGCCAACAAAAGTCACTTATTTTAAATTATGAGGATAATGCTAATACCGAAAAGAATGTACCTGAGTATTGATCAACCTATCACAAATTACTCTCGTGAACTCGTTCCTCCAGCAACGCACTATTGTTCGCTTCTCGCTGAAGTAATTCGGATGTGTGAGACACATGCCAGCAGCCACGCGAGATAAATCACGGAGGTTGAAAATGTAGTGGAATTTCGCTGGAGTCGGTGGTAGTTCTACTATTATAATCTGGAATTCGATTTGACAGCATATTTGTCTTTCTGCTCTTTAATGAAGGAAAACACTTGAGACGATAATCTGTTTAAAATATTTCGCCCCTGTGACATTACCCATTCGAAATATTTTTTTAATTTAGATCACCTATTATCACATTTTTTATTGCACGAGTTCAGCCGACATGCAGACGGCCTACTTGATAGAAGCGGTAACCATGGCTTACAGACATTTGCAACTCCAAAGGTGCTATATTTGCCTTCGCTTATAAGCGTTCGTAGATATTGTTCAACACAAATAAAACTACCGATACTATACACTTCCATTGTTTCGTATAATATATATATTTTGTGCATTTTTTTTGTTCTCTTTTAATCTTACTCGTTTATCTGTTTGTTCGGGATTCACGTAAAAACTACTGGGCCGATGTCGATGCGTTCTCGCTGATCGACAAAAAATTCTTAGACTTAAAATTTGTGCTACTTTTATCCTGGGAATGCCCCGGGAATTTAAAGTCAAGCGCGGACAAAGTCGCGGACATATACCAATATCTCAGAAATTGATTATTTTATCTTTATGTGACCAATAGAGAGTTTTCTGTCTACTATTTATAATTAAGACTCCTCACAACTTCATCTACATAAATTGGAACATTGTATTCAGCGGAAACCACTTTGCTTCTAATATCAATTAGCTTTCAGCTTGTATAAGAATAAGCCTGAATGGCACTCTGTTGTTCGTGCCTACCCCGCAAGGGACCTGGCGTGAAGTTACATATGTATGTATGCAATTACATATTGTTTTAGGATGTAATAATAATCATACCATATACAAGTCCAAAGTCATCTGGACGATCTTATCAACGATATCCTGTATTTCTTGGGGGAATGTCTCAAAATGTCCTGTGAGAATCGAGACATAAATGTGCCGCAAGGTATTCTCCGATGGGAACTGAAGATTGTATGTAGAGAACATAGAATGAATCGGGGGTCCACCTTCAAAGTACAAAAAACTTTATTTCATACCTGCTTTATGAAGCAACGATCAAATTAATATCCTTATCCTATTCTATCCTTAATTCATCAACAGACCTTAAAATAATATTTTCATAAGTTTTCGCGACTTGTATACATAATAAAACTACGTTTTAACGGTTTTAAGCGCGGTAATTTATTTGATTTTGGTTATTCCGATGTTTAATTTTTTTTAGTTTTTAAAGACTTATTTGGCGTACCGCTAACCTTTTTATTTTAATTATTTAGTTTTAATTTTGTTTATGGTTATTATTTACTCTATGGGACCTTAATCAAATTTACCACCGCTTCGCAACATGTTATGTCTTGAAGTGAAGAAGCAAGAAAATCTTCAGGAAACATGCCTAGCTTTAATTTTTTAAATATAATATTAAAATGAGTGGAAGGAAAAATAAAAGAAATTCTCAGTCTGTGGTTTGTGTTCTGTTGCATGCAGAAAGAGCTTACAGTGTTTTGAGGTCTGGCAGTTGGTTTTTGTTGGGTTTAATAGTTTTAATTATCGGATCACAAATAGGTGGTACTAAAATAAAATAAATTACCGCGCATAAAACCGTTAAAACGTAGTTTTATTATAGACCTTAAAATGTTATACTTACATCATTTCTTCCACCACCAGCTTTGCCCATTGCGGCAAGAAATCCGATATCTTTCAAATTCTTCCAATTCAAATCTTTACCTCTATCGTAAAAGCCTTTCCTTTCGAATAGTAACTTCAGTAGTGCAATAGGTTGTTGCGTACCGTATGTATCGACCTGTAGTAAAAAACAGTCATCAACGTGTGGTGGTGATCTATTTTAATAATCAAATCGCTCTCCATGCAAAGATGTTCAATCTTATTATTTTGAGTTACCGTGTACAGCTGAGTAATGGGTTCTATTCTTTATTAATAAAAAACTGCAGATCGGCTAACAGCAGTAATAAGCTATACATCCGGTGACTATTACTTAGTGTCGCCTATGGACATTTGTAACACCAGGCGTGTATAATTATAAAACAAAAAGTATATATAAAATACTAATTGAATGCATATTATTTAATATATATTTTAAGAAGGTAATAAAGGTAAATATATAGAAGTCAACTTGTGTAAATTTAGTATAAGAAAAGTAGAAATAAACTAAGGTTAGCTATAAGAAGAACATAGACAGATAGGAAAATAGTATAAATATATGTGAAAAATGTAGAAGTAAACGCAGATCATGTAAGTAGATAAGTAAACAACATGTAACAGAAATAAGAATGTTAATAATACCCTGACAGATAGTGTTTGTCAGGAATTAAAAAAAAAACAGGAATGTATTCGAATAGTCTATGAAGAGAGTAAGCACGCTCTGCGTAGATATATAAGTTGGGATACATGCCAACCATATCTACGCAAAATATCAAATGAAATCGTAGCCTAAATGATACCTATGCTACAATAAAAATACCTTAAGACAACTTACAATTGGCATATTCATATCGTCAATGAATACGAGCATCTTCTTGCCCACTGGGGGACCGAACGTGTCTTTCGTGCGTTTCTCAACAACTGACTCCAAATTTCTCTGAACATCCATTGAAGACGTGCGTGATGAGAAGTTCATTTGTTGGACTATCTGTGGAATAATATTAATTTATTATGCCGATATTAGACTGATCAACCAAATTGAATCAATTTAGTTGAAAGACAACTGAGAGAACAGGAGCATATTTATGCGGATCACTTTGGTTGATTCATGATTGAAGGACAGAAATGATCCTTCTGGTACGGCATTACTACTTAAATCATTGTTTTTATGTATCAACTATAAAAACAATAAAATTACAACTGTAAAAATTTTACAATATCACACAGACTACATTTTGAAACATATTTATTTTAAGGGGCCATCTGTAAACTACGTCACACGTTAAGGGGGATGGGTCCACGAATTGTGACATTGTGTGACTAAAAAAACCACTTACGAAATTACACTAAACTAATTTTGTGACGTCAGCTTTTAAATTTGAAATAATGACGAAAAGCTTCAAAATACATCCAACTCTTTCTATATGAGCTTAGTGTTTAAATTATTAAAAAATAATTTAAATGGAAATAAAACTAATTACGGAACTGCTGTTTTAAATTTAATAATTTCTTGATGTAAATTACAATATATGTGTGTCACACTAGGGAGGAAGAAGTCGCACGCGAATGTGACAAGAATAGGGGAGGCGTAAAAAATCATGAAATTAGTGTGACGTAACTTGTAAATGGCCTCTAACTTCTACGCTATAATTTGAAAAACAAGGCTTTATTATATAATGTAATATGTAAACAGCCATGAAAAAATACGCAGTAGGTACTAAAAGCTTTAAAAAATGAAAAAATAAAAACATCCTTGGAGGCGCCGGGTATCGATCCCGGTACCTCTCGCATGCTAAGCGAGCGCTCTACCATCTGAGCTACGCCCCCGATACTGCTATTTCTTGTAACAAGCAACAGTACACAACCGCCTACTATTACTTTCGCTCTAATTTTAGACTTAACACGTTTTACTGAGGTATTTAGTATTCTTATCATACACAACTTACAAATCGAATATAAAATGGTATTACGTCGATATGGTTTCGAGCCTGGCCGGGGGCATGCAATGTTTTCCAATGCGCATTTTATTCTTAAGACGAAAACAAACTAATTTTGGTATGTATTTCTAAATATAGTTCGTAATTATATTTACTGTATTATTCCATGTAATAATAATTTCAACTAGGTCAAGTCCATTGACAAAGAGCGCACTAAGCGTTAAAAGTTTAACAAAATGCATATCTTTGAAATATGATTGAACCTATAAATTATGAAACCATTACAATCATCAACTATATACTTTGTAGATTACTAATATATACCTATAGGCAGCAATAAGTAGGTAGTAGGTTGTAAATCAAATTAATACGCTTACGTATTTATCAGCTGGCAATCCTCTTAGATAATTCGTAATTATAGCCGTCTTTGATGTTCCAGTATCGCCAACAAGTAATACTGGCCTCTCCACCTATGTGGTGGAAAAACAATATTTCAGCACATACTACAATTAATATAGTATTTTTTTAGGTTTTCGTGATTGTCAGATAGAACCATAGATTCATAATGTCTCGCCTGTTTCCCATAGGGGTAGGAAAAGACAAAGGAGGTTCACTTGCGACGATTCTGACATACAACTTTCGCTTCGTCTGCTTTCATTAACCTCTTTATATAAGCACGTTTATTTGAATGAACGATGAAAGACGAATATTTGAAAAATGATAATCGCCGAGTTCATAATTGTACCGCTTTTTGACGACCTCTTGTTTATATCGAGCACAACATTTTTATTATACTTCTTCCAGGATAGGTAGGTCAGCCAAATATGGAATTTTAGGTACGCCTTACCTCACTAGGCTGTGGAAGCTAAAATATTGAGAAGCCTGTCTATTTGTGAGCCCTAATTGTTGCCGCAGGCTAAAATATCCCGGTCGCTTAGTACGAAGCTCCAATAAGTCACCATATATAGATCGTCGCCGTCGTCGTCAGTCAATCGTAGGACTGGACTGAATGTAGACCTTCCCAAGTCGGCGCCACTCATTCCTTTTCTACGACTTCTTCATCCAGCGCCTATCGACTACCTTACGCAGGTCGTCAGTCCTTCGGATTTGAGGGCGTCCAACAGTACGTTCACCGAGGCGCAGTCTTCAGTCTAGGACTCGTCTGCTCCATCGGCCATCGGTCATGCGGCAGTCGACCAGCCTACTGCCACTTCAACTTGTTAATTTTTCGAGCATGTCGGTTACGATGGTTTTAACATGGACAAAGATATTTCTATCATAAGAGAAACATCCGAGATAGCTCGCTCTATAGCCCGTTGAGCAACTTGGAACCATTTGCAAGATTATAATTATAAGGTTCTGCCAACGTGCTGCCCGGGCTCAAAGGGGCAACTAGGGGCAATCTAGCTATTAAGGCCAGGACGGAACTCAAGGCTGTTATGGCTGCATGTTCTAGGCCAGGGACAGTGGCGACCAAGCCACCGTGCCGCAGTATCGCAAGTATTCTATAGATGTATAAAAAATAGGATTTGGGACTAGAGTTAAACTACGGCCTACAGTCTTAAAAATATTTTTATACTTACGCTCTCCATAATCTTGATTAGCCAGGTCAACCGCAACGTATCAACGGTGGGTACCAATATAGATGGGAATTTCATTCCTCTGTCATGTTCGTAGGTTGGCACTAACCATTCCCAGGCTTCCCACGTTTTCGTCGTCAGTTCCAGGCAATAGTCGTACAGACTTGGAAAACCCATTGGAAAGTGCTCTGAAATTATTTTTTGGGTGGTTATTGAAATTGGTTATATTTATTAACCTATCAATGCAGTGGAAGATTTATATGGTTTTCTTTGATTTTGAAGATTTATACTTTTTTCTACTTGGATTTTACTGTTTTATATTTTTCTATTGTATCTTTTGTATTATTCTAGAAAAAAAAAAAAAAAAAAAAAAAAAAAAAAATAAAATAGTCTGATCGAATGATTTTATTTATATTCTATTTGTTTTTTTGTAGTACGGATTTGTCATAAGTACTTCTGTCAATTTATATCCTCAAAAATGTAGTAATACGCGAGCGAGATGGCAAACTCTATTTAGGTAACCCCTTAAGGTTTGTAGCACATGTCAAATTTGAAGGTGATTTTGTGATTTTTCCTATAGAAAACGATAGAAAAATTACAAAAAAACACCGTAGGTACGTCTGATATCGTGAAGATTTATGACATTCTTTTATTGGTAAATTGTGGATCAGTAATTATCAACGAAAAGTTGTTTCGTTTGCAACCTAAATTCGACCTTTTGTGCAACAGGGACCTTAAGAATTGAACTGGGTGCCCAAATAGGGTCGGAGGTCACTATAATAATTAATAGAAATGCATAAAGCACAAAGAACTTACTTGTGGTAGCCTTCTTCTCTGGGCTATCTTCAACAAGCATCATTGGGCACGCTTTCTTGATGTAGTTGTCAAAATCAAACCTACCGTCATCCACTATAGAAGCACCAAGGCTGTTGTACATTGACTGAAAATAAATTATTTTTTCGTAACTCACCTATTTTTCTCACACTCCTAATAGTCCCCAGTACCTTATGGAACGTTTTAAATTCCTTCGCCTATCTACTTACTGCCTACAATTTGCGCCATGATTCGTACCGAAAACTTATGACGCCTGCACACACTTCATCCTATAATGAATGATGATGATAATTCTTTTACGGTGCAGGCTGTTGAACTTTGGAATATGCTGCCTCTTACTAACAATCCTTACCAATATTTAGAAATTTGCTCAAAAGCACTATTTGTCCACAAATAGCTACGTGTGATTAACAGAATATAATCATGCTAATACATGTATTATATTAGTTATGAATATTTATGTACCTATTACCATTTTTCTGCATCACCTATTTCACCTGATTCAAAATTTTCTCATTTATGTTGCCTGGCTCTTCGTTTTGACTCATGGGCTTATTAGACGTCGTGTAATTACATAAAAATTATGATATCGTCCGTGCAGAAACGGAGAAAGAATACAATTTTCTGCGGCCGGGTGCATGTCCTAACAGGCAATAACATTACCCACAGCCAGTGGCAGAGTATTTGCCCATCTGGATGGCTACCATCCTAGTCTAGAGTATGCCGACATAACAACCTTGAGTTGTGTTCCAGCATTAGTGACCAGATTACAGGCTTCCTTTAGAGAGCGGCAGCACATTGGTGGCATCTTTGGTGTTGCAAATGTCCATAGGCGATGGTATCGATTTCATCAGGTGGACCGTCTGCTTGTCTGCTGAACTCATACAATATAAAAAGAAAACTGAAATTTATATAAATATTTTACTTTAAATTTACAAGCAATTTCCAGTAAATGCTTACACAGAAAGATCAACCAAATGTATATCAGAATAATAAAAAAAAAAATACATTTTGAATTGTAAGATAAGTCCAAATAAAAAGTAAATTTGGAGGCGCCGGGTATCGATCCCGGTACCTCTCGCATGCTAAGCGAGCGCTCTACCATCTGAGCTACGCCCCCTATGTATGGGATACTCAAAACAATTTATATGCTGAAAAGATTCAATCTTGCTTTGCAAATTACAAAACATTCACATATTGTAAATTAGAAAAGTCACGTAATATTTTAATTGCATGTTTGATTATTCGATTATCACACTAATGTCAGTTTAGTGGTGTCATCATTTTTATTTTTATTACTAGTCATTGAGTTATAAATGATCTAAGTTAGTAGTGTTTCGCCAGCTGTTTTACTCGTTTAACCTTCGATACTGTGTCCCATCATAATTTTGCATTTAATCTACATAACGTTTTACAAAGGCAATGGAAATCTTACCTTCGCAAAAGAACTAGAAATGTATAATACGTTTTAAGGGCTGTATAAGAAATATTTTTTTAATTAAACTACCATAATTTTTCTAGTATTCTTCAGTCGTGATGTAATTAATGTGAGAATGTTTCTTCATAGTTTGGCCGGTGTACGTGCCTACGTAGCTTAAATTAAGTATCCCTTTACTGTCATTAATATAAGTTTGTTTTGATTTTATATGTTCAAGTATTTTTTATTTAGTTAAGCAGGTTATTTTATATCACCCCCGTTATTGCTCACAAGAATAAAGGTAAAATTAATTAATCTGTAAGTTTTAATTGCAAAGAAATATTTTTAAACAGCATTTTGGTCCCATCGGATAGCGGTAAGGTCAGAATATTTTTAAAGAAGTTAAAGTTGATATTCTTGAGTTATATATCTACTATACTTATATTCCAGGTAACATTCATTTCTCTTCTAACTCTCACTACATTATTTTTGTAGTTATTTGGCGATTCAATTTTACATTCTTACCACCATGAAGACGCACTCGACAACGGTTCTGTCAATTACTTCGTTGGGATCCTCTCTGTTTGGTAATAGACCGCTTATCATGTAACATAATTGTACTACCTGCAATTTAATATAAGAATTTTATTACAACTGTGTCTATGCCCATTAAAATAAGGCATCGATACTTAAGCCATGATAGCCTGTTTCTAAATTATGTGCGTCATGGAACAAGAAACTACAAACAAAAATCGCCCGTATAAAACCTAAATTTGAAGAGCGCAATTTATACATATGTTTACTGTCGTACATCTCGTGCTTTTTGACTTTTTATTGTTTAAAATATTTTTTGACGAAATGAACGAAACTTTAAAAACTCAATTTCTCAACATTTCTTCTCTATGCCAATAGCAAAAGTCAATCGCATAATTATGATTATAATAAGAGTAGTGAAGAGAGACTAATACCAGATTTAGTGGTGTTTGCGGCACGGTAGTTTTTAGCGGCGTCTGCTGCTGTAGACCAAATAGTCCGAATACTATGTAGTTAATGGCACCTGCCACGTAATGGTCGAAAAGACCATCCAGTTGTTCACGTTCTTCCTCATTATTTCGACCTCGTAACCATCTGCAAATAAATACCCACAGCAGAAACAACTTGAAAAGTTACTTTTAGATCACAAAGTACCACGAGTATGATAAAACGTTATAAAATTTGAACAGAGTTTTGAAAATTCAAAGGAGTTGAAAATCACGGGATACATTTTTAGCTTTCTGGTTGCAGTACAGATCGTATGTGTAATTAATCTATGCTAATATATAAAGCTGAAGAGTTTGTTTGTTTGTTTACTTGATAGCGCTAATCTCAGGAACTACTGGTCTGATTTGAAAAATGCTTTCAGTGTTAGATAGCCCATTTATTTTATCAAGAAAGGCTAAGGCTATATATCGTCACACTAAGACCAATAGGAGCACTAATGAAGAATGTATCGAAATCGGGTTTTTTTCCTTTTGAGAGCTTCCGCTGCGTGCGCTGCGTAATGGGTCAGTTTCGTAAAAATTGTGTGTGACAGAAGTTAGCAGTAGCCCAAAGTGACTATTCCATGGGGAGGAAGTCGCGGGCAGAAGCTATTATCAAATATAAATATAAGATTGGTAGAACTGAAATTTCAAATGATATTTGAATCGAACTGGCTTTTGCTAAAAATTGCCTTTAATTTACGTTACGTAGAATAGATCGCTTTAACTGGATATATAGTAATATGTACTTATGTGAGAAATTATTTTTTTGGAATGCAATACGCGTTAATTGTTTTTGGAGTATCGTTATTATTCATTTTAATAAGTATGGATAAATGTCCGACAATAATGTGTAACGTTTTATTTAAAAAAACTGACCGCTCCCAATAAGGTGTATATCCCAAATTTTTCGGATCAACAAAAACCATTCCCGCTCTAGAGACAGTAGCTGGTGAGGCGTAGTTCAGATCACCCACTTCAAAAAGCAAGGAACAGTACGGAGCGAGTCTTATCCTTTCGCCGTTCGCGAGTGTCAGAAGTTTATTGTCGTCCATCACTGAGTTCATATTTTCAATCCATAGAGCGTCTACATCACCATCGAACAAAGAATATCTACGTTCATCTTTTTCAGCTGGCCTGAAATTATTATACACTCGCGTTTATTCATACTCATTTTCTTTTTTTTATATTTCTCAAATCAATTAGGGCTCGTATACCTGTTCCTTCTACACTCTGTTCTGGCTTTCGACATCTGAAAACCCCTTTTGTGGTGCTACCTTTATGCTTATGGTTCATTTATATTTTTGAATCTGGATAAATCAACCAAAGTGATCAAAACAACACAAACTTCAATAATGCAATGTGATTGTCTTCTCCTTTCAGTATTGATTCAATTTGGTTGATCAGTCCAATATGAGCTTATATCAATTAATTTTTGATTAAGTTTAAAGTTATGTAAGTTCTGCGGATGAAAGAACTATGTAAGCGAAGCCACTATAGCTAAAGTGAGTCTATTAGCTTACCTATACACGTTTGCATGTTCTCCAATTGGGATTATAGATGAAAGAAATTGCAATGACATTAAAATAATAAGTAGTAGGTATTTTGAAGATCTGAGATGAATACTTGTATATGTTATGTATAATATTTTATACTCAATAAAATAACTTTCACGTGAAGTACTTAATTAAACACTTTAATAGAAAAAGTGTATTTTTATATAGTACAGTATTTACCTATTCATTTCACGGAATATTTTGGAATACAAGCCGTCCGTCCAATCTCTTGTGACTGGGTCTAGAATACCGTAAAGTTCTATAACAGAGCAGGCCTGCAATTCATAGTAGAAACAATAACATCAGCTTATGAAATGATATAATAAAATGGTTATCCTATTTAGGATAACCATTTTATGTACTACTACTGTAGATTATTAAGATTGAAGAAAAATAAAATACTTTTTCATAAATCAAGGGTGCCTGGAAGAGATCGCCATAGAGATTAATGCCGCCCTTTATTCAGCCTAATTATAACGTAGTTTTTAAGATCCTAGTTTAATTTATGGTGAAAAATAGAGTTTCATTCATTTATTTATAAACATCCCGGTGCTGAGTGTGGGCTTTCCCAATTTCGAGGATATGAGCAGTACACCCGTCATGCTTGTATAATGTAAACAAGTGGTGAACTTGATTTTCATGTTTTTTCAGGATGATTCTCACGATCATAGACAGAAAATTATGTATTAATTTCGGTACAAGAAAGTATCTCAAGGTTTAAAGGAAAAGAATAATACACTCCTGGTGATATAAATAAGTTAAATCTAAAACAATGCTGACTGACTTCTGATATTAACGCGTGTGTTTATCAAATTGTTTGTATGTTGGACATAAATTCAGATAGAATTTTAAAATTGCAATAAATGCAGTTTCTCAACTTTTTTATGTGGATAGGTTTTCGTTTGTCAGCTGTATCACCTCATTGAGTGACGACACGGTATAGGATGGGCCACTCTTACCTTGATGATACATGTCCACTCGTGCCTTGAAGACTCCTAGACATTTGTCAGGCTCTGTCTGTCAAAAATAGACTGCAAATTACTCCATTCTCCGGCAATACTCATCAGGAAAGATGAAATGAAGCTCTTGGTCCTAACTAGCGGTATGACTAGTAGTATATACTCACCTTGGGATTAACAACTGTCAATTTAGTAGGCAAACCAAGATTAGTCTGGGCTTTAACCAGAGTCTGCAAAATAACGGACTTTCCACCACCGGTGGGTCCAACCAGCATCGTACAATGTCTGGTCATCATTGTTTCGTATAGTTGTACGACTTTATCAATCTATTGGATGAAAAGATGTTTCATATTAAAAACTAGCATTTTCCTAAAGATTCTAGTTAGTTGCCTTAAATTACTTACATAAAAACTTAATTTACCGTTTCTTGTTAAGTTCACTATATAACAAATCAAAGAAGAAATCAAATCCATATAATCTACCAAACATAGAGGTGAGTCGAAGCCAACCTGATTTGAAGTAATACTATGAATGGCATGTTTTTTAATGATAACGTAGGTATTTGTTAGTGAATTGAAAAACGCGGTTGCAGCACCATCTATTTTGCTAATCCGTTTAAGGAAACGACTTTCTTATCGTGATTAAATGTATCTCAACTGTTAACTCGGGTTATAAGCCAGCACTATGTCGCGTTTCATTTAAATGCGTTCAGTAGTTTTGACGTGATGCCTACCTGATTTTTTTCACATTTTTAAATTTGTTGTACAAACTCGAACCGTGGAAGAAATCTTGTTATGCTAATATAATGATTACCTGGTGATCCAATACAATGTACCCTTGACTTTCAAGTACTTCAATGACAGCCGCATTGAACTCAGGGTAGCCGACGCGTGGACATTCTAATCCAGGGAACAGATCCTTTATCAAACCAAGAAATAGTGGCACGTCTTCGAAAACGAATTTTGGGTGATTCATATCTCTGGAAGAGTAAACGACTGAAAACTAAAAACGCTTTAGACATTTACATCTAAAATTTAACAATAACAAAATTAACAAAGTAGAATTACTTTAATTCTGATTCTAATTGAAGAAGCAGATGTTTTAATAATACATGTATAATTATGTATTCATCTTGCAATAATATTTCATTTTCCTTAAGAAATTTTAAAGATTTATCATCTCTGATCTTTATGCATGAAATAGAGACGTACAAGTGTAGACTTGACGTCTTCATGGGTAAAATCATCAACAAAAAATAGTAGTCTTACCTAAGAGCTCGCATCAATACCATTATTTCGCTTAGACCTACAGAATCTCGACGCAATTTTCCGGCCATTCTCAACACAGCTGTTAACGCTCGTAAGCCCCAATCGTAGTGGGATTGTTTTGAAAGTTGCTCACGTGCTACTTTGTATAGTACAGTCATTTTCTTAGCTAAAACCTGAAGTAATAGCATCCGTATATATTTAAAAGAATAATCACCACGATAAGAGATTATAAAGTCAAACAGTTTTTAATGTTATACAAATAGCAAACGGGAACAGGACGACGAGAAAACAAGATCTCAGTTGGTTTGATTTACTTTAAGGTGTTCCGTGCAGGAATAGAGAAAGAATACAATTTCCTGCGGCCGGGTGGCCTATCGTAAGAGGCGACAAAATAACCCACATCCGGGTAGGGTACCGTCTGGATGGCTACTACCCCTGGTCTAGAGTATGACACCATAAATAGTTGTGTCCGGCATTAGTCGCCAGGTTCAAGACAGAGAGTCAAGAAAGCAGCAGCGCATTTGTAACGCCTTTGGTGTTGCTAATGTCCATAGGCGATGGTAACCGATTACCATTAAGTGGGCCGTCAGCCTGTCTGTTGAACTCATGCAATAAAAAATAATTTAAAAAGGTAAATTTTGTATAAGGATTTTTGTTACTTGCTAATGGTAGCGTCACTTACATCCATTTTGTCGTATGTATGTTGCTTATACCATAAGGGTAATTAGTTCAGCTTGACTAGTAAGTACCTTGAGAAAACAATGTTGGTGTCTGTTAAATTTAATTATTTTTATTAACAATTATGTTTGACAGAGTAATGGCTCCAGAAAACGACAGCAAAGAATATAACAATTTACATAAAATAAATCGTAATATTGGGGTTCTTGATGCATACAGAGTCATAATAATAAAAGCTAATTGCGATACTATAATACCTTGGCCGTTAAAAATCCATCAGAAAACAGCGATATCATACAAATCATTTCCAAATCTGGTAAAATGCAAACCACTGGCCGGAAAAGAGCTTTTACAGATTCAGGTAGTTCTGTACGACCGGCGTATCCAGGATTCATTGTAATGAAGATGCCTACTTTGCTATCCATAGCTATCTCTTGACCTTCAAACTGTAAATAAATATTAGGTACACTTCGTATTTAAAACTTACTTCTACGATATCAAAGAGATGGTAGATTTGAAACGTTTTCATTGTGATAAATTTAGCCTATAATTTTGTACTTTTAACTTGAATACATTTATTCAAATAGAAAAGTACCCACCGTAAACCTCTTCAACTTCATTAACAAAGCACTTCTGATGCATTGCAATTGTGTTGATATCACTGACAAGACAGATATATCGATCCTGTTAAACTCATCAAAGCAACCCCAAGCGCCGCATTGACACAAGCCAGCCAAGATTTGGCCAACGGCACGAAAGTCCATTCCTTCACCACAATTGGTCACAACACATAAAAGACCTAGTGCTTTCGCCAAGTCTTTCGTTGTTTCTGTTTTACCTGTACCTGCTGGACCTGTTGAAGAGTTATTTAAAAATATTAATTCCCACACTCATAGAGTGCAAATAAAATTTATTGTAACGCGTTGGCTTTGCCCCTGGTGTTGCAAATGTCTATAGGCGGCGGTAACTTTACATGAGCTGAGCTAAATTGTAAATTCAATCAGTATTATTTAAGATTGACGTAACTGTATGAAAGCTGACTTTGGAAGTAAATAATTACAATGAATATAATTGAATTAAATATAATAGTTGCTGAAGCATACGCGTCATATTCTACATAAGCTCTATCTCATTGAACTTACCTGCTGGTGCTCCACCCAATTGCATAGTAAGGGCCTGAGTGATTGTTAAATAAATACGATCAGTGAGAGGTGTTATCACTAATCGCCCATTCAGACCCATATACTCGTAGCCGTATTCAAAAAGACCTGCAGACATATAATATAGAACAAATTATTATTAAACAATAATTAAAACTTCTAACAGAAATAAATTAATTAGACATATCAAACACAGCCTTTTGAATCAGATACACAAATATTTTATGGTTTTTTAACAATTAGGTGAAATTATAATTTTAGTAATAAATATGAATGCAACTAGCCTGTACACTGCCTAACCCATAGATTGTCATCTTTTTTTAGCCAGTAGAAACGAAGCTGGCTTTCCCATTCAAATTCTGCTGCTTCCGTAACATTATCACGCACAAAGTCTTCTATAATGTCGCGTGCATGGACGTCTATGGTTGTTATTGTTCTAAACTTTAAACGATCATTCGATGATAGATCTGAATAAAATTATCTCATTTTATTCAATAGTCTTAAAAATATACCGACATATAAACATGGACAAATAATTTATTTTCGATATATAGAATTTAAAAAACGTAAAAGTGAATTAGTTCTGTGTTTATTTAATGCCTCTTCACGTTTGTAATAATTAGACCAATTTTCATAAAATTTCACCACTCTCTATATACAGGAAAATTTTATTATAAATTATTTTTTGCATAACATCTGCAAATCAATGTATTAGGTTCATGCCAGATTGGTTGGTAAATAATCGTGGAGTAATTTAAAATTGTGAAGGGCATGAAGAATGAACCAGAACTTACTTTCCTATATTAGCGTGAACATTTATTTATTTCCAGCTGCATATTGCATTAAAGAACATACAGATATAGAGAATACTTCAACGAGATACCTTGTCTAACTTTTACAACGAGCTCATCCAACTGTTCGTTTTGTTGTTGTAAGTGTTCCTTCATAGCCCTCTTGTTGCCTTTTCGTATTCGTATGAAAGTTTCTTCAGTTTCTGCTGTCCACCACACACCATTAGCCGCTAAGCACACCATACCTTGGTATTCCATTATCCATTCAGTCCTAAAATTATAATTTATTTACTTTGCAAGAAGTAAAAATAACAAATCTTTTACAATGGTAGAAGTTAACTCTCAATTTCTATTGTTGACAAGTTATTTTATTTGTTTTTTGGTTTAAACCACCATTAAAACTTTCAACAAATATGAAAAATACAGACCTAGGCACTTTCCAGTTTTTGCCATAATAAAATATCGCTTTCTTTGTGATAAATTTGTTGGTGTTTCTCATTTCTGTAAGTACCAAATTCATCCAATCTTCAACTCTCCCTTCAGTGTACACAACATAACGGAAATCCATTATCTGAAACACCAAGCGAAGCTAATGTGGTGAACCGATGCTTTGCAGGATTTTTTTTACTTTTTCTTTTCTTTATCGTGGAGCTTATCACAAAATCATGAGACCAGTAAAACGCATATAATCTCTTCCTTCTTCAAATTATATCAGTTCATTAAAGGGTCATTACTGGACTTGATCAATGTCAGGGTTTGATTGACCAAGTTGTATGAGCAGGTTCGCACATCGCTTATATAGGCATGCCGGTTTCTTCATAATGCTTTCCTTCACGGTTAGCGCGTGTCATAGTTCAGTTCAGAAAACGTCTAATCGATGTATATTTTCTGCATGCATTCAAGCTCAGGTTATTAAAATAAGTCAAAACTAAATGTTCCATTGGAATAACACGATATAATGCTTAAATGTACTATCATTACTACTATCTATACTTGTATACGCTACCTCTCCTTCAGCTGATATCATTTTGGCTGCAACGGGACGATTGGTATGATCCACGTATAAATCTAAAGCTCTTATATTGTCAAACATCTGCAAAAACAAAGAAAATTAATAGTTTTTGGGAAATTATTGCATGCCAACACTATTGTTGATGAACACTTCTTTGGTATGGGAACCCTAATTATACCTATGTGGATTTGCTGACTGCACCACCATTTAGTAAAAGCGTATTGCTCTAGGAAGTTCTTAAAAAATTATACATATCTATAATTAGATTTTACCTTAATCATATGCTCTTGCACACAATTACATTCGCTGCTTCCCAAAATAGATAAAAGTTCATCCGTAGATATAAAGAAAAATCTTGGAAATATTCGTCGTTTAGAATCCAAGTAATCGTTAAGAGATTTTTGACACCTGAAGTAAAATATAACCGTGATGTGATCGTGTGATACTGGCGGTAATGTAATTTTGGAATGCGGACTTTATAAGTAAATAAATAAATAAAATAAAATAAACGGACAAGAATAGATAAAACTTTCGACATTAATCAAAATCCGATTTACTGTAAATAAAATCGAATACATAATGTAAATCGATACTTACTTCTGCAGTCCCAATCCTAAATTGACGAATTCTTCCAATCTCCCTCCGATAGTGCAACAATCGACAACATTCAGTCTTTTTGCGGTATCCAACATAATCTGAAATTATTATTTATAATGAATAGTAAAACTATACACTTTTAATGAGTTCGTTTTTGTAGTATATTATGTCAGTAGTAGATGATATATATAACAGATAATTTAGATTTTGTGAAAAATGTATAAGAATGACTAATATTCATCCATTATAAACTAAATCTAAAATTGATTAAGTATATTAATATAATGTACGTAGGTACTATGTTCATTAACCTAGATTAATATGATAATGATGAAGGAATATAAGAAGAGGCTGAATGGAACTAAGAAACTTCCATAAGCAATGCATATTGCCCGACTAGGTTTCGAACCCATAATATTGAAATGTGATGTTGGTGCCTTAGTCACTAAGCAATTATATAAGCAACACAGAAGCTTAGAATTACCTTTCTAAACGATTTATCTATATCATCAAACTTTTTCGCTTCTTCTGGCAACTGAGTTCTTATATCACCACCGACAAAAATACCTTCTAAATATAACCATTTACGCTGTGTTGCCAACCATTCTTCTATTATCTCAGATATGAGTGCAAGACGGCGTTCCCATGTTTGGACTACTGTTAGGAAAGGCCCGATGAACCTAGAAACGATGGCCAATTATTATGTATACTTCGAGTTCGCTTTTCATTTCTCTTTAACAGATATAAATATCGGTAAAGGGTCCATTCTAATCTGATGTGGAGATCTAGTTTTTATTGCAAGGAAACCGGACTAGACATGTTCAGGTCCCAATATTAAAGAAAAAAGATATTCTTCAAGTGTTAATGTTTATAAATAACTTTTAAATACACAAAAAGGAGAGAATAAAAACTTTCGTGCGATACTCGTCCAAAGTATAGGCAAGTTAAGACGTCTGCACAATACATATATTTTTTTATACACTCACTGGGATGCAGCCATACTCTGCAGCGACATCGCATCGTCATCTAGTTTAACAATGATCTCGTCGCAAGGGTTGAGAGTGTATCCTCGGTCTTCGCCTCTGTTGAAGTGGCGTTGAACTGTAAAAGCTATACTTGCCCAGGTTTCTTGTATATCTTTTACGCCTCGTTCTATTGCCAGTTCCTGGAAAATAATAATCGTAAAATGTATTAAATGTTGGTTAAATTATAATGAATATTATTATTTAAGATTAAGTACGATGTCAAAACGGACATCATGGAACACTAAGAATTGTTTATAACTTAAGCAAGTGAAGAAGAAATACGAACAGTTTGGCGTACTTATACATACATAACTTCACGCAAGGTCCCTTGCGGGGTAGGCACGAACAACAACGCGTACTTATAGTGGTTTGATAATACTTTTCGACTGTAAAAATTTACGTATTTAAGGTGACACATGAGCGAAAAAGGACGTCAATACATAAACACATACTTTTCGTACGTCTATCATTCACCAAACACTCGTATTCAATATTTTTACGCCCTTTTTGAAGAGATTTGTATTACACCGCGGCGCGCTTTAAGGAAACCACGCGGTGGAACATATTCCACAACTTGCTGACTTATGGCCTAAAAGAGCAGGCGTTTTACACGATGGAATTTCACAGGTTTTGCTATTTATTTATGGACTCCTATAAATCACTTACCTTAATAGCGTGATTAACGATTTCCTCTGCAACATCTTGATATTTATGCAGCTCCATAGCAAACATGTTTTCCAATGTGAACCGATCCGGAGACATGTCGAAGTCCTGACCTGCAAATAAAATTTTGAGTTTTTTTGTATATGCCTTTGGAATGCAACGATTTACATAATAGTCGGTACGAAAAGACAATGTAAGAGGCAGTTTAGGGGGATTAAAGGAATAGGTGAAACATATAAAGTGTCGGATTGTGTAAGTAGAGCCGAAGTGCATACATACATACATAACTTCACGCCAGGTCCCTTGCGGGGTAGGCACGAATAACAGAGTGCCATACAGGCTTATTCTTACACACCTCACTTGCTTCTTTGACATTCATAGCTCTTGTCATGCACGCTCGTCTATTCTTAAGGCTCCTGACATCACCTTCTGCTAATACACGATCAATTTGATCATGGAAGGTATGTCGTGGCCTTCCGCGACTTCTGCATCCATCCACTTTTGCATTTTATATCTGTTTAGTCATTCTTTCATCATACATTCTTTCCACATGCCCGAACCACCGAAGCATTCCTTTCCTTACCTTTACCCCGACACTTTCTTTCAGACCAACTCTCTTTCTTAAGTAAGACCGAAGTCGGTATTACGAACGCGATCCGCGAGCGTCACTCCGCAGAGAGAGCCGTAGTGTTTTCCCAATAAGAACACAAAGTTAATCCCGTCATTACTGATAGTCATCTGATGCAGTCTTCGACATACTTCTGATGCAGAAACGCGTAGACGTATGCATGCTTTTAGGAGTGGAAGCACAGGTATGCTGTTTGATGTGTACTATAACTTATATGAGACATTTATATTAACATGTTATAACATATTTAAAAAGTTGCGTACCAGTTTTGGCCATAAGTTCTCTCCAGTGTCGTTCCCTCATAGCCTCGTTCTTTAGAGAAACCATTAAAGGTACTACATTTTTGAACTGTTTCATTTTCAAATCTAACATCATACCTGTGGGGCTTAGACGTACTACTTTCGGTAATTTCCTGAAATAACGTTAAAATCAGAGTTTCTTATTATTAACTTGTTAATGACTTTGAGACCCTAGAAAGGTTTAATTGATATATTACTATGTCGCAGGGAATTTTAGAATTTCTGCTAATCTTCACCAATAAAAAAACGGATATGAAGTTTTCTCTTTTGTCTGTGTAACGTTAAAAAAATCCGCGGGATACGAATTCGCAGTATGAACACATAATAAGAAACCCTAGTAGATTAATCGATACACAATGGCAGCTTACAAATCGCCATTAATTTAATAGTAATTGTACTAAAGTGATTAAATTCAAGGTTTCTAAACAGACAATACATTGATGAGAATTATAATAAAATCAAAATAGATTGAAGTACATAATTTTTCAAGTAAATACAATATTAAATAAATTACCTGTAATCTTTGAAGAACTGTTCAATACCGTCAACCAGAGCTTGTGGGTTTAGATTGACCCATAAGGTCTTGGCCCATAACTCTCTAGCAAACTTCTGTGCTTTATAGATTTTATAAATTTGGTCCATAGCCAAAAAGTCAGTTTTGGCACGATTGAAGTTTGAAAAATCAGCGAGCGGATTGTCGAAAAGCTGTTCTGCTGCTTGCAACATTCTTTTGCGTGACTCTAATTCGTCGAAATATTTACTGTATTCCTGTCATCGTGAAAAAATGTTACTTTTTTTATTACACATTGATTTTCGGGAAGATCTACATCAAGCGTCAGTTTGTTAAAAAATTGTGTTGTTAAGAAAGATGCTATCGTAACTGAAGAGCAGACAATTTTTTTTTGAAATAATTTGTTTTTTTTCGACAAGTTCATGAGTACTTTTTAAAGTAATGTAAAAATTTCATGACCAGTTCATGAAAATAATATAATTACAGACGTGGCCATAAAAAATTGAAAACTTCGTTAGATATTGATGTCTTACTCAATAACTAACCTCCATAAGTACCATTCCTCTGTCCATATCATCACCAACAGTAGCCGGCCCTTCATTATCAAACTTCTCAACGAAATCGTCCAGTTCTTTTAAGAAGTTCGATATTTCCACTACGTTGAGTTTTGAGAACTTTTCTTTTGTTTGTTCTAACGTGTTTCCGCGGAATAAAGACGTTTGGTATAAACTGCCCCAAAATGTTTCTAGATTTTTCGCAAAATTAATGTCGTCCTCGGAAACCTGTAATTGCAAACCATTACTTTCCTTAGATTTATAATTTATTTGCAGAACAAAGTAGTACTTATTACCTACATATTGTTACGTACGAGCGGGGGTACGCACTTATGGATTGGAAGAAAACACCAGTTTTTAATTTAAAAGCTTTTATTGACTTACACAGCAGCACGTAGTACCTCTCTGCAAGGTTGCATATACACATGACCAACGATGCACGGTACCGACAGTAAGTTGTCACACCCTCAATACCTTCGCCGATATTGCGCGGACCACCTCCAATATTATCGCGTGTAGCTGGCTTCTGGTTCCTCTCTCGAACTACGCTAAACAACTTCTTCACGTATCTGTCCACGAAACTTGTCACTAAATTCACCACTTAATTCGTCTCTGCCCTCTAATAACTCTTTAGTATCGCACTTGTCGTTTCACCGTCTTGGACTGAACTCAACTTTAAACTGCCCGGTAGGCACGCCTTATGCTGTTTATATACCCGGAAGAATTTTCTAGAACCCCTCTATCTATCTCTATTCCTTCTCGAACCTTCTGTTCGGGAACTTTCGTTTATACATCTATCCCTTTCTAACATCTATCTATCTCTTTCTTTCGATCATCGTCTATCCTTTTCTAACATCTATCTATCTCTTTCTTTCGTTTATCGTCTATCTCTTTTTAAACATATCCGTCCTTGTCTTTCCTTCCAGAAATTTGTAGTTCTTCCTAAAAGTTCTAAAACTGATTTACGCTGCTGGGCACTTCCACCCTCGGTCGCCACAATATTATGCATGGAAGAAGAATAAGTACTAGTATACTATACTAAAATGTAGGTAAGTGAATATAAATGTGATATAAATAAATTGCAGTCCACATTTTTCATAAGTGTACACAGACTTATATAGTAAAGACCTTACTGATTACACTTATAAAAACCATAGTAATTTTATTCTTTAAAACATAATGAGTCATAGATCATATGTGATTAAGCTTAATATATACTACAGCATATCTTCAGTAACAACAAAGCAGGAATAAATGTTGGAAATAATTTTCTGAAACTTACCCAAACGGAAAACAAAATTGAGACCAGTAACCCGAGTAGACAATCAAAGTATAGTTCTTTCGGAAAAACGAGGAAGGTAAAAAAGAAAGTAAACTCTTACATCGATATTATGTTTTTTCAACATGTGAAAAATCTCTTGCATGCCCCGATACTTCACTTCGGCTGTGATCGTAAGTTGCTGAACTAATGCAATTGTCGCCATCACAAGTTTGAAATCCTCCAAACCCTTAATGTTCATATTTATTGTTACTCTGAGCGACTGCAAAATAAAATATATTTAAAATTATAAATAAATAAATTTTTAATTACTCTATTGCTATTGAAATGATTAAAAAGCTTTTATTGAAGATGTTTTAATATATGAACATATATTCATGTACCTATTTCATTAAATAATTTATTTAAAATGTACGACTTTTATTAATCAAGTGGCTTTTGTAAGTGCAGTTTTTACGAAAAACACAAATATTTGTAAATTATACTTATTCGTTTGAAATCTTCAAACGTGGTTTAAGACATGTGTGGCCAATAGTAATTACTAATGATATTGCAAACAATTTATGATCAACTTCTTCATTATTGATATTAATTTTTCTTACCTCCTTTTTATGACCAAGAAAATAAGAAATATGCAACTCACGTAATTCGTAATGATAACTTACATCGATTTGGTTCTTCAAATCGTACATATTCATTCTAGTCTTTGACGCTATACAGTTACCCAATGTATGTTTCCACTCTAACGCATGATCTTGAACTTGTTTTATTATTGTCCGAAGATTTACTCTTATGGCACCAACGTCGACAAATTTTACGTGTTCATTTAAATCCGAGATTATATCTTCGAAGAAAAAGAACTTCTCGTCATATTTTTGAATTTGTTCATATTTTTGTATGTACTTTTCGCAAGAAAGATTTTTATCAAACGCCCATAAGTGCTGATATTTTTGCCATCTGCAAATATTCAGTTTATATTAACCAATATTAAAGTTATTAACTTTTACTGAGACTACGCTTAACGGTTTTAAGCGCGGTATTAAGATAAATACCACATTTAAAACTGTTAAGAAGTAGTTTCTTATGTGTACTAGTCGCGAAAACTTAAAATACGAAACTTTTGATAAATCATTGTAAATGATTTTTTATGATGCAGAACTAAAAAATCTCTATCTATATATGAAATGAACCAACTTTTGTATATAAGAATTTATATCTTGCGTGAGTCTATATATAGTGTCCTGGATTAGCAACGTAATATCGTTGATTGCTACAACTCTTAATATATCTTCAAAGAATGAGAAAATGTAGAAGTCGTTGCCAGTGGCTTCCAATATACGTTGTGGTGGACATGGAAGGCACGTCTTCTTCATCCAGCGTGGAAATGCAGTAAGCCTGAAAGAAATATGAAATAAAGATGTAAATTTTATAAATAGATACGAAATACGCCGGAAACTGCACTATTAAGATTTAAAACAACAATATTTTTTTCTTATTTCAATCAACCCTTCACACGGTTCGTGGATCTAATCTGTTTCATGTATTCATGAGCAATCAATTAAAGTGCTCAAGTAAACAAGTAGTAGAGGAAAGCTGTGCAGGCAAGTGTTAATAAAATTGTAGTTAGTTATTATTATTGCAACTCGGTAATAAAAAATAAATAAATATTAATTTGAAATGACCAACCAAATTTTTGTAATATTTATAGTTGACAGGAAAATCGAGACTAATCTTAGTACGTAAGTATTAGTTTTAACGTCACACCTCAAGATCCACTTGAAGAATTTACTAATAAGATAGATGAAGAATATCAGGGTGCTAATAATTGAGGAACCTATAACAATGGTATAGTTTACTTACTCTATATAGCAAGAAATAATTACTATAGAAGTACCTGTTGAGAAAATGTTTTATATTGTATCCGAGGATATTGCAAACTTCAGGCGGCGTCGGTCGCATGGTTATATCTGGCGGTACAAGTATAGCATCAACTTGAAATAGAGGAGTAGACTCGCTAAGCATCTGTTGAAACTGCTCAAGATTTTCCAAGGTGAATCTAGAAATATCAGTATTTTTTTATGAGCGCAAGCTAAGGCCACGGAGATTTTTGGGCCAAAGAATTGTGAGTTGAGATATGGTTAAAAAAAAGCCTTATATTTTTCTACTAGCGTTTACCCCACGGCTACACTAATAAGTTTTCTTGTAAGTGAAATAAAGATACTGCTTTATTTTATATTAGAAAATTTATATAATAATTTATTGCAAAAGGAGGTTACATTTTTTATTGTTTAGATCTTAAACTTTATAGTTTCTTGTTCAATTCGATACAATAACTAAAAATTTTAGTCAATATAGTGTAGACGACTGCACAGCAAAACCTAAAGGAAAGCCGTAACCAAGATTTAAAGTACCTAATACGTAATGACAGAAAGACATGTGGGTAAGCTGTCAACGTATTTGTTACTGGTTAATTAATTATAATACGGCGGGCGTATCTTGGCAAATGTGAACATAGGCTCATCAGAACTGTAACTACTAATCCGTCTATTCCACGGAAACGACATGACTTATTGGGATAAAAAGTATTCTCAGAATTACTCGGATTACAAGTCAGCTTTGTATCGAGTCTTATTCCTATACGTTCAGTAGCTGCAAAAAAAGCGTTCGCAGCGTCATCTTTTTCGCTATTCTCTTCTATCCCACGGAAAGAACATCATTTATCGGGATAAAAAGTATCCTAAGTTACGCCCCGGCATACAAAATAGCTCTATGTCGAATTTCATTTTAACCCGTTCAGCTTTCAAGTGATGCTCTAACAGACAGACAGACAAAATTCTATTTCGGAAGTTGTATTTTCGGAATCTGCTGGTCCGAATTAGCCCCTTGATTTTCTTTACATTTTTAAACGCTTTAAAAATGTGAAAATAATCAACTTTAAAACTGGAACCATTTACAGATTTATTATAATATAGATTACAAAATGGCAAACATCAGCCCTAAATTTTATCTAGAGGATAAGAAATCTTGTAAGTAATTTTACAAGCTTTTTTTATATTTTTTATTGCTGGAGTTCAGCAGACAGGCAGACGGCCCACTCGAAGGACAGCGGTTACCATCGCTTATGGACATTTGCACAAATGCACTGCTACTCTCTTGAGAGAGTCTGGAACCTGGCGACTAATGCCGGAACACAACTCAAGGTTGTTATGGCGGTACAAGTATAAGTGATGGAATACCATAATTTATTTAAATAACGAAAATCACCATAATTACACAAAATATCAACACGATAACAAGGAACTTTAAAATCCCTCTAATTTTTTTACAATCTGGGCCCAAGAATATACGACAGCGTATTCGTCTCCATTATCATTGATCTAGCGCGACGTGTCGGATTCATTCTAAGCTTTCCGTTTAGCCGATAGGGGAGTGCATTTTTACTTTGAGTCAATTGATAGGAATTTCATTATAATTATTGTCATACTAAATCAGCATTTCTAGGTCATACTGTACTCGGATCCAAGCCTTAGTGAGATATTCGTTTTTCACGTAACTCGTTGCTTACTATTTACTACGACTATCAAAGCATAGGCGACTCTTCTGTAATGTATTCATTATTGCTAATAAGTTTGCTACAAAACAATATAATATCAATGTTATTGAAACTTACTGTACTAAACACTTGAAAATCCTCTTTTCCCAATATGTGTAGTAAGCAGTCATAACAGGAGATTTTCCAGTGCTTGAACCTAAAATCAAATACTCCAACTTCATGAGAATTGGTCCGATCCTTTCGTAGATTCTAGATAGTATTGCTACACGTTTCAGCCGTTCATTTTCAACTTCTACAAAATAAGTCTGCAATATGATAGAATAGATAAACATTTTGACTTATTACACCTGTATTCTAAGTTGCAATTTTCTAGCAAAGATTCAAACTCCTATGATACAGATTGATTTTTTTTGTGTTTCTTAAATTACAAAAGAACTTCTATTGACATGGTTATACATGGTAATTATTTTATGAGATTCGCAGGCATTGACAAAATAATATGAGAAAATAAAAATAATTTAATGGTCTGTATGAAATTTTAAATGAGGACTTGTGGTATAATAGAGGATGTATAACAAAATGGAGCGACTATGAAAAAAAAAGATACTGCACCAACGTCATTTGATTAGGAACGGATGAAACGAAAGGGAGATTTCAAAAAGGCTTGTATTATAATTCCACTAAATAGTCCTAATAGCCCGTTTGAATCAAAATTTAAGTATTATTGGATTAACTAGGTGTCACAGAATTTAAAAACATTTTTTCTGGAACACCATTAGATTTCACCAGTTAGTTAGAATATAAAAATTAGCCGACGGCCGTACAATTATCACCGGTGCACAGTTAAGTTTATACATTATGTGAAAAAATGTGCTTAATGTTTGATATTACCAGAGTATTATGCACGAAACTGCAAAATGCAACTTTTGTAACTACATTCTTTGGTGATATTATTTATTTTATCAAACTATTAACAAGTAGTACTAAATAAATGTAACAATTTTGACGAAAAAATAAATTAATAATGTAGTTATAAGGTTCTGCATTGACGCCGACGGGGTAACTTTATGATATTTCTACTTTCTACTATGATACTGATTTAATTGTACGTCCGCTTGCAAAGTGATTGAATGAAAATTATACCTAAGATAGCGATAAAAATATTAGAAAAACGAGCATCACCTTGCACGGATAAAGCCATGTTTCATCAGGGAGGCCAGAGTCAGTATCGACATAATTTTGAGGATGAACCAGCGGAAATAAGTCAAATAGTTCGAGTTGATCGATCAGAAACTGTATCTCTTTCTCCACCATTTTTAGTTGTTGGTAGACAGCTTGCAGCGAGTTTTGTCCTATATGTTAAAAAATTTCTAAACACTACTATTAATAGTTTACTACTAGGAAGGATATTTATACTCTCTGTGGCTTGATAAATAGTAGTAGAGTAGATACTTATCTACTAATACTATTGTTAAAAATAAAATAGTTAACCTTTTTGACTTCAAAAAGGTTAACTATTTAATTTTTAAAAGTTGTCTTCGATTTCTCTATACTATATAGTAATGGTGTAGCAAATGTAGTGTAGTTATGAGTGTATGGTTATAGTATGAGTAAATATAAAAACTGTAAAAGGTTTCGCAATAACTAAATATGTCTGGAAAACCAACTAACTATACGTAATCACCTTTATTTCTAATGGTAGTCATAAAGAGTTTAAATTCTGAGAAAAATGGCTATGGCAAAATTATATATACAAACGGCTGGTTAAACTTAACAAATTTAAGTGGCCTCCCTTCGACTAAAGAACTTATGTGTTTGACAGGCCGTTAAAAGTAAATCATGACCCAAAGGAGCCAACTACAATAGTATATTTGAAGTCATGTAACACCATAAAGCATACTGAATAAATCTTAATATTCGTGTACCTTTAGTTATATCTTTGATATAATCTTTAATTCCTAAGGCTGTCCAAGTAATTCGCGTCAACCCTGGCAATATGTGCCTTTCCATATCAAGTAGATGTTTTTTCATAAGATGAGTTTCTGAAGACTCAATGAATTCGTACTATCAGTATACTTTGTTATAACCACTTCCAGCGCTTCCAGTTCGTAGTAAAGTCTAGCTTTTTGCATAGACACGTTCCGAATATTCGAAGGTAACTCGAATCCTAGAAAGATTTAGAATATTTATATAAAATCAGCTTAACCCATACTTATCATCTTATACTGCGTGCACTTTTTTCATAGAGCATAAAAACGCTTATACCACCACGCCTCTACCTATGGGGCCGGTGGCGCAGCGCGATGGGCTTCTATACTCTGTGGCTCCACTACTTTTTTTGGAAGAAAGACAACATATCCACCATGCTTATTCAAGGCGCATTAGTATATTTTACATATCGATAACGTAAACGTGCAGGTTTCCATATGATGTTTTCTTCCCCGTGACACGGTTATTGTAAAAATAAGTAAATTATATACATACCAGTAGATATAGATACAAGAGCCTTAGCAATTAAACTACCTGATATTACTGTATATGAAAATTAACCAAAACGGTAATGGACTTTGTTTGCAACGTCAATAGAACTTGAGAAAAGTATTGAATTTAACATTGTAGGACCCAGGACTACTTGTATCTACAAAAATATAATCAATATAGCCTCACCGAGCTGTTCCATTAGTTCTGCTTCGTGCATCACGAGAAAAATTTCTTTGTCAAAGTTAGTTTTAAACTCCAAACCATACTCTTGCATTAGCTTATGTACGGTTAAGTCACGCCACGTGACATCTGTCTAAAATATACATTTATGACTTAAAATCGACTAATTGCGTGTCATTCCAAAATAATAATAAACTTACCAAGCCCTCTTTAGCTAGAATTGAAACTGAACTTGGCGATCTTACATTCTCGTAATGTTGGCCAGGAATTCTCATGAGCATTACTAGAAAATAATTCAAACACGCTTTAGTACTTTACTGTTACTAATTAGAATTAGATTAATCAATAGAGTAAACATATAACTTCGCAGAATAGTGATAGCTATAAATATATTTACGCTTTACGCTTTTATCTTCCTAAACTCATGAGGTGGTTAAAACTGTATTTGGTGAAAAATAATTAAAGAAAAAATGAATAAACTTTAAAAGGGCAAACGTAACGAGATAGGAATTCTGCTCTATAATAAAATTATAATTTTATATGGTGATGTACTCATATATACACAAATGTATGAGAAATTTTAATCATCAAATTATTCAACAATATGTCTAAGTTAATTATATGAATAATATTTTTTGATTAATACAGGAAAATTGATAAAAAGTTTAAAGTATGTATAAAGTATAAAGCCTTACATGCTTTGTCGCGGCGTCGTTTTTCAGCTATTTCCTTATTAACCACGTCAGCCGGCCTTAATGATGTGTTGGAAGCTTTCTTCTTAGCGACATGCGCACGACCAGCGGCAGTGAGTTGCATACCACGCCCGCCAGTGGGCACAGGTTCTGATATTTATTACGAATTTTTATAATTTGCTTATGTTGGGCATACTAGCTTGTTATATGAAACAAGGAAGTATTGTACTCAGAGCAACAAGTTTCATAGAAGTAATATTTAACAGTACAACAGAATCAGCGACAGTGAAAGCATATAACAGAAAATTTTGATTTCAGTGATAAAATTCGAGATTCAAAAACACATTGAATATATAAAGTAGCTGTTGATGTCTTACCGTCGACATCATATGAATTCGCTTGAAAAAAGTGTACATTTCATTATGAACTGTTAAACGGTAACATCAGTAAATAAATTCAAACTGTAAGTATACAATTACTTACCATCTTCCTTTTTAAAAACAACTTTCAAAATATTCTTTTTCATCATATTATCAACAAACTCTGAAGCACCATTCACCCATTCATTATATTTACTATCTTCGTATTCTTTTATTACTTTCGAAAACGCCTTGTATTGTAAGAATGCCTCCTTTTTTTGCTCGCATTCGTTTAATTCAGGCACCTTTAATGAAAATCGTATCAAGTTTAACAATTTTATCTTTTGACTACGGCAATAACAGTCGAGTGGTAGTCCAATAACTTTGGAATATAGACGACTGAATTTCTTTGTTTACTGTTAATCATACAAGTCGCAAAAATTTAAGAAAATAAGTAATTGTTATTTAACTCTGTCCCCGGGCAGCCTGTCGCAAGAGGCAACAAAACAACCCACAGCCAGGAAGTGTATTCGCCCGTCTGGATGGCTATCACTCCTGGTTTAAAGTATCTCGCTATACAACCTAGAGTTGTATTCCGGCATTAGTGGCCAGGTTCCAAGAGATCAATAGCGCATTTGTAGCACCATTGGTGTTGCAAATGTCCGTAGGCGATGGAAACCATTTTCCATCAGGTGGGTCGTCTGCCTGACTGCTTAACTCGTGCAATAAAAAACTTCTTTAAACTCTGTGACTCAAACTCAAAAGTCAAGTCCAAAAATTAAATAATAACTTTATTCAAATCAGTTAAACGTTTTATCAATTTCCTAGTTGTATATTTATATCGATGAACATGAATGGGCTAGAGTCACTACAATGCTATTGAATTAGCTTTATAATATGATTAAACATTACCTTTTGAAACTTCATAATAGGTTGTTTCATTTTATTGAACATTGCTCTCGCCCAGTAAATAGCCCGGCAACTGGTGGATGATTCCGTAGAAGTGGCGGATTCTTACGAAAGCGCTATTGATAAAAAATATACCTTAGAAGGGTGAGGCTAACAATAATAAGTTTAATATTGCAGAAGCGGTGAACACTTTCTAAGATACTAGCGACATCAACTAACCGTAAATTTATCTTCAATCGCCGTCAGCTCCTTTATAAACTGTCTCATAACGAGGTCGAACTTTGTAGAGAGCTGCCGGCGTATCGACTCGCGAGTGTCGAACTCTAAAAACTTAAGGAGCACCGCCAATGCTTCTTCGGATGACCTAAAATTTGTATGTGTCTGATGAATTACATTAGATTCAGTATTAAACATTGACAAATGATGGGTTAGTCACATCATTTCAAGATGGTATCTATATGTTTTTTTTTTAAAACTGGCCACTTAAAACATATAATTTTTACAGGTTATAATGAATGTAGGTAGTAGTGCATATAATTTAATCATACAAAAGTAGTTATCCTTTAATCTTCAAAGTGAACTGGTTATTATGAAACCTGCTATTGATACCTGTTGTGTTAAACCATAAAGTGGAAGGCCTGAGCCCAGTAATAGGACGTTTATAAGTTGTTACAATCATACTCGTACCTTAAATTTCCAAACTTTGATTGATGTAATTCTTAGCTTCTTCTTCTAAATATCTCACTTCACTCCAGAAATCTCCCATGATTACGTCCCAGTTTTCTTTGTTATCAAAGACAAACACGCTGAAGTCGATGGTTTTTATTGGGTACACGAGATTCTTGACACGTTTACGAACATCGTCTATTGAGTTGGATCGCTAATTATCGATTTAAGTTCTAACCAAAAATGCGTTCAAAGTCTATAAGGACCTGGGGAATATTATATATATAAATTTGTATAAAATCTCATTGGATAAATAAATAAAGTACACTTGTTCCATAATATAATAATACATGAGACCATGCTACTAAATGGTTGTAATGAAAATAAGTGAGAATTGCGAATGTAACGATTGGTTTACCTGTATGACATCTCCTAAATCTCTAGCAACAGTCCCAATATAATCAGTTCTAGTAAATAGAAATGGTTGATCAAACTCCCATCTTGCTCCTTTTCCACTTAGCTCTATTTCTCGTCTTGTGTCTTTGTATAGCTGATGCCACATTTCCATAATTTTTTGCCCAGCTCTAGCCAGACTTAGAATTTCTTCGTTTGATTTGCTATAAAACATTAAATCTCATCACTTATGATCAGTAAATTAAAAATCTGCATTCGCATGTCGTTAAGGTTAGTGCATGACCTTGTTACTAAATTGCCTAAACCTTTTAATAATTTTATGAAAAATTATATCACCAAAAATTTACAAAAGTTATAAGGTCCTGCACTGACGCTGACAGAAAAATATAACTATAACTAAAGTCACATGACAAAAAGAATGTTAAGCTATAAGATGGTTGGGTACAAATGTAACGGTAGACCAATAAAAGACGGATGGATTGTGTAAAGGATGATATGATGATTTGTGGTGTAACAGAAGATGTATGTCAGAATAGAAGAGTGTGAAAGGAAAAGACATATTGTATAAAATTCAATATATAATTTAGAACTGATTTTATACTTATAATAAAAATAATACTTACTTATAATAATCTCGTTAAGTAACGATTAGGCATCTCTTAAGTAAGAAAATCAGAATCCACCCCTAGTCAATGAACATCCTTTTCTTTACTTATAAACGTTTATTACCTGTTACTATTATAATTTACCTAAGCTAAGGTAAACGAAATTTGAATGATTAACGTAGGTTGTACCCAAAATATTCGACTAAAGAAGAATTTATGGGTAAGATTTTACTAATCAGTTGCTTTACTGAACAGTTTCTTTAAATTTAAGAAACGATTATAAGTAAGGCAAGTAATGTTTAAGTAGCAGTTTTATCTTCGTTTCTGTTTTAATTGATATTCTAAGAATTTTTGTATTTCTAGCAACGTTGATATATTGGATGTAAAATTTCGTATTTAAATACAGATCAAGTTTCTTTCAATTCACAACTAATAATGTAAACACAAATTTACAAAGGATTGTATACTCACTCAAAAAGTTTATGAACATTCAAAAACCTCTCCAATTTATCACATAATGCCCAAGAGATTCTAGATAATAAAGGAACCATAGTCTCGTCAGTGCGATAACCTTTAGATAGGACCCACATCATGTAAATACTCTGCACTAGTTCTGGTAGTATTTCCATGACTTGGTCTAATGGTGTATTATCTTCAATCACCTACAAGTAAGCAGGGTTAGAACACAAGTATTATTCGTGTAATCACTAAAGCTATTTATAATTGAATTACTTTATACGTTTGTAGACCAAACTAGTCAAAAATAAAGTGTTAATAATTTTCTATTAAAATTATCACACCTAAATCAATATGCTTAAATATATATTTTGTATGAAGTTAAAAAGAATCGTACTGACAATGCCGTTTTTGTAAGGAAAGATGAAATCAATGAACTACTAAAAATTATACTAATGAGGCTAGTACTATTGTTTTGGTATAAATATATTATAATTAGCTATATCTTCATAACAATAAAACTGATTTTTTTAAAGCTATGGGTAGGTATAACATACGCTATTCAAATTCAAGTGAAATTTTAAAATACTCTTGGTTTCCTAAAACTGATTTATTTGTGTAACACTTTTAGGGCACAAAATAGAATAGGTTCCATAGAAAAGTGATCCAAAGTTATTCCAAAGAAAATATAAACAAAGTAGAGAGTCAAATACATACTGTGAAGAAACACATCAACGTAGATAAAAACTTGAGATTATCTCCAGCTAAGTTAAATTGCTCGACCAATCTTTCTTTGTAATGTTTGAATCCCTGAAAGATAATTTAATAAACATATTTCTCCTTCTAAACCTTATTCCGCAACTAATAATGAATATTAGCTTACATAATAATAAATAATAATAGCCCATAATTGGAGGTTTAGACGAAATCCGCATAAGACCTCATATTATGAATGATACATTGGTTAATTAGGTCTAACAGGCACTATGCGGCTAGCCCCAGTACGTGATCAAATATGCTGCTAGATGTATTGCGGGAGCCGGAATCACAGCTACAACACGTGAAGTAGGTACTGACCTCATACCTCATACCGAACTGCATAGTCCATGTATCAACTGTTCCGACTTAGCTCTACGCCGCGGACGTTGCAGCCGCAGCGTAGAGTGTATAGAAATCATTTTTCTTACCTTCAGCCAGCCGAATTGCAACTAGCCGCACAGTGTGAATGAGCGCTTACGAACAAATAGCAGAGGTAGCAACTACTTACTTCTAAATAAGGAGAGTTTGATTTCTGAAGCAAAGTAAGTATCTTTACAACCATTGGTTGCTTGAGTTGCTCCACGAGCAGAGATATCTCAGCATCTCGTTCACGCCAGTAGTTGTATTCAGCCACTGGACCTTCACCTTCTCGAGTCTGTAAGTTTAGTAGATATAAGCTTAGACAACAAAATAGACAAACAACAAAACCTATGACAAAATTATAAATTTTAATTATGTAGGAAACAATAAATGTTATTGTACGCTCTCATTGGGTCGACTGTTGCTTCCATTCCATTCACACCACCTTTGTGTAAACAGTTTAACAATAAAGTATTCTGTTCTAATCTAGGTTGAATTAGTATAAATAGTGGATACATTACTTTACCCACACAGACGCAGATCACGTGTATACTACATAAGTTCACATACAAATTTGTAAATAATGCTCCACTTCATTTGACGCTTTTGTTCACGTAGGCTCCGTCAATACTTTCATTCGTTTAGGAATGTAAATAACAACCACGTTCGTAGATTAATATAAAGTCTATATTAGATGCTATATTTCTGTCATTTAATTCGGATGAATCAACCACAGTGATGTATATGTTACGGCTAATACCCGAAGTGCGGCTACAGCTAGTTCTAGCCGGCTAATATTAGGTGTAGCCGAGTTCATTTGGTTAAAACTAGGTATAGCCTTCTTTATGCTGGCTACAACTAGGAACGTGGAGTCTGTTGGTCTGTAGTGACATGTTTTCATTTTTAATATAGGCCTTAGCATTCGTGGTTATTTTTTTATAACCACCCAAAAATAATTTTCCGAAACATACACGATTAGTCCCTATGTGTACTGGCAGTATTTGCGTACTGCTCTTGTATGGATTGGAAAAACTTCGTAAAAAACTTATTTCCAATCTATACGTGATTAGTTTCATACCCTTGCGTTCTGGACTTGTACAGAATGGAAAGACGCCTCGGCTACACCTAATATTAGCTGTGAACAAATCTTTTACACCTAGGAGTAAAAACCGAAGTGCGGCTACACCTAGTTTTAGTCGGCTAGAACTAGGTGTAGCCGCACTTCGGGTATTAGCCGTAACATATACAAAGAAACTTAAATCATTCAGTGCAATGCTTACCATAGCGTCCTTTGATATGTGTTTACTATAATTATAATTACTGCAATTTTGTTGATATGTGTCAATCAGCAATATTGTAAAAAGTAATTTGATTTTGGTTTCTATTGAAATTATGAATGACACTCGCACTTAACGTTAATAGCTTTTATTTTAACAGAAAATAGGTACCTGCTAAAGTTATTGCGATGTGTTCATAAGCCCTTACCTTGCCCAAACACGCAGCGATGGTAGCATCGATATGCGTCTGCCACATTATAACAGCTTCCTCCAACTGTGTGACAAGTTCTGGATCGATGAATTCCACTCTGGTGTGGGTGTCGTCACTTAACAACGGAATGTTCGGCATAGGCAGGTGAATTTCACCCTCTATGTGTTCAATAGTCCTGGTAAAACATAATAAAATTGTTTTCAATACATCTGCTAAAAAAAAACATTTACGAAGCATTTATACATTGTTCGATAGTTAAAAATTAAGCATACAACGAAATGCGTGCGGGTAAAGTAGATACTCTCGCCTAAGTACCTGTTTTATAGCACACCGTGCGGTGGAATAGTTATTTACATTTAAATACAGAGAAATCTAAAATCAATCAAATGTACAGATTTTAAGTCTAGGAATTTGCTATCGATCAGCGAAAACTGCATCAAAATCGGCGCAATTTTACGTGAATACTGAACAACAGACAAACCGACATACATATAAAATAACAAGAAATCTAAACATGCAAATTTTGCATCGTGTTCTCCATCGTTTATATAATCTATTCTAGTTGTTCTTTTAAATAGTTTTGGCATGTTTAGAATTTTATAATATTATAAATTTAAAACTAATTATGTGGTGATGCAAATACGAGTAATATAATAAATTATCAGACTTAATAATAGGCCCTAAAATATAATATAATACATAGAAGAATTGTGTCGCCGTGCAAAAAATTGAAGGAGAACCGGAGAGTTCCCTTTGTGTCCTTCCTATTTCAGTACATCAATTGTGCTCAAGATTTTGTTATGTAAAAATAATAATAATAATCGTTGTAGTGAGATAAGCCGTCAAAGGTTTAGCCTGCTCTACCAAGGAGGCCAAATTGAAACAAACCGTAAACGTATGGGTCACATTGGTTGATTTATCCAAATTGAAAGATATAAATGAACCGTCTAATAATAATATAGTATTCATTTTAATCATAACCACAAACCATTCAACAATATTGACGAGGTTCTTTATATCAGTAATAACTTCATCTGCTGTAGACTTCTGATCAATTTTCGTCTCTGGCACATCGTACGTCGATTCGAATGGCGAATCCTTATGGAGAAAAATATAAGCATAAGTAAAGCGTTTCAATGCAAATAATATGAGATTTATAGTTCATACTATTATTGCAGTTTTGACACATTTAACGTGACGAAAACATGCGATAAGAATTAACAACAAGCAACTCTATTCATTATAAATACCTGTTATCTTACGAGATACATTTTCGAATTCGATTTTAGTGAAATTGCATATTTATATATGGTTAGTGTAAACGTATTGCGTTCCCAAAGAAGTGTCATATTTGGCACGGTTAAAGTTTCTATGAATTGTTAACTTTTGTAGTTAAAAGTTACCCTTTTTTAGGTCTCGTAGTCATTTTGGCAAAACAAAAAACTTTAGGTTATTGCTATGCTTACTATTTCCACCGTTGAAGATGGTCTTGCTACTGTGAATACGTGTGTAGAAGATTTTGGACCACTGCGCATATTTCTTATTCTGTAAAAAAAATGGTATCTATATCTCTAATTTATAATTATAATTGATCTATAGAGTTTGTAAAATAAATTTAAAAAAAAAGAAAGAATCAGACCCTTCCTTATATGTTTCTCTTTTTAAGGGGTAAATTAGAATCACCAGATTACGTAAGTACAATTTTAAGAAATTTTGTCTGTCTGTTTGTATCTTAGAGCATCAAGCTAAAACTAGTTCTGAATATATTTAAATGAAAGTCGACATAGCACTGGTTTATATCCCAGATCAGCTCTTGAGACAAATAGTCAAAAAGGTGGGCACTGTGGTCGAGTTTTCCTGGGGCTGCCATTGTTTTGCTGTGTAGCTTGATTTAAAAAAATCTAAGTTCATAGTTTCAGGATGTATGTGTAGAAATCGTATTGTATAGAAAAAGTCAGCTGTTTAGTGAAATATGATTTTTCGTGGCTTCTTGGCGTAACGTCCTTTTCGTTTATAATCGAACAAATGGGTTACCTTTTTTCAGCGTTTTCTCCTCTGGCTATATTCGACATCCTGCGGTAATCCGAAGGCCGTAAATAATTCACCTGTATGTATCATAAAAATAATCAAATGAAGCGTTAATTATATCTGTAAGGATAGGTAGTAAACAGGCCGCTACGCTCCTGTAGGTAAAAGTTCTCAAGAATGTTTCACTTTTATACATTAAAGATTTAGAATGAGCTCCCCCAGCCTTTTCTAATAGTATTACGATATGGGTTTTTTAAAAATTGTAATAGAATTTCTTCGAGGCCTGCAACTTATTGACAATACCTCTAAGTTTGCAATATCTATAGGTGACACAGACCATTTCAATCAGGTGAGCCGGTAGCTAGTGGGCTGTTTTGTTTCAACGATATAAAAGATCTTTCATTTTCACTGCAGGAGTAAAAATGAATCAACTTGATGCTTAATTTAAGGATTCAGTTTGCTAATATATCATCAACGAAACTCAAGTTAACATAGGTATCATCTGTTATTTATTCAATTCATATTTATTAATATTCATTCATATTGTTTTTGTAATTATATGTAATTATCCCCATTATTTATAGACTGCATCACCGTCACAGGGTTGCCTGGAACAGATCGCTTTGTAGCGATAAGGCCACCCGTTATACTATCCTTTGTATTTTTCTACTTCTTTGTCTATGCTTTGGTGTGCAATAAAGAGTTACCTAACTACCTCTAATTAAATTACCTGTGAAGACTTATCATCTGCGGTATGATGTGCACCAGCGAAGGATACTTGACGTGATATCGTTCCTAGGTTCGATTCCGACGACATCAGGTTGACTTCTCGAAATTGCTTCGCAAAGAGTGTTGTAAAGATCTGGAATAACAAATTATTCACAGCCTCAGATGCAGAACCTGGATTGCTTTTCAATATGTAATATATTTCATACATACACGTAATATACTATAAGGATCTATCAGTGCTACAAGTGAATACACGTATTATAATAGATCCCGAAGTAGTGCGGCCACTGGCCTTCTGGAATTTAGTCTGCTTTAAATTTAGTGGACTGTGTTTGATGACAATATTTTAATCATTTCTTTAGATAAGTAGAAGCACCTTATCTTTCACAGAATAAAATTTTCGCAGTTCAAAGTATGGGCACAGAAGTAAACTCAAATCAGATATTATTAAAAGTTAGTATACACTTATACACGGCGTAATTCGACACCCTTCAAATGTGGACTGTAACGTAGTGCTATATTCTCTTAAATCTTGTCCGCTTCTATCAAAATTAATGTGTTTCTTACGCTCCGCGTTAGCCATTTCCTCGCCCAGAAATAAGAGTAGACTGCAAAATTAGTGCTGCAATATTTTTTACCTACTAGATTCTAGCCGACGATCGAGCAACCTCGTTAGCAAAAAACAGCGTACGAGAGTAAATATTTACCATGAAATAATTATTCGGTTTGTTCACTGTTCGTCTTCATTGAAAACATTTTTCATACAGGAAAAGCCTGTATCACGGATCACTTTGCTATCGAATTTGATATACAGCTCCATCTAGTGTGTGGTTCCTAAGAACTTTTTATGGTTCGTAAATAATAAGGTAATCAGAATAACACTTTTACCTCTTTTAATTGAAGTCCGAGACTCATCAGAACTTTTCCAGACGTGAGTCCAGTAAGAACATATTCTGGCATCATTAGTTGCGTTTTCACGTTGTTGTCTGCTACAGGAATGCCCTCTTGTGCTTGACGTACGAAATAAATGTACCGGCGGTTCCGATGGATAACTTGAGGAGTGAAAGCTCCGAATACTGTCACCAGTTTTGGGTACTGTATAACACGTGGAACAGAACGCTGAAATCATGAATATCAATAATAAGGTGAATGTAATTTAAAATAAATATGGAATTTCATGTTAGAAATAATTACATATTATTAAACCGTTATTTTTTTATATTTTTTATCAGGACTAATCTCAAGCCCCTAAGAAATCCGCATTTCACAAGAAGTCGTTGAAATAAAACTAAAATACCTATTCGCAAAAACTTGTTTTTCGACTCCACTAGCAGGAATTACATTATATGTTGATACTAATACATAAATGAGGCCGTCAGCGCTAAAGCGGCCTAACCCTCAATTTATTATATTCGGGATAAATACTGGAAATTACGTAAAACTAAGGAAATGCAAAAAAGTCTTGGAACGCCATCTATTATCAAGCGACAAAACCAAAGATAGGCCATTCTTGCATTATATTTTAGCAAGTTTTAATAATTTCCAGTATTTATTTCCGAATACAATAAATTGAGGGTTAGGCTGCTTTAGCGCTGACGGCCTCAAATATAGTAATATTGTACCTAACAGTGCTCAATTAATATGCATAAAGATTTCCAAAGTTATATAACAGCAAAATTGTTAACAAACTTACTATGATAGTGTAGAACTCCAAAGTTCCGTCAACATCAGGATCCACATCTTCTGGAGCTAAAACAATTTTTTGAAAGTGTAATTTACATTTTATATTATTTTATTCTTATAAATATTACTGACATTACCAGCAGAAGAGACATCTTTGTGTAAAAGTACAACTTACTTAGTCTAATTGTTTTCTACATTTGGAGCTAGATGATACATTTTAGGAATTTCAGAAATGTTAATACAATATCAGTGTAAGATATTTATTTGAAAAAGTAGGAAATAGATTTGCCTGTAAAAATATAGTAGACATTCAAATCAGCCAAGTCAATCAGGTTAATTTAAATTTGATAATAATGAATGGTATTTTCGTTTTAGGTTTAATTACAGTTACATATGCAAAATACATAATTAATTAATGTTCATTTAAATTCATTATCTATAATGAATTTAAATGAACATTATAGAGAAATAAAATATTTATTCAAGCACATACGAGGTGGAAACGAATATAGATCTTCAGCAACCAAAGCTGGTTCTTCTTCAGGCATGTCCATCTGCAAATCAAGGGATGCCGCTTTCAACTCTTCCTCCTCCTCCGCTTCGACATTTGCAGCCGCTGTTTCGATTTCTGGCTCTGAAATCATGTATTTTATTTTTATTGCAGGAGATCAGCAGACTGGCAGATGGCCCACTTGATGAAAAGTGGTTACCATCGCTTATGGACATTTGCAACACCAAAGGTGCTACAAATGCGCTGCTGGTCTCTTAAAGGAGACTGGAACCTGGTCACTAATGCCGGAACACAACTCAAGGTTGTTATGGCGACATACTTTATACCAGGGGTGGTAGCCATCCAGTCTGGCAAATGCCCTACCACCTGGCTGTGGGTTGTTTTATCGCCACTTACGACAGCCCGCCCGGCCGCAGAAAATTGTATTCTTTCTCCTAACCTGCACGGATGTAATTGTGAATGTGTATTTTTTTATTATTTTTTTTTTATTGCAGGAGGTCAGCAGACAGGCAGACGGCCACTTGATGGAGAGTGTTACCATCGCCTATGGACATTTGCAACACAAGATGCTACAATGCGCTGCTGCCTCTTAAAGGAGACTGGAACCTGGTCCACTAATGCCGGAACACAACTCAAGGTTGTTATGGCGACATACTTTAGACCAGGGGTGGTAGCCATCCAGTCGGGCAAATGCCCTACCACCTGGCAAATATGTATATAAATATATATGTATTATTTTCATACCTCTGACCGACTTCGAACTCGTGTTGGAAGTGACCTTTTATCAGATGTATTACGATTTATTTCAAAACACACTAAATTAAATAATTCTTCATGACAATATTGTAATTGTGTATTTTTGAAATTGTGTATTTGGTGAGCAATAAAGTATTATCTGTCTAAATTAAATATAATTGAAGGGTACATAGATACAAAGGCAAATTGCTGTGTTTTAGAATTAGGAGTTTTGGGTTGTCATACAATTATACTAAAGATTTTTACTAAGCTTAAGTTATTATTTGCGATGAGTTGCTTTTGATTTTATAGCCTCAAACTTGTTGCTGATTCAAGTGATAACAGATTTCTTTTAAGGCTGCCTAATAGAAGCAGTCGTCCAAAATCATGAGCGCTTTTAGCGTGCACACTGGCGCGAAGCGTTTGAAGTGGGTTGAAATGGAGTGACACGTTTTTCGCATTCCAAATGCAAGGAATTTGATTAACTCACGGTCTGAGCGCTTTTAAAAAACAAGATAATTTTTAAATTATCATGACTACATTTTAGATTGCTGCTTCGATATTAGGACTATTAGAACATTCATCGATAGCTCACAACTTACCATCTGGTTGTATATCTGTAACAAAGAAAATTCGGTTTCAATGTATAAAGATGTGAGTTTACATTTACCAATTACATTTTTATATTAAGGAAAATTATGTGCATTTCAACGTGTATGGTGCAATAACTGAACAATAACAACGCATTGAAAAAGCTATTACACTGGTTTTACAATTTTAGTTTATTGAGACTAATCTCAAAATTGCCTATTATCAACGCAGAGCTCAGAATCCATGAATGCAGTAAGTTTAACAATTACATAGAGCACTAAACGTACAAAAATTGTCGGCAAATATTTGTAAATAAGAATTTCTGATTTCTTTATGATATATTTACAAAAACATCAAAACAGCTCTGTAAAGCTGCTCCACTTTACACATTAACCTATATGTTTTATATGTGAAGAAAAATCATTATGTTTGGTTCTCTTTCGAACGCATTGATTATAATCAGTAAATTGAAAAATACCAATGTTAGTGTTTTTAAAAAAAAATACACTTCTTTAAGAAAAACACTTCTACGAATAGTTTCTTCAGGATACGAATTCGATAGAAAAAATCTTCAATAATTTACCTTTCATGCTCTTCATAGACTTCATACTCTTCATGCTTTTCATGGACTTCATGCTCTTCATACTCTTCATGCTTTTGGCGCTCTTAGTGCCTTTGGTCTCCTTTAATTCTTCTTCTTCAACAACTGGTTCGGGCTCTTTGCCCTTTTTGCCTTTCTTCTTTTTTACCGGTTTTGGGGGCGGCGGAGGTGGAGGTATTAATCCTGAAAAATTACAGAGTATTTTTTGTCTAGTTTAAGATGACAAAAGGATTAATGAGTAAATAATCGGTATATTTACTCATGTGCTTAGAACTGTGCAATTTGATTTAAATGTTTTAAATTCTGACGTTTTGATTTTTTGGTTCAATTAAAATTAACAGTTTTAACGGATGGAGTTTTATACCTCGTTTACATTATGCAAATGGCATCACGAACATGTTAACGTATCTTATTCAAATATTCGATACTCGCACTGCACATTAATTTCGCTTCTTTCCTGTTTACTGCTGTAGAAGTGGAATAAGCTCTGTTCTTTTATGAATAATAACACGTAGGGGCATTACTGTCGTTTTCTTTATAGAGATGCTACATCATAAACGATGTGCAGGTAGGGAAACTATAAAATAATAATACTAAAAGATTAGCGGGAATTTTTACGACATCGGCTTTAAGTGATGAAGTTGATGTTGAACAAATATAATTTAATTTCTTTATTAATTGTATTCCTAATCACACAACCGATTTCAATGCAGCATCTTCATGAATCTATTGGTTTCGATTGTAGGGTTTTTATCACAAAATATACTTAAATTTTATAGCGGAAAACAAATAAACTTTAAAACTGAAATTGGCAATATATATTATTAAATCGGAAATCTTTTATGGAATATGATATGTATTTATTAATAATTTCTTTTACGAAAAGCCAAAAAGCTTATTACCATTGGATTATTCTCTGATTTCGAGTACTTTGATCAACACAAGGACTTTGATCTCTGCCACTCGTCCAACATAAGACGAAGTGTCGGCGTAATATTAGTTTGCTGCTAAGTTTGATATTTGTAAAACAGTGTACTTACTCCACTCCGTAAACTCCTTATCTTCGTGTATTAATTTATCAACAATTATCTTGGAAACATAAAATGTCCTCTTATCCATTGAAAGTTCGTTCGGTTGAAGTGGGGCTGTGACGAATTTAGCAAACCTCTGTTTTGAATCACCTGAGATATTCAAAAACCTTTAATTCCGGTCTGCAGATTTCGTTAACGCAGATAAGAACAGACCGGTTTCCCACATATAAATCTATATTGAACTTTATTCGCAAGCGGAAATGGCACTGTTGCTCGCTATGCATATTTAGCTCTGTTCTGCTTACACGAGTCATACACTGTCACGTGCTGCTAAATTTGGTCTACTGCGCTGTACGTCATACGTACCGTTGTACGTCATCGGGAGGAATTATTAGTTGTGTAAAACTGTATGTTCTATTTCATAGCCTAGAGGATTAATTGATTATTTACATATAACTTCGATGACTTGAGCTCAGTATTCTACGTATAGTCCTTATAGGTAAAGTACAATATAATTTAAGTTTTCTCCATTCTTTTACTTTACAATTTATGTAAATTTTGTTTTGTTAATATCGGCGATAGAACTAAGCTGCTTTTTCTCCTTAAAAATGAGAGATAATGGGAATAATCGCGAAGCAAGGTACGTATTTTTAACTTTGCTACTGTTATAATTCATATATACCTACTATAATAAATCTGTAAATGGTTCGAGTTTGTGCATTGCGTTTAAAAATGTGAAAAAAAAACTGGGAGTTAGTTCGGAGATTCCGAAAATTTATATATTTTTTTGTCTTTCTGTCAGAGCATCATGTGAAAAGTACTGAACGCAATTAAATATAACTCGATAGAGAGCTAGCTTATATCCCGAGTCGTAACTTAGGATACTTTTTATCCCGATAAATGACGTCGTTTCTGTGGGATAGTCGAAAATGTCGAAAAAGATGGCACATTTTTTTGGAATCTACTAGATCGTATATGAATAAAACTGAACATAGTGCCAGCTTATAACCGGAGGTAACACTTGGATACTTTTTATCCTGAAAATAATATCGTTTCTGCCACTGCCTTTTAGTAGAAACTGTGTCGGGATAAACTCATTCTTACGCACCCGAGCAACTTTAAATCGTTCCAAGGAAAGTTCCCACGAGATTACCGGGATAAACATATCACATATTTTATTTAAAAAATTAGCTATCGATCAATAAAAAATCCATTTAGAAAGTCTCAGAAAAAATCCAACTGCATATAAAGTAGCAGATTTTAATTCTAAGACTTTGCTGTCTATTAGTGAAAACCGCCTCGAAATCGGCGCAGCAGTTTTTACGTGAATCCCGAACAGACGGACAAACCGACAAACAGACAAAAAAGTGAAAAATATGCATAGTGATCTCCATCGTTTATATAGCGTATTCCAGTAGTTTTTTTAATAGCTTTAATGTAAAGATACAGCATGTTTAGAATTTTATTTTATAATATTATAAATATTGTTCGCTATCGCTTTGAGCGATAAGGCCGCCTGTTGTATTGCCTAGAAAATATTGTAAACATGGTCTGTTTTTGTAATTGTATATTTAGGTGTGCAATGAAGTGTTATCTATCTATTCTTCTGGCATGATTATAACAATACCTTCATCCAGCATAGAAAAGAACAATTCGTCATCATCCATTCCAATGAAAGAAAGAATTCGCTGTTTAAACCATTGGACTCGCAAATCGGCGTATAAGTCCAGATCAATATCCGGCTCTTCAGAAAGTGACGTCACTTCAGGATCCATTGTGACCGCCGTCTGCAAATTTTGAGTTTATCGAATTTTTGGTTATAACGCCTTGACAATCGAAAAGCGTATCTTCTGTACTTCTATAAAGTAGTGTTCAGCCTGTTTTTTTGATATAGTAATTCTACACATACTGGCTGGCTAGCTATCATTAGCACGAACGAATAATTATACCCATAGTAGTAAAAAAGTCTATAGAAAATACAGTATTTTCTATAGACTTTTTTGCTACTATATCTTTTTATAATCAATATTTACTATCATTAACAATTAGTAAAAGGGGCTTCATCTGCATTAGTGTAAGGTAGGACTAAATAATATATACGAAAACAAAATGGAGTGACGATATCCGTCTAACCCTAGGACCATACTGGACCAGAATTGCAGAAGACCGAGCTCAATGGAAAGACCTGGAGGAGGGCCTAGGTAAATCTAAAGCTTTCCGGTACACGAATTTTAAGTAGCCGGGTGGTGAAATGGGGAGGGGCAGAGCTATATTTACCTTTACTACAACCCCTAAGGTCCGGAGATTTTTTTTTAATAAACAGAACCTCCCCCCTACCTACTACGCCCACCCACTACTTAAAATTTGTGTACCAGATTGTTAAGTCTCAACCGAGGGCCTATGCCAAGAGGCACGCCGAATTTCGTGATGTATTGTAAGAAATAAATTCATAAAATAGAAAAAGAAAAAAAAGTTAAATTGCGTGCATGTAATTCAGAATAAAAGGGCTTTATTATTATTATAAAATAATATATTTCACCCACCGCTACATCTTCGTGAAACTAATATTAACATTATCGCTGATATAGCAGTAACATTAAATTGTATAATATTGTAAATATATCTATAATTCAACAAAATTTCATTCATTGATGCATTCAAACTACAGATGTAAACTAAGTATTGTTGTCTTACCGTGTTATATCTAAATAAACTATTCGACGAAACTCATTTATTAAATCTTAAGAAACTGCATTAATAATTATTAATTATTTACATTCTAGTTAATCTGTGTTATTTGTTCCAGAAAATCGTAGAATTCTCTTTAGGCAGAAAATTGATCACACAGAATATCTAAAACAAAACAAATCGCTGGTTTCTATAGCAACAGCCACACGCCGTTCTATTATTGTTTTTTAAGAAATTCAGTTGGAAATATGACTCCTTTTCTGGTGAAATAAGGTTTTATTATTTGGCGTTGTCTTTGTTACATAAAAATAAAGGTTTTGCGCTACAATTTTTTAAATTCACACCTCGCAGTAGTAAACAGGATATTGAATATTTCAAAGAAATAATAAAGTTAGTACGAGAATGACAAAGCAACTGGTACGCTTTTTGTAATTTTGTAAAACGTCATAACTTGAGTCGCAAGTCAAATTTCAAACCGATGAAAACTTACTGATTTCAACAATTAAAATAAGTCAAATGCGCAATCACTATTGCATAGAATACGTTAATATAATAGGAGACATTATTAATTTAATTTAAAATTACTTATTGCTATTTTAAAAGTAATATAGATAGTTTTATTTTTATTTTTTATAGCAGAAGTTCAGTAGACAGGCCCACTTGATGGAAAGCGGTTATCATCGCCTATAGACATTTGCAACACCAGTGCTACAAATGCGCTGCTGCTCTCTTAAGAGGGACTGGAACTTGGTCACTAATGCCAGAACACAACTCAAGGTTGTTATGGCGACATACTTTAGACCAGGGGTGGTAGCCAGTCGGGCAAATGCTCTACCTGGCTGTGGGTTGTTTTGTCGCTGCCCAGGCGCAGGAAATTATATTCTTTCTCCGTTCCTGCACGGAGATAATAATATTCGTATTTTAATGCTTTTATAATATGTAAATAATGTAAATAAACTAGTTGGCACTGATATCTATATACCGTACGAAGCCAAAATTAAAAGGAAGAAGTTTTGATTTAGGTATTCTTTTGATTGCATCATGATGATCAGGATTAAGTTATAGGGATAAAATCGATACACAAACCTTTATTAATATTTTTTATATTTTGGTATAATATAAAGCTATCTTACTCGTTACATAAAATTATATTTACAGACTTTTCTTTTTATTTATTTAGCATTATGGCTTGGCTGCTAGGCCTTTAAGCCAGATCTTAGTTTACAATATAGCTTTTTCATTTTCTTAATCCTATATGTAGCGCAGCTGAACTGTAGGTTATCAGCTGGTGCCATTCAACGGAGTTCTTGTGACAACTCAAAAGGTCACATTTGACTATACAGTTCACATTTCTTACAAAACACATAATTACTACTCAAAAACTATCAATATCCTAAAACTATTGTTCATTTTAGAGTCATTTTACACATTTTTAGAAAATAAAACTACCCAGCACAACATCAGTTCCCGCCAAAAACTCCCAGGCTTTTCTTATGTCTCTAAGAGAACATAGGTTAACAATCTTTAAGGTTTTGAATTTCAGCTTATGAAGCATCGCATTTAATCTTCCATCAACGCTGAAATTAAAACCAAAAAGTTTGTCATAAAACCTCAGTTAAGTCACTTATAAAAATATTTTATTTACAAATCGTTAAAAAGTAAATTCACGTGCCGGCCTTTCTTTTGGATACCCTTCACTGTCGTCTAAAGTTTCTAACTTAGAACTTACGTTATTGTCTTGTACTACTTGCTTATCTACTAGGTCCCCTATTGATGATTGGGGAGTAAGATAAGATGAAGGACCATTGTACAGTGTAGAAACACTATTTAATTGGTTACTATCCTGTTTTACTGTTGTATGATCTACAGAATAATCTAAATTACTTGTTAGACTATTATCATTTCCATTGTTACTCTGAACTAGGTTAGCTTTAGTAACTTCTCTCGGTGCTCCAAAATCGTCTATTTGAAAAGTATTTAAGAGTTTTTCTTGTTCTTTTTCATTTTCCAATTTGTAACCAATAGATGGAATAAATTGAAATGCTAATGAATTTGGAAATTCGTTTGTACTAGTAGTCGTTGTTTGAACATTTTGGCTCTGGATATTATTTAATTGCGTTAGAGCATTGGATTTACTCTCTTGTGTTGATAGGTTATTGTCAAGTTTCGAGAACAAGTAATAAGATTTTTCTTTTTCGTATGTCACAAGTTTGTTCTGTTCCAGCGGATGAGGGATTGTGCCAATAATTTTGTCTTGTAAGTGTGCTGATATTCCATTATCGCTGTTCAATAAGTTTTGCAAACTTTCTTCGCTACTAAAAGATTCGAGTTTGTTCGAGTCCAATTGTAATTTAGCAGGGTCGATTGGTAAACTTTCGGACTTTACTATTTCAACTTGTGTATTGGATTCTTTAGGGCTAGTCACGATATTGTTTTGATTCGTCAATTGTTGTATATTTTGTACGTCTCTCTGTGGAGTAACGACGGATTGAACAAAAGAGCCCGTATCAGGTTGGTTATATATTTGATTTGTAACTTCTGGAACAGATAATTGATATAGTTGACCGCTGTATATTTGGTTTTCATTGACATTTACAGGATTAGCACGTAGTGCGTTATTATTAATGGCTGGCTGTGGCGAGTAAAATTGTTCTTGTATTTGTCGGGGTGAGGCGATGTTGTAGGGAGCTGATTGTAGCTGTCGGGCTTGATTTTGCTGGAGGTTTGTGAACATTGTATCAACTCCATATTGGTTACGTTGATTTGTTGAGATTGTTTGTGGCGTGGAAACAATATTTGCACTATTGTAGTTATTCCCAGAGTACTGTGATGATGTCAGCTGTGATATTTTGTTAGTGATTTGTGAGAGATCTCCATTGTTGATGATTGGGAATTGAGGTGTAGTTAAAGGCGGCGGTGTCAATGTAGTTGATAATGACTCCTGTTGTGCAATGTTGGTGTATTCTTTTGCTGCGTTTATCGAGTCAGCGAGAAGTGAGAACACCAAGGCCTGTGAATTAGAAATATTTTTATTACCTACTAATTTGCCTATTGGTATTATACTGGGACTCGTGCTAGTAACTAAATTATTACTTAGTACCAAATAATTACTGCTTCCAGTGTTCAGTATTTCTAGTCGATCAAATTCACTATCATTGCTATTTTTGAAAAGATATGCAGCAACTTTTTCAGGAATGGTTATTTTTAAGGAAACTGTTCTTTCTATAGTATTAGGTGCAGGCAAGAGGGACTCTTTAAAATATGGTAAAAAGGAAAGCTTGTTACTACTCTGAGTAGGGATAGTTTCCATAGGTGGTAATAAATAATTGGATGGTAAATCTAAAGCTCTTGAACTTATTGAAGCTGTCACTGGTGATTGCGACGTCAGAGTTTCTCCACTATCAGTAGTAGTTGGCATATAACTATCATCGGAATAATCGCTTACTTTAAGAATTTCACGATATTGACTAAAATTTTCAGGAGAAGCGGTTCTCAGGATACTATTTGTATCTTTAACTATATCATTAACAGTTATATCAATTTTTTCTTTCGTAAGTATATCTGCAAATGTTAAGTTATTTTGATTTGTATTGAAACGTGATTGCTTTGTGACCGTGTATGTCGGCTTTATTTGATTCAATTTGGTTGAAACGTAAACTGGCGAGGGAGCTGAAGGGGTCGCCCGTAGTTGAGAAATTTGATAAGGAAGTTGCTGTTCTGGACTTGGCGGTAAATACTGCCTTGATATTATGGGGGAATTATCTGGCGGTAAATAATAACGTGAGACAGTTTGCGGCGTACTACTAGGAATTGATAAAAACTGAACATTGTTCATATAAGATGATGGAGTTGAGACAGGGATATTGAAACGAGATGAAATCGTTGGAACTGGTTCGGGTGTAGTCTGTGAGGGACTTAAGTAAAATCGTTGTGGTTCTCTTGTGGTACTAGATATTATTTGTCTTGAAGATACTGTTGGTCTACTATAGTAATATGGCGTGGATTCTATTTCATCAGCTTCATCATCAATTTCAGTAATTGTTTCAACTGTAGGTGAATTGTATACGTATGGCGTAGTATTAACTATAAGTTTTGCAGTTGAAGATATCGTTGGTCTATTGTAACTGTAAGGAGTAGGGCTAGCAACTAGTTTTGCAGCTTGCGTGGGTTTTACAAGCCAAGTTTTTACTGTGACTCTAGATCTAGGCTTACTGGGCTTTAATTCTTGAAGTTGTCTAGCTGCTGCTACAGGTCTCGTTACAACTGTAGACGGCATAGAAGGGAGAGTACTTACCACATTCTGTTTGATATCATTAGGAACATCTCCAGGTATATTATTCAAGTTTGCTGGTAATGGTGGTCTGTATGTATAAGCTGGGAAATTTTGATTTGAAGTTAAAATGTTTTGTTTTGTAATGCGTCCGAATTCGGGTTGTTTCTCATAGTCTAATTGGGGTTTCCTATCATCTACGTATTGAGTCTGCTGGACGCCAGTTTGTGTTCTGTGACTTTGTAAAGTTAGTGTTGCTGTGTTTGTTTGTCTCTGATCGTTCATTGCATTGTAATTCTGCGTTGGGCGTTGTAACTGTGTATTAAAGTTATTATTATTAGAAGATAAACCAGTTAATTTATTTGAAGTAAACTGTCTTGCATGTCCATTGGATATGATGTTTGTGGTTTGTGGGATTTGTGTACTTTGAACAAACCGTGCGTCACCCCTTTGTCTTTGAAATACTTCAGTTGTTCGCGTTATAGACGGTACTGTACTAAAAACTGTAGGTAAGAATTTTGGGTTAGATGTCGTTTGTGCAAAGGTGTTATTTACATAAGCAAATGGGTTTTGGATGGTATATTGTTTAACATGCTTAGGTGGCATGTAAACTATATTTGGTGATCTTTCAGGTCCAGCTATTAAGGCTCCATTGGGAAATAATTGTCCTGCAGGTGGTTTGTACTCTTGCATAACAATAAGATTGCTTTTCATAGAATTTCTATCATATGGGTTACGCATTGGATGTGTTAACATTTTTTTTATATCCTTCATAAGTTGAGGTCCTAGTCTCAGATTTCCAAATTGTTCATTGTTTTTATTGAATAATTGCTGAGATTCCTGGCAATTAACATTCATCCACCAGTCACAGACGAAGACCGCTTGATTGAAGAGTGTGCCGTTTGGGCAGAGGAAAGATTGAAATCCATATGTAGAGCCTACTGTACAGACTCTAAATACTTGGCACCCTGATTCTATATCCGCATAATAACCTGAAAAGGGAAAAATAAGTTTTATTACAAACTAGAAATTTGCATTAGAAGTATGTCACTATTCATACAGTTATGTGTCTCTCGTATCTCTTGAAAGAACAGACAGCGAACATGTTGCATATTATAATGTTACGTAGTGAACTTTGTATTCCAAGCAAACATACTTGCTACACAGAATACAAATAGTAAATACATGTCAGTCAGTCTTCATAAAATAGAGAATAGGAATAAAGGTAAAAGGCTTGGTCCTTCTCAAAAATGTACTGACAAAAAAAAAACAATATTTATTTATAATTAATTTACTAATCACAAATTGGTATATATTAAACTTAGAAGTTTAGTCATTGTATAAATAATAAAGTTGTATTTATACTTAACTATGCAAAACTAGAAATACATGTGGATATGATTACATAATTATAACAAGCTGAATTGAAAAATCACCCAAAGATTGAAAGGGATAAATGTTGTAAATGCTTTAATATATAGGTCATATCACCGCCAGAGGGAAGTGTGCCTGGCTACACTGCTATGTTGAATGGCAATTCTAATACGCTGTGCGATGTATGAACCAGCCTTCTGGTCATTGGTACCATACTGTATATACATAGTATATTGCGCATACACTTGCGGAAGGCGTTTGATAAAGAATGACGATTAAGGTTCTTTTATAAACAAAGCTGTACAACAAAAATACCTATTTAGAAAAAGCAACTGTTATTATTTCTCCTGGAAAATATATTTAGTAACAATGGATTGGTTTTTTTTGTAAAATAAATATACCTGGGTCTCTCCCCGCGCAAGAAAAACCAGTTCTGGGTACAGCGCCTAAAGTCGGGTAATCTCTACCAGGCTCTCCAGGTACCGCCAGTCGGATGTCCCAACCATGTCCGTTATGTTCTCTTGATACTCCAACTTCATTTTGTGCTGACGCCCATGAAGTTGTGCACACTGAAATATTAATATTAAATACATAGTAAGAAATGTCTTTCAGGTAACCTTCGGATGAAACGATTTTGTTTGTTGCAGGTACGGGCTTATTAATAATTTTTTGATGTTTTATCATTTAAAACATATCTTCTTAGATAAAACAGCAGTGCTTGTGTACCTGACTATGTAGTAGAAAGTTGAGGGAGAAAGAAAGTCTAACTGCTTGAACTGACAAGCTAAGTTCGTATGACTTGCTGCAGGCAAATGAGGAGATCCGGCCCTAAATAATGGGATAAGGATTGGTAGATATTCTTAAACAAATTTCATTCTAAAATGAAATTGATTGTATTTTTTGTATTCAAAATCAATTTAAATTTGATATTGATTAATTGAAAAGCAAGCTTTAGGAGGCTTTCAGATTAAAGTCGTGATTGTTAATTAGTAGTCATAATGCTTTGTTAAATAAATATCTATTCATTTATTTAATACTAACATTTTTAGTATTCTTTTTTCACATAGTTTGTATACACTTCGGGCCTTACTTATAATCGTTTCGTAAATTAAAAAAAAACTGCTTAGCAACTTATTAGCGAAAATCTTACTCATAAACTCCTCTTTAGTCGAATATTTTGGAAACAACCTACGTTAATCATTTAAATTTCGTTTATCTGTGCTCCTCTTAGGTAAACAACAGGTAATACACGTTTATAAGTGAAAAAAAAGATATTCATTGATTAGGGTCTGATTCTGATTCTCTTACTTAAGACATGCCTAATCGTTTCTTAACGAGATTATTATAAGTAAGGCCTTTAATTAGAACCACAAACAACAACCACGTGAAATAAATTAGGAAAGAATTTTCTACATTCGTTGTCATGGCAAAAGTGTGGAAAGAACTAAATCGTTCAACTTAATTAAGGTCGTAGACGACAGACGTCGAATGTTACCTTTGCAATACTCGGATTGCGATGTCTTTTATTTTGTAAGTATATACCGTAGATATTCAATAGTTCAATAAAGCCATGGAATTCTTTTCTAGGATGTAAATGTTGGAAGTGAAATTGGATTCAGTTAGAAGACCGGGTTGTGGAATTTCAAATAAAATACAGATACATGTCTCCACAGACATGTATCTTTGAAAGTCAGATTTGACGATGTTGATGCAGTGATAGTGGATGAGTGATGGAAATTAATACAGATTATCACAATTCAAAAGTCAAATTTTATAAACTCAACATAAATATTGTATTTTATACAGGAACCCAGAATATGACTGGCTGATTTGCACGCTGCCAGTTGTTTTATAACATGTCAGCATCTACTGATGTACCATTACTTCGTTGAGATGGTGTAGAGAAAGCAGTAGATAGATATATCTATTATTATAATATTGTTAAAGTACCAGGTTAATACAATGAAGATATTCCAAAACTAAAGGTCGTGTGCGTGTCAGTTATGGACGTGGAATGTTCCTCTATAAAATATGCTGAGAAATAAATAAATAAATATTGTTACGAGTTTAGTGGGACTCGAACCAAAATGCCGTTGGAATTATTATAGAGTTTATTAGAACATACAAACACGTATAGCACAGGTATAAATATAACCGAACACAACAAATCCAAACGTAATGCAGAAGGTCGCAATTCAATAAAATGCACAAACTCCGTCACTATTACATTCTCGTTATGTATACACGTTTCGTCTTGATCAAGGTTTTCGCTCGACTGCCCCCTTCGCTCAATTAGGCCATCGTTTTATACTGCACGATTGCAATGTGCCCGCCCGGCAACGTGGACGGAATTTCCTAGAATCAGCTAGTACTTTAAAATCCGTAACACCTGGCTAATGATTTCAATACAACAATAGGCTGTTCTCTAGAAACGTATACGAATAAATAAGTAAACAAAAGAAGACGATTATAAAAAAAATACGATAGTTTCAATGTTATTAGTTCAAATGTGCTTCTACAAATCTGTACGTTGGAATTTGTCTTTGTCGGCGCATAGGTTGTAACACTATGTTAATTATTAATAATGTACTTTCTCAAATAATGATTACTCGTTATGATGATTATCTACATAATTACACAAAGTTATTTCAATAACCAAAGTGCATAAGCGCGTGAGATTCAATTGACACTCTTTTTGTCCACTCAATTGGTAATACCGCACTCTATGAGAATTGCCTCCATAGTACCTAAAGTTTGCAACACTATTGTTGAAGTAACGAAAACGTTGAGCGGATTGAGAGATAAATAATAAACCAACTTGGTTTGTTGAACTAATACGAGTTTGACGTAATTAATGGAACTTTGTAGGTTAGTATGTCAAGAGTAATCTATACTACAATACTGATATTAGATGATCAACAAAATTGAAACAATTTGGTTGAAAGGCACAGAACTGAAGGATACGACGGTATTCAATAACATTGAATGGTTTAAGTTTATGTTAATATTAATTACTGGTTGATTCATCCAAATAAAACAGCTAATATAGGCTTAACAAATCTGCAAGGCATTAAATTGTACAATGAGTTTTAAAAAAAGTGACCTAATTTGGACTAGTTTCGAAAATGCAAATTTTAGTGTTTTTCAGGTTTGTTAGAGCATCACGTGAACATTACCAACTAATCTAACTTCAGGTTTGTAGCAATGCCAACGACTTAGAGAGTCTGGGATGAGCCTCGGAACCGCTCCCCGCGCCATGGATTGACACACGTGGAGCAGCTAAGTTACCGATACCAATGCGGCCGATTAGCCTAATCTTGTTACGGAATCTTTATTACAGACTCATTTTTTTGCGCCCCATTTCCGACGTGTTGCGGAAATCGGAGCCTTAAATGAAACTCGACATAGGGTCAGCTTATAAGTACGTATTCGGGGTCAACACTTGGGTTATTTTAAAATGACGTCGATTTCTTGGGATAGACAAATATATTTTAAAAAAATGCCACTGCAGTTGCGTTTTTTAGTTCTGCCGTTGTAATTCACAATTAAATAGGTACGTCAGGGGCGTTATTAAACAACTTTGAAAAAAATATAACGATGTATGCTATTGAATTTTTATTTACAAGATTTCATATAAATATTCCTCAAACAAGTCAAGGTGGTAGAATTAGATGTTTTTAAGAATTTGTTTAGTAAGCAGTTTTTGAGATACTAGCGGCCTGTCCTGGCTTCGTACGGGGGAAAATATAGTAGTTTTAGTAGGGATCCATATTTTTTTCTGGTAATTAATATAGCCTATGTTACTCAAGGATAATGTAGACTTCCTATGGTGAAAGAATTTTCGAAATCGGTCCAGTAGTTCTCGAGTTTATTTGCTACAAACATACAAAAATATAAATATTTCCTTTATGATATTAGTATGGATTTTCACTTCCTTCGGGAGGGACTTGGACCTCATTAGTATTCTTTAAACTCTAAAAATATCGTTCAGTTAAGAATCGATAATATATTAATCGTGGGTATAACTCAAAATGTGGTTTTTGTTTTGAAATCCCTATTTCAATCTTATTTTAATTTTCTAGTGAATTGCACGCCATAATTTGCGGTTATCAGAGCATTTGTTAACTACGTCCCTATATCATATTATTAACGTCTATAAAATACAGTAATAGCCATAAAAATAAACGTAGCTATTTTAAAACCATAAAAAGACAGGTAGATGGAATACTGTGTATTAGAATGGAAAAGAATGCTAACATTAAACAGATCAACCAAACTGAATCAATTGTGTTCAAGTAGTAACGTTTTATAGACGTTTTCTCTATGAATATAAGTACATATTTATTATATACAAATAGTAAGTTAAGTGCAGTGGCGGTCACGTCGCGGACCGATGGCCGTTGGAGCAGACGAGTCCTGGAGTGGAGACCGCGTCTCGGTGACGTAGTGTCGGACGCCCTCAGCTCGATGGACCGACGACCTACGCAAGTCGCCGGTAGGCACTGGATGAGAAGGCAGCGGACAGGTATGAGTGGCGCGGGGAGGCCTACTTCCAGCAGTGGACTGTGAATGGTTGACGACTACGACGACTTCGACGATTTATTATATTCGAGCGGCCCAGCGTGGTTTCACTCGCGCCCTGTCCCACTCCCATGGTATATAGCGTCATGTTATATAGCCTATGACACTCCCTGTTAATGAAGCTTTTCAACAGTAAAGAATTTTAAAATCGATTTAGTAGATACAGAGATTACCCCCCTACAACGTCTCAAGCTTTACCTCTTTATAATATTAGCATAGATCTATTATTCTACCTATGTATAAACATTATTTACAAAAGGTTTAATCATCATCACCCGTGCGTCATATCCCGGTTGCATTTGGAGCGCTCTCTGCGACGCCCAGGGTCCGCTTTCGTACTTTTTCTACTGTATTTCGCGCAGTCTGCAGCATTTCCCGTTTTGAGACAATTGGCACGCATGTCATCCTTCACAACGTCAAGGCAACATTTCTGGGGCCTTCCCCTTCGATCGGGACCTGGCGAGACATTTGTTCCCCACATAATCAACCGGTCTCCATAAGACGTGGCCGTCAACTACAAGAGAACCGCTTACGCTGGTAAGCGATTCTCTTGCAGTTTATCTACTATGTTATAGACATAGAGATTGCTGCGAATGCGAGAGTTTCTGACGCGATCTTTCCACGTGACCCCACACACCCATCGCAACATATTCCTCTCTGTGACGCAGCGCGCAGCTCTTGCTTGTGTATATAGGCTACGATTCACTGCCACACAAAAGTACAGATCTAACAATGGATTTGTAGATCTTCTAATGCGAAGTTTTTAACTGGTCGATAGCAAGTTGTATATAATAAAACAAGTGATATCTTTATCCCGGGAGCAGTTTGAAGTAGTTCGGGTGCATAAAAATTAAATTATCGCGACACAGTTTTCATCTAAACGATAGCTTACATCCTTTTTCAAATGCTGTGATATTTTGTGTCTCGGGAATCCTGCGGGAATTTTATGTCAAGCGTAGATGAAGTCGCGGGCATATCCTAGTATTAAATACTATGGCTGTTTAAAATAGTTATTTTACTTTCTGGAGTAACCTAAGTAAATAGCCCGGATTGTGTAGTCAAATAGCAAGTTACAATAAGCGGGGTTAATTGGGATCAGTTGAATTATTTTCTTTACTTAGGGATACCATACCAGTGTGTATGTTCGATACTTTTGTCGATATTATTACAAACTAACGTCCATAGGTTAATGTTATAAAATACAGCATAATTATGGAAGAATTTAAGGCATGATAACCCGTATTCTGTCACCCCTATCCGATGGGATGGGGAAGATAGAACAGGAGATATTTTTTGACGCGGATAACATCTCACCATGTGAGTTGAGGGATTACCGTGAGGGTGTGTAAAGACTCACCGGCCTGCTGTCGAAATACGCACTGAAACTTCCTGTATTTCTTCCACTGGCCTATAACCAGGGCAGCGGGATATAGCTATCGCCTATTCCGCGTGATCCCATTCCCCCATATGAATACCTTATACTCCATCTCGTCTATCCTATTCTAAAGGCTGATTAAGCGTCAGCTTTGCCTCTGGTGTTACAAATGTATATAGGTGACGATAGCCACTTCCCACTAGGTAGGCCGGTTGCTTTGAAATTAATATTTGTATGTCTTGCATGGCTTGCTTAGGGTCAGGGTAAGGCCAAGACGTAGAGGCCCCTTGAAAAATTTAATGTAAATGTGGCGTCAAACTTACCGGCGATTATCCCTGTCTACACCATATAATAATGCACCCAAGGACAAGCCCCAGCCAGTGTAGGAACTATTGTGGAAAATGAGGACAAAAAGCACCGGGCTATTGGGGTGAACTGCCAGTTGCACTAGGGGTCTGGGAATATGGGGACTATGGCATCTGCCCGTCGCAATGTTCAGGGAACATGGAAAAAAGGGCAGACGGTGACTCGCCACTCCCTGCATGGTCCCGGAAAAATGCCACGAAGACTATGGACATTGAAATTAATATTATTATCATTTTTTGTTTGATAACGCAGGAGAAAGACTATTCTTGCGACACACATTCGGGCTATGAATACGGTAGTCGGCCAAATGCAGCGCCTAGTGCCGCCTGTATGATGAGCGCGTGTGGGACTCTCGTATAATATCGTTACTTCTCCGAATGAAGGGAAAGCCGACGAACTACCCACTTAACCTACCTGCGACCCGAAGAGATAAAATAATTTTGTATGCAGGCCACGGGATCTAGAACAGAATTACTGCCCGTGGCGTTCTAGTGTGTAAGATTGATACAACCCAAGGAAGCAGGGCTGCATCAGTATGTACAGTAGAGGTTAAGGTGGTCCACTAGTACCCCCCTTGCTCATACTGCGTCGCCCCAGATACTAAATCACTTGTGATTTTTACATAGCAGCGGTGTTTCTACTTGACATTCATATTTCGACCAATTTATACAATATCTGTATAAATTATAGTTTATGTGTAATTCTGATAAATATGTTACATTACTGTAAAGTTTCATTAAAATATGTTCAATAGTTTCTGCGTGAAGAAGTAACAAACTATCGACCCTTATAAATTTTCTCGTTAATAATTAATAGGACTACAAGTAGATTTAACCAAGTGTATACATTGTAGCATTCAACATAAGTATTGTTAGATCTGTAATGAATACCTATCTTAGATATATACATAACTCCACGCCAGGTCCCTTGCGGGGTAGGCACGAACAACAGAGCGCCATTCAGGCTTATTCTTACACACCTCATTTGCTTCCTATACCTATCTTTATATATGAAAATCTTCTGGGCGTGTGTATGTGACTGAACTCCTCCCAAGCGGCTGAGCCGGTTTTGATATTTTTTTTATGTCTGTTGAAGTGGATTCGAGAGTGGCTTAGATTCACAATTGGACCCGGTAGATGGCGTTGCAAGCGGGTTCAAATTTTTTTTCTTCAGGGCAGGACAATGTCTGCCGGGACAGCTAGTACTATATACAATTATATATATTGTATAGTCATATGAAACCCTCAAGCAAGCACTAGTTAGCCGTGGCTATGCTATGTCATAAATCAACCTCAAAGGCATATGCTACACATGGCATTTCCTAGGGGACGAATTTGGGAACGATGATTTTATAGTGGTTTATATTTAGTAGATATTTTTGGCCTCTATTACGAAAATTAACTCACAAAAAGAACGGTAAACTAAAAATTTACTGATATACCTCTAAGAGTACTTAGTCTAAAAAAAATGAATGAATCGTGTGATGGATTACGTGATGATTTGCGGTGTGACAGAGCACTTATGGCAAAATATAAGACTATGGAAGTAGAAAACATTGTGTAAACTCCAAATTTCTAGCCGCGCAGGAACGGAGAAAGATTACAATTTCCTGCGGCCGGGTGGCTTATCGTAAGAGGGGACAAAACAACCCACACCAAGGTATTTACCCGTCTGGATAGCTACCACCCCTGATCGAGAGTATGCCACTATAACAACCTTGAGTTGTATTCCGGCATTAGTGGCCAGGTTCCAGTTTACTTTAAAAGAGCAGCAGCGCATTGGTGTTGCAAGTATCCATTGGCGTACCATCGCCTTTCCATCAGGTGCGCGGTCTGCCTATCTGCTGAATTCACGCAATAAAAAATGGATTAGGAAAAGATAAAAAGAGTAGTTGTCTCGCTATCTGTACCTCAAAGGGCTTTTAAAAATAACTTGTGTTTCATCTTAATTCAGAATTACTTTAAATTAATAAGGGATCTTGAAGGGTGATTTCTTCGTTGTGCTCTTCTATTTTAAAACATCGTTTACATAGATCTGAATAAAAAATAAAAATTATAATCGTAAATTAAATTAATTTTTCTTCAGTGAGAAGTGTTTCTATCGAAAATTTTCGATTGCTAAGTAAAATTTTACTTTTTCATACACAACAACAACTCTATTCTTAACGTCAATAATTTGACTAGATCTTTAATAGTTTTTACTTACAGTTGAACTGAAGCTTGAATTGAAGTTTGAATAAGTGAAGTGATGAAAAAATGATGATGAAATATTGTTACTATGACTTCATTAAGTTAACATTATACGAATCTACAAAATTGAAACAATTTGAAAATCACATAACTGAAAGGATTGGTTGATTTATCCAATTTGAAGGTCAGAAATGAATCGACTAATATCAGATGAAGTGCCTCTGTGGAACCTTTCACTTGTTAATAAAATTTCTTAAATAAAATAGATTACATAAAGATGGGTCGACCCTTAGTGTAGGATGCTACGTGGGTCGACACTTTGGCTGTTTCCCACTTTCTAGACACGACCAAGGCGGCTTACGCAGCAGCCGATCGTCAGGAGGACCTAAAACGCCGGAAATATGCATCCATTAGCAATGTATACATATTTGTGGCTTCCAGTATTAAAACTAGGGCCATACGCTCATCGCCTATATCTAGATTTAGCAACTCGTTTAAAAGAGATCTCATGTGACCAAAGGGCTGGCCATGACTGTATTTGAAGCAGAGTGTAACCGTTACCATACAGCGGGGAAATGCGGCCAGCGTTTTGGGAACGTTCTTAACTGACGGTGATTTGGGACTCATATATTGTTTCTAATTTTCATTACTTTCATTTCTTTTTAATATCTAATTGTATTTTTTTAAGTAAGTGGAATTTCATAGTTTAATAAAGAATGTATTTTTGTTATTAAAACAAAAAAAATACATAAATTTTAAACTCATAAGGTTCGGATATGAAAATTATATTAAAATGACTCCGAAGGGAATCATCGCCCCTAAAATTCAATCCCAAATACGTCCTCATAGCCAGAGGATTAACTGGTATCTAACACTTTAGCAGACATTAATTATAGCATAAGGGTCCGTTTGGCAAACATTTAAACAAGTATACTTGAATTCTCAAGTGAATGAGGACATAGTTTAGACATAGTTTCTGTCCTTTGATAGTCTGAAATATTTCTTAATTTTCTCATATTGTTTTGTCGATTGCTTTATTTTCCAAGAACGTGGGTTTGATCTTTAGCCGAAGAGCATACCCTGCTTAGAAAGGGTTTCGAAGTAATTTGACAAAAACACAAGCCTTATGTTTGCGTCATGGTCTTCTATATATCACACACAGAACTCCGGAGCAGTGATGTTCAATAGTTTTCTCTTAGTTAGTTATATATATATATATATATATATATATATATATATATATATATATATATATATATATATATATATATATATATATATATATATATATATATATATATATATATATATATATATATATATATATATAGGAGACTATCAGAATTACTCCCATGTAAATATTAGTTTTCGAGTTACCAATTTTTTATTTATTAAATTAAATCGCTCCCAGAAAACATCCTACGAGATTCCCAGAATAAAAAATAGCGCAGATTTTAAGTCCAAGAAATTGCTGCCAGTCAGGAAAAACCTCATTCAAATCGGCCCCGTAGGTTTTACGTGAATACCGAACAAACAGACGAGAAATCTAAAAAAATATATCGTGTTCTCCATCTTTTATATAATATATATCATTTGTTTTTTTTACCACTACACTTTATTCAGATATAAGATAACCCAAAAAATCTACAAACAGTCACTTCATAGTCCTAAAAACTATTTATAATAAGACATTTCACTTAATTTTCCTAAAACCGTTAAAACGTTAGCAAACGACAGAAAGTTAATATACTTTATATAACTTCTATCTTACAAAATATAAAATCTCAATTTACGAAACCAAAAACCAATTTTAAATAACTAAATGTTCACTGATATAAAAGTAAATGCTAATGAATATAATTTTAATATAATACTAGCTGACCCGGCGAACTTCGTACCGCCTATTTTCTGAATTCCTAAAAGACTTTATTCCAAAAACAAAATTACCAAAATCGCTCCAGGTGATCAGGAGGATTCTAGAAACCGATCTCAGCGTCACCTACCGGTTCTAATTGTGAATCGAAACCATTCGGGAACCCATTCACACAAAAACAAAATCACCATAATCGCTCCCGGTGATTAGGAGAATTGTAGAACCAGATCTCAGAGCCACTTACTGGTTCCAACGGGATAAAACGTATCCTATGTCCGTCTCCGAGTTCTAAGCAGGTAGCTTAGAACTAGCCCAACAATTTTCAGCCAAACCGATACAGCCATTCATGAGTCATAAATAGTGTAACTAACACGAATTTCTTTTCGCAGAACGGCCTCGTTCTCACGACATCTCCTTTAGTTATTGCAGGTTTAGTGGGCGTCATCAGGGTAAAATGCGAGCATAAAACACGATAGCCACGGTTTATACACTTTTAATTTAGATTTAAAACACATTTTAACATAGTTTAGACTGAACTTAACTACAATACTTTCTTTACATTTCTCAATGGTCCAACTCGTCCTATTGCCATCAACCAAATGTGCCACAAAAACTCCTCAGTCTACCCAAGTAGATATTACTCAAAGTATAGAGGGCGCGTCTGACCCCGCTCCGCCATATGCTCTGCTCTCATTGGTCGTTTATTAAATTACAATATTCATAAATTTTATTACGTTAGAACGGATCTTTAAGTTATAGAAACATTTAACAAATTTAATTAAATTACATTAGGAATTTTAGAAGTAATTAAAATGTAAACAAATGATATTGTGCGTTATACATCCAGTCAACAATACGTCCAATTAAAGCTTCCCTCCGACACATATATATATATATATATATATATATATATATATATATATATATATATATAGATAGATAATAAAATCTAGGACCCGATCCCAGCGCCACCTACCACTTCCAATTGTGGATTTAAACCATCCGGGGACCCAATCAAACACCCAAAAAAAAAACACCAAAATCGGTCCAGGTGATTAGAAGGATTCTAGAACACGATCTCAGCGCCACCTACCGGTTCCAACGGGATAAAAACTATCCTATCTTTTAAGTTGGATCAAACTGCACACGGTGTGCAAATTTGATTGAAATCGGTTCAGTAGTTTTGAAGTTTATTGGCAACATCATCGTGACACAAGATTTTTATATATATTAAAAACTAAACTAAAACGTAAAACTACTCTTTTGCTACAAATAAAGTAATCAAAATTGTAAATGTTCCAAGTCCCAAGTATGAAGTGTTTTTGTTCGATTGACAATTTTATACATATGTATATCACTCGCTTTAAAATAATTTCGATCTACCTTTTAAATTGTTATCTTTCTAACTCTTTGTTTTCGATTACTTAACTTACTAACTAAAATTGTTACACCCTCACGTCGTAGTTCTTAAGTCGCTCGAAGGGACTAACACCTAAGAGATAGGCTTGGCCTAGTTTAGGTGTTAGTACCCAAACAGTCTTAAATTTTAAGACAACATGTAAATTTAATTTTGATATCAATACATATTATTATTATTAAATAGCATGCATTTGAAAATACAGACAGATGATTTAATTGCATTTGTTGGTATATGTTAACCAGGCCTTTAAAGAGAATTCAATCAAATACTTAGCAAATTGGTATTGCTTTACTGCTTTTATACTCACTTATAATTGAATTGCCAATGGCGCGTTTCAAAGTGACTTTGGAGGCTCGAGCTGAGGGTAACGTAAATACCCTGGGGTACAGGTAGTTTAAACTTTAGACTTCCATTGATTTTGATTTAATTAAATTCTATACAATTGAAATTCGAGGAAGGCAGCTGCTGTAAGGGACTTCGTGATTAACCAACTGACAGTCGACCATCAGATATAATTGAATGAAATCCACTTCTATTAATTCTTGGTTGGCTTAAACATTAAGTCGTGGTAGCGTAATGGCTAGCGCACGCGTCCTTAACTCAAAGGTCGCGGGTTCGATCCTGGCCGGAACGCGTAAGCACCACTTAGGGTGTTTCTGACCTAATGTGCATATTGTTACAATTACCACGTGCTAACAACTGTGTAGGAAAACATTATGATGCCACCTGCACATCGAGATGACCGATGTGTCAAACCTGCCAAGCCAACCTGTCCATTCCCCTACCGTGGGAGGCCCGAGCCCAGCTGTGGGACAGTTATGGGCTGTTGTTATCATATGTTATTAGGACACTGTTAAAATATTGTTAATTTATGGAAATAATTAATTTAAAAAAAGTGACACCACAGATTTTGCATTTTTTTTATTAACTATGTCCAGTGCTTTCATAAAATGAAAACCGAAGTTTGCAGAGTTGTTTTAACTTAACATTTGTTTGATACGTACAATACCTATACCTTCTTTATTAACTTACGGTAAAACCTATAATATTATAACATTCTAACCATGCTGCATTTATTTATACTTTTTTTTAAATTATTTTTATTGCAGGAGTTCAGCTGACAGGCAGGCGGACCCACTTGATGGAAAGCGGTTACCATCACCTATGGACATTCGCAACACCAAAGGTGTTACAAATGTGCTGCTTCTCTCTTAAAGGAGACTGGAACCTGGTCACTAATGCCGGAACACAACCTAAGGTCGTTATGGTGACATACTTTAGACCAGGGGTGGTGGCTATCCAGTCTGGCAAATGCCCTACCACCTGGCTGTGGGTTGTTTAGTCGCCTCTTACGACAGGCCGTCCGGCCGCAGGAAATTGTATTATTTCTCCGTTCCTGCACGGATAAAAATATAATATACTAGCGGCCCCAGCAGACGTTGTCCTGCTCTGAAAAAAATGACCCGATCCCAGCGCCACCTACCGGTTCCAATTGTGGATTTAAACCATCCTGGGACCCACTCAAACACACAAAAACAAAATCGCTCCCCGTTGTTAAGAGGATTCTAGAACCCGATCTCAGCGCTACCTACCGGTTCCAACGGTATAAAAACTATCCTATCTTTCAAGTTGGATCAAACTGGACACGGTGTGCAAATTTGATTAAAATCGGTTGAGTAGTTTAGGAGTCCATCGCGGACAAACATCGTGACAGGAGATTTATATATATTATAGCTGTCTGGCAGACGTTGTCCTGCCTGAAGAAATAAAATTAGAACCGATCTCAGCGCACCTACCGTTCAACGGTATAAAAACTATCCTATCTTTCAATTGGATCAAATGCACACGGTGTGCAAATTGATTAAAATCGGTTAAGTAGTTTAGGAGTCCATCGCGGACAAACATCGTGACACGATATTTATATATATAAGATTATACATTGAAGTTAGTTAAAGAAACCAACTTGAATAGACTATACATACAAACGCCGGAGAAAACAATGCAATTTCTTTAGATTTCATTTGACCGTTTGTTAGTTCACGATTCACATAAAAATTCCTAGGCCTACTTCGATGCGGTTTTCGCTGATCCAGCTAATTTTAAAACATAAAATCTATGCTACTTTTTATCAAAGAAAGAAAAAATATTTGAAGATACGACGAAGGTACAATGTACTTACATGGCTAACATGTATCTTTAAATAAAAAAATTTTATTTTTAAGTTTTGTTAGCCGCATTTTCAACAAAGAAGGTTTGCACTCAGCTGGGAATTATTTTTAATTATTAAAAAAGTTATCCTTGGAATCCCGCGTGAATTTTTCTGGGAATGATTTAAAATGACCAGATTGACAAAACAATCGAATTCCAATGTGACTTTCACTGATCGATAGCAAATTTTACGTAATAAAATGTGTGATACTTTTTATTTCAGGAATCTCGCGGGATTTTTCCCGGGAGCAGATTGAAATTGTTCGGATACATAGAAATAGTTTATTACCGATACACTTTCCTTGAATTGAAATATTTATGTATTAGTATTTCTTGTTTATAGTCTTTGACGTGTCTCCGTCCGCGTGAATTTCAAAACCTATATAATGCGGAATTTTGTCGGACACCCTCCGGTGCTCCAAGTCACCCCCAGATAAAATCAAAATAGCTTTTATTGCTATACATACTTTTAGAGTTTCGTGGCCATTTTAGTTTCATAAATCAAAGATCAATCTAAACTGGTTTAATTGAGATAAAAGTGTTATAATTATGTATCGTTGGTTTACGAAAGAGAGAAACTGTTTTGTTAACATGATGTTGATGACATACTTAATTTTTTCACAGCTGTATATTGATCGTTCAGGTATGTTTGTATCAAACGACTGTATTATTATTACCTACGTTATAGAATAATGTATATCCACTAGGGGCGCTAGTATGTACGCTACACACCAATTTTCTTATGTGCAAAAGAATTATTTTTTTAGAAACATTGTTAGGACTCCGTACCGTACTCATTCTATCAAAATCGAAACTATTTTGTTTTCGTCATTTATAAAATTCAAAACTAAAGTTTAATTTTTTTATTCATAATCGTATTCAGAATACAATAAATACACTTTTTAACTCTTTTGTAATGATCTCATAAACCTCATATAACTACTATGGATAAAGGTATTAAGGTTTTGTCTTCTTTATTGTTTTATTATGTACTAGAGTTTACCCCGCGGTTGCGCCGCGGGCTAACCTCTAGTACGTGTCTCTTGTTTATAGAGCAAGTGTTACAGGTTATAGTATATTACATTTTTATGTATTTGCCCACGGAAGATTCACATTTTATATCGCTAATTATACCATCCCCCGTCTATCTGTCAACAAAATAAATTACAAAACTTGACCAAAATGGCCAAAATGACCGAATAGGCCAAAATGACTAAATAGGCCAAAATGACCAAAAAGGCCAAAATGACCATAAAGGCCAAAATGACCTAATAGGCAAAACGACCAAAAAGGGCAAAATGGCCAAAAAGGCCAAAACGACCAAATAGGCTAAAATGACCAAAATGAAAATTATCCCTTGTCCACCCTCAGTATTTAATTTACATACGTACAGAATTTCAGCCAAATCGGCCCATTAGTTCTTCCGTAAAGCATAACAAACAGAAAGACAAATATATTAAAATGTATGTAATCGTACAATAATTATGTATACCACCATCGCCACTCCCAATCACAATATTCTTGCCACGGGTTGTCTGGAAGAGATCGCTTTTTAGCGATAAGACCGCCCTTTGTACACAATTAAATTATTACTAGTAGTCCGTAAGTTTTCTGTAATGGTGTACAATAAAGTGTTATCTATCTATCTATCTATATTTTTATCCCGGAAACTATCCCACTTTTCGGGATAAAAAGTATCCTATGTTCATTCTCGGTATCGAAAACATACATATACTGAGTTTCAGCCAAATCGGTCCAGTAGTTTTTACGTGAAAACGGAACAGACAGACAGACAGAGTTACTTTCGCCTTTATAATATTAATAGGGATTTCCAGGCCTTTTTTGTCACTTCTTTTTTGGGGGTACGCTAATTGTCGAAAGTTGTAAAGTCTACACAGTCAGTCTAAACCTATTGAAAAAATTCATTTTGTAATGCAAAGGTATGTGTAATGTAAAGGTAACCAAAATGATTTTTTGTTCATTATTCAGTTTTTATGGCAATTTTTCGATATTTTCGAAATTACCTTTCAGGGCACTGCGTGCCCCTGCGTGTCCCCACAGAAAAACCCCGTGTATTTCATTTTGCAGTTTTCTTTATTTTGTTGAAAACTGAAGAAAATCGTCCCGCATAAAGTTTCCGTCGCCTCAAGCAAAGAAACTTTAATAATGCACTTCTGCAACTGTGCCACATATTGCCAACTAATACGGCTCATAATACAAAACTTGCAGAAACTTTATTATGATATACCTAATGAGATTGCATATATCTATATTAACTCACTAAATAAACCTATTTTACGTTATCCCAATATCTCTATACGGATGAAATTTAGGAGAAATATGTAAAATATTATATTATATGCTGCTCTATAATGCTGTAAGGAAATTGAAAAAAAGATGTGAGGTGGTTGCCTATGATATGACTAGGGGTAGAATATGTTTTCAGTGTACGTAGTCATATGCCCAAAACTGGTTCGTCACGAGTCGGGCAAACATACATATTTAGTTACGCGCTTAGCAAATAACTTAACCGTTGAGCTTAGAGAAATCATTACATCAAAAAATATTAAAAATCAACTTATAATGCATTATTTAAACCAAATGTAATTGTTAAATACGGACGTAGATATTCATAGAACTAAACCCCAGAGGTTTTCTCGTCGTCAGCCATTCAAGTCCACTGCTGGACGTAGGCCTCCCCAAGACGGCACCACTCATCCTTGTACTCTGTGTTCCTCATCCAGCGCCTACCGGCGACCTTGCATAGGTCGTCGGTCTATCGGGCTGGAGGGTGTCCGACACTACGTTTACCGAGACGCGGTCCATATACATAGCATACAATCTAATTATACATAGCATAGAGGTTTTCTATGCTATGTATAATTCAACAAGTTGTAATCATTTTGTTGTCTTGTTAAACAAAAAAATATGACAAGAATCCTGGTATTGAATTTTAAAAAACTACTTTCTATTGCCATAAACTTGGCTCGCGTTAATTATTATATATACTGTCGATCAATTTACATTTTTTCTATTAATCGGGAACCTTAGTAGATTACCTACATTTTTTTCCATATAGAAAGTACCCTATACCACCCTGAACAAACAGTTGACCATGACAACCTAACACGCACGTCGTTAGTGAAATGCAACAGCGCGACGGTAGCGTTAAAATAACAAATTAAATTATTTTTAATTAAAATTCATTTATTGCTTAATTGCAATCTTTCTAATTTTAGTAATTTTCTAACTTGCAGTTAGAAATCTATTTTCTAATCCTCGTGAACTTTACTTTTACTAGATGAAAGATATTTTATTCTATTTCTATTCTAATTTCGAAATTTACCATGGCTGTGTTCGAACCCGCTTCTGCAACGCCTTCTGCGTTGCAGGGGTAGCCCGCCAAAGGCTTAGCTTGCACAATCACAGATTCATTCTGCCTTGTTTTAGAAATGTTTATGACATGTATAAAACATATTTTTTTTAGAAGCATCTGTGCTGGGTTTATAAGAAGGTCCGTGAAGCCGGCGTTTGGAGCGGTGTCATTTTAGGGGCGGCAGAATTTTTTGGGAAGCAAAAATTTTAATGGTAATATGTTCAGATGTATTTGAATTATATGGACGAATTGTATAAAAAAGACGGATGGCTCGACATGGCAATTACCTAAGAGTTTTATCTTTCCTAATATACTCGTATGTACCAAAACCTAAGAAGGGCGACATGTCTAACGCCTATGGCAGCTAACAACATATTTCCGCCACTGTTCGTATTCATAACTTTTTTAACTTAAGTCAAGTAAGCACGACCTTTGCTTCTAAACTCATAAAAAACTGTGTGCCTAAAAATTTGAACTAAGAAGTGGATAATTATGGAATAAAATTCATAACTTTGTTGCTTTTAAGAATTTAGTCATATCCGACTAACCTTCGGGCTTTTCCTTCTTTACATAAAACGAAGGCCTTTCAGATTGTTTGCGATGTAATCTAATGATTACTAAGGGGACCATGAAACGATCTTAATAAAATAGAACTGAAGGAGCTGAGAAGTAAATTATTCTGGAATATAAAAAATGTGTTAAATGTTCTTCATCCATCTTTCGCGTTCCGTGTCCATTTAAGCAAAAATGTAACCCTCATAGTAAAGAGACCCTGAAGAAGAACCTTGACCCATTGAAAACTAGACATATTTACTATCGAATTATGTTGATTTGGGAAATTAAAAGAAACCGTGATGATAGAACTTATAAAAAGTATGTATATTCAACGAAAATTGTTTTGAGCGGTGTCCGTTGTGTTATTTTTGAGGTATATTTGATTAAACGTTTACTTATGATTTAATATAAAAAACAAAAAATATGAGATTGGTCAATTTACATTAATGTAGAGTTATGAATAACACTTTCTGATAATATACTTGTAAGGATTTTATTAAGTTTTCGCAACTTGTACACATAGTAAAAATATGTTTGAACGGTCACTATTTGATTTCTATTCTGAGTTTGGTTGACTTTTCACTAGATCAGGGCTACTGAAAAATGGCCGTAACGTCGAAATAAAAGTCGAATAATATATCGAGTTTAAAAGTTTTCTAACGTCGTTTTTCTATACTTATAACTAGTATATAAACCTCGTATAAATTATGAACAAGTCCGTAATTGATTGCTCACCAAAGAACGCGAGCTGCCACATTTCCATAGTCCATCCGCAACACTACACTGACAACTTTTCTTTGGCACAAGACACACAATCTCTTCGGCACACGTTGATATGAATGATCAACATTCACTCAACAATACTTCAAGCGATGTTGAGGTCGATATTGAGGGAGAACGTGAAATACATGCCCATGACGCATAGAAACCTATGTGACTGTTACGATTTTTATATTCATTTACTAGAACTGTTCCGGTACGAATACGCTTTTTGGATCTTCAGGCTGTAATACATATAATAAAGCTATTGAGCGTGTCAAGTATATACAATGGATTTATAAATGAGAAAACAATCTGCGAGGCGGCTAAATACATTATAATAAAATTGTAGAAGTCAAATTTCTGTACAATGAAAAAAAATGATAAAAACCGAGTCAGTGTGTGAAGAAGTGAAATAGAAATAATTTAAACTTTTTTAATGTTTTGTTTCTCTGTTTGTTCCGGCTAATCTCCGAAACGACTGGAACAATTTACATAAAATGTTGTATGGTGGTAACTTATATCCCTGGTCAACATATAGGATACTTTTGATCCCGAAAAATTAAGGAGTTCCCGTGGGATAGTAAAAAAGCTTTAATTAGTTAAACAGCTTATAACAGACTGAAAGTAATTTCTCTGCAAGGTAACATAATAGAAGCGGAGATTTTGACAGGGTGTGGTGTCGGTGAGAGAGTTTTATCTTATTTATATAATATATAAAGCTGATAAGTTTGTTTCTGTGCTTGTTTGCTTGAACGCGCTAATCTTAGGAACTACTGGTCTGATTCGTAAACAAAAATCAGTTTTAGATAGCCTGTTTATCGAGGAAGGTTATGGCTATATACTATCACGCTAAGAGCAATAGGAGCGGAGCACCAACGAAGAATGTTTCAAAATCACGGGGTTTTTTTAACATACTTTTTTTAAACTATTTACGCGAACGAAGTTGCGGGCAGAAGCTAGTCGGATATAATAATTTGTCGGTATACATAATTGGTCGCTATAAAGATTAGTACAATCAGTACCTACGTCAGGCACGAGTCGGCAAATCTAGTCATATTTAACCTATATCTATCTACCTACAATCTATATTTTTTTTATAGCCTGAAGTAGACAAACTGGCAGACGGACCACCGAAAATGGTTACCGTCGCCTATGGACGTTTGCAACACCAGGGGTTTTGCCAACGCGTTGCCGACCTTTAATCAATTTTATAACGCCCTTCAAAAACCCCATGTCATATCGCAAAGGGAAAACCGCGGCGGGAAGTTCCCTCCAGGTCATTGTTGTACGCGAAATAAATGTTCTAGAGAACCGCTGCGTAGTTGAGCATGGGAGCTCAAGGAAATGGGGGTGAATATAGATATATACAACACTTTTTTGATCATCAAAGCAAAAATTACAAAGCACAACAAGACAATAGTTACTTCATAAAATAGAAGGCGGCCTCATCGTTAAATGCGATCACTTCCAGGCAACCTGACTCAAAGGAAACTAGAAGTATGACTCTCTGTTAGAGCATCACCGCTGCTGATCGAATACAAAAGAATGTCAATACAGATTTAGCTACTGTCCAAGATCAACAATTAGGATACTTTTTATCATAATAAATGACGTCATTTCCGTGGGATCAAGGAATATACCCAACAATCGCGATGTGCTGTGCAATGCATTAACGAACATTTCTTCCTGGCAACGCGAACGAAGTTTCACTGGAGATTTGATTAGTGAAATTAACATGTGTCTAAGTATATCGGTATGTGTAGGATTTAATCTACAGTTCCACTTTATTTTGACACTTCTCATGTATGTTCATAATACGAATCTGCGAAGGTCCCTGATACCCAGTGGCGAATTTCCCTAAGGCACAGGAGGCCCGGGCCTAGGGCGGCCAAATATTAAGGGCGGCCAGTCGTGACAAAAAATTCACTGATGATCATCATCATCATTCGAGCGTTAAATCCCGGTTGCGTTCGGAGCGTTCACTCCGACGCCCAGGGTCCGCTTTCATACTTTTTCTACTCCACTTCGCGCGGTCTTCAGCATCCCCCGTTTTTAGATCATTGGCACGCATGTCATCCTTCACGACGTTAAGCCAGCATTTCTTGGGCCTTCCCCTTCGACCGGGACCTGGCGGAGGCGGCATGGCTAGACATTTCCCCACGTAATTAGCCGGTCTGCTAAAAAAATCACTGATGATAACAAGAAATAACTTAAAGCATCGTATAAACAATAATCTTCCTAAATCACTTTTTATAAATAAAATATAGATAATGTAATGTGAAGTAATTATTTCGTTCAAGTAAATTCATTATGTACTCAATATGATGGCTGCTGAGAAAGGGGTGGCTGGTACTTACTATATGGCCTGGGGCCTAGGGCGGTCAAGACTGCAAATACGCCACTGCTGATCCCCTATATAAGACGTTTCTCTACGTAGGTCTTTATACAGTGAGCCTATGATATAACTAATACTGACAGATTTTAGCAAATAAAAGGTTCACGTGTGAAACAATAGCGCTATTGTCATATTACTCATTGATTGTCACAATAAGGGTCCTTTTTTAGTTAAATAGTAATCTTTTGGTCTACTTTACTGCTTATGGCGTGACGGAACCTTTTTTTTATGGAAGTATAGGTTTGCGTTTGACCACTGTCTCACCTGATGTTGAGTGATGACGCAGTCGAGGATGGAGCACGCTTACCTAGAAGATACCTATTCACTCGTGATTTGATGACTTCAAGATTGTATTTGTCAGGAAAAACAGACCCCGGCAAATTATTCCAATCTTCGGCTGTGCGCACCAGAAAAGATGAGGCGAAACGCTTAGTTCTGACTGGTGGTGTTTCCACAATATAACGGTGGCGTAAACCGGTCCGTCTGGTTGTCCGATGGTAAAAAGGGGATGGAGGAATCAGCTCGTACAATTCTGAGGAACACTCCCCCTTGTAGTATTTCTACATAGTCTAATCAGATAGGTATCCTCAGACCGCTATATCTATATGAGCAGGCAACCATACTATCATTGGCACTCACCGGGTGATTGACAGCCTGTAAATTTAATCAATATATTAAGAAAACTTTTTTTATTGCTTGAAGCAGGCAAACAAGCAGATGACCGGCTTGATGAAAGGTGGTTACCGTTGCCTATAGACGGTTGCAACATCAGGGGCGTGGCCAAATTCTAAGGAATTTTATAGCACCCTTTTAAAGGACCTTATGTTGTTGCGCATAGGGGAAACCTCGGCAAAAAGTTCCTTCCAGATACTTGTTGCACGCGGACCAATCGTTCCAGAATACTATTACGTAAATGAGCGTGGAAGCTCCAGGAAATGGTGGTGTACATTCCGTCGACGGAGAGCCGTGTGGTTTTAAAAATGAGGCGTTGGCATCAGATCAAACAGATCCACGGAACACTCTCCATCGTCCAGGCGGTAGAATACACAGAGGGACGCATAGTCTCTCCGAAGGCTAAGCGGTTCCAAGCCACATGCATTAGTATTAGATCGTCAACTCTACGAACGGCACGAGTTGGATGGAGTCGAGAAGGTCAGTCTGGTAAGCTGGTGCTACAGCCTATAAGAGTGAGCAGTATTCCATATGTGTTCTAATTTGTAAAGCGCAAATCTTTGCCGTAATTTGTAGTCATGTTACAAAGTATTATTAACATGACTTTCCAAAGAGTAGTATATGTATGAAATTCAATCTTCGCCCGATAAGGCAATATGGTTTATGCCACGTTTCACAGTGGAAACACCATTACTGCGAACAAAGCGTTTTGCGCCTCCACATTTCTTCTGCATAGGGCAGAGCTGTTGAGTGTACTACCAGTGTGCGTGTTTCGCGAAGAGTACAATCCGGCTGCCTTCCAGTCTCGTGTGAATATGTATTTTCTATGTAAATGTAGTCCATCTTCGACCGCATCATTGACTGATATTGGGCGTGATCGTGGTTTAACAAGGACTTTTAAACGAATCAAGCCAAACCACACCAAAAGGCTTACTTACCTATAAAACCGTGATCTACTTTAAGATTTTTGAATGAGATCATTTAGAACAATGCACTGTGTTAAAATCAATTGATTTTGATTGTCATGTGAATAGTGTGAAAAAAGTCTGTGCCAATACTTAGTTACACCATGAACATACATACAGTCATACGTGTAATTACATTAGACCCGTAATATACCTTTTGCAATGATCGTAATGTTTACAATGGTTTTGTACGCATTCCATAATAACTAGTCTTAGAATATGAAATAAAACTATATAAAAGGCAAAGTATACTATTATTAGCACCCGACTTAATGATTGGCACGTAGTTAGTTATTTATATTCTTATTAGCAAACCCTTTAGATACCGATATCATGGGAGTGCACAGGAATTAACCATTCCGCCATCTTGGGCCGTCTACCATATTGGATTTAGAATCTCATCACTTAGCTCATGATGCATTGTCATCCAAACTAAATGTGTATGCAAAATTTTATCTCACTCCGGTGACAATAACTGTTTTAAAATTCAATTTCAAGATTTGACCCGAAAATACATATACATATAGATACTCACATATACAAACATTACAAGTAAAATAAAAGCTTGCAAAAAAATAAAATACGATGTTATTGTACGGTATACGATGTTGTTGTTATTGTACGGGGGTGCCATCAATAATACAGTTTTCCCCTTAGGACGTTAATCATTGCACTGGTGTGCTATCAACATTACACTTTCCCCTTAGAATGTCAAGGTTGTACGGGGGTGGAATCAATGGTACAGTTTCCCCTTAGAATGACAATCATTGTACGAGGGTGCCATCAATAATACAGTTTTCCCCTTAGGACGTTAATCATTGCGCTGGTGTGCTATCAATGTTACACTTTCCCCTTAGAATGACAATCGTTGTACGGGGGTGCAATCAATGGTACAGTTTCCCCTTAGAATGACAATCATTGTACGGGGGTGCCATCAATAATACAGTTTTCCCCTTAGGACGTTAATCATTGCGCTGGTGTGCTATCAATGTTACACTTTCCCCTTAGAATGACAATCGTTGTACGGGGGTGCAATCAATGGTACAGTTTCCCCTTAGAATGACAATCATTGTACGAGGGTGCCATCAATAATACAGTTTTCCCCTTAGGACGTTAATCATTGCGCTGGTGTGCTATCAATGTTACACTTTCCCCTTAGAATGACAATCGTTGTACGGGGTGCAATCAATGGTACAGTTTCCCCTTAGAATGACAATCATTGTACGGGGGTGCCATCAATAACACAGTTTTCCCCTTAGGACGTTAATCATTGCACTGGTGTGCTATCAACATTACACTTTCCCCTTAGAATGTCAAAGGTTGTACGGGGGTGGAATCAATGGTACAGTTTCCCCTTAGAATGACAATCATTGTACGAGGGTGCCATCAATAATACAGTTTTCCCCTTAGGACGTTAATCATTGCGCTGGTGTGCTATCAATGTTACACTTTCCCCTTAGAATGACAATCATTGTACGGGGGTGCCATCAATAATACAGTTTTCCCCTTAGGACGTTAATCATTGCGCTGGTGTGCTATCAATGTTATACTGTCCCCTTAGAATGACAATCGTTGTACGGGGGTGCAATCAATGGTACAGTTTCCCCTTAGAATGACAATCATTGTACGAGGGTGCCATCAATAATACAGTTTTCCCCTTAGGACGTTAATCATTGCGCTGGTGTGCTATCAATGTTACACTTTCCCCTTAGAATGACAATCGTTGTACGGGGGTGCAATCAATGGTACAGTTTCCCCTTAGAATGACAATCATTGTACGGGGGTGCCATCAATAATACAGTTTTCCCCTTAGGACGTTAATCATTGCACTGGTGGGTTACCAATGGTACACTTTCCCCTTGGAATGACAATCATTGTGGGGGGGTGCCATCAATGGTACAGTTTCCCCTATCGGTCTGTTGAAGTAAATAATTACAAAATACACAAATTATTAAAATGAAAAAGTTGGGGAAACGGGCACTGTAGCCAAATCATAATTTTAACAATACTCGTTGACACTTGACATCTTTGTCTTCCTTGATCACGGCTACTGAAAAGTGGCCGAAACGTTAAAATAAAAATCAAAATGTTACGCTTAAAACTCTAAAAATCTTGTTTTCATTATATTACGATTATACAAACTATGTAATTAGTATTATTGAATTATATTAAAATCTCCACCAGCTTAATCGGCGCATATAAAGCGATTATCGCCAAATTACATGCCTATTGCCTAAAATGGACTGAATTGAGATGAAAATTGCAGTGAAATGTGATATGAACTCAAACATATCGATAGATATGGGGAAACATCATCATAATTGCCTTCATGCTAATGACAGATTTAAATTGTATTTGGTCCCAAGTATTTTGCTATGTCCCTACTCCATCTCGTATAATACGTGTGTTGAGGTTGTAGACAAATACATTTTATTTATAGCGTTAAAAATAACGCCGTTAATGGTTAACAACATTAGTGTATTTAATTACGTTATCTATCAATGTTCTAACGTTATTAATAAAAAAAAAGTGGTGCCGTGATACCCGTCTAGGGTTGCCAAATAGAAAAATGAAAAAGGAGAGCTAATGTGTGTGTGACTTATTTACTCCTACAAACTTTAGTACTACTACATATAGATATATTTATTTATAGTATTATATTTAATATTGTAGTACCATATTTAATTATATGAAAAAAATATATATAAATATGGTTCAAACACATTAATAACTTTTTGCACGTACAGCACAATATCTTACAACACACATGTTTTCACGTTAGTGTATGTAGCATTTTGTTCGATACAACCACTGACGCACTGGATTGGGTGATAATGTTTTTGGTTTTTATACATTTACCTGATCAAATAAAAACGCTTCTGGACGTCTGAGTCCATATTCTTTTCGCTGGTTTTAAGCAAAACAGTACATACTTATTTTAATTCTGTTCTATTCCACGCAACGATGATCAAATCGACCAAATGACAGAGATGTAGGCGTAGGTTTATTTGTCTGATTCGCATTATCCTGCTGACTGACAGTTCAATCTGCAAACATCAATCGATTAGACAAACAACAATAAACAGAGCGCAATAAATTTAGTCTGATGGAATAATCTAGCTGGTATGACATGAATCAACAGTGATTATAATAACAAACTCAAATAATTCGGCCAAGTGGGTGTGGACTACACACGAAGAAGGATTCCTTAGAGGGAAAATACGTCTACTGTTCTTACTTCTTTGTTTGGTGTCATGGCTCCAACAATTTCAGTGTTGATTTTACCAATTACTGTTCTTAGTCCAAAATTATATAGAAAACAAAGAATATTGTTTAAAGCAATTGTCATTGAAATTATTTTTAAACTCTACCCAACATCTTGACTGCCTTCAGATCCCCTTTATAGTTCAAAAGTAGGACTTTTTTAGTTCGGAAACGAATACATTTTATCACTTATTGACTTAAATAAACGAATCATCAAGGAATGGAGTTATAATTTTTCAATATTGAACTAATATTTAGTATCTATTGAATTACATATATGGACGCGTTCCTTTAGTATCTCACAACGCCCAAAATGCCCCAACGTTATCAATGACGTCATCATTTCCGATCACGCAACGCTCACAAAAACCCATGTCTTGTCTTGTCTTGTTTCTCTATCTTTTGATATTGAAAAAGGGGCGATTTTCAAATCTACCAATGACATTTATTTTGTGTATTTTGTTGTTTATAAACCGTTTCACTAGAGTTTATGGTTGTAACGTCCGCAAGCAAGTGGTATGGGAAAAATCGCGGTCATGAACGTGGTCGTTGTGAGTCCCTTCTGGAACGTAGCCCATATGACAGCGCAGATGCGTCAGATCTTTTTTATTACGAAGCTTGGAACACAGGCAGACGGCCCATCTAATGGAAACCGTTGCTTACAGACGTATGCAACACCAGGGGCTAAGCCAGCGCGATGCCAGCCTTTCTTATTTTTTGGAACGAAGTTCCTTATCGCGCGTTGCGAAAGGGGGCTAGATGGAGAAAATTAAGACCAAAAGTTGTAACGACGCTCTTTGTTATAGTCGTAAGCCATGCGGCGTGCGCGTGTTTCTCTGTCTCTCTCTCTCATAGAATGCAAGCCAGTTGTTTTCGTTTCGTCTTTCTATTTCGCATTAAACAGTGTGGTGTCGCGACGATTATTTTTGTTGAGTGTATACAGGTTTTTTGTACATAATAAATAATAAAAAAGGGAACTTCGTTCCACCGGGTGTTCCTTGACACCTCTCAAGTTTTTTATTCCTCTCTTCGGACGAACTTGATCATATGAAACAATTATTTTTAATTCTTTCAAAAATACATAAAGATCTTTTATTACTACTACACTCCTCTAGTTGCTAGATTTCTACATTGCTTCTTATTTCTGTATTTGACTCTTAGTTTACTATTAGTCAATGTCTTATATATCTATCTATTACTTGTTTTACCTTTACATTACAGTATTACTACATTCTTACCAGTTACATGCATTTGGTTATTAATTGAATACATTATTACTTCACCACCATTGGCATCATTACAGTAGCCTGTATTGTACGTCCGAAAGGACATACTGTCGTTCCAACAAAGAACTCAACACTTCTGTAATTTTATGTTTGTGACAGTTTATACAATAAATATTTCTCTATTATAGCTCGCAAAATTGATCACGTCTGTGGTAGGACCGATGGCCGTTGGCCGATAAAGCAGATGAGTCCTAGAGTGGAGACCGCGATTTAGTAAATGTGGTGTTGGCGCCCTCCAGCCCGATGGACTGACGATCTGCCCAGGTAGGCGCTGGTGAAGAAAACCGGAGGACCGGGATGTCTGAAGCCAACTTGGGGAGGCCTACTCCAAGAGTGGACTGAGATTGGCTGACAACGAGAGTGATATCACACTGATCGAGCCAGCGAGCTGTAATCAAGGTAATGAAGACGGCTCCACCACATAGACCAGACTACAGTAGTGCAGAAGTAAAAGACACACTGTGTCGACTCTAAGAATTGGAATAACGCGACAGACAAAGAGACCAATGGTATTTGCCAAGAAAAATGAATGAGACATATAAAGACAGACAGACGTGATGATTACATGAGTCTATTTTTACCATTACGGCTATAATACTTAAAAAGGACGAAATTAACGAGAATATTTATACGCTATTATCCGACTCTAAGATCACCAGTATATATAATAAATGAATCAAATGTACCAAAATAAGGAAACGGTAAAACATATATCAATAATTTTAATAACACGGTGCTTCTGATACAGTTATTTAATATTAAGGTCAAGTGCTATTAATTTATGCAAACAGTTCACAAACGATGTAGATTTGTGAGGACAGTGAGTCATAAATGTTCACGGCATGTGCTCACGAACATTATTTATTACATTCATTGATATGTTATGTAGAATACATGTTGTATCCAGAACATTAATATCCATTCTATGTATGGTAATAATATACGGTTTGTCTATAGTGGATTAATTAATTTCGTTGTAACCACGCAAGAAGAATCTATTATCATCATTCTAGTATATGTGCCGGTAGAAGCAAAGCTTATTTCCTATAATTACATATATTTAAGGTAGACTCGAAAGTAGGGACGATTACTCAACACACGACCGCCAATTGCGTCAAAATAACGTTCATAAAATATCGATATTTTAATATTATAAACAATATTTTACGAAAGGATGTTTTATAAAACATTTTGCTACTAAACAATGTTTTATGAACGATATTTTCCGAACTAAGAACGAAGTTTTATGAACGATTTTAATAAAAGATGATTTATGAAAGGCATTATAAACATTTTGATATTTTTACAGTAATATATCGTTTATTAATACTATTATAATAATATATATAATAATCCCGCAGGGGGGCTTTGTGGCGAAGCCTTAGGTGAGTAGCGACACCTCGTACCTGACTCCGGGGTCCAAGGTAAGGCCCCCGCCTTCGTGTTTGCCATAACCAGTCGGCATGGAGTGGTGGAGATCGCTAGAGCTAAGACTCAAGCTCCAGGGGTAGAAGTGATAAATGGCATCACGTCAGAAGTAGCTTCGGTGAACCTGCAGCCCACCTCTCGACACCACTTAGCCACTCACACCCATGTTGCTCCTGCCTTCTATGGCATTTTTGGGGCCCATGCATGGAGAGACGAGTCACCGTCTGCCCATTTTTCGATTTTCCCCGAACATTGCGACGGGCAGACACCATAATCCCCATATTCCCAGACCCCTAGTACCACTAGCAGTTCACCCCTACAGCCCGGTAGTTTTTGTTCTCATTTCCCCACAATATTCCTACACTGGGCGGGGCTTGTCCTTGCATGCATTAGTATATAGTGTAGACAAGGATAATCGACGATCAGTGTCACGCCACATTTACCTTAAATTTGTCAAGGGGTCTCTACGTGTTGGCCTTCCCATAGCCCCACGAACGCCTTCCAAAAGTCAGGGCCATTCTTATAGTCTTGAAAAACATAGTAATTACTAATGATATATTTATGTTTTTTCTGGAAATATCGATAATTTTTCAACATTTACGAAGGCTATTATTATTGATTAAATGGTTAATAATTTTGAAGTTTCGACAGAAATATCTTATATTTCCTGAATGACTGATATTTTACAAAAATGTTAATATATCATTCATAACAATAAACGATATTTCTGTCCAAAATCTAAATTATAATACATTAAAACAGGATTCTTGCTAATATTTAAAAATATCGATATTTTATAATTAATTTTAATATGATTAACTAATTTTATTCAAAAGCAATCGTTATGCAAGCGGCCCTTGGTCTATTAATTATCTAAGAAGTCAACAACACTAAATTCATATTAATTTGAACACTACGTTGGTGGTGGCAAAATTGTTGTAGCCCAGGCAAAGCAGTGTGCAGCCTTCTTTAAGTTTACCACTGCTACTACATAATTTTATCAATAAGTGGATGTTATATAGTAGTAGTATCGCTTCGTAGCGAGGCGTCTAGGCAAACAACAGTTGGTTTGTTTAACGATATCTTAATAACATGCAATATGTATTTGCATTGTACTTGAAACGTCTCTATATCTACGTTTGAAAAATATTTTTAAAAATGAAGGTTAAATTATGTACAATTTCCTAATAAATATAATAATTTTATTGTATATTGAATAAAAGTTTTATTTCCAACTAACATGCCCGGTAGTTTCCTACCCTATAAAAATGTCTAAAACCCGATTTCAGTGACACCTACCGGATCACAGAAACCGAACAGAATCTTCCTCTCAATGAGTTATTCATAATCGCATTCTGAATGCGATTATGAATAACTCATTTTATAAATTCTTATTTAAGGAGTCTATTATTCATGTATTTCGAGTATTTTAGGGTTGAATTCGTAAAACTCTAGATGTACAGTTGAGCATGAAAATGCGTCGTCACCATAAAATCGACTTTTCCTTGCACGAGTACAAGAAACAATACTGACAATATTTTAATAAATGTTACATTTATAAAATACAGAAACGTAAAATTGCAATGTTGACAATGACAAACGCTGTGATGAACGATAAGAAATAAATAATTACTAAGATGAATATAAATTTTCAAAACCAATAAAAAGTTTTACACGTCTAAACAATCCTCATAGACAAGTTAGGAAATCAATCAACTTTGATCTAAGTAATTTTAAACTTTGTTATCAAATAGTCAAACATAATTTTCTGTAGAACAATGTGTTCTGTGACTAAGTTTGAAAAGGTAGCATGTGCTCGCGGAACGTTAAATGAATCAATTTGAAAACTGGTGAGTATTTTCATACCACTACTGTACGACCCGGGTGTAATAACTTACATTGTGTATATCAGTTACGCACTAAAGTTTTATCTAAATACTTTCATGATACCGTTCTACTAACATTTAGCTAAACAAATTTCATAGATACTTGTCGCTTCATAGTTTTGTAGCGCTTGAACAATTAGAAAAAAAGTCAGTAGGAAATAAACAAACGCTGAATTGGTTAATTTTTTATTTCTTTACAATATTCGAATTATGTAACAGTCTTCGTAATATCCATCCAAGATACGCGATTGATTTGCTTCAAGCCTAATTTTATTAATAAGTTATAACTTTTAGTATTCCGCTCCAAACAAAATACAAGCACATCTTTGTTATCCTTAAGTATGTTATTTGAGACTAACTTCATGATCAACTGCGCATAACCTTTGTTTCTTTCTTCTTCTACTACATATAAATGGGTTAATATACCAGTGTTGCCGATAAAAAGCCATGATATAGGGTTATTGTTCTTATAGAGTGCATAGCCGGAGTCCATTTGAATCATTTGTTCAAAGTACCATGAGGAGGAGGGATAACTATGTGGCCATGTAGAATCGAATAGGTCAATGTGTTCTCTTTTTGCGAAGCCAAACGTGATTTCTGGTGGAATGCTGAAAATAAATTAAAATTTTAATTAGGTGCTAATGATTGACGGCCTCTGTGGTTGAGCGGGCTAAGCCTTTGCCGGCCTACCTCGCTCCAACGCAGAGGCTCCGGGTTCGTTCCTGGTATAGTAAATTTTAGAAACGTATTTTCTCGGTTATTTACTGTCCGTGTCTGGGACCAGCCCAAGAGTTGTCCGTTGTATATTACCCATAACACAAGCGCAACTTGCTTAATTTGGGGATATATAATATGTGTTTGTCTGCCGATTATTATTATTATTATTTCACATATATATTTATTTATTTATATTCTTTTTTATGTTTTTTTAGTACACATATATATAAAAAATAGACACATATTACTATTATTAGCCCATGTGTATTAGTTATAGTCTTCGGTCTATATTATTATTTTAGTATAAACTTCGATCAAAAATTGTGTAATAAACGTCTTACTTCAGTGTGCTAGTAACTGGCTTTTACTTGGCACGCATCCTATTCTCGTCGCCACCGTCTCGTTCGAGAGCGGGATGCGTGCGAAGTATAAAAACCAGTTATTAGCACACTGAAGTGAGATGTTAATTACACAACAATTTTTCATCAGAGGTTATAGTATAAAAAAAATAGCAGCGGCTCGTGCTTCCCACTATAGGGGAAGGACAGTATACCCGTCACGCTTGTCCAAGGAGGCTTAGCAGGTTATCTTTACCGTTTTCCTTTACCGTTGTTATCACGTAGAATAGTGTTACGGTCTTGTTAGAGTATGTAAGTTTCAACGCTTCTTTATGATTCGTAAAGAAGCGTACAAACTTACTCTAACTTCCTATGAATAAGATAAATAAGAGTGTCAAAATGAGTCATACGCATCGCGTTACGATTAGCTATTGTTAGTGCAATATTTATGTAACGAAGCACGTAGATCTTTGAGAATTGTTTTATTTGAACCCGAGAACGAAGAATAGCGATCTAAAGTATAATCTATACTATAATAAACCTGTAATGGTCCGAGTTTGAACAGCGCGTTTAAAAATGTGAAAAAATCAGGGGGCGTACCAAGAGAATCCGAATATGCAATTTTTAGATTTTTTTCTGTCCGTCTGTCTGTCAGAGCATCACATAAAAACTACTGAACGGATTTAAATGAAACATGAAACGGAGCTAACTTATGTCAAGGGGCGTAACTTGTCTACACTACATTGATGTCGTGAATTGAACAAGAAACTAAAGTATTTAATTTTTTATTTTATTGTACGTATAACATTGAGCTACTACCTATGGTTTTCACCCGGCACAGCCGTGGGGAAAACTTTAGTTATTCATCAGTTATGATTCTCGCATAATAATTAGCCACCCTAGACAGGTAGGTTACAATGCTATGACATGTGCATTCGACCAGTCGAAGTGAGAATTATTCTTCGTCGCTACGCCCGCTTTCTTTATATCCGATTAGCTAACACATTAGTGAATACACATGACGTATCTGTCATTGTTTAACGTCATTAACAATGTCACATGTCAAATTGCATTAATGCAAAAATCTATGAACCCCTTGGATACAACAAACCTTGCGTGACACAGTAATTAAAATAAGCCCAAATGTATCAGGGACACTAAATGACTTTACTGTGCATGCACTGATCCAAGTTATTAAAGGAATAACTTTTAAAGTCGGTTCTTTATAAAATAAACTTTAAAAAGGTTACGCAATAAATATCAAGTCCTTACCGACCTTACGTCATAAAGTGAATTACTTCTATCCAGAAAAAAGCAGAAACAAGGTATTTCTAGAGTAATCTCCATATTTAAAAGCGAAATAAGTGATTTTACACATCTTATTATTTTTGGTGGAGCAAATGGTACTAAGACATTCTTCGTCCAGTCAACTAATTTTGTCAGATTTAAAGCCTCCTGAAGTTTACTTGTATCTTCTGTAGGGCACTGTATTACTACTTCATACTGTTCTTGCTGTGGATAAAAAAGTTGCATTATTATTTCAATAATGTGAATGAGACCGTTAGATTATAGCATTACGATTATTTTGTGAAACATTGGAAGATTTAGAACCGTCATGAACGACAATCTCTGTCTGTACCAGAGGGCTTACTCCCAAACGTCTTTCGTTTTAGTTTTAAAACTTTTTTTAT